>CM066578.1:11675000-12290000 GCA_033816785.1 Picus viridis
AGAGGACACAGTCTCAAGCTGCACCAGGGGAGGTTTAGGGTGGATGTTAGGAAGAAGTTCAGAGAAAGTGATTGCCCATTGGAATGCGTTGCTCGGGAGGTGGTGGAGTCACCATCATTGGAGGTGTTCAGGAGGAGCCTTGATGGGGTGCTTGGTGCCATGGTTTAGTTGTTTAGGTGGGTTGGATTGGTTGATGGACTCAGTGATCTCAAAGGTCTTTTCCAACCTGGTTAATTCTATTCTATTCTATTCTATTCTATTCTATTCTATTCTATTCTATTCTATTCTATTCTATTCTATTCACAGTCTCAAGCTGCACCAGGGGAAGTTTAGGCTTGAGGTGAGGAGAAAGTTCTTCACTGAGAGAGTTGTTGGCTGTTGGAATGTGCTGCCCAGGGAGGTGGTGGAGTCACCATCCCTGGAGGTGTTCAAGAGGGGATTGGATGTGGCACTTGCTGCCATGGTTTAGTAGTCATGAGGTGTTGGGTGACAGGTTGGACTTGATGATCTTTGAGGTCTCTTCCAACCTTATTGATTCTATGATTCTCTTAATAACCATGAAGGAGCACATACAGAAAAGAAAACATGTTTCTTACTAAGGACATGCTAGAAATCTCATCCATGGCATGGTGGTACAAGACTCAACTTTTTGGGGTTCACCTCCCCACACTGTTCCTGTTATCATGCTCAGATGAAGAGAAGCCCAAATGTCTACTTGGGCTCTTGCATTCCTGTATCTTCAGTGGAGGTGGTCAAGAGAGGATTGGACGTGGCACTTGGTGCCATGGTTTAGTAGTCACGAGGTGTTGGGTGACAGGTTGGACTTGATGATCATTGAGGACTTTTCCAACCATACTGATTCTACGATTCTATGATTCTAGCTGTTTCACTGCTACAGGGGAAAGTGAGGCCCAGACAGCTCCATCTGTTGGCTCAAAGGCAAGTTGTGAGTCTGCAGGAAAGCAAATCACCAGTCCTGGCTTGGAGGCAGCTCCATACCTAAATGTCTTCTCTTCTGGCCATGAATCTTACCCACCTTAGCAGCTCATCATCTTCGCAAAGCCCAGAGCAGGAAAAAGGGAAGACCATTTTACTTCCCATGAGGATGGGAGAATGGGAAAGGGGCTGGATTAACCTTGGCAGCTGTGGCTAATGGCTGTAAACACATCCACCTTCTTCAGTGTAAATTAAACCATGCTTTTCCCCTGCCACACACACTGCATTTGCACCTCACCCACTTTGCTTGCATTCCACCCCAGTGATAGCTGCACCCTTGCACTTGTGGCATTGGGCACACCAGGTGAGAACTGTGCACCAAAGACATTTCTGCAAATGAGGAGGCCAGGGAGGAATGGGAAGGAGATGTAATTGCTTTAGCTCAGGATGTGTTCCAGAGCTTGCAACACAGACTTTCTCAAAGCTGGGATGCATCAAACCTAATTGCTCTCCAGGCTGGCCTGCTTCTTAATTAGAAAATGTTTTAAAGCCCCATGTCAACTCCCTGCTGGTAAAGCTGCCTTAAAGTATGAAATGAGAGGCAGCTGCCCCAGCACCTTGCAGCACTGCTCAGACCAAAGCAGGAGCAGAGGACCATCAGAAAGGACCTATGAAGATATTGAGTCCTACCCCCTGGCCCTGCTGTCAAAGCACAATCACCTAGTGTGAGTCACACAAGAATGCATCCAGATGAGTCTTGAAAGTCTCTAGAGAAGGACACTGCACAACATCCCTGGCAGCCTGCTCCAGTGCTCCATCACCCTTACAGTTAAGAAGCTTTTCCTTGCATTGAAGTGGAACTGCCTGTGTTCTAGTTTACATCCATTGCCCCTTGTCCTATCACAGGACACCACAGAAAAGAGACTAGCACCACCTTCTTGACACCCACCCTTTAGGTATTTGTAAACATTAATGTGATCCCTTCTCAGCCTTCTCTCTTCAAGACTAAACAGCCTCAGGTCTCCCAGGCTTTCCTCATAGGACAGGTGTTCTAGTTCCTTCATCATCCTCATAGCCCTCTGTTGGACACACTCTATCCCTGTCCCTCTTGAACTGGGGAGCCCAGAACCGGACACAATACAGGATGCCCAGTCTTCTGCCTGCAGAGAAAGCCCACACAGCTGTGGCACTGTGGGGTTCAAGGGTGCCCTCTGCCTCAGGCTGCACCATCTTCCCTCAGCCTCTTTCCAAACAGGGCTGTCCCACAGAATGTGTGCACTTCCCTGGGAATGAAATCCCCTGGGTGGAAATCCCAGCTCAGTGAGGATATGAGGGATCGTTATGGGTTCAGGCATGAGGCTGAACACCATGAAAGCAGCAAGGGGCAAGCAGGGGAGAGGCTCCATGGCAGGAAGATACCACTACATCAGTCCTTCTGTCCGTGCTGGTCCGAGCTGTAGCACAACCATGGAAGAAAGAGGAAGCAGACTCCAGCAGAGCCTCCTGCCTCTGAACGTGTCCCCTTCCTGTGCTTTTCTCTGGTCCCCTGTTGTCATTTCCCACTTGGACGGCTCCACAAACATCTTAATTTCATGCCTGCTTGTCAGGGCTGCTTTGTGAAACATCTGAATGACATTAGCACAGTTTAAGAGTGTGACAGACTGAGGAGCAGCAGCCTCCTGTGATTGCCTATTCCAGATGGTTAAGTGACAAATCTCACTTCTGATATCTTAACTGGAGAGGTGCAGGATCAAAAAGTCCCTGGGGAGCACCAAACCCCCTTTGCCCCTATCCAGCTCTGAGCCTTCTCTGGGAACAGGCAGCAGTTGATCCATACGGAGGGAGACGTGCAGCAGATGCTGTATTCTTCAGGGACCCTGGAAAGCTTTTCCTCTCCCTCTGACTTGCTGTCTCATCTCAATTATGTCCACAGCCATAAACAGCTCAGGCAGACCCAGTGCCTGCTTCTGCACGAGTCTTTTGCGCAGCACCTCTCACTCGGGTGATACTCACCTTGCCTTCAAATGGTATCTGCAGCCTCATGGGCATTCTTCAAGGCCTGAAACATCACAGGACATTTTGAGGAAGAAACTCTGCATTCACACTGGTAGTGAAAGGCAAGCATTGCCAGGGGAAAGTTCAGAGTCAAAACCTGATCTGTGTATCTGGAAGGAAAATGCAGTCCAGCTGGTGAAGCCCCTTTCTCAGGGTGACACCACAAGCTGCTGCTGGCCTGGCTGAGTGCAGCTTTGCCTTCCAGTGCTAACCTTCCTTGGTCATATTTAGTCCCTGGACCACTCCTTACATTAGTGCAAGATCCTTCTTCTACTGTTATCTCTGGTAATGATAGAAATTCATTGTAGGACTAGTGCTGACAGGCTGACATGACTAAGTTGAAACTCTGCTGGCAAGTGAACCTAGACATTGTGCCCCTGTACTCAGCACTGGTTGGGCCACACCTTGAGTCCTGTGTCCAGTTCTGGGCCCCTCAGTTTAGGAAAGATGCTGAGTTGCTGGAACGTGTTCAGAGAAGGGCACCAAAGCTGGGGAAGGGTTTGGAGCACAGCCCTGTGAGGAGAGGCTGAGGGAGCTGGGGTTGCTTAGCCTGGAGAAGAGGAGGCTCAGGGGAGACCTTCTTGCTGCCTACAACCCCCTGAAGGGAGGTTGTAGCCAGGTGGGGGTTGGTCTCTTCTCCCAGGCAACCAACACCAGAACAAGAGGACACAGTCTTAAGCTGCACCAGGGCAGGTTTAGGCTGGTTTTCCCTTCACAGAAAGAGTGATTGACCATTGGTGTGGGCTGCCCAGGGAGGTGGTGGAGTCACCATCACTGGAGGTGACTGGATGGGGTGCTTGGTTGCATGGTTTAGTTGATTAGATAGTGTTGGATGATAGGTTGGACTCGATGATCTCGAAGGTCTTTTCCAACCTGGTTAATTCTATTCTATTCTATTCTATTCTATTCTATTCTATTCTATTCTATTCTATTCTATTCTATTCTATTCTATCCTATCCTATCCTATCCTATCCTATCCTATCCTATTCCTGGGTCAGCACAGGTGACTGTGTGTGTATGTGTGTGGTTTTATGGATTGCCATTCTACTTATGGAAACACAGCTGACTCCAGCTTGGAGTACAGCAGCTGGTTGGAAAGACAGGGCAGGAAGTGATAGGGCAGGAACTGAAGCAAAACATTGTAAAACTGGGGAGGGGTGCTTCAGGATAACTGACAGAGTTTTTGGCCTCCTCAGCATTATAGCAGTGCTGTGACACTTTTAGTGAGTAGCCTCTCTGAAATACTTCCTTTTGTCCATGCAGTTTAATGGGAGTTTCCTAGGCTGGTTTGAGTCTGGCTCCTGAGACAGTGGTGTCCTTTCTTGTGCTGCAGGAGCAAATATATTGTGGTTCTTCAGGGCACAGAAAACGCAACACACAAGGCAAATATTGAGAGGCTATATCCCATTGATATAGTTACAGCCATGTGGGTGTTGGCTTGGTAAAGGCCCTTTGCTCCCCTAAACCTCTCCTACCCGAGAATCTATTTCCAAGCTCAGACACCCCAGGGGTATAGACTCAAGGAGCCTTTGCTACCAGCTTCCTGGCTTGTATCAGTGACATGGGCAGGGAGCTGAGCAGCCTTCCTAATGCTCAAGCCAGAAAAATAGTCCATCCTTCCCACCCTGACCACAGTCTTCCAGCCCTCAAGCAAAGGCTCACAGTATCACAGTATCACAGTATCACACAGTATTACCAAGGTTGGAAGAGATCTCGAAGATCATCGAGTCCAACCTGTAACCACAGACCTCATGACTAGACCATGGCACCAATTGCCACATCCAGTCCCCTCTTGAACGCCTCCAGGGACAGCGACTCAACCACCTCCCCGGGCAGCCCATTCCAATGGCTAACAACTCTCTCGGTGAAGAACTTTCTCCTCACCTCGAGCCTAAACTTCCCCTGTTGCAGCTTGAGACTGTGTCCCCTTGTTCTGGTGCTGGTTGCTAGGGAGAAGAGACCAACCCCTTCCTGGCTACAACCACCCTTCAGGTAGTTGTAGAGAACAATGAGGTTGCCCCTGAGCCTCCAGGCTCCCTGCCTCCCAGAGTGAGAAGCCAAAGTAATTGGCAAAAGGTCTGAGAAGTGGGAATGAAAGGCAACAGCTGATCAGAAAATAAAACCAGAGAGTCTGGGCAGAGGAATCAAACCCATCTTTTACTGATCTTGCATAAAACAGCAGCAACCTGGTCCTTAGGTGGCTGCTTTTGTAAAACGTTTGGATTTCAATGTAACGGTTGAAGGTTTCCTGGTGATGCCACGTGAATAAATCTGGAGTCTGTGCATGTACTGCTTTCCACTCAGGGAGACATTTGCTTTTTGTGGCAGGTGACTCACAATTGCCACCAATGCTGCAGTCTGTGCTTGCACTCAGCTGCTGCAGTCCAGGGGCAGTCTGATTTGCAGACTTCAGAGAGATGCTTGCAAGAGGCATCCATCAGCATGCAGGTCCCTGCTTATCTTCCCCGTGCTGAGTGGAGGCACATCTGTTACTTCTAAACTAACCCTTGCCTTTCTTTGAAACAGAACTATGTGGTATTTAGTATATACTCTTGAAACCCTATCTTCTGCTCTCTGTAGATGGGAGGCAGGAATGGAGTTGGCTCTGGATGGTTGAAATGATTCCCAGGCTGTTCCCAGAAGAATGGTAGGCAGGTGGGACGGACCTGTAAAACGAACTTTGCCAGTGGAGAAACAGAATAGCCTAGCCTAGAGTAGAGTAGAGTAGAGTAGAGAGAGTAGAATAGAATAGAATAGAATAGAATAGAATAGAATAGAATAGAATAGAATAGAATAGAATAGAATAGAATAGAATTAACCAAGTTGGAAAAGACCTTCACGATCATCGAGTCCAACCTATCACCCAACACCATCTAATCAACCAAACCATGTCACCAAGCACCCCATCCAGTCTCTTCCTAAACACCTCCAGTGATGGTGACTCCACCACCTCCCTGGGCAGCCCATTCCAATGGCCAATCACTCTTTCTATGAAGAGCTTCTTCCTAACATCCAGCCTAAACCCCCTCTGGCATAGCTTGAGAAATGCTTCAAGATACACCCTCAAAGAAAAAAGGACGTGTTTGAGGGCCCAAGGAAGGTCACCTGGCCTGTATAAAGGTTCTCTGAGAGGCACTGGGTATGAGGAATTATCTGTCCCAGGCTCTGCTGGTTTGTGAAGTTGCCTATCACATCCACCCACCACCTCCCTCCCCATGGATCCTGGGGGAAACTGGCAGGCAGAGCAAAGTGGAAATAAGGGATTCTGGAAGACAGCAGCTAGGTCCCCAGCCAGGAGTATATCTGTGTGTTTCTCAGCGCTTTTAATCTCCTTATTATGGTAATGGGCTGGTAACTGATTGTGTAGTTAAAATGGAATTTGACACCAGGGCTGCAGTTTCTCTGACTTCAGAGAGATGCTGCAGTAAACAACTCGGTTAAAGAGCTATAAGAGCTGATGTTCTGCTTCAAACCTGTGCTAATGGGAATCTGGAGAAGTGCAAGAGAGTAAAGGGAAGCTGAATTTATGTGGCTAGATGCATCAAATGGCTCTGGATAAATAAAGCATTTCTTAGCCCAGGAAAGGGGATGGTAAGAGAGGTCACCCTGTGGGCAGAGATGAAAAGGCACCAAAGACAGAAAATGCGGTGGGAACAAAAGACTCTGGGGCCACCAGCTGCAGTCTACAGCGCTGCAGAGGCGGTATGTGTGGCCTCAACAGGCAGCTGACCTAACTGGCACTCAGGATCTTGATCATCTGTGTACATCTGCAACAACATATCTCCTCCTGACGTGGCTGCTCCCTGCCTGGCCCAGATGATCAGCCCGTGCTTTTAACTGCACTTCAGCCTTTTCTTTCTACTGCTTTATTAATTCCTGGCTGCTGTTTTTGTGCTCTCTGCTGTATTGCATTCTATGATGTCTGGAGTTGCCCAGCATGTTGGATGAGCATTTGCTCAGCATGGATTTCCTTTGAATTTTCCAAGTGTTTGAGAACTTAGGTCTATTGCTTCACCTGATCTGACAGCTTTACTCCTATCCTATCCTATCCTATCCTATCCTATCCTATCCTATCCTATCCTATCCTATCCTATCCTATCCTATCCTATCCTATCCTATCCTATCCTATCCCATCCTATCCCACCCTATCCTACCCTATCCTACCCCTATCCTATCCTCTCTACACCTACTTGAAGGGAGGTTGTAGCCAGGTGGGGGTTGGTCTCTTCTCCCAGGCAACCAGCACCAACAAAAAATAGATCTTTAGAGTAGAATAGAATAGAATAAACCAGGTTGGAAGAGACCTTCAAGATTATCATGTCCAACCCATCATCCAACACCACCTAATAAACTAAACCATGCAAGCAAGCACCCTATCAAGTCTCCTGAACACCTCCAGTGTTGGCGACTCCACCACCTAAACAAAAGGACACAGTCTCCAGCTGCACCAGGGGAAGTTTAGGCTTGAGGTGAGGAGAAAGTTCTTCACAGAAAGAGTTGTTGGCCATTGTAATGTGCTGCCCAGGGAGGTGGTGGAGCCACCATGCCTGGAGGTGTTCAAGAGGGGACTGGATGTGGCACTCGAAGCCATGGTTTAGTAGTCATGAGGTGTTGGGTGACAGGTTGGACTTGATGATCTCTGAGGTCTTTTGCAACCATATTGATCCTATCCTATCCTATCCTATCCTATCCTATCCTATCCTATCCTATCCTATCCTATCCTATCCTATCCTATCCTATCCTATCCTATCCTATCCTATCCTATCCTATCACACATCCCCTGCAACTCCCCTCCCCGTTCAGTACAGGGCTTTCCCAACAAACCACATTACTAGTGTCCACAGCCCATGGTTTGGTTTTGTATCTTCTCTCTTGCCAGTGGTTTGCCACAAAGCTGTATCCCTGCAAAGGAGGAAAGGAACTGTTATTGTGGTTCTGGCAATTAAGTTGCAGAGGATAAGAAACCTGAAGGCACCAGGGATAATAACCTATCTTCTCCTCCATCCCTATGAGAGCATTTCTCCAATACTATAGAACAAGAAGGTGAAGAATGTTTCTCCACTAACCCTTCAGAGACACAGGACAACAGATGAAGTAAACAGAAGTCATGGCAGACTGGGGAAGTCCCCACAGACTGGAAAAGGGGAAACATTACTCCCATTTTCAAAAGGGCAAAAAGGAGGAACTGGGGAACTACAGGCCAGTCAGTCTCACCTCTGTGCCCGGAAAGATCATGGAGCAGATCCTCCTGGAGGCACTACTGACTCAGAAGAATAGTGAAGAGGTGATTGGGAATAGTCAGCATGGCTTTGCCAAGGGCAAATCCTGCCTGACAAACCTGGTGGCCTTCTATGATCAGGTGACAGCATTAATAGATGAGGGGCGAGCAACTGATGTCGTTTACCTGGACTTGAGCAAAGCCTTCGACACTGTCCCACACCACCTCCTGGTCTCCAAGCTGGCGACACATGGGTTTGATGGATGGACCACTAGATGGATAAAGAACTGGCTTGATGGCCGCACCCAAAGAGTGGCTGTCAACGGGTCCATGTCCCAGTGGAGGCCAGTGACAAGTGGAGTCCCTCAGGGATCAGTCCTGGGACCTGTCTTGTTCAACATCTTTGTGGGTGCCATGGACAGTGGCATCGAGTGCACCCTCAGCAAGTTTGCTGATGACACCAAGCTGTGTGGTGCAGTGGACACCCTGGAGGGAAGGGATGCCATCCAGAGGGACCTGGACAGGCTGGAGAGGTGGGCACAAGCCAACCTCATGAGCTTCAACAAGACCAAGTGCAGGGTCCTGCATCTGGGTCGAGGCAATCCCAGGCACAAATCCAGGCTGGGCAGGGACTGGCTGGAGAGCAGCCCTGAGGAGAGAGACTTGGGGGTGCTGGTGGACGAGAGGCTCAACATGAGCTCTCAATGTGCACTTGCAGCCCGGAAAGCCAATCAGATCCTGGGCTGCATCAGGAGAAGTGTGGCCAGCAGGTCAAGGGAGGTGATTCTCCCCCTCTCCTCAGCTCTGGTGAGACCCCACCTGGAGTACTGCCTCCAGTTCTGGAGCCCCTATTACAGGAGGGATGTGGACGTGCTGGAAGGTGTCCAGAGAAGGGCCATGAGGATGATCAGAGGGCTGGAGCACCTCTCCTATGAGGACAGACTGAAGGAGTTGGGGCTGTTCAGTCTGGAGAAGAGAAGGCTCCGAGGTGACCTCATTGTGGCCTTCCAGTATCTGAAGGGGGCCTACAGGAAGGCTGGGGAGGGACTTCTCAGGCTATCAGGTAGTGATAGGACTAGGGGGAACGGAATGAAGCTGGAAATGGGGAGATTCAGGCTGGATGTGAGGAAGAAGTTCTTTACCATGAGAGTGGTGAAGCCCTGGAATGGGTTGTCCAGGGAGGTGGTTGAGGCCCAGTCCCTGGAGGTGTTTAAGACCAGGCTGGACGAGGCTCTGGCCAGCGTGATCTAGTGTAGGGTGTCCCTGCCCATGGCAGGGGGGGTTGGAACTAGATGATCCTTGTGGTCCCTTCCAACCCTGACTGATTCTATGATTCTTCTATGATTCTAAACTGCAAACCTCTCTGATGATCTCCCAGTACTTCTCAGAGACCCTGAAACCTAAGGAAATGCAGGGTGATCACTTTGGGGCTTTGGGGAAAATCCTTGTGGGGTCCTGCTGGGTTTACCCCAACGAAGATCCCTGTTCATGTTCTGCCAGCCATTTAGGCCACTCTGCTCTCCCTTTGAAGAACAGAAAGAAAAAGATAATCATTGTGAGGCTCTGCTTTCACAAGTCAAGTACATTTGTGTGGAGGAAAAACCTCATTGACTTTCAAGGTCTTAGGCAGCAGCTATTTCCTCCATTAAGTAGATGGATGTGGGGAAAACATATTGACTGATTTTACCAAGGTCCATTATAGGTCATGTGAATATTGAAATATGAATCCACCTCTGACATTAGGCTGAGAGGAAGCTGGACTCCTGTGGTGGTGTGAGCCTTAACTGGGACTTAAGAGCTCAGATGGGGGCCAGGCTGAGAATCCCTCCCCCGCTCCCCCTCCTCTTTCCCAACAGAGAGGAAAAGAAAGGAAAGGAGCAAATCCACCAAGAAATAATTTGGATTCAGCTTGGAAGGAGAGAGGTAAAGAATTTCCTTTAAACAGTATATATATATATATGTAACAATAACAGGTAGGCTTCACAAGGGGAACAAAGATGGATGGGAACAAAGATGGATGGGAAAAAAGAAATATGAAATACCACACCAGTCCTTTGCAGAGGCTTGGGGTGCAGCAGGGAGCACCACGTGGCAGAGAAGCAGGGGAACCAGCAGCAGTCCTCGTCCAGGCAAAGGCAGGGCCCAAAGAGAGCTAATGGCTGCTGTGTCCTCCTTCTTATAGCCTTGCTGGGCAGGGAGGGGGAGTGGAACAGACTAATTTAGTTTCCCAGGGGGAATGCAATGCTCTCACAAGCCCTCCCCCCACCCTGCTTCCAGGATGGGTGTTAACCCATCACAATTAAAAAAAAAAAAAGATAGCATCATAGAATCAGTCAGGGTTGGAAGGGACCACAAGGATCATCCAGTTCCAACCCTCGGTCACCTCGGAGCCTTCTCTTCTCCAGACTGAACAGCCCCAACTCCCTCAGTCTGTCCTCACAGGAGAGGTGCTCCAGCCCTCTGATCATCCTCGTGGCCCTTCTCTGGACACCTTACAGCACCTCCATATCCCTCTTGTAATAGGGGCTCCAGAACTGGACACAGTACTCCAGGTGGGGTCTCCCCAGAGCTGAGGAGAGGGGGACCTCAGGGCTGCTCTCCAGCCAGTCACTGCCCAGCCTGGATTTGTGCCTGGGGTTGCCTCGACCCAGATGCAGGACCCTGCACTTGGTCTTGTTGAAGCTCATGAGGTTGGCTTGTGCCCACCTCTCCAGCCTGTCAAGGTCCCTCTAGATGGATCCCTTCCCTCCAGCGTGTCTGCTGCACCACACAGCTTGGTGTCATCAGCAAACCTCCTGAGGGTGCACTCAGTGCCACTGTCCATGGCACTGACACAGATGTTGAGTAGCCAGGAGGGGGGTTGGTCTCTTCTCCCAGGCAACCAGCACCAGAACAAGAGGACACAGTCTCAAGCTGTGCCAGGGGAGGTTTAGACTGGAAGTGAGGAGAAAGTTCTTCACAGAGAGAGTTGTTAGCCATTGGAATGTGCTGCCCAGGGAGGTGGTGGAGTCACCATCCCTGGAGGTGTTCAAGAGGGGATTGGACGTGGCACTTGGTGCCATGGTTTAGTAGTCATGAGATGTTGGGTGACAGGTTGGACTTGACGATCTTTGACGTCTTTTCCAATCTTATTGATTCTATGACTCTAACTTCTCCCTGAATACTGGATAATTTCAATGATTGATGAAAAAGCAGTTTTGTTCCAGTCCACTGGAACCTAAAGCTTGAAAGGTGCTTTACAGGGGCAGGAGTGGCTGGCTGGTATGTTTAGCTGGGAATGCCACTTTCAGTGTGCAATCTTTTATCTCACTGCACGTAGCACCCTCAGGTGATGAGAGGCAAATCAGCAGGCCTGCAGAAACCTTTTGCTGGCCTTGCTCTGCAAGTGCTGGGAAACAGGCAGGCTGAACAGATTAAATTGCAATGTCCAACAAGGTTTGTGGGCTATCCCCAGCACATTGAGAGCAAGGAGAATTCACTGTGTAGGTAAGAGCAGGTTCAGCTCCTTTAGGCAAAGCAATACTGAAAATCAAGCAGTGATAACCTATGGAATTCCTTGCCACAAGCACCGGTGCTGCTAGTGCTGGGAACAGTTTAACAAAGCTTGATGACTCATGTAGACAGGCAAATCAGCATGTGTAGCAACACAATCTTGAGATCCATGACATAAGAAAGAGTTTTTTTTTCTGTTGGGTCTAGGGGGCTTTCCCAGCTGCTTTCCAGCCTGATGAACAAATTCATCTTTGCTGTAGGCATATTTCTGTTTGCACCTGTTTTTTCAGCAGGGCATTAAAGAGAAGTGACAAACATTTTCTGTCTTTAAGATGCTGGCTTGGTGAGGCATCCTGAATCAGAGACACAGCCTTGTATGTATGTAGCTAACAGGAGTCTACTCACTCCTCTTTCCTCCCAAGAGCTGTCAGTAAATCCAACAACATCATCCTACAGTTCAAGCCCCTTAACTAGTCCAGCTGTTGTTTGGGAGAATTTGTGACCTTCTTCAGGCCTGACAGTCAAGACCATGCCCTGCTCTTCTGTTGGAAGACATTCCTTGTCCTTTTATGTCTGCATTCCAGGTCCCTCATCCCAAACTTTGCACTTGTCAGACGCTGCCCGTCAACTTGGAACAAGCAGACGCTGCTTGCTGCCCGCTCGGCTGCCTCCTTCACATCCCTGTCACTGTGGCTGCACACCAGATTCAAGACAGTGTTCCCTGGTGTGAGCTGGGCTCTTGTCTTTTCCTTCCTTTCCACTGCACATCATTTGTCACCTCTCTGGTACCCCACTGCCTTCTCTCCTTGCTTTCTCCCTGGCCTCTCCTTGTTAGATGCCACTTCCAGAGGTTTCATTAGTCTCCCTGACTTTACACAGTCCCAGGAGCACCCATTAGCATTAGACTTCCTTTCCTTGCAAGTCACAGGCAGCCCCACTCCTTTTGCACTTAGCTTTTAATTTTAGCATTGCTTTTTCCTACAGCTACTCTTCCCATAAGGTCAAAAGGCTCTGTCAGAGACATTTTCTCTTGACATCAAGCTGATGTTTTGCAGTCATACAAGCCAGTCTCCTCATAACAAAGTAACCTTTAGTAGGCAACAGGGAAGCAGTGATTCAGGGTCACTAGGATAGCCCAGCATGGAAAAGCTCACATGCATATATGTGTTGTGAGCATATAGCTGGAGTTCTGCCCAGCAATGGCTGGGGGTCCAGCTCCAGCCCTGCAATGGGCAGCAGAGAGATCACAGTATCACAGTATCACAGTATCACCAAGGTTGGAAGAGACCTCAAAGATCATCAAGTCCAACCTGTCACCACAGACCTCATGACTAAACCATGGCACCAAGTGCCACATCCAATCCCCTCTTGAACACCTCCAGGGATGGTGACTCCACCATCTCCCTGGGCAGCACATTCCAATGATGAATGGCTCTCTCTGTGAAGAACTTTCTCCTCACCACAAGTCTAAACTTCCCCTGGCGCAGCTTGAGACTGTGTCCTCTTGTTCTGGTGCTGGTTGCTAGAGAGAAGAGACCAACCTCTTCCTGGCTACAACCTCCCTTCAGGTAGTTGTAGAGAGCAATGAGGTCACCCCTGAGCCTCCTCTTCTCCAGGCTAAACAACCCCAGCTCCCTCAGCCTCTCTGGAGGCGTTCAAGAGGGGTCTGGATGTGGCACTTGGTGCCATGGTCTAGTTGTGAGGTTGTGGTTACAGGTTGGACTCGATGATCTTCAAGGTCTCTTCCAACCTTGGTAATTCTATTCTATTCTATTCTATTCTATTCTATTCTATTCTATTCTATTCTATTCTATTCTATTCTATTCTACTCTCCTCATAGGGCTTGTGCTCGAGGCCTCTCCCCAGCCTAATTGCCCTTCTCTAGACACGTTCAAGTGTCTCAATGTCCTTCCTAAGCTGAGGGACCCAGAACTGGACACAGGACTCAAGGTGTGGCCCAACCAGTGCTGAGTACAGGGGCACAATGACTTCCCTACTCCTGCTGGCCACACTATTCCTAATGCAGGCCAGGATGCCATTGGCCTTCTTGGCTGCCTGGGCACACTGCTGGCTCATGTTCAGGTGGCTGTTGATCAGTACCCCCAGGTCCCTCTCTGGGAGCTCTCCAGCCACTCCAACCCCAGCCTGTAGCTCTGCATGGGGTTGTTGTGGCCAAAGTGCAGCACCTGACACTTGGACTTGTTGAAAGCCATCCCATTGGACTCTGCCCATCTGTCCAGTCAGACAAGGTCCCTCTGGAGAGCCCTTCCACCCTCTAACAGATCAACATCTGCTCCCAACTTGGTGTCATCTGAAAATTTGCTGATGACTGTCTCAATCCCCTCATCCAAATCATCAATGAAGATGTTAAAGAGGATGGGGCCCAGCACCGATCTCTGGGGGACACCACTGGTGACTGGCCTCCAGCTGGATGTGGCACCATTCACCATGAGATCTCCCTTTGCTGCCTGACACTGCTTTTTGGGCGTGCTTGCAGAGCAATTGCATACATGCACAGGCTGGAATCGTGCCATCTGAGCACCTGACACAACCCCTTTATCTCTTCCCAGTTCCCCAGGTGCACTGATTCCTGTGGTAGAAGGATGTGCTTCCCTAAGCAGGAATTCCCTGGGTCCCTCCACATCTCCTTGAGTATGGCTTCTCACAAAAAATTGCCTCTGTCATTTCTGAATTGACTGACACCCTCTGTGAAGTAAGCTGCCTTTTGGCAGCCCAGCACTGCTGGTGCACCAGGGCTGTGCACCGAGGTTCCTCAGGAAGAAAGGCAGCCTCTGAATTATTTAAGCACCTCTGTTCCCGATTAGCTTATAGCTAACGTTCATTGCACTAACCCCTGAGATGCTGCACATTAACACTCCTGGAGAAAATATAATGGGCTGAATTGCTTTCTAGGTAGCAAGGTACACACAGAGCTTTTGTAGACTTCTGTGTGTTTGTTTTGCTTTTAGTTTTAAATAGGCATGCTGGAAGAGAACGCTGGAAGTCTGCTCAGGGATTGGGAGTCCACAGCGGACCGGAATCATTTTTCAAGGGCAAGAGGGAACAATGAGGAGTGAATAACACAGCAGACAAGGGAATTAGAAAGAAATCTTCTATCTGGTGTTACATTAAGGTTTTAAAAGCCTTAATACCAGGAGAGGAGGCAGGGAGTAGAGACTGCCTCGAAATAGCTTGTGGTGTGAAGGACACATAAGCAATACCAGCAAATTTCACGTTGTACTGAAGAAAACATGAAAGATAGTGTTGATGGAGCTCAGAAGCCAGAACCCAATGTTAGAGCAAGTTAACAAATGCCTCCTGTGCACTGACCTCTTTGTGGTCTGTGGCTGTAGCTGGAAACCTTTTCCTGCTGGAGTGGATATAAGACAATCCCAACTACCACTTACCAGAGTGTGAGTGTGCCCAGGCAGCCAAGAGGGCCAATGGCACCCTGGCCTGCATCAGGAACAGTGTGGCCAGCAGGAGCAGAGAGGTCATTCTGCCCCTGTACACTGCACTGGTTAGGCCACACCTTGAGTCCTGTGTCCAGTTCTGGGCCCCTCAGTTTAGGAAGGATGTTGAGCTGCTGAAACGTGTCCAGAGAAGGGCAACAAAGTTGGTGAGGGGTTTGGAACACAAGCCCTATGAGGAGAGGCTGAGGGAGCTGGGGTTGCTTAGCCTGGAGAAGAGGAGGCTCAGGGGATACCTGATTGCTCTATACAACTCCCTGAAGGGAGGTTGTAGCCAGGCAGAGGTTGGTCTCTTCTCCCAGGCATCCAGTACCAGAACAAGAGGACACAGTCTCATGCTGCACCAGGGCAGGTTTAGGCTGGATGTTAGGAAGAAGTTCTATACAGAGAGAGTCGTTGCCCATTGGAATGTGCTACCCATGGAGGTGGTGGAGTCACCATCACTGGAGGTGTTCAGGAGGAGCCTTGATGGGGTGCTTGGTGCCATGAGTTAGTTGTTGAGGTGGGTTGGATTGGTTGATGGGTTGGACGCTATGATCTTGAAAGTCTCTTTCAACCTGGTGTATTGTATTATTATTACTAAAGAGCGCAGTTGCAAACACCCTTTTGTTAAGTTTCATGTAGCATTTGGATAGCAAACATTACAGCTTCCCAAATGATTCTAGTGCCTATTAGCATCCCCTCTTGCCAGATGACAAGTCGGCCTTTTGACAACTAGGGACCACAGACATCCTTTTGTCTGCTTTGGGGGTCAAATGAGTTGAAACTCTCAGCTCATGATTCTTTATTCACATGCACTGAGTGTTAGCTACATATCCCTCTGGATATCCCTGTGCTAGCTTATTAATCACCTGAGTTATATTTGCTAAGTAAGGGTATGGCTCTTGATCACAAGACCCAAGCAGTGAGAAAAAAGGAAAAGGAAACTTCATTATTTGTTGTAGTGTTCCACAATATTGGAGCCAGCTGTGCCATGTTCCCAGCAGGGTGAAATTCCTGCAGACTTTTTATTCAGCTGAGCTCCCTTCAGGTAGGACAACTGGAAAAAAGCCACTTAGAAGAAAAGTCTGGGCTTCAGAAGAAACACCAGGATAATTCCTGTGTGACTGGAGAGTGACCAGGAAGAAATGGACCTCGGGGTACTGGTTGATAGTAGGCTGAACATGAGCCAGCAGTGTGCCCAGGCAGCCAGGAAGGCCAATGGCATCCTGGCCTGCATCAGGAACAGTGTGGCCAGCAGGAGCAGGGAGGTCATTCTGCCCCTGTACTCAACACTGGTTAGGCTACACCTTGAGTCCTGTGTCCAGTTCTGGGCCCTTCAATTTAGGAAAGATGTTGACTTGATGGAAGGTGTCCAGAGAAGGGCAACAAAGCTGGGGAGGGGTTTGGAGCACAAGCCCTATGAGGAGAGGCTGAGGGAACTGGGGTTGCTTAGCCTGGAGAAGAAGAGGCTCAGGGGAGACCTTCTTGTTCTCTACAACTACCTGAAGGGAGGTTGTAGGCAGGTGGGGGTTGGTCTTTTCTCCCAGGCAACCAGCACCAGAACAAGAGGACACAGTCTCAGGCTGTGCCAGGGAAGGTTTAGGCTGGATGTTAGGAAGAAGTTTTTCCCAGAAAGAGAGATTGGCCATTGGAATGTGCTGCCCAAGGAGGTGGTGGAGGCACCATCACTGGAGATTTTTAGGAAGAGACTGGATGGGGTGCTTGGTGCCATGGTTTAGTTGATTAGATGGTGTTGGGTGATAGGTTGGACTCGATGATCCCAAAAGTATTTTCCAACCTGGTCTGGTCTATTCTATTCTATTCTATTCTATTCTATTCTATTCTATTCTATTCTATTCTATTCTATTCTATTCTATTCTATTCTATTCTATTCTATTCTATTCTATTCTATTCTATTCTATTCCAACCTGCAACCTCCTTCAAAACTTGCATCTGGGTCCCAAACCTCTTTTTATCTGCACATAGGTCTTTTTTTTTTGGAGTTCCTTCCCTCTGAGGGACCAATATGTCTTGGGCCTATCAGGATTGTCTGAGAATCTAGTTAGCATCAGGAAAAACACAATTGAAATTAAGAAAAAAGAAATGTGTAACAAAGACAAAGATTCAGGTCACAGCAACAGCATGTGCAGTTCATTGCACTAAGTATTTTCAGAAGGTACTTCAGCTGCTCTCTTCATCTGGAATAGATGAGATTTCTCTCCTCCTTAAAATGGTTTTTCTACTTCAAGAGGAGCCTGGGAAGATTATTTCACACAGAGGCATTTGCACAGCAGATATCTAATGAGTGAGCAAGAGGGGGCAGATTTTGCCCCTGGTTACAGGAGCAAATCACAAAGATGAGATCTCTCACCTAGCTTTTCTTATTGCTGCCTCATAAAGTTGTATGGAGGAATACCTTGGCTGCAGGAACCAAACCTTTCTCCATAGCAGACCCAAGCAGTGAGTTTCTGGTCCCCATTCAGAGTTGGGAGCTTCCAGCTTCCACTGGAGGCAAAGACAGTTTCAAAGCATCTCCCAAGAGCTCCTCCATGGCTCTATTTATTTGAGGCATCCTACCATGCAGTAGCTGTGCTTGTCTGCTTGATGCAGGTGAGAAAGCCAAGGGAACATCTAGTTTTCCTGCCACTGGCTCAGAGTGGGCTGGAGTACAGGATCTCCCTTCACTGCTCCCCAGGAAGCCATCTGGATCACAGCTCTGAATTTGTACGGGTGTCTGTTGCCAGTCCTGCCTCATGAAAACATCTCCTGGCTGTGAGGAGAGCTCTGGGCTTCCCATCAGTTTACAGACTAATGCAGTAGATGTGGGATCTACTTCTGCTTACTCCTTTCATTAGCTTTAAGGGGGCTAAGTAGCCCCCTTTTAAACAATTTGAAGCCTTCAGATGGCTTCCTCATAGTCAAGATTCTCCAGAAGTCCTAAACCAAGCAGGATTTTGCTCCTGTAAGGCATATGCGAAGTGCTAAAGGAAGCAGAAGTGGCTTTCTGCATCGCTGATGTGGTCTTACAGGAAAAGAATCTTTGCTGCAGGATGAGCAATCCTGTAGCTAAATCCTGAAATGATGCCTTCAGTGATGCTTTGGCAATTTTTAGCCCTGCTTTTGTGACTGTACCACAAAGTCTGTGACACTCCTTTGTGCACCAAACTTCCTATTGGGGCTGATATTCTTTATTCCTTGACAGATTTCTGCAAGTGATGCCTCACAGTCTACCCCAGGGGCAGCTGCACTGCAGCACTAAGGGACCCTCTTACATGCAGGAGTCTCTTGAGATGGAAGGTGCCGTTGCAGTGTCTGTCTGGTGGCACAAGAGAGGGCATTGCTGGAGACCAACTGCTCTCCCTATCTGCCTTGTGTCTATTTCTGTATGCAACCTGAGTGCAAATGCATTTTATTAAATGAAAACATTTTCAATTGAATGAAAATCCCCAAGCTGGTTGGTCTCCAAAAGCAATGCCAGCTCTAGGCACTGCTTTCCTTCTTGCTTTCAACTCTTAAGTCCAGACCTCTCTCAGATATTTTCTCTTCTGCATTTTTAATTGGCAGGGTTAAAACACTTCTGTGTTCAGTCTAGGATAGGATAGGATAGGATAGGATAGGATAGGATAGGATAGGATAGGATAGGATAGGATAGGATAGGATAGGATAGGATAGGATAGAATAGGATAAGATAGAATAGAATAGAATAGAATAGAATAGAATAGAATAGAATAGAATAGAATAGAATAGAATAGAATAGAATAGAATTAACCAGGTTGGAAGAGAACTTTTATATCATCAAGTCCAACCTATCATGCAACACTACCTAATCAACTAAACCATGGCATCAAGCACCCCATCCAGTCTCTTCCTACACACCTCCAGTGATGGTGACTCCACCACCTCCCTGGGCAGAGTTCAAGAAGCATGGCCTTGGGACCTTTGCCAGCAGGATGCCCAGGTGAGGCCATCCTGCTTCAGAAGATGAGAGTTTTTCTGCATGGATGGCAGGACCAGGCCATACTGGTTTCCTTCCTCACTAGAGAACAGGTGCTTGCATATAAGAACAGTAGAAATGGTGTCTTGTCCTAGTCCAGTACTTCTGGCTTCTTAATGCTCACTGTCACTGCTCCAGACAACTGAGGTCAGCAGAAAGAGATTCTTTGCCTCCACAGCCATCCCAGCAAAAGGATGGAGAGGGCAATTTTTCTGTAGCCCTGCAGAGCTTCTCCTTGCATGCAGCCCTTCACAGTCACCCATAGCTAGGCTTGACTTGATGAAGGTAATGTGCTGGACTGGTACAAGCTCTTCCCACTCTTTGATCTTCTTCCCAGGCCAAGCAAGCCTTTTGTGTCCTATCTCTCATCAAGACAGTCCTTCCTCAGAGTGGGGCTGGCCCTGGGACTTCTAAAATGGAAGCCCCCAAAGGAGAGACGAGTTCTGCCCTTGCCTGGCTTTTCTGTGATGATGTTACTTTGCACGGCTGTTGCTCTCGGTAGCAAATCAGGGGCAGAAGACATCCATGCTAGGTGAACTCTGGCTTTGCAGCTCCATAGCTTCCCTGCTAGCGGGGATGATCCTCACCTGCCCTGTTAGCAGCCTGAGAGATGCTTACAGCAGCACTGTCCTTGTGGGGTGCCAAGAGTGGAATGACAGTTAGACTGAGAAAGAGCTACAAGCTGTTGAAAGTGTGCAGTAGGCTAAAGCATTCAGATGTACAGTCTCTCTCTCAGTAACATCTTAAAGGTGTGGCACCAGTGTGTGGAAGGGAGTCTCCTTTTCCAAGTGTAGCTACCCAAGCCATTTTCTGCTCTGGTTTGTTACTGTCATTTGTAGCAAGGTCATGAGTCGTCCTCATGCACCTCTGGTGTTGCTGTGAGGTTCTTTTCAGTAGAGAATCTGCTGTAAAACATCCCACTGAACCTGTGTTCTCCTTGATACTATCAGTGTCACTTGCTAAGAGAGGGGACCCGTCCTTTTTGTCACTTACAGCCCACTAAGAAATCCTGCTTCCCAAGAGGCTCTCATCCCCACACTGCCCATGCTGTGCTGAACTAGCTGAAGTGTCTGCAGATGCCTACCATTCAGCACCTGCAAGGGACACAGGTGTCCTGGAGATGGACTGATGTGCTCCTGTGGACCTGGGTCATGCACAGGGTACAGACCAGACCAGCCTGTTTGCGATCTTTGAGGCGTAACCAGACTCCAGCAGGACATCTTCTCTATTGATGTGTTAATCTTTGGCCATCACACAGAACTCCTGGCCAGGACCTTCCCGCAGATACGAGGTGCCGGGGCATTAGAGTGATGTGCTCTGTCACCGCGCATTAGGCAGCCCTGGATTCGTAGGCTTAATTGTCGTTTTCAAATAAAGAAAGAACAAAGGCGGTCATTAGAGCTCAGACGTTATCTCATCCATCCTATCGGCAGCCACTTCAGCTTCCTCAGCGTCTCTTGTGGCACCCCTCAGTAATCCACAAGCAGATGTCTTGACTGTCTGATTCCTCCTCATTGCGCTTCTGCTGCTGCCTGCAGCCAGCGCCAGCAGCAACCTGTTTTCTCTCAGCAGTACCAGTCAGGTTTGGGATTAAAGCAGCAAGAAGACAGAAACCTTTCCCTTTCCCTACAGTCAGCCTGTTGTCATTCTGAGCCTTCATTTGCCTGGATCAAACTGGAAAGTGGAGCTCAGGGAGCTGCAGAGGCAATTACCTGTATCATCTGATGCTTTCAGCACCCACTTGGACACAGTCCCCAGCCGTTGCTACAAGAACTGACAAGATTTTCACAGCACCATCATTTCTTGCAAGGAAAGCACTTTGCCTTTGACAGTTGTCCACACTATGCTTTTTGCAAGACTCTTGGTCTTGCTCTCGATGCATGGTGCAGCCCATACGACGCTGTCACAAATCCCTGGCATCTTTAGCTCTTGTTTCCAGCGATGCTCTAATTTCTTGAGCAGGTTTAGGGTCAACTGAGCCTCATTCCATAATCACTGCTTAGGGGTTGTTTTATTTCCCTGAACACAAGAGTGCCCAGTTCCTTCATGCATCATTTATACTCCCTGCACCCTAGCAAAGCTCTGGCCATTTCTCTATGCCAGCCACGTTTTCAGGAATATCCATTTTCTTTCAGAGTCCCTTTATAAAATCAGCAGTGCTTTATCATCTCCAGGGGCTCGGAGGAGAGTTGATTTTATGGGTTTTCCACAATCTCAGCAGATGCTTTATCTGCAGATTTAATAGGCATTGTTAGACTATGCAGCAGATTATTAATTTTAGCCCCCATTAAGGTCAGTAAACTGCCAGGTGGGTTTTTTTTCAGATGCTATCCATTGTTCACTCTCGTAGCACAGGAGAGTATTTTAGTCCCAAGCCAGAGGGAAAGCCCATTTCCCCTGAGAGCCAGACGTGAGCAATACTATTCCCCTCTGCATGACTGGATTACTCATGGCCCCATACCTGCACTGTGCAACTCATGAATGGAATGGAATAGAATTAATAGGATAGGATAGGATAGGATAGGATAGGATAGGATAGGATAGGATAGGATAGGATAGGATGGGATAGGATAGGGTAGAATAGAATAGAATAGAATAGAATAGAATAGAATAGAATAGAATAGAATAGAATAGAATAGAATAGGATGGGATAGAATAGAATAGAATAGAATAGAATAGAATAGAATAGAATAGAATAGAATAGAATAGAATAGAATAGAATAGAATAGAATAGAATAGAATAGAATGAATAGGATAGGATGGGATAGGATAGGAAGAAGAGGATAGGATAGGATAGGATAGGATAGGATAGGATAGGATAGGATAGGATAGAATAGAATAGAATTGTGGTGGTTTGGGCTGGGTGCCCTCTGCTGCATGGCACACTTCCTGTGTCCAGGAGTCCAGCCCAGTGGGTGGACACAGGAAAACCGTGTATCTCCTACCACAATCCCCTGCACCGCTATAAGACCTTGCGTGGGGTCCGCCTCTTTCTCTTTCTTCCCTCGCCGCCGCCCGGTAACTGGGGGAGACGTCTCCCGGCCTTGGGCCTGGCTAGGCCCAAGGCCAGGGGGATGGGCGGTCTCAGGCCTGGCCAGCTGAGACTAGCCTAGCAGTGGGGGGGGAAGAACGAGCCCTGGGGGTCTTGGGCCCACCCTCAGGTGGGGATGGGGTTCATCCGGGTGTGGGTTGGGGTTACTTCTGTCACTGTTTCTGGTTTCTTTTGTGCACCTTCACTTCTTCTATTTAAACTTTTCCATCACTTTTGCAATCCGTTTGTTGGAGTCGTCATTTTGCCCGTGGTGGGGAGGGTGGCTATCTCAACCCACTACATTTTTGGCGCGCCGACGTGGGGCTGGTTGGTGTGGCGACCTGCAGATCGGATTGCAAATGATGGATAGTTTAAATTTAGTTCTGGGCGTCGGTTTTCGGTTTGGGAAGGTCGGGGGGCTCAAGCTTTGCTGCCGGGGCGATCGTGTGGGTTCTTGTGGGTTGCAGGGGGACACCTGGTGCGTCGGGGGTTACCGCTTAAGAACGCGGGACCTGCCCCTCCCCACCCTTTCCTCTCCGCGGGCGGTGGAAGCGGCGGGGGGTGAGGCGGGGGAGGGGCAGCGGCGAGCAGGTCAGATGAAGTCCGTCTCGCTGCAAGGATGGAGCCAGCCGCAGCGGGCGGGCGGGCGAGCTAGCCCCCGAGACCCAGGAGGGGCGAACGGGGACCCCAGCTGGAAAGCCGTTTTCAAAGGCTCTGAGAACGCGCTTGTGGCTTTCGCTGGGGAAGCTGTTGGAGTGCCCGAGGGGTGGAGGTGATTTTGATCCTGTACCGCGGCGGTAGAGGCGGCCGGGCTCTGCTGTGTGCTGAGTGGCCGCGGTAGCGGACGCCGGCCGGCGCTCGGGCTGCAGTGGGCTTGGCTCTAATCTCCCCCATGTTTTTCGGACAGTACCGAAAAATGGCGCCCGAGCACCTGGCTCCGCCTCCCTGCCTCTCAGTTGGGCTGTGGCGCAGCCCCTCCCTCTTCCGGGGGGTGTGCAGCCGGACATTGCTACGCCTCGGTACGTGAACGCCCGGTGTGGGGGGCGAAGTACCCTGATAGGCGTTTGGGTAGCCTGGACCGCGGTCGGAGGCGGTCGGTTTGCGGCACCCTGGGGATCGGAAAAGCAGTCGTGGAGCCGGATTGTTCCGACTGGCTTGCCCCAGGGGTGGAGATATGCCGCTGAGCAAAATGTGAGCAAGAAGAAGAGCTTGGCTGAGAGGTTGTGAGGCTTTTCCAGGTGGCCAGGATGTCCAACGGATCCATGGAGAACCTGCACTGCAGAAGAGTGAAATCTGCATCACTGGGAGGTTCCACTGGATGAGAGAGGAAGAACTGGACTGGACTGATGCTTGAGCCTGAGAGAGACTGTTTGGACGCCCAGAAGAAGATATGGACCCTGCCGGACGCGTCATCAGGGATTTCTAATATGATGATGTGTTTGGGTGCAGGGGTTGTGGTATGAGATAAGGGGTGGCGTGTGGTGGTTTGGGCTGGGTGCCCTCTGCTGCATGGCACACTTCCTGTGTCCAGGAGTCCAGCCCAGTGGGTGGACACAGGAAAACCATGTATCTCCTACCACAATCCCCTGCACCGCTATAAGACCTTGCGTGGGGTCCGCCTCTTTCTCTTTCTTCCCTCGCCGCCGCCCGGTAACTGGGGGAGACGTCTCCTGGCCTTGGGCCTGGCTAGGCCCAAGGCCAGGGGATGGGCGGTCTCAGGCCTGGCCAGCTGAGACTAGCCTAGCAGTGGGGGGAAGAACGAGCCCTGGGGGTCTTGGGCCCACCCTCAGGTGGGGATGGGGTTCATCCGGGTGTGGGTTGGGGTTATTTCTGTCACTGTTTCTGGTTTCTTTTGTGCACCTTCACTTCTTCTATTTAAACTTTTCCATCACTTTCGCAATCCGTTTGTTGGAGTCGTCATTTTGCCCGTGGTGGGGAGGGTGGCTATCTCAACCCACTACAAGAATAGAATAGAATAGAATAGAATAGAATAGAATAGAATAGAATAGAATAGAATAGAATAGAATAGAATAGAATAGAATAGAATAGAATAGAATAGAATAGAATAGAATAGACCAGGTTGGAAAAGACCTCTGAGATCACTGAGTCCAACCTATCACCCAACACCATCTAATCAACTAAACCATGGCACCAAGCACCCCATCCAGTCTCTTCCTAAACACCTCCAATGATGGTGACTCCACCACCTCCCTTGGCAGCACGTTCCTATGGCAAATCACTCTTTCTGTGAAGAACTTCTTCCTAACATCCAGCCCAAACTTCCCCTGGTGCAGCTTGAGACTGTGTCCTCTTGTTCTGGTGCTGGCTGCCTGGGAGAAGAGACCAACCCCCACCTGGCTACAGCTTCCCTTCAGGTAGTTGTAGACAGCAATAAGGTCTCCTCTGAGCCTCCCCTTCTCCAAGCTAAGCAACCCCAGCTCCCTCAGCCATTGGAATGTGCTGCCCAGGGAGGTGGTGGAGTCACCATCCCTGGAGGTGTTCAAAAAGGGACTGGATGTGTCACTCGATGCCATGGTTTAGTAGTCCTGAGGTGTTGGGCGAGAGGTTGGACTTGATGATCTCTGAGGTATTTCCCACCCTTATTGATTCTATGATTCAGACCATGGAATCATCCTGAGCAAATTTCACAACTAGTGGTACTTTTACACTAAACTGGAGAGTTTTGAGCCCCACACTCACCACAGAGGAGAGAGTTTGCTTAACTTTTAAAACTGCAGAGGTAAGTTAAGTTTGAGTCAGTAGAGTGGCTGAGGAAAGAAAAGGGAAATCAAAAGGACTGTGCTGGGTGGCTGTGATGCCACAGGCACTGGCATGCAAGAGAAGGCAGCATGGGTGTGAGGAGGGAGCTGTGTTGTCAGGGGATTAACTCTGGGAGGAAGATGTAGGTGGTTGGTAAAAAGAAGCTGTAGGTGTTTCAAGCTGTGGAGAATAGGTGAATGGTGGGGATGTAGGAAGGTCTGCACAGATCTGCAGGGAGCTGTGGGCTTTGTGACCCCTGGGGAGGGCAGTGGTGGGAAGAAGGCAATGTTTCCTCTGCAGGAGGTGCCCAGAGCTTATGACTGGCATTTATATGACAGTAACGCTCACTGTGTGCCCAGCCTTGCTCAGATATACAGAAAGAGACAATTGCTGCCTGGAAAACACATAAGCTGTGAAGCCAAGTGGTAAACAGAAGACATGGGGGAAGGGAGAAAAGGCAGCCATTGTGAACAGAGGAGATGCTGTCCTGGACAAGATGAGCCTCCCTTTGGGCCCTTATCTGAAGCCTGACAGTGGCTGGTATCAGATGCTCCAGAGAAAGTTACAAAAACAATCTTCACAACAGATCTGGGCATTGGTGTGACAGTATCCCCATGAGGGCTCTTTCTGTCAGACCCCATTTGTTGATCCACCTACACATGGAAATCAGGAGGATGAGAACTTGTCAGCTTTGCTCTGGCTGATGCTCCAGTCAGAAGGACTTTCAATCATGTAAGCTGCCAGCCCAGCTGGTATCCTTCCCCATTTGCTCTATTCTGGGTGTGCTATGGGCTCTTTAACCCTTGGAATGGAATGGAATGGAATGGAATGGAATGGAATGGAATGGCATGGAATGGAATGGAATGGAATGGAATAGAATAGAATAGAATAGAATAGAATAGAATAGAATAGAATAGAATAGAATAGAATAGAATAGAATAGAATAGAATAGAATAGAATTAACCAGGTTGGAAGAGACCTTTTGAGATCATCAAGTCCAACCTCCTTCTGGCAAGCAGGGACCAATGAGGTATTTCTCTAGCCCCTGTGTTCTTGCAGACAAGTGCAGCCCAAGGCGGGGCTGAACTGCACTGTTTCTAGCTGTGCCTAATAGCCATGAATTGAGGACTCATCCATTCTTCATCCCCCAGCTTTAAGCACTTCCATTCAGGTGTGGCTGGCAGTTGAAACAGCATGCCACCACTTTCTTCCTCTGCCTGGGGACTGGTACTGGAGGATGGGTTAGCAGAAGTGTGAACAAATCAGGTGATCCATGTACCACTATCACAGATAGTCATGGAAGGTCCAACAATGCTACATGGCCCAACTGGAGGGTCTATACTAGCATTTGCAGGTGCTCTAGACCCACTGCCTTTACTCTGTGTGCAGCAGAGCTGAGGAATAGGGGAAATAATCTGGAGAAGGATCTCAGGAGCAGATGATAAGCTTCTTGGTTTGACTGACAGTAGCTGAGAAAGTTGATGGAGTGCAGTGTTGCCCTGAGAAATCTTTGACAGTCCATAAGATCTCAGAGTGTAACCTACAGAGCTGCTGTGCATAGACCCCTTCATGGAAACCCCAGCCTGTCCATTGCTACTCAAAACACAAGGAAATCAATCCACAAGAGAAAACTGAAAAGGAACAAAAGGACTTCAGAAGTTTGATTTGTCTGTAAATGGTAGTTGCTCTGGGTCCCCCTGCACAGGGTGATATTAAGGAACATTTCTTAGCAGCTTAGGTGGCCACCTACAAAACAGGGGTGGTGAAACTCTGATCTGACAGATTGTCTGCACAAAGACTCCAGAGTGATTCTGATAAGATGTGAGCCTGGGACTGCCTGGAGAAGTCTCATCAGCACTGTGTGGAAAGTGGTAGCATAAACCATGCAGGATATCCTGGCTCACAGCTAGTTCGTTTCCTCTGGCAGAGCCTGCTGAACACACTGAGTGGTTTGGGGCTTTCTTCTGGGACCCGCTGGCCCTTTGCATGCACACATGAACACGTGTGTGCATTAGTGCCAGCAGTTGCCAAGTGTCGCTTCTGTGATTTCCCCTAGCTTCAGGATTACATGCCCAGCAAGCAGAATTGGTTTTGTTCTGTACCCCTGTGCCCTCCCCTTTGAGGGAATTTATTTTGGTGCCCATACCACACCAATTCATTGCTGTTCCTTTACGTCCCTCCTGTAGAAGCGCTGACCGCAGATCACAGCTCCACTGGCCTGTTTAACGTGCTTGGCTTCGCAGCACTGCAATCAATCCCCAGGCAGTGGTTGGAGCTTGCCTGCCTCGCTGTGCCTACTTGCTGAAGGTGCCCCTGGGAGGTGAGCACTTGGCTGCTCAGCTGCTGCCAACCCTCTGGGTGCCTGCTCGTGTCTCCCTTCCGCTAGCACTGGGGCTGCACCCCGTGTGGCGTATCATGAGGGGGGAGGGCCAGGGGGCTAGGCTGGGACACACGCAGTAAACACAAAGTGTTGTGAAGTCTATCCCAATTCATCTGCCTTCTATATCCCATGTGGAGTTAGTTCTCACTGCTGACCACTGCATCAGGGGGTCAGGGCAGCGGTGGCTTCACATTGTTACCCCACATGTCATGTGAGCCCCCGCAGGGGAAGCAGGTCATCCACAGGAGTCTTAACACATGAGGCCTGGCTGAGCACCCCAGCTGCCCTCAACTCTGTGGAAAGATAAATCAGTGGGTCTCCAGGGACCATCTCTCCACGCACCAGCCCTTTTCCTCTTCTTACTCCTGGCCTTTGCTGTGAACCTTCTGGCTCTCAGGGAGGTAAGCTGGGGCACTTGAAAGCTATGAGTCACAGTTTTAGGCTTATGTTGCCTGATTTTTTTTTAAGGCTCAGAATTATTTGCTGCCAGGGTACCACACTCGTGCTCCAGCAGCTCTTCAAGTGCCATTATATTTGGCATGACTCATGCAAGAGAGGGCATCTAAATCAATGCTTCAGCAAGATCCCCCTACTCACAGGTTGTTGCTCCCTGTCTTTGGGCAGGCATGGTCAGAGGCATCTTGGCACACTGCTTTTGTATGTACAAGGTGAAGGCAAGGGATAGTGTCACTCCTTCGTTGCTACTGGGTTCTGGTTTGCTTTTATATGAGTTTTTCTTTTATATGAGCTAGTACTTGGTTTGGAGAGATTGATTCAGAGGGTAGGAGAGCTCTGCAGAGGGACCTTGACAGGCTGGACAGATGAGCAGAGTCTGAGGGCATGAGATTTAACACATCGAAGTGCTGGGTTCTACACATTGACCACAACAACCCCAGGCAGTGCTACAAGCTGGGGTCAGAGTGGCTGGAGAGAGGCCAGGCAGAAAGGGACCTGGGGGGCTGGTTGATAGTAAGCTGAACATGAGCCTGCAGTGTGCCCAGGTGGCCAAGAAAGCCAATGGCATCCTGGCCTGCATCAGGAATAGTGTGGCCAGCAGGAGCAGGGAAGTCATTGTGCCCCTGTACTCAGCACTGGTTGGGCCACACCTTGAGTCCTATGTCCAGTTCTGGGCCCTTCAGTTTAGGAATGATATTGACTTGCTGGAATGCGTCCAGAGAAGGGCAACAAAGCTGGGGAGGGGTCTGTTGCACAAGCCCTGTGAGGAGAGGCTGAGGGAGCTGGGGTTGCTTATTCTGGAGAAGAGGAGGCTGAGGGGTGACCTTCTTGCTGTCTACAACTCCCTGAAGGGAGGTTGTAGCCAGGTGGGGGTTGGTCTCTTCTCCCAGGCAACCAGCACCAGAACAAGAGGACACAGTCTCAAGCTGTGCCAGGGAAGGTTTAGGCTGGATGTTAGGAAGAAGTTCTTCACAGAAAGAGTGATTGGCCATTGGAATGTGCTGCCCAGGGAGGTGGTGGAGTCACCATCACTGGAGGTGTTTAGGAAGAGACTGGATGGGGTGCTTGGTGCCATGGTTTAGTTGATTAGATGGTGTTGGGTGATAGGTTGGACTCGATGATCTCGAAGGTCTTTTCCAACCTGGTTTATTCTATTCTATTCTATTCTATTCTATTCTATTCTATTCTATTCTATTCTATTCTATTCTATTCTATTCTATTCCATTCCATTCCATTCCATTCCATTCCATTCCATTCCATTCTTTAATGTAGAGCAGTGAGCAAAGCCTGTTCCCAGGCCCCATGAGTGCTTCTACTCTATTTCACTTTCAATTAACACTTAACAGCCCACAGAGATTTGGGGGAGGGATTTTGCCTTTTTCTATAGTATAATTGTTCCTACAATAAATGTTGACTGGTTAGTTTAGGGTTTTGTGATGGTTATGTTTGTTTGTTTTGTGTTGTGGTTCAGTTTAGGTTTTTATCAGTGGTAGCAATGGCTATTTCAAAGCTACTTCCACACAAAAAGCCAGAATTTTTCAGTCCTCTAAGGCTTGCTGTGAGGTTGGAATGCCAGGGGAGTGAAGGTTGTTTCTGTGCTGTGGTGGGTTAAGGCCCATTCTGAAAACAGGGGGAGGGCTTGCAAGTGCTTTGCCCTTCCTGCAGGGCGCTATCCCCCTGGGAAACTGAGTCTGTTCCACTCCTCCCTCCCTGCCCAGCTAGGGTATAAAAAGCAGGACATTGCAGCCATCAGGTCTCTGTTGTGAATAGATGCACTTCCTGCATTTTCCCCCGGGGTGTCGCTGCATGGCTGCCATTGAATCCAGTATGGCATCTGTCACGGGGAATCTCGGCTGTGAGCGTATGATCAGAGTAGCCCAGGTCTCGGCCCTTGTGGGATAATGCCATTAGAAGCTCTTCCCAAGTTAAGTGGTGTTCCCGGGAATTAGCAGAGGCATTATTCCTCTCGACTACTCGTTCAATTTCCTCCTTTTTGGCATCACAGACAATTTTGAGACCCGTTGGCAGACCACGGATTAGAACTTTGAGTCGCACTGGGTTAATTGGGGCTTCTAGTGGGGAAGAGTACGCCCCGCGATCGTACATTGCTTGAACGCACGCTAGCTTTTTAATCGCGGCAGTGAGTTCGGCCGAACTTGTGACCCTCACTTCTGTTGGCTCGCCTCTATCCATAGAATCTAAACTGCCAGCCCAGTGAGCGATACGGGAAGTTAACGAGTGATATCCCTCCGGCCCCATGCCTAAAAATACTTCATGACCCCATGAACGGCCTTTTGCTTCGTTCCGATCCAAAACAATTGTATCCCCGCCCAATTCCATAACGCGATACAAAAAGTCTGTTACCGACTCGTCCGGCTCTCGTGCAAATGTCTCTTGCAGGTCCCGAAGCTTTGCTCCGCTGTACGGGCGAACAGAAGTAGTTGTTGTCCCTCGGCCACGGCGGCCGTCGGTGTATTGCTCTTTAAGAACGGGACGCAAACGCACAGCTTTGCTCCGTATGGGTTCGTCCTCAGAACTGTAATCCGTATCGTCCCAGTTAGATGGGTTCCTCTCCGTTTGGTAGTTCTGGGATTTTTTCCGGGCTTTGCTTCTTGGAGCACTACTGGCAAGCAGATTTAACTCGCGTGCCGCTGCTGGTGTGCTGGACTGAACGGGTGGGGATAATTCATGAAAGGACGGTAGAGGAGATCTGGCTCCGGGCACGACACCATATCCGCGGGGCTCCTTGGGGCTAGGCACTTGGGAGATCCCAGGAAGGTTTGGAAAAGAGTCTGTGTTTGACCTCGCCAGTGCCTTGATAGCAGCGTTGCTTTCTTTAATTTGCAACGTTAATAAGTCATGAAGTTTGTTATTTAGTGCCTCAGACCTTCCTAACTCTCTTTCCAATTGGGAAACCTTTTGATCAAAAAATTCAATTTCCTCTTGCATCTGTATGATGCAAGATGCCATCAGGACAGCATGTTTGCTGCTGGGTTCCCTTAGCTTTGCGAAAATGCCATCGATATTTTTACAATTTGATTTTGCCCACTCCAAGTCTGGGGCAGTAATTTTGTATCCCAAGTTATGGAAATATTTCACAGCTGTGCACCCTGCTCGCTGCGCCATATTGTTGTGAAGAGGTTATTAAATTTATGAATATGAAATATGAATTATGAAAACATGAAATTTTATTAAGTATCAAATTATTAATAACCGATGAATCAACAACTTATATACATGTTCTAGTGCACGTTCGTGAAATACATTCCATAAACGGCTTAGTATTATGATTAGAACTTAATTAAACTATCTACAGACTATCTCTGTGTTTTATATAACCAGGGGTGCAGTTCCGCTGCTTGGCCACTAGATGGCGACTCGGCGGAACGCGGGCGGCTTCTGGCTAATATACAGCGATATTACAATCTTTGTGTGCGTCAGCGATGACTCTGCCACACGCGGATACTTTGAACTGAGTGCTAGTGGGTGGAAAGCACGTAGAAGATATTCTGTAGCTGATGTTTGTAGCAAGGTGGGGGTCCGGCTGGCTACTGCTGCTGGACTGGTTCCTGGTCGCGTTCGGTCCATGGGGGCGGCCCTGGGAGTCGGCTTGCACCGCAGGGCGAGGCGACGATTGCCGATAGGCGGGCTCAGAGGTTCCCGGTCGGACAATAGCTATGGCGTCAGCCTCGTGGCAAACGGCCTTAGAGAGAGAATGCGGCTTCTCCGTTCCTGGGCTTAAAGGAACAGCGCGACGCTTGAGATAGTCCCTTCTCCCCGACAACTGGGCAGATCTTACCCTCGGGGCTGGTCCAGTCCTCCGATAGCACGATGGGCTCTCCTGCAGCTATGACCGGCTATAGCGACGCTGGCTTCTCGGGCTCAGCGAAGGTCCTCCTCTGGGCTGATCCTCACGATCAAAGTGCTTCTCACGATGCAGAGGCTTCAGTATGCGTGCATGTATGACAGAAGCTAAAAACAAGCTCAACAGCAGAGGCGGTGGCTCGATAGCTGCTCTCCCGAGCAAGTACAGAGGCAAAGTGAAGAGGAGGCAACTCGTTTACCAACAGGGGTAATATTTATAGATTCCTCGAGGCTGGGTTTGACCAATGGGCACTCTGATAGACAACTGGCTTCAGCCTATAGAAAACGTGAAGCTGGAATTATGCCCATACTTGGTAATGGTCCTCCTCCTAAAGGAGGGGAGACCTATCCACATGCTGGGGGCCAGATCTAGTATCTGGGCAGAATGTGCCTTCACCACAGTCTCCTTTTCAGCTTCTGCCTCTCCTGGATGAGAACTGGTGCAGAAGCCTTCCTGCTCCTCTGCCATGTGGTTGGGCCTGATCCTTCTCCCTGCTGCCTGTGCACCTCTTCAGAGAGAGACTGGTTTTGTATTCTTGTTTTTCCCCCGTCCCATCCAACCTTGTTCCTTGCCCTTGGGAACCTTACCTGTTATTGTTATATATATATTGTTTAAAGAAAACTCTTTACCTCTCTACTTCCAAGCCGACTCCAAATTATTGCTTGGTGGATTTGCTCCTTCCCTTTTTTCCCCCTGTCTGTTGGGAGAGAGGAGGGGGAGCAGGGGAGCAGCCCCTATCTGAGCTCTTAACTCCCAGTTAAGGCTCAAACCACCACATGTGCAAAGAGTCTGAAGCAAAGTTGGAGTGTCATGGAGCTGAGCTTAAATGGTCTACTAGCTTTGTAGAGCCAGGGGAGAATTTGCAGATGACACCAAGTTGGGAGCAGATGTTGATCAGTTAGAGGGTAGAGGAGCTCTCCAGAGGGACCTCGACCGACTGGACAGATGGGCAGAGTCCAACATGATGACATTCAACAGATCCAAGTGCCGGGTGCTGCACTTTGGCCACAACAACCCCATGCAGAGCTACAGGCTGGGGTCGGAGTGGCTGGAGAGCTGCCAAACAGAGAGGGACCTAGAGGTGCTGATTGACAGCCACCTAAACATGAGCCAGCAGTGTGCCCAGGCAGCCAAGAAGGCCAAAGGCATCCTGGCCTGCATTAGGAATAGTGTGGCCAGCAGGAGTAGGGAAGTCATTGTGCCCCTGTACTCAGCATTGGTTAGGCCACACCTTGAGTCCTATGTCCAGTTCTGGGCCCCTCAGTTTAGGAAGGACATTGAGACACTTGAACGTGTCCAGAGAAGGGCAATGAGGCTGGGGAGAGGCCTTGAGCACAGCCCTGTGAGGAGAGGCTGAGGGAGCTGGGGTTGTTTAGCCTGGAGAAGAGGAGGCTCATGCGTGACTTTATTGCTCTCTACAACTACCTGAAGGGAGGTTGCAGCCAGGAAGAGGTTGGTCTCTTCTCCCAGGCAACCAGCACCAGAACAAGAGGACACAGTCTCAAGCTGCACCAGGGGAAGTTTAGGCTCAAGGTGAGGAACAAATTCTTCACTGAGAGAGTCATTCATCATTGGAATGTGCTGCCTGGGGAGGTGGTGGAGTCACCATCCCTGGAGGTGTTCAAGCGGGGATTGGACGTGGCACTTGGTGCCATGGTCTAGTCCTGAGGCCTGTGGTGACAGGTTGGGCTCGATGATCTTTGAGGTCTCTTCCAACCTTAGCGATACTGTGATACTGTAATTTTGAGCTGGGATACTCTGGAAGTCAGAAAAGCCATTTGGGAAAGGCAGGCGAAGGGCAGGATTGTGCCTCCGGCAACGCGTAGACATGTGTGTGGCTGGATGAACTGATCACCTCAGTGTCACAGAGTAAGTGTCCATGTCCTAAAAACTTGCCTTCCCCGCTGGTGACGCACGTGCCAAGCTGAAGGACCGCAGGGTGGATTTGTAACTCCCCAGCTGCTCTTAACAAGCATTCCAGCACCGATCCATGCAGCGCCGGCTATCCGTTGTGCGCGTAAACGAGGGAATTCATCCTCCGGGGGGGCTCTTAGTCTGGTTTCTCTCGTCAAGAATAAATTAAACATTATAACAACAACAACAACAAAAAAAAAAGAAAATAAAAATGTAGGAGGAAATGAAAAGAAAGTGGGGCTTTGATTGGAGCACACTGCTGTAAAGCTCTGCCTGGAATGAGCAACACGTAGTGCAGCGTATTTCAAACAGATAGAAATAATGCCCTAAATATACCAGGCTAATTAGATGTACTTTCTCCACAAACCCACGATTCTAATCCTAATGTTCCTGTCTCGCTGTAATTAAAGGAGCATTTGCCATGCATTGGAACTTTTAATTAGGTCTAATGTCTAATAAACTTGGAGTAAACGAACAAATATTTCCCCTTGCAGCGGGTAGTTTGTAATCAGCGTTTAGGGGGTTGAAAATGCAGGTAGCAGACAGTAGCCCTTGTCTAACGGGCCTGAAGAGACATTTCACAGTATCACAGTGTCACCAAGGTTGGAAGAGACCTCAAAGATCATCAAGTCCAACCTCATGACTAACTAAACCAGGGCACCAAGTGCCACGTCCAATCCCCTCTTGAACACCTCCAGGGACAGTGACTCCACCACCTCCCTGGGCAGCACATTCCAATGATGAACGACTCTCTCAGTGAAGAACTTTCTCCTCACCTCTAGCCAAAACCTTCCCTGGTGCAGCTTGAGACTGTGTCCCCTTGTTACTGTGCTGGTTGCCTGGGAGAAGAGACCAACCCCCTCTTGGCTACAACCTCCTTCAGGTAGTTGTAGGCAGCAATAAGGCCTTCCCTGAGCCTCCTCTTCTCCAGGCTAAACAACCCCAGCTCCTTCAGCCTCTCCTCGTAGGGCTTGTGCTCGAGGCCTCTCCCCAGCCTTGTTGCCCTTCTCTGGACATGTTCAAGAGTCTCAATGTCCTTCTTAAACTGAGGGGCCCAGAACTGGACACAGGTCTCAAGGTGTGGCCTAACCAGTGCTGAGTACAGGGGCACAATGACTTCCCTGCTCCTGCTGGCCACACTATTTCTGATGCAGTCCAGGATGCCATTGGCCTTCTTGGCCACCTGGGCACACTGCTGGCTTATGTTCAGCCAGCTGTCAGCCAGTACCCCCAGGTCCCTTTCTGCCTGGCTGCTCTCCAGCCACTCTGACTCCAGCCTGTAGCACTGCATGGGGTTCTTGTGACCAAAGTGCAACACCCGGCACTTGGACTTGTTGAACGCCATCATGTTGGACTCTGCCCATCTGTCCAGCCTGTCAAGGTCCTTCTGGAGAGCCTTTCTATCCTCTAATAGATCCACATCTGCTCCAAACTTGGTGTCATCTGCATTTGAGCATAACCCAATAACCATTGTGCTCACCATCATAAGTGTGTGTTGAGGGAGCCACTTCCCAGCCTTTCCCCTTTGGTAGTTTAATTTTCCTGGGGAAAAATTGCTCTGCAGGCTATAATTTGCACAAGGTCTGCTGATCTGTGGAGCAGACTTAAGACTCTGCTGGATGCTGAGTGTGGGTTCTTTCTGCCTTGCAGCAGCCATCCAGAACCTAAACCATCTCCTTGCACTCCTGCTGTAGTCAGTGAGGGAAAAAGGGTTCATTTCCTCCCCAATAAGTGTTTAAAAGAGGTGAGGCCAGCCCCTTTCCCAAGTTTCCTTTTTCTCCATCTCTTAAGACAGAACAACTTGGTGACCATCTCAGATTAAACACCTAAATTACAGACAGCCAAAGCAAGGTGAGAGGTGTTTCCTCACCTGGTACCCCAAGAAAGCTCTGATAGCAAGAAATGGCAGTCTGGGTGACCTTGCTGACATGTCCCAGCACAGAAATCAGAGCATGGCCCACAAGAGCTTTCAGGGAGACAAAGATATCTCCTGGTGACAATGAGGGTTGCAGGAACACAATGAGGAGAGCTTAAAATAGAATAGAATAGAATAAACCAGGTTGGAAGAGACCTTCAAGTCCAACCTATCATCCAGCACTACCTAATCAACTAAACCATGCAACCAAGCACCCTATCAAGTCTCCTCCTGAACACCTCCAGTGACGGCGACTTCACCACCTCCCCAGGCAGCCCATTCCAATGGGCAATCACTCTCTTTGTGTAGAACTTCCTCCTAACCTCCAGCCTAAACCTCCCCTGGTGCAGCCTGAGACTGTGTCCTCTTGTTCTGGTGCTGGTTGCCTGGGAGAAGAGACCAACCTCTGCCTGTCTACAACCTCCCTTCAGGTAGTTGTAGAGAGCAATAAGGTCACCCCTCAGTGTCCTATTCTCCAGGCTAATCAACCCCAGCTCCCTCAGTCTCTCCTCATAGGAGCTTGTGCTGGCCACCTGGAGAACTGTCCTTCTTTTCTCAGGATGGGAGGGATGAGGCTGGGGGAATGGGACACGGATGATGAGGAGGACAGAGGGACTGGGGCCACAGCTACACTGATGTACAACATGCCTGTTTGGGGTAGGGAAATGCACATCTCTTGGTGACAAGAGGCTGAGTAAGAAGGCTGGTAGTCCATACTAAAAGGCTGCATTGAGGTTTGCATGGCAGTAAGATGACCAGGAAAAATTACAATGGTCATACATGGGCACAGCTGGACAGTAAAAGTGCACAGGCTCGTGGGTTGACAAGTCTGAGGCCTGGAAGGAGGGTGTCTGAGAGATAAGATCGCCAGGACTTCATTGGAAGATGAGGAAAGTGGGCACTAAAGGAATGCATTCATCTGCTTTCTCAAAATGGCTCTTCCAGTGGGCTCAGACCAGCATGGATCCTTCAGAACTTGCCTTCTCAGTAAGGTTGCTGTGCAGCAGGACTGTCCTTTTTAATCATCACTTCCTTTATCTGTTCCTCTGGTGGGCAGGGACATGATGCCAGAGCAGCGAGGCATAATCAGTGTATGGTGTGCCTGCTTGCAGCATCCTAGACTGCCTGCAGGCTTCAGCCCTGCTGTCTTCCCATACCTTGCACCTTCCCTTTTCTTCTTGCAGTTCAAAGTTAAGGTTCCAGATGATGGTATTCTATTACAGCTCCAAGGTAATATTACTCCTGTGCTAGCAGGTCCTGAGAGACATTCCTACCTACTTGTCTTGGGAAAAGCATAGACTATCTGAAGGGAGGCTGTAGCCAGGTGGGGGTTGGTCTCTTCTCCCAGGCAACCAGCACCAGAACAAGAGGACACAGTCTCAAGCTGCGCCAGGGGAGGTTTAGGCTGGATATTAGGAAGAAGTTCTTCACAGAAAGAGTGATTGGCCATTGGAATGTGCTGCCCAGGGAGGTGGTGGAGTCACCATCACTGGAGGTGTTTAGGAAGAGACTGGATGGGGTGCTTGCTGCCATGGTTTAGTTGATTAGGTGGTGTTGGATGATAGGTTGGACTCAATGATCTCGAAGGTCTTTTCCAACCTGGTTAATTCTATTCTATTCTATTCTATCCTATTCTATTCTATTCTATTCTATTCTATTCTATTCTATTCCATTCCATTCCATTCCATTCCATTCCATTCCATTCCATTCTATTCTATTCTATTCTATTCTATTCTATTCTATTCTATTCTATTCTATTCTATTCTATTCTATTCCGTTCCATTCTGTTCCGTTCCATTCTGTTCCGTTCCTGCTGGACTCCTGGGGAAGGGAGAGTATAAGAATATATATATTAAAGAAGCTACTGAGGAAGAAAGCAGAGAAGGTAGGAGACACATGCACACAGCAGAGGCTGAGGGAACACTGGAGAGAGTGTAACTAAGGGTTGGATGCAGTGGGAAATTCTTGGAGGATGGGGAAGACGGAAAGACTTCCACGTTTGGCTGTGGAAATGGGGTTGGAACCCTCGGGAGGGGCAGAATGAATCTGAGGTGCTGCTGAAAAATGGGAACATAAGACAGTGTATGTGAAGGAGCCTGAAGAAAGGAAGACAGTAATATTTGCTTCAGTACAACTGTCAGGTGCCTGTGTTTTTGGAACAGAAGGTCATATATTTTGTGTGAAGTCTCCTGCATCTAGGGAATGACTTTAATGTAGCTTGAAGTGCCAATAAGTGGGATAAGTATGTGACATTACCAATAACAATAACAATCCTGTAATACTTTCTACCTGAGGATCTCAAAGCACTCCTTTTTATGACTTACTCATTGACTCTTTATGTCCCCAGGGAAGGAGGGGATTATAATGATCACCCACTTCACACTTGGTGAAATGGGGGTAAGTGGCTGAGCTGTGAATAGAGCTGTGACTGTTCTCCTCTGACAGCATCAATTTCCCTTGCCATTGGTTGTGAGGGAAAAAACCCACACCAGCTGTCAGCAAAAGCCTCTGGCATCACAAGGGGTCTGGAAGGGCTATCTGCTGCACCTTCCTGATATGACTGCAGCGTGGGGAAGGCAGACACACAGGCAGCTTGAGGGCTGGCCCGAGTGGGCTCAGGTTTGTGCTGGGCTGCACAGTCCCAGGCACTTTGGCTCCCGTGGTGTGGATTCCATTTCCATTTGGAGGTGCTCCAGCTGTTTTGAGCAACACGTTTATGTGGGTGTACCCCAGCTATCTCCACTCACTCCTGGACACAAAGGCTGGTTTCTTGCTCACTTGCAGTGGGCAATTCAGGAGCCAGACAAGGGTGATTGGTGTGACCTAGAAGTGTGGTTATTATTTGTAGGCTGCTACATCCATCTATAACTGATGACCACATTGGCTCTTATGCTAGCAGACTAGCATTAAAGGTCCACACAGCTATGGATCACAGTGCAGACTATATGCTGTACTGTGTACAATACATACAAGGTGTACATGTACAAAGGGAAATTTGAGCTCCTCCATGGCATGCTTGAGAAACTTGCCTCTATTTACATCTTGAAGGAGCCCACTGGGAACATAGAATCATAGAAGGGTATGGGTTGGAAGGGACCTCCAAAGGTCATCTAGTCCAACCCCCAATTTACCAGGGCACAACCAATCTAGTAGACAACTTCCTAAAAGGCAGCTGTCCACAGTGGGAGAGATGTTTGCTTCCAGCTGCAGAGCAAAAGCTAAGAAATATTTCTGTTGGAATGGCAAAGGGCTCCATCCCTGACTGCACAGGATACAGTTGAGTGGCTTGGCTAAAGCTATTGAGGAAGTTTTTGGCAGTGTTGGTGAAGCTTCTTTCTTGCCTCCTGATGCCTTCCACCAGTAGGACTCCCTCTTTCCCCACTTGCTGCCCTTACTGGACCTCACTGAAAAGGGGCATGAGAAACCTGAGTTGTCAGAGACAAGCTGCTGAAGATTTTTGCCCTGCAGGGCTGGGTCTGTCCCAGGGGCTTGTTCCTGACTGCACTGGCTGGCTCCATCTCTCAAACACGTACAGGCTAAAGAGAAAAGCCTGAACTTGCCTTCTGCAGCTGAGGAGGGACTGGGGGAGCTATGTGGCAGCCCTGAGTTATTGCTATGGCATTCATGGAGCATGTTGCTATGAATCGATATCTCACCATAATTGCCTCATTTTCCCATTTTTCAAATTAGATAACAGGGTTGAATGTTTGACCAGACTATCCCTCATCCAGTCACATTTCCTCTTGCCCTTGGTAGAGGAGGGGAGCCCCTATTCTATTAATTAGCAGGCCTTGGGGTGAGTGGAGTTACACCTGGAAAAATCATGTTCCTTTTGCCTGTCACCCCTGGACGCTGTCGTCAAAAGGTGGGAGGTCAGGCCAGAATGCCTGCTTGGTGAGGACAGGAGTTGTTCCTCCTGACTGGCTTCATGCTGAGACAGGAGGTGGAGGGGAATGAGCTCATGCTCTGTTCAGACAGTGACATTTCCACAGGGCAGTGCTCATCCATCATGATGTGGTGGCTGAGGAGAGCTGTTAACCATTCTGAGCTGGCTGGCTGCCTCCTGCACTGCAGCCTAGGCTCGCTCCCCTGAGGAGCCCAGGACTCACAGCAGCCTTGGGGGAGCAGTCTGTGGTGTGGTTGGGGGTAGAACTCAGTCCTCTGAGCAGGGGTGGAAGGGAGGGCTGGAGACCCCCACTCTGACTCAATGTTTGGGGAACACACATTATCCATTTGTAGGGGCAGTGCTCCTGTTTAACCCTGTCATGGTCAGTACTGAGGAGATTTTTTTTTCCCTCTTTGTACCTGCTCTGGTGTTCCCAGGGATCAGTGCTGGGTCCAGTTTTGTTCAATATCTTCATCGGTGCCCTGGATGAGGGGATGGAGTGTACCCTCAGCAAGTTTGCTGATGATTTAAAACTGGAGGGGGAGGTGTGTGGCTGACACCCCATCAGGCCATGATGCTATCTAATGAGATCTGGACAGGCTGGAGAGCTGGGTGAAGGCCAACCTCCTGTAGTTCAATAAGGACAAGTGTAGAGCCCTGCATCTGGAGAGGAATACCACTAGGCACCAGGGGTTATCCTTCTGGAAAGCAGCTCAGTAGAAAAGGACCTTGGATCCTAGTGGACAGCAAATTGTCCATGGGACAGCAATGTGCTCTTATGGCCAAGAGGGACAATGCCATCCAGGGGTGCATCAAGAAAAGTGTGTCCAGCAGGTCTGGGGAGGTTCTCCTCCTGCTCTGCTCTGCCCTGGTGAGACCACACCTGGTATACTGTGTCCGGTTTTTGGCTCCCCAGTTCAAGACAGACAGGGATCTGCTGGAGAGAGTCCAATGGAGAGCTACAAGGATGACTGGGGGACTTGAACATCTCTCCTATGAAGAGAGACTGAGAGAACTGGGGCTGCTTAGTGTTGAGAAGAGAGGGCTGAGAGGTGATCTTATCAACGCCTCTAAATGTCTGAGGGGTGGGTGTCAAGATGAAGGTGGCAGCCTCTTGTCGGTGGTACCCAGTGATAGGACAAGGGACACCAGGTTTAAGCTCTGTGCCAGGCTGCACCCATCCCTGGAGGGGCTGGAAAGAACCCAGCCGGCAGGCAGACAAAGAAACCTGACCCAGGTGGGCAGAGAGACTTAGAATCATAGAATCATAGAATCAGTCAGGGTTGGAAGGGACCACAAGGATCATCTAGTTCCAATCCCCCTGCCATGGGCAGGGACACCCCACACTACATCAGGCTGGCCAGAGCCTCATCCAGCCTGGGCTTAAACACCTCCAGGGACGGGGCCTCAACCACCTCCCTGGATAACCCATTCCAGGGCTTCACCACTCTCATGGGGAAGAACTTCCTCCTCACATCCAGCCTGAATCTCCCCACCTCCAGCTTCATTCCATTCCCCCTAGTCCTAGCACTACCTGATAGCCTGAGAAGTCCCTCCCCAGCCTTCTTGTAGGCCCCCTTCAGATACTGGAAGGCCACAATGAGGTCCCCTCGGAGCCTTCTCTTCTCCAGACTGAACAGCCCCAACTCCTTCAGTCTGTCCTCACAGGAGAGGTGCTCCAGCCCTCTGCTCATCCTCGTGGCCCTTCTCTGGACATGCTCCAGTACCTCCACATCCCTCCTGTAATAGGGGCTCCAGAACTGGAGGCAGTACTCCAGGTGGGGGAGGGGTCCCCAGGTCAAGGTCTGTTCCACTCCCCCTTCCTGTCCAGCAAGCTTATTTAAGGGGAGCCATCTGCTTGACTCCTCTCTTGCTCCTGTGCTTTGCCTGCCTGCCAGACACCTCTGCTGCCCCTGATCCAACTGTTACCATGTGGTGAGGCCTGCTCCAATGCAGCATCCACACTCCTAAGGATTGCATCTGGGGAAAATCCACATTTACATTGAGAGATTTCTATGCCACCTGGGCCTGGTTTTGTATATTCTTGCATTTACCCTTTTCCTTATACCTTTGTAACTTCCCTTCTACTCAGATACCATATACATTCTGTTAAACTTACCTTTTTACTTCCAAGTTGATTCTAGATAGTTTCTTTTGTGATTTTTACCTCTCTTTTCTCCTGCCTAATTTGCTTTTACTCTAATGGGGGAAAAAAAGGAAGAGGGGAGGCAATCTAAACCTGTTGCATTTGGGCTTTTGGACTGCAGGAAAGCTTAAACCACAACAAGCTGGAACTCAGAAGGTTCCACCTCAATATGAGGAGAAAATTCATTATGGTGAGGGGGACAGAGCACTGGAACAGGCTGCCCAGAGAGGTTGTGGAGTCTCCTTCTCTGCAGACTGGATGTATTCCTGTGCCGCCTGCCCTAGGTGATCCTGCTTTGGCAGGAGGAGTTGGACTAGATGATCTCTAGAGCTTTCTTCCAATACTTCTCCCCTAGTATTCTGTGAGTCTGTGAAATCAGAAGCTCTTGCAGATCAAATTCTTGGCCCTCTCTGTGCCCGTCCTCCTGAGCCAGCCTCCAGGGCAATACTCCTTACCAGGTATTACAAGCAAAGCAAATGCCTTCAGTCAGATGGCTCATTAGCTCCTGCTTCTCTGCGGTTGCTCCTGTGCCTTTCCTCTGCTCTGTCTCCCCTGTGACCAGCAGAGGACACCACCTTTGTCAGCATTAGATAAAGAACAATTAGAGAGTCATTAATCTGCAGAAAGGAGGGCAAGATGGGCACAGCTGCTGTTGCATGGCCGAAGCATGGCTTTTTCAGGGGCAGGCAGGAATGCAGCTTGGATCAGAGATGGGAGAACTGACTTGCGCCTCCCCCTTGCTGTCAATTAGTACAAGAGGTTAGCCTTACCTTCAAGGAGACCTTGAAGCAGCTCTCAAAACTACTAGCAGACTCTTTGGAGACTAATTGGGGTCTTTCACCTCCTTTTAGCTGCTTCTGAGTGATGTGCTATGGAGTGTGAGCAGGAAAGGAGGTGCTTATTCTGCCATTTGCTGGAGACCAGGAGTCAGCAGGGCTTTTACCAGTGTCCTTGAGTCCGAGGGGTAAATAGGAAGAGACCTGGAGTCATGGCCCTGAGGTAACCAAGCCACTTGAAATAACTTATCGACAGTCCTGGCTAACCCAGGAGGTCCCAGTTGATTGGAGTTCACCAAACCTGAAACCTATCCACAGGAAGGGCTGGAAGGAGGATCTAAGGAACTACAGGTCTGTCATTCTGATCTCGGTACAGAGGGAGGTTGTGGTGGTTTGAGCCTTAACTGGGATTTAAGAGCTCAGATGGGGGCAAGACTGAGAATCCCTCCCCTGTTCCCCCTCCTCTTTCCCAACAGAGAGGAAAAAAAAAGGGAAGGGGGCAAATCCACTGAGAAATAATTTGGAGTTGGTCTGGAAGTAGAGAGGTAAAAGTTTTCTTTAAACAATGTATATACACATACATATATACATATTATAGATATAGATATAGATAACAGGAAGCCTTCAAAAGGGGTAAGGAGCAAGTATGGATGGGGGAGAGAAAAAAAAACCTACAAAAGCAGTCCCCCAGGCGTGGATGTAGCAGGGAGAGGACCAGGCCTGACCACATGGCAGAAAAGCAGGAAGCCAGCAGCAGTAGCTCTCGCCCGGGCAAGGCAGGACCCAAAAAGAGAGCTAATGGCTGCAGTCGTCCTTTTCATAGGCTTGCTGGACAGGGAGGGGGAGTGGAACAGACTAACTCAGTTCCCCAGGGGACTGAGTCCATCATCAGTAAATTTGCAGATGACACCAAGCTAGGGGCAGAAGTTGATCTGTTGGAGGGTAGGAGAGCTCTGCAGGGGGACTCTGACAGGCTGGACAGATGGGCAGAGTCCAAGGGCATGAGATTTAACACATCCAAGTGCCAGGTTCTGCACATTTGCCACAGCAACCCCATGCAGTGCTGCAGGCTGGAGTCAGAGTGGCTGGAGAGCAGCCAGGCAGAGAGGGACCTGGGGGGACTGGTTGACAGTAGGCTGAACATGAGCCAGCAGTGTGCCCAGGTGGCCAAGAAGTCCAATGGCATCCTGGTCTGTATCAAGAACAGTGTGGCCAGCAGGAGGTCATTCTGCCCTGTACTCAGCACTGGTTAGGCCACACCTTGAGTCCTGTGTCCAGTTCTGGGCCCCTCAGTTTAGGAAAGATGTTGAGTTGCTGGAGCGTGTCCAGAGAAGGGCAACAAAGCTGGGGAGGGGTCTGGAGCACAGCCCTGTGAGGAGAGGCTGAGGGAGCTGGGGTTGCTTAGCCTGGAGAAGAGGAGGCTCAGGGAAGCCCTTATTGCTGTCTACTACCTGAAGGGAGGTTGTAGCCAGGTGGGGGTTGGTCTCTTCTCCCAGGCAACCAGCACCTGAACAAGAGGACACAGTCTCAAGCTGCACCAGGGGAGGTTTAGGCTCGAGGTGAGGAGAAAGTTCTTCACAGAGAGAGTTGTTGGCCATTGGAATGTGCTGCCCAGGGAGGTGGTGGAGTCACCATCCCTGGAGGTGTTCAAGAGGGGATTGGATGTGGCACTTGGTGCCATGGTTTAGTAGTCATGAGGTGTTGGGTGACAGGCTGGACTTGATGATCTTTGAGGTCTTTTCCACCTTATTGATTGTATGATTCTATGATGTTTTGCCAGGGTGCTGCTGGGGAGGAGCACTTACATCCTTATGGAAAAGCAGCCCTTCCAGGAAGGGGAGGAAAGACATCCCTCAAGGAGAAGGGCGAGGGACAGTGTTGTTCTGAAGAGATGCTCTGGACTGCACCAGATTATGCCACACGATGTGTTTGAATGGCAGCTGGTTATGAGGCCCAGGGGGAAAGGGAGGGTGCAGCAGGATTCAGGCTCAGTTATTAAGACCATAAATCACGGAGACAGTCCTGGGGAAGGCTGCTGAAGCGGGCGTGCACAGCCAGGAATGCCGGGAGGGAGAGGCTGTGGGCACTGGAGGCACACAGCTTCCACACTGCTCTTATTTTAGGAATTTTTCACTTTTATGGTGCTGGTGTCAGCTTTCTCAGAACAAAGAACCAAATGATTCTGGGCTCCCTGATTTCCTGAAGACCCAGGCATGAATTCCAAGCTGCTCCTGTTCAGAAGTGAGGGCTGCGGAGCGGCAGTGTAAAGGCATTGGGAGTGATGCAGGTTAAGAGCTGGAGCCAGGGACAGGGCCGGGGTGAGGCACAGAAATACGTGGGGAGAGCCCATGTTTGGGGCAGGGAATGGCCAGGACTGAGGACAGCAATGTTTTCACTGAGGAAGGCAGGAGGCAGGTTTTGGTGATGGGAGGTGTCACCCCATTGCATTTGTTGCCTGCAGTGGAAGATGGAGCTGTTGGAGGTAGCTGGGAGTGAGGCTGTGCAGAGCCAGGTGGGCTGCAGTCCTTTGCTTTGGGCACACCATGTGGTGCTCTTGCCTTCTCTGCAGCCTAGTCTGCTCCAATACCCAAGCCCTGCTGTTGTGGTCAGCTCTGGAACCTCTGTGTAGATGTGGTGCCTGAACATCTAGAGAGAACAACAGGCAAGATCCCTGCCCACCTGTGGTTCCTGCATCTCTTTATGAGCTTTCAACCCTTTCAGGTTAGATGCTGGGGGTCTCTCTAAACTCTGGGGCACAGAGAGGTGAAGTCACTCAGAGCTGGCAACTGTGCCTGGCTACCACCCTTTACTCAGGGAGAGCCACTGCTGGGCTCAAGACAACTGCTGGGCTCTGGCTTGGCTCTGCTATTGGTTTTGGCTCCAGCTCAGAGCTTCAGGCACGGCTGGAGCTGCAAGGGCACAGCTGGGGCTGCACAGGTGACATTCAGGATACAGAGCTAGCAGAGGCTGAGTCTCATGAGTCTAAACTGATTGGAAAAAGGACACCTCGGTAGTTGTCCTCCCCAGGCCAGGTCTTTTCAGATGGAAACAAAAATGAGTGCAGCAAGGGCAGCCAATGAGAACATGAAAACTAGCCCTGGCCTTTTAGGACAGGGAGCTGCCACAGAGGCTGCCACAGGGCAGGAGCCAGCTATTAGGACTGAGGTGGGACCCCCTTGCCCTCAGTGGTGAGAAACATTTTCTGACATTCATACAAGCAGAAGGTCTTCCACTAAACTTGGCTTGCAGCCCTGCACCCTGCAAGATTATGGGTCAAAGAAGCTGCCACTGAGGGAGGAAAAGAGATGCTCTGGGGGGCTGTGGACTCCCCTCCCATCAGAGGTGCTGGCAACCCCATGGTTTGCTGCAGAGAGCCCAGGATAACAGAGAGCTTGCACAGTTCCCTGTGCAGATCAGATCCATTTGCAGTACCATCTGCAAAAGAGCCCTGCAACTGTGCTTAGGCACAGTACTACCCGTGCTCCCTCCTTGCTGCTGCATGCCCTTGCCTGTCTCTGCTCAGAGGAGGCTGCATGACAGTGTCTGCCTGCAGGCCTTTTGTGGGGGGTCTGCTGTGGCTGCACTGGAGGTACCTCTTGGCCAGCCAGAGCAGCCAGGACCCTTACATCTGCTGCCTTCATGAAGGGCTCCTCCCTTGCCTGCTGTCCCTCTGGCAAGATCCAGCCATAATACAAATACAGCTGGCAGCACCCTGCTCCCTGGGCAGTGTCAGCATCTGCTCCAGTGGGCTCCTGCTCCCACACTGGGCTGGCCAGCAGGTGAGAGCTGATCCATCTCTGTCACCCCAGGGAGCGATGGCCCTCTGCCCAGCAGCGTGCTCCCACAGGGAGGTGGGAAGCTCCAAGCAGCAGCTGCCAAAACCCTCATCCTGCCTGGTGTTCCTCACAGCCATCATTTGCAAGGTATCAGGTGCTGGGCTAGCCTATCTTTCCTCAAGGCTGTGTGAAATTATTAGCTAATTAATCCCCATTCCCTCTCTGCAGCTGGAAGCAGTGCTGGCTCACTGCCAAACCTGAGGTGCAGCAGAAAGCAGAGATTTTGCCTTATGCTAGAGGAGGTTGTGGAGCTGGTGTGGAGAGCTCCAACATCCTGAGCCCCCAGCACCACAGTAGGGGACAGCAAGCCCCAGGATGTAAGGGTCTTGGCTGTGGGTGGCAGCCCTGTCCCTGGATCCCTAGAGGTCCTGTTCTCTTGTCTGTCTCACACGGACAGGGGGTATCCTTTTCTCCCTTACTCTAAGGGACATGGGAGCAGGACAGAGGAGCTGAGCGCCCTTGGGGAGCAGGCTGCACCTTCTGCCTCCTCCTATCAGGTGTCCCCAGGGCAGCAAAAAGGGTCAAAATGCAGCTGTGAGAGGCTGAAGGGAGTCAAAGTGGCTGTTCTCATGCAAGGTGGGACAGTGCTGGTGGCAGGCCATGGAAGGAGGAGGGTTTCTCAGAGATCCAACGGGAGGTAAAAGCCAGGAGCAGATCTGTAGCTGGCGTCAGCACAGGGCTATCACTGATGGAAAAGGACTCGAGGAGGAGTCAGCCAGAGAGAGTCAAAGCACTCACCTGGATGGTTGTGTGGTGTCTGTAAGAGCATGGCACTGTGTGGAGAAGGGCAGCTGATGGGAGGTGCCCCTCCATCAGCAGATAACCAAGCATGATCCAAGCCAGCATGGTTTCCCCTTCACACTGAGCTGCCAGTCAAGGCTTTTCCAGACAGCCTCACCCTGTGCTGCACCTCACATGGGCTCCTGTGCTGCTGCTGTGGTAGTGCAGCCTGTATCTCTCAATCTTCTTTGCTTTTTAGGTCACTTTGTTCTGCTTATAAAGCCTGGCCTTGTCTTACAAGCTGTAAATCTCCCTCTCTGGTCAGAGCCATTTATATTTTTCTCTGGTCTTGTTAAAACAACAGGGTGGGAATGTTGCATTTTCTGCAGTTTGGCTCAAAGTATTCTTCTCTAGGAGACTGCCACAAGCCTCATGGCCAGACAGGACTGCTTGGGAGATGGAGGGGAAATCTAGTGGTTTAGTCGGAGGTGTCCCTGCCCATGGCAGGGGGGTTGAAACTAGATGGATCCTTAAGGTCCTTTCCAACCCAAGCCATTCTATGAATCTGTGTAAAGGGATCCAAAGGACACACTGAAGTCATCTGCTGCCCTCATGGCCCTCATGTCCACGCGATCCCATGTGTGCATGTAGCACACCCTGTGCATGCAGTCTCACTTTCCTTGCTTTGACACACCTTCTGCCTTGCTGGCAGCCTGCACCTGCCTTTTCTGAGGCACAGCCTTGCACAGATGAGAGCTGCATCCCTTCCCTCCATCCCTGACTCCTGTAGCTACCCACGGATGTCTGGTAGGCAACCATACAGGGGCTTCCTACCCTGCTTCTTGCCATGCAGGGCTTTTCACCCAAACCTGGTTCCTGCCATCCTAGCCTGGTGGTTTGTGGCTTTCCACCCTCCTCAGTGCCAGGAGCACCTTCTCAGATACATCTTTACCCAGCTGTGCTCCTCACCCCTTCTTGCAAGATGCTACTGAGTCCCCATATGGGAGGAACAGCACCTCTCCTCTGCTGCCTGCCCAGGGAGGGTGAGACACTCTGTGAGGGTTGGGTTCACGTGTTGGCACAGTGGGAAGCAGCCTCTGCTAAGTGCCAGGTACCAGAGCAGCCCCGCACGGGAGCAGGGACCTGCCAGCAAAGCTGTGTGATGGTGCAAAGCCAGTGCTCTGGTGCTTAGCCAGCCTGGAGCCCACAGAGGTGCAGTGAAGCATCCCAGTGTTTCTGCATTACAGTCCTCTTCTTAATGACCATACAACTAGTGTTACTGCAGGTTTCATGTGAAGGGCTGTACTCACTTGAGCATGCAGTCAATACTCCTTTCGATCTTCATCACTCACTGTCGGGCTCCAGGCTTTATTTATTGCACACCACCAAATCCCTGAGCCCAAGACAAAAATGGCTCTGTCCCCCGAGGCCTTTTTGGTGGGCATTCCCAGGGATCAAGCTTTAACACAATTAGCATTGCTTCTGCCTTTGGAGGTGTTACTGCTCCCTGCAGTGCAGGCAGGAGGGGCCGAGCCGTAGCGGCTGTACAATCGATAATACAGAGCACCTTGCAGGAGCAGCCTGGACCTCAGTCTAGCTTCCAATCTGCCAGCACACCCTCCTCTCCCTCAGGGAAGAACTGCAACATGGAATCTGGGAATATATTAGTGTGCAGGTTGTGAGGACGACTGTAGAAGAGGTGCAAAGCACAGACACAAACTAAACCCTAGGTTATGAGAGATCGGTCTCGATCGTGGTGCCCTGTTTGAGAGAGCCAGAGCCCATCACCTCATAGCTGACAACACACTGACAGCTCTGAGTGCTTCTGCAAAGCAGATTTTAGTGTTGGGACATCTAAGACAGGTGGAATTAACAATTAATGACAAAAATACAAAGTGACAGGACAGAAGATCAGTGGTAGAAGCAGACCCCAGCTGTCTGAGTGATCCTGAACAACCTTGCATGTTCCTTCTCTGGCTGCCCCCTTACCTTACCTTATTTACTTCACCCAAGCCTGTGTAAGAGACAAACCAGGCTCCTGCAAATCACAGGCTGCTTTCCTGCTCATCTTCAGAGCTGTTATGGTGTGTGTCCTAAAGGAGAGGGACCCTGAGGAGCAGGCATGGTAGAGCTGGGCTCTGAACACATGCATGACAAGAGTGAGCTGAACTTGTGCAGAAGTGACAGAGATGAATGCTCTGTGCATGCATTTATGTGCATGCATACAATATATATATATATATATATGGAAGTTGCATGCATATATATATTTGTTTAGTAGAACTTTCCATCTTGAAGACCTGAAGATCCATGGTAATTCCAGTACCCAGCTCCTCCAGACTCCCACCAGGAGCAGGTATTTTTCATTGTGAGAGAAAATAAAGGAAGCATTTACTAGGCCTAATTATTTTCCCCTGAAAGAACCATCCAACCACGTTGCCAGTGGGTTTGACAACTGCTCACTCTGAGGAAACTGTAGGAGGCAGAAACACTGGATTGCCTGGGAAGACCTTTCTGTATTGCTTGGAGCCATGCCCCAAACTTTCTCCAGGCAGCTCAAGATCCCATTGATTCATTAACACCAGCAGGAGAGGGTATGGCTCTAATTCATGTGATCCACTGACCTACAGTCAGGCCAGGTACCCAGGTGCTGTTTTAGTGTTCTGTCACCTGTGGAGCTTCAACCAACAGTTGTAGCTTGTGGTGTGTAAAACAAAACTATGTTTGGCTCTCACATCCAGTCCTCTTAAGTGTTACTCTAATGACAGTGCTAGGATAAGGCAATTTTCCCTTAGCCTCTGCCTAAGTAACCCTGCAGTTCCCTTGGCACAAAGAAGACACCTTCACTCAAGAACAATGCCCATTCCCTGATGAAGTAGCTGGACCCATACTGAAGACCCTGTCGTGGAAGGGAGTACCAAGACAAAGGGACCTGGTGCCACACTGACATCCCATGGCTGCCAGCTTGTTTCACACCTACTAACTTTAGAGTTGCTGCCCCATCTCCTTTCTTGCAGGAGAGGCCAAGAGCAATGGACAGAAGTGGACCAGCTTCATTTGGCAGAGGCAGGAGCCAGCAGCCTCAATAACTGCATGCCTGGGGCAAGAGGTTTGGGAATGGTGGGAGCAGTGCTGGGTAAGGAAGGGATCTGCACTGCCCACCCCATGCTTCCTTCACAAGGCTCCTGCAGCACCAAGTGCCCCATTGATCCCCCAGGGATCAGTTCTGGGCCCCATCCTGTTCAATATCTTTATTGATGATCTGGACAAGGGGACTGAGTCAGTCATCAGTAAATTTGCAGATGACACCAAGTTGGGAGCAGATGTGGATCTATTAGAGGGTGGAAGGGCTCTCCAGAGGGACCTTGACAGGCTGGACAGGTGGGCAGAGTCCAACATGATAGCATTCAACAAGTCCAGGTGCCAGGTGCTGCACTTTGGTCACAACAACCCCATGCAGTGCTACAGGCTGGGGTCAGAGTGGCTGGAGAGCAGCCAGGCAGAAAGGGACCTGGGGGTACTGATTGACAGCTGGCTGAACATGAGCTAGCAGTGTGCCCAGGTGGCCAAGAAGGCCAATGGCATCCTGGCCTGTATCAGGAATAGTGTGGCCAGCAGGAGCAGGGAGGTCATTGTGCCCCTGTACTCAGCACTGGTTAGGCCACACCTTGAGTCCTGTGTCCAGTTCTGGGCCCCTCAGTTTAAGAAGGACATTGAGACTCTTGAACGTGTCCAGAGAAGGGCAACGAGGCTGGGGAGAGGCCTTGAGCACAAGCCCTATGAGGAGAGGCTGAGGGAGCTGGGGTTGTTTAGCCTGGAGAAGAGGAGGCTCAGGGGAGACCTTCTTGCTCTCTACAACTACCTGAAGGGAGGTTGTAGGCAGGAGGGGGTTGGTCTCTTCTACCAGGCCGCCAGCACTAGAACAAGAGGCCACGGTCTCAAACTGCGCCAGGGGAGGTTTAGGCTGGAGGTGAGGAGAAAGTTCTTCACAGAGAGAGTTGTTAGCTGTTGGAATGTGCTGCCCAGAGAGGTGGTGGAGTCACCATCCCTGGAGGTGTTCAAGAGGGGATTGGACGTGGCGCTTGGTGCCATGGTTTAGTTAGTCATGAGGTGTTGGGTGACAGGCTGGACTTGATGATCTTTGAGGTCTTTTCCAGCCTCACTGATTCTGTGATTCTATGGCCTGTGCCCATCTGCCTTGGTGGGGTTTGATAGAAAATATGAAATCTTCCCCAGGGACCCACCCAGACACTTTGGAAAGACCCAAGGTTCAAGCACCGGCAGGTACCTCGGTGCTAGGCAGCAATGTGAGCTCCTCCCTGCCCCAGGCCCTGTGAGCAGAGATTGCAGGCTGCACCTTTTCATCCCAGCACAGAGGGAGACGCAGGCTTCACCCACCGGAGTACTGCAGCTTTATTGGCATGAAACAATCCACGTTGAGAGTCTCTAGGTTACATGGCGAGTGCGTTAGGGCTGGGGGGAGGGACGAGGCGATGCGTATCAAACATCTCACCCTGTTTGAAAGGTTCAGTTCAGTCCCTTTGTGTTTTGTGCTTTTAACGCTGCGGACAGCTTGGTGTCTTGGTGGTGAGAGGGTCCCAGCTCCCCTTGACGATGGTGACGGCACCCTATGGGATGTGGAGCATGGATGGGACAAGAACGTAGCGGCAAAGACGGCGGTGGGTGAAGAGTGGGGCTCTCTGCCAGGGTCCCCACTCAGGATACCAATGGGAAAAGAAACAGAGACACCAGAGGACCTCCCTACCTCCTCCCTAGTATCCCCAAATACACAGAGTCTCTGTGTAGCTCATTTTTTGGGTGTACTTACAAATGCTTCTCTCAGGTCAACATATACTTTCTACTGGCCTTGCTGACCTGGAAGCATGAGGGTGATGTAGTCCCACTGGCGCTGGATCCCACTGAAGTGGTTCACTGTTGGGCCTGAGCTGGTTCTCCCTGTCCCTTGCAACTTGAGGATGGGATTGTGGTGTGATCCCCTTCTATGGAATCCAAGGACTAAGTCTGTTACTGATCTCTCCACACTAGAAATGAAACACTTAGTGAAGATTAGTATGGAGCAAGGGAGTGGAGTGAGAAGTGTAGGAAACATTGTCTGATGCTCACTTCTGGCCAAACACAGGAGGTGCCACAGTTGTTTCCTCATGAGAGAGTCATACAGTGGGCAACAGCCCCTTCCTTCACTGTGTGGATTGCAATACAGGGAGAATAGTTCTGGCTGGGAAAAAAAAACCCAAGCAAAACCATGCTGGCATCAAATTTTCTGTCCCATCTAGGGATTAGAGATTGTCTCCATGGCATTAGGCAAAGGCTGTGACCAAAACCACAACGAAAAGCCAGATCTGTAGCATCCACAACTTCTGGGGAATGGCCTGAGAGATGAACACGTGCTGTTGAGCCCTCTGGGGTGAGGTGGTAAATCTAGAAGATCTCAGGAACCGTGGAATCAGGCCAAGCTTGAAAGCACTGACACTAAGCCATTTTACCTGGCTTTTACATCACCAGTTAGATCAATGCACTGAAAAGCTGAGGGTGGGCAGCAGAAGACAAACATCAAGGTTTGATGAGAGGAAAAGGTCATCTCCAGTAAACTCTGAGAGTCTTCTTGTCCCAAGGGTGTTATGTATATACCAGGGCTTCCAGGAAACCACTAAATAAATGCACGGGAAGGCTCCTTTGTTCCCAGTCTGTAAACAACTTCCCTCACTGGCATCTGAATTTTCCCAGGGAAACCTTTTGGTGCTCCCAAGTTCCTTGCTGCTCACTCTCCGTGAGGCACACACTGCCACCTGTACAAAAGGCCTATATGCTGTCCTCAGTCAACAGCATTTCAAAGATGGAATCAAACAGGTTTTACTCCTCTCACCACCATTCAGATGCTGTCTGAGCTGGCCGCGCTGCTATGGCCTCTCCTGGCTGTTGCTCTGTTCATTGATATCCGCAGCTGGTTCTCGAGAACAAGGCACAGTGAGACAAGTTGTATCAAATGCCCTCTCCTTGGAGGGTGCTTAGGTTTGGAGTGTGGACAGTGGGAGAAGGGAGAGGTGGACAGAGATGCTGCTGTCTCCAAAAGGGGCTTTCAAGTACTGTCTCCTCCCTGCTGCATTTCTGCCAGCTGCACTCCCACACCCACATCCCCCCCCCCACCTCAGTTTCCAGCTCTGATCCCTTTACAAGCTGCTAAGTTAAACATCTTACCAGTGCTGGTCCTATGTACAGTGCAAGCAACACCTGGAAACAGCTTCCCTGCAGTGCCACATTATATATCACAGTCATCAAAAGAAAACCAGTTGGTACTTGCCTGTAGAGGCTGTAATGCAGAGAGAAGTGGGGCTGCACTTGCTCTCAGATGGTCTGGGCTCGGTCTGTGCCCTGAGCAGCTGTAATGCTGAGAGCAAAGGCATCACTGCTTACAGCAGCCGAGTAGGACTGCTGACATCTGTCATGTCCCAGCTCCCACCCAGGGCCTGCCTGTGCTGAATGTCTGAGGCATACCATTGTTATGCAACTCTCCATTATAACAGCTGGGTTTTACATAACTGAAAGCCACTCTGCTGCCTAAATGGCAGGACCAGAGCTCAGCTCCCGCAGCCAAAGCAGACCTCTGTCGGTTAGCAACAGCAGTGGGTCTTTTGTCTTCCTACAGACTTGACTGGTAGACAGAACATAGGTATATGCAGGGAAACGGAAGCAGCCAGGTACCCTTCACTTGGCTCAGTACTTCAGGCAAGGACCTGACCATTACAGCACAAAGTACATCCAGCACTATAAGCTTTGGGCACCAGCACTGCTAGGGATGCTGGCATTTTGTGAGTGCTGTCTAGCTGCCCTTGGACTGTGCTGAGTTTAGGCCACCCCGGGGATAAAAAATCCCACTGTAAGCCAAGAATTCACAGCCCCTTCAGGGCAACAGTTAATGGAAACACACTCCCTCCACAGGAGCAAATGGTTTATAGGCCATACCAAATTCATCCAAAACCTGGATTTACAACAGACCTTCACAGCTCCCCACAAAAACCTTTGTTCACCCAGTTCAAGCTTTGCAACAGCTGCCAGCAAAGATGGCATCTCTCTCTCTCTCTTCCTTTCCCTTGCTCTCTGCCCCATGCTGGCAAACCCTCACCCTGAATTGCTGCAGAGGGAAAGCCAGTGCTCACGTGCTGGGACCCAAGTGCTGCCTCCCTTTGCAGCTTCCCCAGGAGATCACCCATATGAGCACAGTAGGTTGCTCAGCTTCTTTATACACCCTTGTGCAGAGGATATGGAGCTGGATCAGCACAATTTATTAGCACAGGTCTGGCTGGGAAATTTGGTCTGAGGGCTTTTATTTAGTCTTCATTGCCTAGCATCTGAGCAACTGCAGGCCACAGCCCAATGCCTGCCACCAGTGAAATAAAGGGCAATGAAGTGTGGAGCTTGTCTCTCCACTCTCCTTTTCAAGTACATGGGCAATCTCTGCTCCATCCTCTCAGCCACAGATGGGGCTGTTTTGAGCCCTCTTTTGCCTCTGACAAAACTGGGATGTGACCCACACAAGGGCCCTGAGGGAGACAATGCATGCCCTGAAGTGATCCTCTCTTCCTGATCCTGTCAACCTAAGCTGCCGCTCCAGCTGCTCAGGCTGCGCCAGGGCTGGAAGGAGCAAGATAGAGAAGGTGGCAGGCCAGATGTAGCGATGCAGCCTACAAGTGCCAGAGGCAATTGTCAGTGGGACTGAAATCCCAGCCCCTGCAGCTATGCAGCACAGTGAGCCTTGCTAACCTGCTGTGGGTCTCTGGAGCTGTCTTTCCTTTTGAGGAAGAATGCTTAATGAATGCTTGCAACTGAGCATGCACCTTATACCAAGGCCAGGGTCTAGATGTCAGGACACACCTCACTCAGCCAGAATGGAGTGGGAGGGTACTGCTCTTCCATAGGTAAGAGGTACCCTGGAGAGTACAGCTCCGTGCAACCTGCAACCCTTGCCTCTCTGGAAAGGCAAGTTGTGTGGACTTGGCCCCAGGCTGTCTTGCAGTACTCCTTAGGATGTTTAACACCTGCAGGGAACAAGTAGCTATTTCTGGTTTGATGTGGCCACACCAAACTGTAAGTAGCCATCGGAAGACCCCAGTATCCTCCTGTGGTGGGCTAGGTGGTGGCAGATGGTGAACTGACATGTGTCTTAATCCCACAGGGAGCACTGAAACACACACATACACCACAGCTATCATTTGGGATGCTGAGGGTACCAGGGTTATCCAGCTCCCTGTTGGAAACCACCAGCTGCCAGTTATTACAATGGAGTGTAAACTGGGTCCTGATTAAATAAAATTTCCAGAGCCCTCCACCACTTGATTTTCTGCATCTTTTGTCTGCATTAAGTGCCTTTTCAGGCTGAACAAGACAAACAGTTATCAATATGACCTAAGGAAATACACATGGAGGCAGCACCTGGCTTCTCCTGCAGCCTGCACAGCATCCTGATGCCCTACACTTGTTGCCTCTATGAGCAGGGGTGCACCCACATTGAGGGCAGCCTGGAGAAGTCAAGATTTCAGGCTAGTTTAATGAAGAAAGAGCTAGGGACCAAGACTGGTTTCTGCCCAAGCCAGCAGTGTGATGACATCTTTCTTTTGCAGAGGAGACATTCACAATGCAACTCCTTGTCCTCATGAAAAGCAGACTCCTGCTCCCTGGATGCAAGAGACGGGTGTTACTTGGTGCTGCAGTACCATGTCCCACCACACCCCAGCTTAAAGCACAGAGCCCAGGCTGATGTGTCCCTCCATGCTGTTAGGCTTTCCAGAGGCTCCTAGGAGGCAAAGGCATGCTGCAGCATTTTCAGGGAAAGGTATCTGCCTGACTCTGACAGACTAAGGGGCTGAAACAGCAACACCCCAAGCAGCAGCTCCCTGAACTCTCTCCTCTAAGGCAAAAGTTTGACACTTCAAGTGGGGTGAGGGGACACCATTTACCTCATCCGGGAAGAAATGTGCCCTGAGTCCTTCTCACTGCCTGAGGTAGGTGGGGTGCCTCAGGGCAGCATGAAGGATCCACTGGCTATTCCCACAGGTAGAACGCCCTGCCTCATCCTTGCTGAGAGCCTGGGGGGAGCAGAGTTTGTTCCTGCCAGCACCTTGCACAGAGACCACTTCATGCTGCATACAAGGCTCAGGGCAGCGATGGTGCAACGGAGGGACACTTCTCCCTGCCAGTGCTGCTTCTCTCACCAGTGCTGCTTGCTGCTCCCAGGGACTGTCTCTCCCAGGCCGAGAAGCACAGGGCACCAACCCAAAAGCAAGATGCTATTCCTGGCACAGAGTGATAGAGATGGTCTGAGGAGAAGGGATTCAGACCCAGCTCTCCCTTTGCCACTAAAGCATTTTCACATCCTTCTGGAGTAGTGCTCCCATAGGATTTTGTATAGAAAGAAATTAAAGCTCTGTGCTTTGAATAGCAACAGGGACTACAATACAATTTGCATCATGTTTACTGCACCCAGTCAGACAGCCATAAATTAGTTGTTGCAAGAAATTTACCAGTCTGAACATAGGAATCTCCTTCAACTTTCCCCCTGATTGCCACCCTACATCCTTCCAGAAGAGAGCTATTTCATAGAACAATCAAAAGGTAGGTGTTGGAAGGGACCTCTGGAGATCATCTAGTCCAGGCCCCTTGCTAATGCAGGTATGCCTAGGTCAGGTTGCACAGGAGTGCATTCAGGTAGGTTTTAGAGAAGGAGACTCCACAACTTCTTTGGGCAGCCTGTTCCAGTGCTCTGTGGCACTCAAAGAAGTTTCTCCTAAAGTTCAAGTGGAACCTCCTGTGTTCTGGTATGTACCCATTGCCCCTTGTCCTATCACTGGCTGCTACTTGAAGGTCTGATCCTCATCACCTCCACATTTTAGATATTTATATGCATTTACAAGGTCACCTCTCAATCTTTTCTTTTTCAGGCTAGAGAGTTCTGGGTCTCTCAGCCTCTTCTCATAAGCGAGATGCTCTTATCCCCTATCACCCTCATAGGCCTCCATTGGACTCTGTAGGATTTCCCAGTCCTTCTTGAACTGGGAAGCTGAGACACAGTACTCCACAGGTGGCCTCACCAGGGAAGAGTAGAGGGGGAAGAGAACCTACCTTGACCTCCTGGCTGCACTCTTCTTAATGCATCCTAGAATACCACTGGCCTCCTTGGCCACGAGGGCACATTACTGGTTCATGGTGAACTTGGGTCAAGGGAGCTGATTCTCCCCCTCTACTCAGCTCTGGGGAGACCTCATCTGGAGTACTGCATCCAGTTCTGGAGCCCCTATTACAAGAGGGATATGGAGGTGCTGGAAGGTGTCCAGAGAAGGGCCACGAGGATGAGCAGAGGGCTGAAGCACCTCTCCTGTGAGGACAGACTGAAGGAGTTGGGGCTGTTCAGTCTGGAGAAGAGAAGGCTCCGAGGTGACCTCATTGTGGCCTTCCAGTATCTGAAGGGGGCCTACAGGAAGGCTGAGGAGGGACTTCTCAGGCTATCAGGTAGTGATAGGACTAGGGGGAATGGAATGAAGCTGGAGGTGGGGAGATTCAGGCTGGATGTGAGGAGGAAGTTCTTCCCCATGAGAGTGGTGAAGCCCTGGAATGGGTTGTCAAGGAGGTGGTTGAGGCCCCGTCCCTGGAGGTGTTTAAGCCCAGGCTGGATGAGGCTCTGGCCAGCCTGATCTGGTGTGGGGTGTCCCTGCCCATGGCAGGGGAGTTGGAACTAGATAATCCTTGTGGTCCCTTCCAACCCTGACTGATTCTATGATACTATGGTCACTCACAGGTCCTTCTCCACACAGCTACTTTCCAGCAGGTCAGACCCTAACCTGTGTGGATGCATGGGGTGATTCCTTCCCAGGTGCAGGACTCTACACTTGCCCTTGTTGACTTTCACGAGGTTCACCTCTGCCCAACTCTCCAGCCTGTCCAGCTCTCACTGAATAGCAGCATAGCCACCTGGTGTGTCAGCCACTCCTCCCAGTTTTGTATCACCAGCAAACTTGCTGAGGCTACACTCTCTTCCACCATCCAGGTCACTGATGAATATGGTGAGCAAGACTGGCCCCAGTGATGACCCCGGGGAACACCACTAGCTCAGCTGCTTGTCAGGCAGCGTGCCACACAGCTCTGCTAGGGCAGCTCCGCTAAGGGCAGCTCCGCATGCATGCCAATCACACCACCTCAGGAGCTTCTGAACCCTATGCTCACTATGCAAAGTTTTTCAGACAGATGAAATGTTTTGGGTTTTTTTTCACTCCCATATGTCTGGGAAGAGTTGCACTCAGGCATTCCAAATGACTTAACTCCACATCCAAGGCAACGTATTAGCTCCGTCACTGTCCAGTGGCTGATCTATGTGGAAGAAAACTACGTCTATTCGCACCAGCCAGGAGTTGCTCTCAGAGCACGTGGTAGGAACTGACATTCACATGGTTAAAACCCATGGATTAAAGTCCTGTTGGTGACCTGCTGTTGGGGCTTGCACTGAACTGTGGAAAATGGCAACAAAAAAGGGCAGCTTTTTAGAATACAATGAACAACTACAATCAGAGCTTTCAAATGGAAGTTTTCTTTGTAAGCCCCACTTGTAACTACACAGCAGCATTCACTACTTCTAATATCTACAGCTTACACCCAGGAGCCTGCACACTCACATGTTTTCTGGTTTATACCCTGAAAAAAAAAAAAAACAACAAAGAAAAGAAATCAAGTATATATTGGCTAACACCCACACAGCATTCTTCATAATGTATGTCTACAACTACCAAGCAGAGGTCTCCTTGTATATAAAAGCAGTCTCTTGAATTTATATTGCACTTTCTTCTGCAGGGACTTGCATACTATGTACAGAAATAATCTCCACCATCACTGAAATGCAGCCACCTCTGGTGTGGAATACAGCAGCTACCTGATAGGCACAGAACGACATGGAAAGAAACACAATGTTGGAACTGCAGCAGGTAGTTGAGAGGGCAGTCTGTAATTAAGGACTGTGATTTAGCTTTAATTGGAGGGGGTAAGTAGCATGGCTTTGTATCTCACCTGGCATGCGTTACCACCGCAAGAATTGTCCCCTCAGGCGTGGGGAACTAAACGACAAACGCCACGGCCCTCAGAGAGGAGGGACACTGCCTTCCACCCCACGCCATCGGTGCGCAGCTTCTCGTTCTTGCTGCTGAAGTGCCTTTTTCCTCTGCTACATGCTCTCAGCATATATGCCAGGGAAATTCGGTCCTTCCTTTCATCCTCGCTACCTCTGACCAGCTGAGGCACTTGGGTTAATGACTTTCCCCAAAACTCACCACCAGCTTCTCTCTAGACGGAGACAAAGAAGCAGAGGTTTAAGCAGGAAGGGGCTCCCTGAGACTTTTTACTGCATCTGATAGACCCACATCTGGCAGCAGGAGAAGCCTTCTCAATTGCTTAGAACAGCCGAGTGACCACTGCCACAACCAGTCAGTGCCAGTGGCAGACTCAGCAGGTTTTAATTCAGTGACCACATTTGGTGAACTTTCTGTAACAAGGAAGCTCAGAGAAGCACGCAGCCCCCAGCCAGGTTCTGGTTCCTCTTGTGAGGGAAGCGGGGACAGGCATGGGCCAAGCCCCAGCCACTGTGGGCTATTTAAGCACCCCAGCAAGGCCAATCAAGGATGGGTCATCCTGGGGTATCCCAGCAGTCTGCAAAGTCAGTTGTCCAAAGAGATCCAGCTCATGGTTACAGCTTGGCTGAAGGCTGTTGGTAGAAAAACTGTGGGTACCCAGGCAGAGGCTGCACTCAAGCATGTAGGCATCCAGGGCCCTGCCTGCTGAGAGTGCTGGAGCCTGGCGCTTGCAATGAAGGGTGGTGGAGACAACACCTGTGTTAGCTGTGAACAGGTGAATGATCTGCTCAGCCTGGTGGCTGAGCTGAAGGAGGAAGTGACAAGACTAAGGACTGTAAGGGAATAGGAAAGGGAGTTAGAGTGGAGGGAGGTGACTCAAGAGATAGGGGGAATGGATACAGGTCCCTGTTAGGAGAAGCAAGGGCCCCCTTGCCCCCCCCCTCACCCTCCCAGTTGCCCTTGCACAAGAAGTATGAGGCACTGGAAGTTGAGGGTGAGACAAATGAGAATGCTGAAGAGAGACCACCCAGGGAGTTGCCTAAAGCACATTAGTCTCCTCCTCACATCAGGACTTGTACCCTTAAAAAAAAAAAAGGAAGGTAATTGTTACTGGTGATTCCCTTCTGAGTGGAACAGAGGGCCCCACATGTCGGCTGGATCCTTCCCACAGGGAAGTCTGCTGCCTCCCAGGGGCCCAGGTCAGAGGTGTTACCAGAAGGCTGCCTAGTCTGGTACAGTCCTCTCATTACTATCCCTTACTAGTTACTCAGGTGGGAAGCGATGAGGCTGAAACCAGAATTCCAAAAGCAATCAAAAGGGACTTCAAGGCACTGGGGAGACTGGCTGAAGAATCAGGGGCACAGGTAATTTTCTCATCAGTACCCTCAGTGGCAGGAAGGAATACTGAAAGGAAGAGGAAATCGTGCATGGTTAATAAGAGGCTCAGAAGCTGTCGCCACAAACAGAATTTTGGGGGTTTTGATCCTGGGGAACTTTATATGGCACCAGGTCTGCTAGCAGCAGCTGGGTTACATCTGTCTCAGAGCAGGGAAAAGATCAGAGAATCATAGAATCAATAAGGTTGGAAAAGACCTCAAAGATCATCAAGTCCAACTTGTCATCCAACACCTCATGACTACTAGACCATGGCACCAAGTGCCACGTCCAATCCCCTCTTGAACACCTCCAGGGATGGTGACTCCACCACCTTCCTGGGCAGCACATTCCAATTGCCAACAGCTCTCTCTGTGAAGAACTTTCTCCTCACCTTGAGCCTAAACTTCCCCTGGCACATGAGTTGGCAGGGCTCGTCAAAAGGGCTTTAAACTAGGCTTGAAGGGGGAGAGGGTTAAAACCAGACACATTAGAGATGAGTGCAAGGACAGCCTTCAGTCTGCCATTTCACTTGAGGTGGGAGATGGTGACAATAATTGTCTGTGACAAGTGGCAGGAAGACACACCAGGGTTGGAAGGGTGGGGTGATAATAAGGGCCTTCAACCTATTGCCCTGAAGCATGCTGTGAACTCTGCAGCACAGGCAAGGTCTTGCAGAGGTGAGCAAGGGGCCTCTGAGGTAAGAGGAGACAGGAAGGTAAATGCCTTGTAAATGCCTTGGGGGAACAGTGGAGTGCTCCTCTAAGGTGACACAGCTGGCAGCCTAGCTGAAGTGCCTCTACACCAGTGCACACAACATGGGCCACAAACAGGAGCTGGAAGCCACCCTGCTAGAGGAAAGCCACAACACAGTGGTAGTTACAGAAATTTGGTGGGATGAATCCTGTGACTGGAGTGTGGCTGCCGATGGCTACAAGCCTTCTATGTAAAGAAGTGGGTAGAACACAAAGAGTTGGCACTAATGAATATCCATGAGCAGCTTGAAAGCTTATGGGTAGGTACCAGGGACTGGGACAACAAAGAAAGCTATGTCAGTGGTTAAGGGATGACCTATAGATGTGATCTCTCTGGACTTCTGCAAACCTTTAACACAGTCCCCCACAACATCCTGCTCACCAAGCTGGAGAGATACAGATTTGATGGGTGGACTGTTCAGCGGATAAGGAATCGGCTGGATGGTCACATCCAGAGGGTGGTGCTCAATGGCTTGAAGTGCAGATGGAGAGCAGTGACAGGTGGTGTCCCTCAGGGGTCCATACTGGCACCTGTGCTGTCTAATACTTCCGTCAGTGACACAGACAGTGTGATGGAGTGCAACATCAGCAAGTCTGCAGATGACACCAAGCTGAGTGGTGCTGTTGATATGCCAGAGGGATGGAAGGTCATCCAGAGGAACAAGCTGGAGAGGTGGGCCCAGGTGAACCTCATGAGGGTTCTGCACCTGGGCTGGAACAATCCTCACTATCAATACAGACTGGGGGATGAGGTGATAGAAAGCAGCCCTGTGGAAAAGGACTTGGGTGTGCTGATGGATGAGAAGCTGGACAGGAGAAGGCAGTGTGTGCTTGCAGCCCAGAAGGCCAATCACATCCTGGGCTGCATCAGAAGATGTGTGGCCAGCAGATCCAGAGAGGTGATTCTGCCACTTTGCTCTGCTCTGGTGAGACCTCACCTGGAGTATTGTGTCCAGGTCTGGAGCCCACAATAGAGGAAGGACATGGACCTGATGGAGAGGGTCCAGATGAGGGCCACAAAAATGATCAGGGGTTGGAGCACCTCTGCTATGAGGACAGGCTGAGGGGGCTGGAGTTGTTTAGACTGGAGAAGAGGAGGCTCTGGGGAGACCTAATAGCAGCCTTCTAGTACCTGAAAGGGGCCTACCAGAAGGATGAAGACTGTTTACAAAGGCCTGTGGTGATAGGATGAGAAGCATTGGCATCAAACTTAGAGAAGAACAGATTTAGACTGGGTGTTAGGAACAGATTCTTTACCATGAGGGTAGTGGATCACTGGAACAGGTTGCCTGGGGAGGTGTTGGGAGCCCCATCCCTGGAGATATTCAAAGTGAAGCTTGACAGGGCTCTGGGCAACCTGATCTAGTTGAGGCTGCCCCTGCTTACTGCAGAGGAGGTGGATTAGATGACCTTTGGAGGTCACTTCCAAGCCAGGCCATGCTATGATTCCATGGTTTTATGACTAGGGCAATCTGCTTGCATTGCCCTGGACCTACTGCCACCTTCTTGCCTCTTAAGCCACGGGTCAGCTTGATGAGGCATTTACAACCTCCCTGCAGGAGTCCCTTTCTCAAAACGTGGTGCCCCTACGCTGAAACTTGCATGTCAGCTTTCTCCATGATCCTGAATCTTGAGGCTGCACCTTGCCAGACTGACAGCACCTGTGCTGCCCACTAAACATCAGAAAAACATGCATGTGCAACCTTGGCTAAGCAGCCAGTAGAAGCAAGGTCACAAGGGGCTCTGCCTCAGAGTCTCCAAGGTGAGAAGTTGCCCTGGGTTATTCCCTACTGATAGAGGAATGCTGTCTCCACCTTCTGCCCAGCAGAAGCCCCTGGAACCAGCCATCATGAATCACCCAAGGGCCCCTGGAAAACACCATCTCTCTCCTAGAAGTGGAGTGCATTCTAAGCAGTTAGGTGATGACTTCTGGTCTCCAACAAGCATGGAGGAAAGGAAGAGCACAGGACTGAATGAACTCAGCTAGAAGAAAATGGTGGCACTGGCTGCCCAGGAAAGTAGCACCAGACAGCAAGAAATGCAACTGCTGTTGGCACCCACAGCATCCCACAACACTGCCTGGCCCTGGGAGAGAGCCACAGGTCTCCCAGTCAGATATGCAGTGTATCAAGGTCTGGGCTATGGAGGGGATGAGAGGAGTCACAAAAGACACAGTCTTTATTCTTGGAGGGGAGAAATGAAACTGAAGCACACAAGACCTAGGGCACCATCCCCTTTCACCATCTTTTGAGACCGTCTGTGAACGAGTGTCCCTCAGAACTGATGTCCCTTCTCTCTCCAGTGGTGTCTGGGGAGCAGTAGTGCAGATGAATGCCCTTCCAGGAGCTAGAGAATGATGGGTTTCAAGATTCAGTGATGGGTTGTCTTTGAAGTATAATAAGAGCTTTCCTCCTTCATCAGTGGAGGAAATGAGGCACCAGCTGTTGCTGGAGGCTGAACACTGCAGGAGGCAGCTAATACATTCAGGTGGTTTTAGACAACCACTGTTGTCTCAGAGAAGCTGAATATGTTAATTGGACATGGGTATGCCACGGGCAGTAGGCTCAGGTGAGACCATGGTGTGGCCCCTAGATATGGAGTTTGGATGGGGAGTCTTTTAGGCAAAGATTCTCACTTAACTGAGCTGCCAGAGCATGGGCTAGTAAGCCTGTTCACAGTCCTGTGGGGCTAAACCCTGCTCTGTGCAGGGAGATAAGTCATGCCCAGAGCTGCTTCTAGTTCCAACAAAGCTATTGCAGTTCACACTTCACCAGTGCAGGGCAGAACCTTCCTTTAGGGGTTTATCTGGAGCAGAATGAGCCTCCACCCTGAGGAGGTCAGGCCTGATGTGCTACAAGTCTGCAGCAAAGAGCCTCCAGATTTACCCTGTCATGATGACAACAGGAAGATGAATTTTCTCCATCCCTACTACCCTGTTCCTCAGGGGCAAATGGAGAGCCAAACATCCTGCTCTCACCCTTTTTGGGGTACTTTCCTGCCTGCTCCACCTTTCAGCTCCTCTGCCCACTACTTTGGCAGTAGAAACTCAGTGCCCTTGGGACTGCATCTACTGACAAAATTCAGCCACCTTGTCCCCGAGCAGAGATGCTGCTGCCACACTCTGCCTACTCAGCTAACGCCCTGTGTGTGCTAAAAGGCAGAAGGTGAAAGGGAGCAGCCTGAACTGCTGGCCCAGGGGCTGGGTCCTGAGTGTGGGACCTGCTAGCTGGAAGAATTTTTAAATGCTGGACTCTTCCCATAATCCAAAAAGACTGAGGTGGGGGAAAGTAACAATTGGAATAAAAGACCAAAATAGACAGATAACAAAAGAGAGGCAGAGAAGCAATCCTGGGCTGAGGTGACTGTCATCCCAGTGTACACAGGGGGAAGCCAACATTCAACTGCTTCCCCTTCCCATCCCATTCCACCTTGCCCCATCCCTCAGCCCCACAGAGACATCTGTCTGCAGCTCAGACCTCCTCTCATAGTTTCTCTGCTCAGCAAGAGTGCTGAGAGAGTGAGAAAGAGGTCCTCAGAGGCTGGTGCTGCAGCTGACTCTAGCCAGGACTTCACCACTCGTTGAGGTCCACGTGATGGGTCCGTTCCTGCTCCATCTTCTTCAGGCTGCTGGATGAGAAGCACAGAGCAGTAGGAAAAAGCCAAAGCAAACCACATAGGGGGCAATTAAATACATGAAAGCCTGGAAGATGCAGATGGATAGAGACACCGAAGCACATGCGGTGTAAGGCAAGATGTTCCAGCCACCAGCGCGTGGGGCGGCTGCTGCCTCCTGTTCGAGCAGGGTTTTACTGCAGGGAGCTGGAGCCTGCAGGAGTGGGGCGGCCCCAGCCAGCAGGAAAGCATGGGGAGACAAGGGGAGCACTGCAGAGTGTCATCCACTAGGCTGGGGGTTCTGCAGTAAAGAAGGTAACTGTTCTGGTAGAAATTTGTGCTTTAATATATTTTTGTTTGTTTGTTTAAAACAAGTTCCCACTTCCCTGAGGAAGTCCTGCCTGGCACTCTCAAGGAACCGCGGGGGCTCTTCAAACTCCTGCCTTCTTCACGTTTCTTCAGTCTTTCTTTTTCACCTTCAATCCTTCTGTGTGTTTCTGTTTCTTTCCTTCTTTGCTCTCTCTCTCTCTCTCTCTCTCTCACTTTCTCTCTCGTGCACTTGCTTTTAAAAAAAAAAAAAGTGTTTGTATCTATTTGTTTTAGTTTTGTTCAAGACATGATGACTTCCTCAAGGAGCGCTCTGGTTCTGAACCAGATCCCTTTGCGTGGTCACGCCTGTCAGTCTTTGGTAACATACGGACACTTTGGTGTGCCGCTGAGGAGGGAGGAAAAGGAGCAGAGGTGGCTGAGTAGGAAAGGAGCAGGAATATCTCAGTCTGGAGACAGGAGCGCTCGCTTGCCATCATCTGAGCAGCACGTAAAGGAAGAAAGTCAATGGGCCACAAAGACAAGGGCTGTGCAGGGCTGGGACACCGCTTCCTGGAAGAGCAACTGCTGCTGGCCGAGAAGAGAGACAAGAGTTAGCGATGGGACAGATCCAGGCTTGAGCAAACACATCAGCACACATCAATGTCTTAGCCTCTACTCCCACCTTGCATCACCCCCACACCTATTGGAAAACATTTCCCTGGACATTCTTAAGGACTTCCAAAAATGACTTCTTTTCCAATACAGGAGAAAAAGAAAAATGAATCTTAGTTACTTTTGCAATCCAAATCTTCTTTCTTCCCCAGAAGATTCAACTTGAGGCAAATAAAAGGCTCTGCTTATGTTTTGGTGTGCCGGGTTGGAAGGCAGATCCTCTCTTGCCTCCCACCGGGGCAGAAAAAAATGAGACTGTGACAAATGGATCGCAGAAGTGATGGAAAATTTAAATGGAAAAGCAGTAAAGTGTTTAACAGAAGCTACAAGCACAGTGACAAAAAGGATCCCAAAGCACACAGAGTCCCTCACAGCATTCCCCATCTCCCTACCTGAGGGTACACCCAAACCCCCCAGGGCCCTTTCTTCCCCCTCCACTGTTAGGCTAATCTCAGCTGGCCAGATCTGAGATTGCCCTTCCCCCTTTTCCTCCTGGCATTAGGCCTAGCCAGGCCCAAGAGGCATTGAGATAGCTCCCCTTCCATTACCAGATGGGAAGCATCTCCCATGGGAGCAGTGAGGGAAGGAAGAGGAAGTGTGAGACCTTGCTGATAGATTTATAGGGAGCAGGACATTATGGGAATGAAATATGCAGCTTCCTGTGTCCACCCACTGGGCTGGACACCCAGGGCACCAGAGGTGTATCTTGTGTGGCAGCAGCAGGAGGCACCCAGCCTAAACTGCCACATTTGGTTACAGCTTGGCAGTCCTAGATCAAAACAGACCTTAGCTGCACCTGTAATTTTGAAGTTTGTCAGGTGTTATGGCTTTTTTGATGCTTTGTGTTATGCTTCACCTTTGGAGTTCAGAAAATTGGTGAAAATGACTCTTCCTCAGCAAACCATTTTTCTGTCAAAGATGAATAAATTGAACCATGCTCACAAGTGCCTGCCTGGCTCTGGTTTGCATACCCTGAGTATCTGCTCACCTAAAGCACGCTATTGAGGACACAGGCAGGACTAAGGTACAAAGCACAGCAGTGACTCCCAACCAAAGACTATTGCTTATGTACTGCTTATGCACCTTGCTGTGCTTCAGCCTGTGGTGCACCTCAGTGAGAGTGGGATTGTCTCCCTTTCTGCAACGATGGCACCAGGATGATGAGGATGGACTGGAAAGGGGTTGGTTTGATTTAGCTCAAGCTCTCACTGTCAGAATCAGGAAAGAGTTGACATGCAGCTTGTCTAGTTTGTTCCTATCCTGCATGTACAATACCCTGACTGTGCCTGTCTGTTTACAGGGTAATGGGAAGAAGTCCAGCCCTCCCTGTCTGCAGGCCCCAAAAGGCAGATTTTTGCCTTGGGGAAGGACTGGCTTAATACTGCAGAGGCCATTAAAGCATGCAGAAAGCCTTTCTCTTTCCAAAGCTCCCATTCCTAGGATTTTCAGGAGGTAAGATATTGCAGAAGCCTGTGGCTGCTTGGGGGTGACACCCCAAGAAAACATACTGGTGCAGACTTCAGCATGCTGGTATCTGGCAGCACAGTCCTTACAAGGTCTGGCTGTTCCTCTGAGCTCTTCCTAACTCATGACTATAAAGAACAAGTTCAGGAGTCTGATAGCTCCTCTGCTGACTTCTGCTGATGGAGTTACCATCCTGTTGAGTCCCACCAACACAGCCATGCCCTCTGTGCTGCATATTCTTAGCACATGCACTCATGGATGCTCCCACTGACTCTTTTTCCTCTGAGGCACACATACTCTCACCCTTGTTCGGTCCAATTGGCTTCCTTGGACAGTCCCCCTTTTTCAGAGTGACGTCGTCAATGGCAATGTCCCCCTCGTAGCTTGTGCCCCGCACGCCTTCGAAGATGATCTGCAAGAGGAGCACAGACAGAGCCCCACCGTGAGGATGCAGTTGTGGGGGACCCTTGCCATACTGTGGGGCTCTGCAGAGGTGGTCAGGACACAGACTCAATCTTATCAGGGCCCCAAATGAATGATTCCTTCCGGTTTCTCCAGTACTTATAGAGTAGAGTAGAGTAGAGTAGAGTAGAGTAGAGTAGAGTAGAGTAGAGTAGAATAGAATAGAATAGAATAGAATAGAATAGAATAGAATAGAATAGAATAGAATAGAATAGAATAGAATAGAATAGAATAGACCAGACCAGGTTGGAAAATACTTTTGGGATCATTGAGTCCAACCTACCATCCAACACTATCTAATCAACTAAACCATGGCACCAAGCACCCCATCCAGTCTCTTCCTAAACACCTCCAGTGATGGTGACTCCACCACCTCCCTGGGCAGCACATTCCAACGGCCAATCTCTCTTTCTGTGAAGAACTTCTTCCTAACATCCAGCCTAAACCTCCCTGGTGCAGCTTGAGACTGTGTCCTCTTGTTCTGGAGCTGGTTGCCTGGGAGAAGAGACCAACCCCCTACCTAGCTACAACCTCCCTTCAGGTAGTTGTAGATGGCAATAAGGTCTCCCCTGAGCCTCCTCTTCTCCAGGCTAAGCAACCCCAGCTCCCTCAGCCTCTCCTTATAGGTCTTGTGCTCCAAACCCCTCCCCAGCTTTGTTGCCCTTCTCTGGACATGCTCCAGCAAGTCAGTATCATTCCTAAACTGAGGGGCCCTGAACTGGACACAGGACTCAAGGTGTGGCCTAACTAGTGCTAAGTCCAGGGGCACAATGACCTCCCTGCTCCTGCTGGCTGCGCTGTTCCTGATACAGGCCAGGATGCCACTGGCCTTCTTGGCCACCTGGGCACACTGCTGGCTCACATTCAGCCTACTGTGAACCAGTCCCCCCAGGTTCCTCTCTGCCTGGCTGCTCTCCAGCCACTCTGACCGCAGCCTGTAGCAGTGCCTGGGGTTGCTGTGGCCAATGTGTAGAACCCAGCACTTGGATGTGTTAAGTCTCATGCCCTTGAACTCTGCCCATCTGTCCAGCCTGTCAAGGTCCCTCTGCAGAACTCTCCTACCCTCTAACAGATCAACACCTGCCCCCAGCTTGGTGTCATCTGCAAACTTATTGATGATGGACTCAATCCCCTCATCCAGATCATCGATAAAGATATTAAAGGGCATGGGGCCCAGGATCTGAAGAGTTGGACTCCACTGCTTATGGCACCAGCCCCTGTGTGCTGACTAAAGAGTAATAAATGGGCATGCAGAGCTCTGCTTTATTATGTGTCCTACACTAACAAACCACCCAATACTGAACAGTGCATTCAAGAGTAACTGAATTCTTATTTATTAAGTACCCAAAACCATGTTGGGCATTTGGCCACAGTGCCACAACTCACTGTCACACACAGACTCGGCTCTCACAAACAACCCTACAATGGCAAAGTAGCATGTTGGGCTAAAGTGTCACCAATAAAACACCCAGGAACAAAGCACCCCACTTCCTGGGTTCACACAAGTGACTCAATCAGCAGATATAGACTGCCCACCTCATACTCACAAGACGTTCTACAGTCCTAAACCAAGGGGACAGTGGAGGTAGGCTCTTGCAGCTAAAAGAAACCTCTACTGCTCAAAGTCACTTTATGTCAACAGGCCAGCACCCCCAGATGATCAAGGGAACAGTCACACAGACCTGGTAGCAGAAGGAGCTCTTTGGAAAGCACTTTCCAGACCAGCAATAATCAGAAGATCTGTAGTGCCAAACTGGCACTGGCATGTAACAATGGTGGGTGGCCTCAGAGAGAAGTGGATTTGATTTCTGAGCATCCACCAAACACTTTGCCTTGCCCCAGTGACTCCAAGCGTGAAGAGCTCCTACTGCCCTCTCAGCCTTTGTGCTACAGAGGCAGTTGTCTTTTGGGAAGTCTCCTGCAGCCCATGGTACATGGTCAGGAGGCAGATGGCTCTTTGCCTGTGTACCTGACTTACCTGGAAGGGCCCTGGCGGGTTGATGGGCACGTGTGCTTGCTGCCACATGTTGCCTCGGTTCCCGCTGAGCGACCAAACCTGGGTGTCAATGGCGCGCTTGTTCCGCACACGAACCAGTAGGTTCAGGGAGCCTGGAAGAGAGAAACTGTGCACTGCTGTGCTCTTGGCATAGCTCTGGGGCTCAGCCTTCAGCTGCAGCTGTATGCCCAGTCAGCCTGGGGACAGCCTGCAGAACCTCAGCAGTAACCTCGGGAGACAGACAGCTCTCTCCCGGATTGATGGGCGAGCGCCACTGGCAATATTTAATCCGTCTGGCTGTCCAAGTGAGCACACAGACCCAGATGAAGACACAGGAGAAGACAGGGCAGAGGAGCAACGGTGTGTCATGGCTGGGGTGGCGTAAGAAGGGGGTGGCAGAAATCCCAGCTGCAAGGGACTCCCAGAGGCATCCTACACAACCTGCTGCCTGAAACTGTCTTCCGCTCTACATGAGGACAGAGCATGGCTTTGGCTGGCCAAGTCTTGAAATCTCCTGAGGAAATCAACCCTTCCTAATGTTTAGTATGAGCCTTCAGTGCTACCAGTTGTGCTGTCAAATAGTACTGATCTTTGACATTTCCCTCCCATCATTTGGTGATGCCTTGGGCTCCTCTTTATCAGACTGAGCAAGTCCAGCTTCCTCAGCTTCTCTTCTGGCCCTTGAACAGCCTGACATCCTTTCATTGTAGTGACAGCAGTTATTGTACATTCCACCTGAACTGTGGAACCCAGAATATATGTTTGCCTCTCCACATCCACTAACACCTAATGCAAGTTGTGCAGCTTTTTCTGCCCAGGCCCTGGCCATTAGGTGCAGAAATACGACCTGTGTTCTCAATTGCCTCTTGTCCTGGAAGCAGCCTGCAAGTGAGCAGCTGTTCTTTGCTGGTGCTGGGAAGCATTGCCTGTGCAATGCTGTCTGTACCATCCCAGCCCCATATTTTCAGGGGGACACAAACACTCTGTGAATGAGCATCAAGTTCTTTAAAAGAAAAGCCACAAAACCCCCACAATTCCCACAAGGTTTGTCTGCTACCAAACCACAGCCAACAAATGTCCAAGTATTTTCTCACTTTGAAAACAGTGTCACAGTCCCCTGCCCTCCATCCATGAATAAAACTATCTCAGATGGTCATCCTGTAGCCTCTTTTAGTAATCCACTCAGCTGACTTTTTGTTTCAGTGAAAAAGATAAAAAGTGAAGGAGAGAGAGAAGAAGACCCAGAGAAGCATCTGGAGTATGGAAGCTCAACATGAGCTCTCAATGTGCACTTGCAGCCCAGAAAGCCAATCAGATCCTGGGCTGCATCAGGAGAAGTGTGGCCAGCAGCTCAAGGGAAGTGATTCTCCCCCTCTACTCAGCTCTGGGGAGACCCCACCTGGAGTACTGCATCCAGTTCTGGAGCCCCTATTACAAGAGGGATATGGAGGTGCTGGAAGGTGTCCAGAGAAGGGCCACGAGGATGATCAGAGGGCTGGAGCACCTCTCCTGTGAGGACAGACTGAAGGAGTTGGGGCTGTTCAGTCTGGAGAAGAGAAGGCTCCGAGGTGACCTCATTGTGGCCTTCCAGTATCTGAAGGGGGCCTACAAGAAGGCTGGGGAGGGACTTCTCAGGATCTCAGGTAGTTATAGGACTAGGGGGAATGGAATGAAGCTGGAGGTGGGGAGATTCAGGCTGGACTTGAGGAGGAAGTTCTTCCCCATGAGAGTGGTGAAGCCCTGGAATGGGTTGTCCAGGGAGGTGGTTGAGGCCCCGTCCCTGGAGGTGTTTAAGAGCAGGCTGGATGAGGCTCTGGCCGGCCTGATGTAGTGTGGGGTGTCCCTGCCCATGGCAGGGGGATTGGAACTAGATGATCCTTGTGGTCCCTTCCAACCCTGACTGATACTATGATACTATGAATGCAGGTTAGTGCCCCAAAGCACTGGATGCGAATGCCTGGCCTAAAGCCAGTCCAAGCCTGAGCATGACCTGTCTGACAGCTTCACTTTCTTGCAGCATCAGGAAAAAGTTTCAGCCTTCTGGCCTCTGAATCGAATTCCCTAATAGAACAACACTGAATACAAGCAGATGTCCTTCACATGGTTTGCAATTGGAAGGGAAGCTCCCTTATCTGCCACCTGCATGCAGTGTTTCACCTCCTCTGTCTACACATGGAAAACTGAAGGTCAAAACAAGTGAACAGCAAGCCCACGACTGTCTTATAAATTGGAGTTGTGAAGGGGAGGTAGAACTCACAGCCCTGTCTTCAATCCTTATTATGCTACTGTCATGGATCGAGCTGAACCTGCTGCTGTTATTCATACCATGCTGCAGTCATGCCAGCTTCAAAAAGTGAAAGTGCTACCTGGAGCTTGAAGTTCAGATTGCAACATGGGAGGCTTCCTGCTTGGTGCTTCTGGGTTCCAGGCTCTTGGGTGCTGGCTGATTCTGCAGGCATGGCAGCGGAGCGGTTGGGAGTCAGCTAGCTGCTGGCTTTGGTTTTCTGGTTTATGCTGGTTTTTTGTTTTGCTGGGTTCCCCTCCCCACTGTGTATTTCACTGCACTTCTTCTGCAAAGAGCTAAGATAGGCATTGCATTTTTATGTTAATTAGATTATTAGCTAAGGTAATTATGCATTGTGCTTATGCTATCTCATGTTATATTAAACTCCTATCTTTTTATCTCGACCCTGAGTTGTGTGTGTTACTCTTCATGGTTGTGTTGGGGGAGCAGGCAGGTTAGCCCTTGTGCTAAACCATTACAGCTACAAAGCCTTCCTGAGGCTGGGTAAGAGCCACAACACCTGCCTTTCCCAGTAATGCTGTCACGGAATGTGCTTCTGAGAGCCATGGCACAGAGTCCAGGACTTCAGATTAAACAGGGATGAAGTCTCTGCTTCATCTGAGCTAGGGCCACACTGTTGTAGATGTCAGAAGTTGTGCACTTGCTCTACGCTTCTACAATGTGTCAGTCTGCCACAGGCTGCCAGTCAAAGGGTGTGCAGCCTGTTAGGAGATTCTTGGTAATAAACCTTCAGATCTAAGCTCCAGACAGAGCCAGAAACCCTTACAGGCCTTGACTATAGAAAGCTCCAAGTCATCTTTCCAACTGTGCAGAGCTTTTTTATCTCCCCTTTTTTTTTCAGTCTGACCCCCAAAGCCAGCTGTGTGATGGTACAAGTGGGGCAGGGCATTGTGTTTTCCAAGGGGAAAGCTCACTGCCCTAAACCAAAATGTTGTTCCAGGATTCCATGTACAGTCATGAAAATCCACAGATTAAGTCTCAGGCTAAACAAAGGAGGTAGAGCCTATGTAGATACTGACATCTGTAGCTCCTGTTGAATTCACATGCAATCTAGCAATACACATCTCATGCCTGTGAGAGACTAAATCTTGTCTCTCTTGATGTGACTCAACAAAGATAAAATCGCCTTTGCTGCTTGCCCAGACAGTAGCTGATGGGTATCGGGCAGAGCCACTGGAACGACTCTTGGGAAGGTGCATAGATAACGATTGCAGCTGTGCTGGAAATGGGCAGAGATGCTCTCTGGAATGTGCATACCTAAAAACTGTATAAAAGATCTGAGCAACTGCTGGCTCAGTAGAAGGAAAACACAGGAGAAGGAAAACACAGAAGAAAAGACCTGGACAATGCCACTGAGAAGGAAAACACGAGAGGAGGAAAAGCCTGGGGCAGTGCTGCTCTAAGACAAACGGAGAGAATACCAGGAGAGAAAAATGACAGAGACATCACCAGGTAGCCTGGAAGAAGCAGACCAAGAGGAACCCTCTCCCCATGTCCTGAGTTCTGCCTGCTGCAACTCATGGCACTGAAAAGGCTGCTCAGAGGACAACATCTCTTCTACAGCCAAAGCTGCAGCACCCTTCCTCTACAGACCCAACATCTTCTCTACATCCAAAGCTGCAGCACCTTTCCTCCACAGACTCAAATTGTCTTGGGGAGTGAGGGGTGTGGTAATATAATTCCTTTCCTCTTCTCTCTCCCTATTCTCCCTCTCCCTCTCTATTTTCTCTCTCCCCTTCTGATCCATCCACTTTATTCTGTTAATAAATAGCCTGGCTGTTGATATCTTGGCCTCGTTTGTGCCTCTACTTTCATAACTCAGGAATATTCAGAAGAACTGAGTCTCTTTCCCTCTCTGGGCCCAGACAATGCCTTGTTAACTGTCCTCATTCCCTACCTAGCTTTCAGCATGTTAAACAAGTTCAGACCAAATCAGCCACCTGATGCTTGCAAGGTGCTCCTACACTAGATATTCAAATTCCACTTCTCAGGAGGTAGCCAACGCATGGTCCATGCATGTGTGGGATGTCCACAGCTGTGAACTTGCTTGCCACATGATCCTTAGCAAACTGCTTTTACCTGCTGAGGTGATATGATGATGATGATGATGATAATCAAGGAGGATAATAACACTAACTTAGGGGGAACTCAGAAACACAGCAAACATTTAATAAGACCTGAGCAAGATGACACGAGGGAACAGATGTGCCTGAGCTCTTCTGCTCTTCCTTTGTTCTGAAGAAGAACCAAAATGAGACCTGCTCTCCAATCCCCATGCCTGTGTTGGTGGAGATGTGGAAGGCCTATGTGAGACATTCCCAGGTGCCAGCTGTTGCAGCCTTTCCTTTTGCCTGGTTTTATGCTACAGTCATGCCTAGTTTCCTGTTTCAAGAGTTCAAATCTAGCTGGCCAATTTTGTCACCTATTTCTGTCATTGTCAACCCTTCCCCATCTTCCCAAGAGAGGTGCCTGGCATTTCTACTGGGCACCTGCTGGTGAGGCACACACAAACACTGGCCATCCATCTGCTGCCAAATCTCTTCAGCTGACCCGAGACAGACAAACACAAGGGAAACCCCAGGACACCAGCAATCCTGTTGTTACCTCTCCTCACACAATGTAATCTTTGCATTTGTCTTGTAATCTGTATTATTCCTTCTTCCCAATCAAAAGGGAGAATAAAGGCCAGTGATGAGTGATGAGCAATCAGATACAGGGAGAGTAAGCCGTACCTTCTGCTGGCTGCCTTTAATACCAGAGCCGGCATTTCTAAAGACTGGCACTCACACAAAAGAGCACCAGCTGGGCTGCCAGATAGAGGAGCCCAAGGGATGCCTTTAAATGTTACCTTCTCACAACAAGAAAAGGTCTTCTCTCAGTTTCCACAGGATGGGGACTTCACTGTTGCATTGAATAGCAGTGTAGATAGAGAAGAGCCAGCACAGGAAACACTGAGAGAGAGGCAGGGTCTCTCGGGGCAGTGCCATGGGCACAGTCTGTGTAGGATGGAAGGCAAGGTAGAGTTTTCCTCAAGAGCTCTGCAGGGGCAGCTGGCAGGGGTTAATGTGGGGTGATGGGGTGCAGAAAGGCTGAGGCACAGCTCAGTTTGTGCAGCTCAGGTGGGAGGTAGGCAGCTAGAGTGGCTAGGAAGCAAAGGGAAGATGACGCTGCACGTGGAGAGATAGGGTGCTGTGCCAAGTGCAGCGGTGCTCCATGGGATGGGTGGGGAAGGCTGTCGGGATCCACAGACAGAAGCTGTGCTGGCTGTAGGTTTGCATGCAGCCTGATCTTACTGTGACTTCCTGCTCTGCTTCTGCAGGACCTGTGCTCCAGCATGGGGTAATCTCAGGAGGCCAGCTATCTGTAAGAAATTCTGGCTGCAGCCCCAGTATAGGTTTGGCAACCAACTGGGAAGCCAGGGCTGCAAGCCTATGTGGAAATTCCTTTGGCATTTCAAACTCTAGGCAAGCCAACATGAGATAAGAAGAAGAAACCAATTCACAGCAAGGGAGGTTCAGTGGATGGAAAGAGATACACAGTGTGAAGAGGACTGAGACCACGTGTAGCCTGGCAGAGTCAATTGCAGACCCAGTGTGAGGGCTAAATTTCGGCCAGGGAGAAAAGAGCTCTTACCTTTCTAAGGAGGGGCCCTGGGCAACTTCTTTAAGCTTGGTTTAGCATTAACACTGCTGATTACAAACCAAAAGCCCAAAGTTTCGTGCAGGCGAATCCCAGGAGCAAATGACAGTCCCCAGAAAGAATCTATTACTGTTCATAATCCCCACAACAAACACAGGTCTCTCGCTGTCTCATTCAAATGGATGCTAATGAATAGCAGTCAGCGTCAGGCTGATGTTCTCAGTTACAGTGCTGTGGGGGAAAGTTATTGCTCTTAGAGCTAGAAAGCAGAGGGTGGAAAAATAATCCACAGATAGAGAAAATAATTCACAGATAGAGAAATAATATCAGCTTGTACTGACTCACAGTTTCTAGGAAAGCAAAGTTATCCTCCTGCTGTGACAGGGTGTATTTACTCGTTCACAGTATCTAATGACGCTTCGTACATTAACATATGTGGAGTAAGACAATTAAAGTTTCTTGGCTGCTTTCCATTCCTGATCACAGAAACCCTTTATCTCCACACATCTTTAAGTGATCTCAGCTTGGCGTGCAGGGGCCCTTGTGGCCAGCCACAGGGTCAGTACACAGCCCCTTTCTTATAGCCATCACTTCAGTAACTTTCAGGTGGGAGGGTTAATAATGGTTATCAATAACAAGAAAACAGTCCTGGACAGAGTTTGGAAAGCACTACCATCTCACCTCCACTCATGAAGTATCCTTCTGGGCTTTAGGGAGATACTGAGCACATTCAGTGCTGTGCTACAGGCTGGCTAATTGTTATGGGATGCAGTCTTTCTGTGTCATTACAGTGGGGGGGTCTATAGTGAAAGGGATTAGCTGAATCAAAGCCTCCAGTTCCCTGTTGCAGCTAGGACTTTCTGGGGATATAAACAGCAACGTGGGAAGTTTTGACAGGCAATGTTTCCCCTACAGCAAACTTGTGAAATTTACTTATATCTGGCTACAGGCAATTTTATGTGGATTTTACTGTGGATTTAAAAGAATCAAAGAAACAGACGTATTTTCTCCCCCCTTAAATGACCATCAAATGAGGATGGGCTTGAAGCAATATCCCCTGACATGGCAAAACCAGTCACAGATTGATCTATGATCCATCACTATCTGCCCTGTTTGGCAGTCATATCAATTTTGAGATTGAGAGAATGGACCAGCAAAGCAACAACACTGCACTGTAAAGAGGCAAAGTGAGTGGACACGTGGCTGGACCCCTGCAGGGGCACATGCTGGGCAGGCAGACCTGGGGCATGCAGGCAGTGAGCTAAATGCAACGGTATGGCCATGCCTGTGTTGTGATGAGGAATGAGTGTGCTAATGGGAGGAAGGCAGGCAAACTACAGCTCCAGCTCATTCTCTCCAGCATATCCCCACCTGTCTGTGTATACAGAGAGCAGATGGTGATATGGTAGGAGCAGACTTGCAGTGGAGCCATGCTTGAGTTCTTTTGCTCATTTGATCCACAGTCTAATTAGAGAAAGCATTGGCACATAGAGATGAATGACATCAGTCTTCCATCTTTGATGCTGTGTGTTTGAAACAAAATCCTGCCGCCCTTTTTCATGGAAAATTCCCTCAGAGGTTGTTTGTGACCATGAACAGGCTTTCTATGCATGGGCCACAGGATGTGGTTCAAGGAACTCAAAAAAGGAACTCAAAAAAAGCACATTTCCATGCTGCACAACATTAGATGTATGCTATCTCAAAAGAACAAAGGCCCATCCACTATACAGCCAGAGCAGAGCAGAGGGAGGGTTCAGACTCTGGCATTTGAAAGAGAATAATCGTGAGTCCTTGGGCTTTTTGCCAACTACACATCCAATTCATTACACCATCTTGCTTAATCACATCCCTTTCCCATACTGAAATATTGGGGGGGGGGGGGGGCTGACAATGTGGACAGACTGTGTCTTCCTCTACAAGACAGATGGGGTGTCTAACTCTCTGCCTGAAGCCCAGCTGTGTACCTGAACGCTGCCACGGGCAGCAGCTCTGCTCCCACGCGCCAGTGCCCCATGCTGCTCCGCTGCACGGTGCCCGGCCACCACCAGCGCAGGAGTCATCACCACAACTCACAGCAGATCTGACCATGGCATCAAGCTAGGAGCAGGTTCTCTCTGCCTCTTACCTGCCAAGCCTTGGTCCTGCTTGCCTTCAGTCCAGGCACTCGGCCTAATAGTGACCATGTCCTCAGTTTGCCCACACCTTCTGTAGGCTTCCTGCCCTCTGTGGGCAGAGGCAAGCAGACAGGATGGAGCCTACCACTCTCTCAGCTGGACACATGCCTGTTTACAGCCCAACAAAGTGGAAAACAAATAGCCTCATGAGCTGAGCAAGTCTCAAAACTTGCTCCAGCACATTCCCATCCCTCACCAAGCCCAGCAGGGAGAGCCTGCACTCAGCCTCGGGGGACAACACAGCCTCCTCAGAGCTTGCTCCCAGCCCCAGCTCAGGGGACACCAAAGCTTTCTCAGAGAGGCAGTCACTGTCACCCATCAATAAGCACTCAGTAATCTCAGGGTCAGAGATGAGAAGGAGCTTAGTGTGTGTCCCCTGCTGGCTTACTGGGCTGGATGGTGCTTGAGCTGTCTCGCTGGCGTCTCTTTGCCCGCTAGCAGCCCCAAATAGGCTGCCCAGTTCCATTCCTGCATGGTGATACTCCATCATGAGATGGAGATCTCCTCTGGGATTCGTCCTGCCTTGCTGCAGTCCCCTCCGTGCTGGTATATGCAGTGTGCTGTCAAAAGGCACTGCCTGGATGCAGAGCGGCTCCCATTTGCTCTGTGTTCTCTATGCCGCGATAAGTCATGCTAATGCTCCTGCTCCTTGCATGACACCCTCCATAACCAATACGTGTGATAATTTATAACACCTTTCTGTCCATACACCTCTCCACACACAGAGATCCTTCCTCATGGGATTTCAGTCCTCACCCCCACAAGGGAGAAAACTGCATTACAGGAAAAAACATCTATTTGTCAGAAATGTCTCCTGGTTTCTTTATATACTCCAGGCCTGCTTCAACAGCTCCTTTTTATCCAGAGATCTTTTAAAGGCTAAGAATGTGCACCCGCAGAGACTTCCCTATCTAAGAAGGAGAGGATGTAGCTGTGGAGAGAAGTTCTCCTGGACATTTTGATCAGATCTCCACCTCTAGAGATTGAGAACAACCTGTAACATGCCTTATCTAGGGCTTCCTATACACACCACACCACACAAAAACACACACAGGGTGTAGCCTACCTGAAGTCACAGAGTAGGGTGAAATAAATCCCGGTCAAAATGCAGTTGTGCAGCTCCTCTTCTACCAACCCAGCCCTAAGAAAGGAGTTATGACCTTTCCATATCTGCTAGTTCTACCTACGTATGTTTGTCCTTGCCTTTTGGGAGCCCTCCATGCAAGCCTCTGTAAATGCAGAGGAGGCAGAAACACTCTTCCCAGACAGCAGTGTGGCATTCCTTGTGAGCTTGAATAGATAAACTAGAGGATTAGATCAAATCCTTGCTTTTGTCTAACAGAACAGAAACCTTTATCAGTGAAATTCCTCTGGGAGGGCAGGTATACTAAAGATACACAGTGCCTGGCCAGGGAAAGCTGGCTGCAGTAGCAGAAGGAAATAGGATTTCAGCAGAGCCAGAGCGGGGGGAAGGGTGACTGAGGGGTAAGTTCAGAATTGGTCACTCATCAGGGCCACATTGTCGATGAGCCCACCACTGCATCTGACTCATGCCCAGGGGGGCAGAGCTCCAGGTGCTCAGCACCAAAATGGACACCTCTGCCTTTGTTTCTCAGTGCAGGTCCTGGCAAGCAGGGTGGGCTGTGTTGGTGGGGATGCATCGCAAAGCCCTGGCTAGCCTACTGCAAGGTGAGCAGCTTTTGTGGGCAGCAAAACCGCCTAGCCCTGCTGCCTTTATTCTGGCCCTCATACTCCCAAACATGGCACCATGTTGCCCTTAATTTAATGAGCAATTGTGGGACTATTTCTGCACCATTCCCAGTGGGCATGTGGGGCAGGGGGACAGGCAGAAGGCATGCCAGTTAGCCTTTTCAGAGCATCTCACGGGCCGGGGGGTGGCCCCAGCTTCAGCTGCCAGTAAAACCACCTGCATAGAGGCTTGGTATGTCAAGCCAAGGCTCCAAAGGGGCCCACAGGGTGATTTGGTTGGGGTCAGACTTCCAGAGCAGGAAGATAGACAATGTTGGTCTTTGTCAGACATACCAACCTGTCTGTTCTTGCCTGGCAGCCTGCATCAAGCCACCGCTCTCCTAAAATTGAGCATTGTAGACCAGAGCATCCAAACTAATCTCAAACCCCAGAATGGACTGTCTAATCCATAGATTATAGTCCCACGGCCCTATAGAGAGTAGATGTCAGACCATAATTCCTCATTAGAAAGACCAAGTCTAAGGCAGGACTTGAGATCTACACTGGTGAAGCAGCTGTGAAAGAGAGCCTTCACAGGCAGAAGCACTGGCCTGGCCATGGACAGGATCATTACACTTGCTCTGTGCCCCAGGCAAGTGAGCTGCAGTAGCTCGTCTTTCCTCATCCATCTTTCCTCATCCATCCAGGCTGGATGAGGCTCTGGCCAGCCTGATCTAGTGTAGGGTGTCCCTGCCCATGGCAGGGGGGTTGGAACTAGATGATCCTTGTGGTCCCTTCCAACCCTGACTGATACTATGATCTTTCTCCCTCTCCAGTGTTTTCTGGAATCAAGCAGTCTGAAGGCAGCCAGGCAGCCTCTTCCCTCTTATTGTTGCTGTACATAGTGGCCCCCAAAAGTACTGGGTAATACCTTAGAGAGAAAAGGACAGCTGGGGGGCATAAAGAGAGTGCAAGAAATGCAGCAAGAAAGCAATCACGTGTAGGCAACTTTGCTCACCAGTTCTGAAGACTCAAGAAATGAAGTGAACCATAGTTGCTGTGAGGGCTGCTTGCTCCTTGCTCACCCTCTGTTTCGTGACATGCCCAGATGTCTCCAGGCAAATGCTCTCTTCTCCCAGGTTTGATAATGGACCCTTTCATCTTTACCACCCAGACAGCTGGGTCCTTTGCACGACTCATGCTTGGCTCTCAGGCTGAGAGCATGCACTGTGCTCAGCTCTCTCTGACAAGTTGAAACAGAAGTCTGCTTCATAGACACTGCCAGGGTTAAAAGTACAACAGCCAGGCAGTTTGCTTGCCTCTCTTCTGTGGGCAGAAGACCCCAGCCAGAGAGAAGGGATCCTCTCAGGATCCCCAAAATACAAGTGGTGCATGTGGAAGGGTTCCCAAAAAGCTCTGCAGAAGCAGATATAATTATATTGAGGACAACTTTGTCTCTTCTCTCTCCCTATTAACAACCTATTTCCCCATCATCACCCAGCCTCTGGTCTGTCAGTCCCAGGAGCCAAGCACAGGGCAGCTGCATGGCTGCAGGGCTTGGAGCAGATGGGCTGTTTTAGTGTGAGGCTGAAGCCAGCAAGACATCAGGAGCGAGCAGCTGAGATCACATATTCTTCCTGTTGAACTGAAAATACCACTGAAAATCTGTTCCCTGGACTCCTCTTCTGCCTGACCCAAGGAGACAGGAGAGGTGAATGTTTCAGGGCTGAGAAATGGTTTGCTGCAGGCAGGCTGCTACAGCAGGCTGTGTTCCCAACTTTGAGGCAGGACGCGCTATAGCAAGAGGCTCTTTTCCCTTTTCATGCCTGGCTGTACATTCACCAGAAAACGTTCAGGGGCCTGGCTGAGGCAGTGAGATTCCCAACCTTGATCTGCAAACTTGAATTGAAATTCAAGTGCTGAGGTGTGTGCCATTCCTGCAGAGCTCTTTGGGAGAGGCAGTTGCTCCTGGAAGTAATGTTGATGGCTGACACATCTGGGAAGCATTTCAATACATTACAAAATCATGTCTTGTTGAAGTTCAAGAACTTACTAGGATAGTTGCAGAAATAGTGCAAGACAGTTGTGCAATCTGCCACCCCAGCCCTTAGACTAGACTAGACTAGAAGAAACCAGGTTGGAAGAGACCTTTGAGATCATCGAGTCCAACCTATCATCCAACACCACCTAATCAACTAAACCATGGCACCAAGCACCCCATCCAGCCTCTTCCTAAACACCTCCAGTGATGGTGACTCCACCACCTCCCTGGGCAGCACATTCCAATGGCCAATCACTCTTTCTGTGAAGAATATCTTCCTAACCTCCAGCCTAAACCTCCTGTGGTGGAGCTTGAGACTGTGTCCTCTTGTTCTGGTGCTGGTTACTAGAGAGAAGAGACCAACCCCTACCTGGCTACAACCTCCCTTCAGGTAGTTGTAGTTGGCAATAAGGTCTCCCCTGAGCCTCCTCTTCTCTAGGCTAAGCAACCCCAGCTCCCTCAGCCTCTCCTCACAGGGCTTGTGTTCCAAACCCCTCCCCAGCTTTGTTGCCCTTCTCTGGACACGTTCCAGCAACTCAACATCTTTCCTAAACTGAGGGCCCCTGACCTGGACACAGGTCTCAAGGTGTGGCCTAACCAGTGCTAAGTCCAGGGGCACAATGACTTCCCTGCTCCTGTTGGCCACACTGTTCCTGATGCAGGCCAGGATGCCATTGACCTTCTTGGCCACCTGGGCACACTGCAGGCTCATGTTCAGCCTACTATCAACCAGCACCCCCAGGTCCCTCTCTGCCTGGCTGCTCTCCAGCCACTCTGACCCCAGCCTGCAGCACTGCCTGGGGTTGTTGTGGCCACTGTGTAGAACCTGGCACTTGGATGTGTTAAATCTCAAATTTATCATGCCAGAGGAGCTAGGCATGCACCTGGAACAAACAGCCTCAGTCTCTATTTGTACAATTATGGCATCGGCAAAACAGTTAACAGTTTATGGAGATAAAAGAGTGACCTAAAGAATTAACTAGATACAATCTGAAAGCTCCTGTTCCCTCTCAAGTGTCTGTTAAGTTTTGTATCTAACAATTCCAGGGTCTGAGTAATTGACCTAACACCTGATGTTTCAGAGGATGATTAGGTTGCAGTATATCCTTACAGCTACTCAAACTTGTGCAAAGCTGCTGCTACCATGAGCCACATGTGAATGGAGAGAAGTGTTGCTGAGAGTCTGGAGGAAGGGAGGGAGGATCAGAGCAGCTTCCAACTAGATGAGTATCAGTGGCTTAAATCAAGTGAGCAGGAGCAAAAATGATCTGTAGGGATTCAGGACGTCTGCAAATGAATTGGTGTCACCAATGTGCCCCTGACAACCTTCCCAAAAATTCTGCACCAGGAATGTGATCAGATTCTGACTAGTAGGAGAGAAGAAAAGACCTTCTGAAGAAGGCAACATTTCAGTGTTACTTGCACCAGGAACTCGATTCAGTGATGCACTTTTAGTGAGGGACCAGGAAAGGCAGGGATCAGTGCACCCAGATTCAAAGTACCAAGCAGAATCCCTGCATCAACACAGAGACACGTTATTTGTGGAATAAAAATAGCATACAACCAATCCACATCTGACTGCCTTTCCCTCCTCTCCACATCTTCTTTATCTTTACATGCCAACCTCTTTGACTTTGACTTAGGAATTATTCAGTCCCACATCTGCAAGACATGTCAAGTGTGCTGTTGATGCTCTTTGTAAGTAAACATCCAGTGAAGATGTAGATGCAGAGTGTTTACTGGGCTCCAGCAAGAGTAATTGAAGAGAGTTCTCTGCCCTGGGTTATGCAGAAAGTTTGATTAGATGATGTATTGGTCCCATCTGCTCTTAATAATCTTTAAATCTATGGCTCGGATCCAATGTTCGCTGAAGTCTCCAGGAAAACAATGACTTCAACAATCTTTGGTTCAGAGCCACTGTACTGAACTCACAGAGCTTGCATGGCACTTTACAAATATGTGGTTATCTTGCCAGGTATTTATAATCCTTGCTCATGATGGTGGTATTTGACTAACTTCTTCAAATAAAACCAAGTAGATGCTAGTAGAAGAGACCACAGCCTATCCGAGGGGTTCACACCAGGACCCCCTGGAAGCCCAGAGGAAGCACAAAGCATTAACCAAATACATATCTGTGGTGGGCTGCACCCATCCTGAAAACAGGGGGGAGGGCTTGTGAGAGTGTTTTTCACAGTATCACAGTATCACAGTATTACCAAGGTTGGAAGAGACCTCAAAGATCATCGAGTTCAACCTGTAACCACAGACCTCACGACCAGACCATGGCACCAAGTGCCACATCCAGTCCCCTCTTGAACGCCTCCAGGGATGGCGACTCAACCACCTCCCGGGCAGCCCATTCCAATGGCGAATCACTCTCTCGGTGAAGAACTTTCTCCTCACCTCGAGCCTAAACTTCCCCTGGTGCAGCTTGAGACTGTGTCCTCTTGTTCTGGTGCTGGTTGCTAGGGAGAAGAGGCCAACCCCTTCCTGGCTACAACCACCTTTAAGGTAGTTGTAGAGAGCAATGAGGTCACCCCTGAGCCTCCTCTTCTCCAGGCTAAACAACCCCAGCTCCCTCAGCCTCTCCTCACAGGGCTGTGCTCAAGGCCTCTCCCCAGCCTTGTTGCCCTTCTCTGGACACGTTCAAGTGTCTCAATGTCCTTCTTTTGCCCTCCCTGGAGGGTGTTTTCCCCTAGGAAACTAACTTGGTCTGTTCCACTCTCCCCACTGCCCCTTGTCCAGCAGGGGTATGAAAGGGAGGACATTGCAGCCATTGCTCTCTCTTCCTTCTGCTTCGTGGGGACAAAGAAAAGAGAAAAGAGAGTTGCTGCTGGCTTGCTGCTCCCCTGCCACTTGGTCCTCCCTGCTGCTTCCACACTTTGCAAAAGACTGGTTCTGTATCTCCTATGTTTTCTACTTTTCCTTTTTTCTGTCCATCCTTGTTCCTTACCCTTGTGAACCCTGCCTGTCATTGTTACATAAATCTATCTATCTATCTATCTATCTATCTATCTATCTATCTATCTATCTATCTATCTACTGTTTAAAGAAAAATTCTTTGCCTCTCCACTTCCAAGCCAAACCCAAATTATTTCTTGGTGGACTTGCTCCCCTCCCTTTTTCCCCCTCTCTCTACTGGGGAAGAGGAGGGGGGGGGGGGAGGAGTTCTCAGCTTTGTCCCCATCTGAGCTTTTAAGCCCCAGTCAAGGCTCAAACCACCACAATATCTTTGGTGGAGGCATGAGTAAAGCCAAGACCCCATCTGAAAAAGTGGAAAAAGCATTTTAAAAAAGGGAATAATTTTTTTTCATTAAAAACTGTTCACTTAACTCTTAACTGCAAGTTGTTTTCAAGAGCCTCGAAGGAAGTGAATCACACTCGTTAGGAAAATCAGCCTCCCCTCAATCAGTCCCATGATGCAACCTCCACTGTGCAGAGTTATTGCACTGGAGATAATGGCATGGATTTCATGAATGACACATTTGTATAGAAGGCAACATTTATATATCCAACAGATTGGAATAAAATTAAGCAGGTTGGAAAAGACTTTCGAGATCATCGAGCCCACCTATCACCCAATACTATCTAGTCAACTAAACCATGGCACCAAGCACCCCATCCAGTCTCCTCTTAATGCAGCTACCTTCAGGGTGTCACCAGCACAGTTGTGTGCTGTGCTTGTAAACAAAGTTTACAGCAGGGTGCTGTGCTTGTAAACAAAGTTTGGGTGGGAATGAGGGAGCTATGGTGTTGATTCTTATGAAAAGGATGTCCTCATGGTCCAAATTGCTTTTAAATTGACATAGCTGGTAGCTATCAATCTGGGTGACCTGACAGCTCTGACTACTGTCACTTGTCAGAAACAAGATGTCAACACATTGTGTCTGTGCTAACACTGTTTTCTGTGTGTGATCATCCACTGTGACCTCTCAGATATACCTTTTCACTGGTTGTGCCATCTGAATTGAAGAAGTAAAGAAGCAATTAAGTTTGGCAGGCCTCCCAGATCTGTTTCCTACTCAGCAGGAGGGCAACACTGGTGATAGCACCAGTGTAGCAGATTTCTTCCCTACAACCCAATTACCTCTGTGAAACAACTTAAGGTTTTCTTGAACTTTATTGCTATGGAGAGTGATCTAATCTGGTCTCATTGCTTCTAGAGACTCAGATCTGAACTCCCCTTTAATCAATCCCAAGCACTGTTCCCCATCGTATCTTAGAATTAAAACTTTTCAGTTGGAAGAGACCTACAATCACCAGCTACTTCAACCAACAGACCTCTTCAACCACCCTCTCAGTAAAGACATGTCTTTCCATTATCTAGTCTGATCCTCCCCTGATGCAGCTTTGAACCATTCTCAAATGTCCTAGCACACTGGATACCACAGAGAAGTGATCAGCGCCTCCATCTCCACTTCCTCTCCTCAGGCAGATGTAGAGAGCAATTAGTTTACAATTTCCTTAGAAGCTTCTCATCCTGATTCTACATAGGGCAGACTTAGGTGGGATGATCAGATATGTCTGTTTCAGCACTAAGATGGAACAACAGCACCTTCAGCTCTCCATGAATTTCACAGATGCTGTATACACAGCGGAAAACAAGCCTGTTCCCTGATTTCTGGAGAGGAAGAGGTGAAGATAAGACCAGGACACTGCTAGTGCAAAAATGAAGCGCAAAGTACAAAAAGCTGCAATCCAAAACTAAAGTCTACAGAGATTTCATTCACCCAGGTCCAGCTCTTGAAGCTCAGGATTTGCCAGTTCCACTACAGGATGCTACTTAACAGCTCCATCTTGAGAGGTACTTCAGGGTGAGAGGGAGTCTTTGCCTTCTCCCCTCTCTGAGATTGTATCTTGTCATAAGCCTGTGTGCAGTCACTACTTCTATTAAAAATCCAGAAAAGTAGTTTGAAAAGGGTCTACCCACTGAGATCACAAATCAGAAGGGGACTGAAATAGTGTTGCTTGGGTATATCATACATTGCTGCTTGCATGTAGGGGCCTCTGTGAGCAAACAAACTCTTTGACACAAGTGTTTTGCCCATGAGCACAGTCACTGGCTTACAAGACAGGGAGCTACAGAGTTAGTGATAACTGTGTTGTACCATGGGGACCACAGTGGCAACACAAAAAGTTTAATCCTCTGTGGCTGAAATTTCCTCATCCCTCTGAGCAACCATCCTCCTGGGGTCTGACAAAGGCATCTCTTGCCTCAGGATCCGTAAGAGCATTCAGCAATGGGCAGGAGACAGTGCAGATCATAATCTGTCACTGAACTAGAGGACACGAGAGACAGGTGTCAGGGGACCGTGGTGGGAGCAGTCTGTCAGGCACACTGTCCCCTCAAAGCATTCCCCTCTCAGGCAGGCCCTGGGAACGGAGAAAGAGGATTTTGATGGATGAAACAAGGACTTGAGAAGCTGCTCCCAGCTGCGATGCTGACTCACCAAGCCAACTCGACAAAGAGGGGTTTTGAACTTGGCAACTGGTTGCTGCCTGCCGTGGCTAACTTCCTCTGCTGAAGCAAGCAAGCAGCTCCTCCTTTGATGTATCTGTGCCTGCCGCGAGCGAGACACCCTCGCTCTTAAATGCCTGGTGCAAACAGGATTCCTCTCCTTCCCCGCTCCTTGAATTTTGTGTTTGGCCTGGCAGAATCATAAGGCAGCGTGAATGCTCGCTCCAGAGGGGGCAAGAGGAAAGAAAACCAATGGCCAAATAACTCCAGAAGAACAGGAGCTGCCTCCAGGGAACTCCCCTTCATCCTGCTCTCTCATCAGCTGAGAGATATTCAACGCTGCCCTGCTCTGCCAGCTGCTGAATATTTTATACCGTGGCTACGAAGGGTCCATTTGTATTCTGTTTCTCTCTTTCGTCATATCTATTATAAACGAGCGGTGTCTGGGAACTCTCCCAGGGAAGATTTGCCTGGATGGCTATGGATATTTTATAGTCAAATTCTGAGAGTAAACCAGCCTTCGAGTTCTGTAGAGGGGGGGAAAAGGTAATAAAAGGGTTATTAAAAAAAATAAATAAGTGTGGGGGTTTGAGATGGCTTCTTTTCATAGTGACAGAGCTTCCCGTTGCTCCGCCACGGAGCTGGAGCTGCCAGAAGAGGCTTGGGCTGGGAGATGCCCTCTTGCTGGCCCTCGCTGCCAATAGAAGCAATCTGACATGCTCCTGCAAAGTGCTACGGCTGGCACACCAGGCCTGGCATCTGCCTTGGTAAGACTGGGCTGGCACGAGGTGAGCCAGGGGCTGGGGCCATGTCTACCGGCCTCAAGGAGAGCTGGATATATGGGAAGCAAGATATGGCCCAGGGGTTGTAGCTGCCCTATCTTTACATTCTTATTGTTGCACATGATACAGGTAGGAGGCCAGGATCTGTCTCTCCATTTGACAGAAGTCACAGTGAGGAGCTTTGTATTTGAGAGGGCACTCTCCTTCACCCCAAGGCTAGAGAAGAATAGCTAAAGAAACTTGTTTTGACTTCAGGCACTTCCTCAGGGAATTCTGCCACCAAGGACATCAACCTTGGCACCACCCAAACAAGCTAATGCTTTCTGGCAGGGTTTCACAACCTCTGCACACACAAAACCAGTAAGGGCATAACCAATGTGCATTAGACATGCAGATCAAACCGTTAGACCTGATGGTGAAACAGAGCATGCTCCAAACATAGACTAGAATAGAATAGAATAGGCCAGACCAGGTTGGAAGAGACCTTCGAGATCATCATGTCAAACCTATTATCCAACCCACCTAATCAACTAAACCATGCAACCAAGCACCCTATCAAGTCTCCTCCTGAACACCTCCAGTGATGGTGACTCCACCACCTCCCTGGGCAGCACATGCCAATGGCTAATCACTCTCTCTCTGTAGAACTTCTTCCTAACATCCAGCCTAAACCTCCCCTGGCACAGCCTGAGACTGTGTCCTCTTGTTCTGGCGCTGGTTGCCTGGGAGAAGAGACCAACCCCCACCTGGCTACAACCTCCCTTCAGGTAGTTGTAGAGAGCAATAAGGTCTCCTCTAATCCTCCTCTTCTCCAGGCTAAGCAACCCCAGCTCCCTCAGTCTCTCCTCATAGGGCTTACGTTCCAAACCCCCCACCAGCTTTGTTGCCCTTCTCTGGACACCTTCCAGCAAGTCAACATCCTTCCTAAACTGAGGGGCCCAGAACTGGACACAGGACTCAAGGTATGGCCTACCCAGTGCAGTGTACAGGGGCAGAATGATCTCCCTGCTCCTGCTGGCCTCACTGTTCCTAATACAGGCCATGGGTCCATTTGTGCAAGTGAAGGGATGAGGAGAGCTATGCTGGAGTGCTACCAGCATGGTAGTCAGGAGAAAGACCAAATAGCCTTAGAGTTAGTAAGCAGCATAACAGGAATGATGAAAACCAGACCATTTTGGGATTACTAGGCATTCTGGCTTTTCCTGCAGAGGTCTCAGTTTCATCCCAGCACCTCCAATATGTACAAGAGAATCCAAAATTATTACAGTATATCATGACTGGCCCTGAAAGAAACTCCAGAGCAGAGAGTAGATACAAGGCACCGCATTTCAATTTGTAGGGAGATAGATTGTGTGTTTGCTAGACCAAGCCACATATTCCACAGGCTAAGAGAAGAACTTCTCATTTCTTCCTCTTTCATTCTCTGACTCTATCTAGTCAACCTAATTTAAAACTAATTTATTCACTCTCAGCTCAGCAGCACCCACTCTGGAAATCATCATATGGCATTAGAGAGCCTATCCACCTCATACAAATTTATCAGCCCCTTTGTGCAACAAGGGGAGAATGGGGAGCAGGCCGGGCCAGCAACATTGGCTACAAAGAGAAAAATCAACAGGTACAAATGATGCCTGAAGCAGAGGAATAGAAGATGGCTCTGAGCAGCTTTCTCAGGGCTTGGGAGTCACACTCTCTTTTGCTTTGGTCAGTTTGTGGGTGGCACAAATGAACAAACAGTTAAATGCTAAGAGCCAAAACTCTGTAATGAACTGATTCCCTGGCACGTCCAGCCCACTCCATCTCCAGACAGACAACCACCTGAGAGCTGTAAAACAGAGATCACTTCTGTACACGAGCAAAAGCTGATGGGCTTCTACTTTTCATGTGAAATGAACTTGGAATTATGACACACAGCTTTATTCCTAAAGGAGACAAAGCAAGAGAGGCCACCTCCCTCCACATCTTTCCTTGTCAGTCTCCCACTGGTCTGGGCCACACTTCATTGTAATCACGAAGAATGAGATCCCTTTCAAAGCCTCCGGGAGAAGACATGCAGGAATTAGGCAGCAAAGCTCTATGCATTCAAAGGTGCATGCATGTGGTGCTAAGGGACATGGTTTAGCACTAGACTTAGTAGAGTTAGGTAATGGTCAGACTCAACGATCTTAAAGGTCTTTGCAACTGAAATGATTCTATGACCACAAAGGACAACTGCAGGAAACAAAGGAGTTCGCCAGCCAGCATTAATAGCTAGACTCTGCTAGATAAGCAAGACCAGCAGGTCCAGGAAAACTTGGTGTGAACTGACAGTGCTGCCTGCCTGGGCAACCTGCCCCCCTGGTATGGGGTGGTCCATGCACCACAGCATGGCACAGTTTGGCTGCAGGAGGAATACAGGTGCATACAAACACCTTCGACCAGCCAGAGTCTGAGTGCGGACAGCGAATATGAGCCCTCAGAGCAAAGACAGAGATGGAGACTTGCTCAATGAACTACAGCCCAGCCCTCACCTCCCAGCACCCAAGAGGTCAGGGTTTCAGCTTCACCCCACTGAGGAGATCCCAGATTTTTGCAACTTAACCTCTCTGCTGTGCCACACAGGCACAGAGATGTGGTGGTCAGACTGAGGAACATGTTCCTTCCCAGTGACATCAACGGCGCTGAGCAGAGAGCTGTTAATTAACCCTGTTTATTGAAGGGCGGACACATTCCTGCTCAGGCCCTGATTTTTCAGTCAGGCTCCAGTCCAGCAGGTGATTAATAACCCAGTGTGCTGTGGGAAGAGTGCATCTATTATTCAAATTAATGAAATTATAATCAAGAGGTGACGAATTAGCAATTGCTCCTTGACTGGATATGGAAACTCATTAGTGTGCCAGGCGCTTCTATAGTGCTCACTGCACTCAGAGGCTTAGAGAGAGGGAGTCAGGCAGAGCAGACAGCCCCTTGGCATAGCTGTGGGAGCACACATCCTTTCCATCCCAAAATAGCTGTTCCCACCACAGAGCCCTCCTGTCCCATGAAGTCACTCTCCCTCTGTTTCCAGGGTAAAGACTGTTCACCTGGTGCCCTTCTGCCTGGAGCAAAGTGGCTCTGGTTGTGAGCAAGGAAGATGTGTGCATGCAGGGACAATGCTCTTTTTGGTGGCAGGCAGGGAGCCTTATGCTAAAGGAGGAGTGAAGCCAGAGGGTGACAGCTGTCTGCATGATACTGCCCCAAGGATGGGCCACAACAGCCCCACAACCCTGACATGCTGGGGTGTGGTTAAGGGATAAGTATCTGAAAGCAGCAGCTCACTCTGGTGCTTTGAGCACTGGAGTAGGACTCCCACCCTCCTGAATCACTGGTTGCAGGTGGCTGAGCAACGGACTGGAAGTCCTCTCTGACAGCCTGCAGTAGACTGTGATTACCTTTCCCAAGAGGGTACTCACCAATGTGCTTCCCATACATGTGGTAGTAGAAGGAGACACAGTAGTACTTGGCAGTAATGTTGTAGAGGGGCTGATGAGCCGGGCTTTGTCTCCGTCACGCGGGGCCGGGATGCCTCGATGAACATGTAGTAACCTACAGAACGAGAGGGAAAGGTGGGCAAAGGCAACGTGCACTGGCCCTGCCTTCCTGCAAGCAACAGGGTCCCAGGGGCTGGGAGACATGGCCTTGCTCTTCCTATCTGCTGTGATCCTAGGCAAAGGCATCTGAAAGGTGTCTGCACTGCCTCCCCCATCTCTGCAGTACTTAGGAGAGATGCTGTGAGAACACATAGCAGGGGAATCCCTTGAACATGCACTCACACATCTGTCTGGGTGCACAACGGGTCTTTCTCCTGCAGCATGAAGAGCTCCAGAACTAACTGTGCTGTGCAAGGAGAAAACCAGAAAGAGGAGGGAGAAGCGATTCCAATCTAATTTTCTTCCCTCAAGCAGCGGGAAGAGAGGATTCTGTGTATCTGGTCTAAACAATACTGTTGTCTAAAGAAGAACAATACCAAAGCAGTTGTTAGCTCAGGGAGGAACAGATTATTATTTAATTTATTGGCATTATTTTCAGTGCTCAATCAGGCTGGTGTACTGAACACTAATGGGAAAAGCCATTTCCTTAGCTGGACATTGGATGTTTCCCATTTTTTCCCCCTGAATTTAAAGATCTGCACTTGTACACAAAATGACTTTTCTCATTAGAGAAAGAGGGAAGCAATATCCAGCTAAAATGGGAGCATGTACTCTATGCACAGTTAGTATGAGTAATGCACACTATTGGTCTCCTCCAGCTAGGGGTGAGCACTTGATGCCACCTCACAGACAGCTCCCACCTCACAGGCAGCTCCCACTTGGTCTTTCATACTCCTGCTTGGTACTGAAGAGACCTGTTGGCCTCCTTGAGACTTTCTTTGAGGAAACAGCTGGCTAAAAGCAGCGGGGCTGTGTCTAGGTGTTAGAGACATTCTCCTACCTGTTTATCCATTTTTTACTTAAAAACTAGCATTGTGTGGGACAAAGGCATTAAGCAGCAGGCAATTAGCCAGTAACATAATGCTCACACTATTCCCTTAAAGTCGTGGGTGTTTTAATTGTGTGTTTAATACCAATCAGTACTATGCAAATTAACTACCTGCTCCTTGCACCCTGTGCAGAGGAGAAGCATGTTGTGTGGAAAGCAGATCAGCACCCTACCAGGCCCCAGGACTCCTAACAAGCAATGGCATGCATCTTACTTTCACAGCCTAGTCAACTGGAACCCCGACGCATGCCTACCCTCCGGTGTACCGCTGATGTCCGTGGGGGCCCCGTGTTAACAGTCCGCTTGGGGTTCTGGGTCAGGGCGTTCTGACGGGTCCAGTCAAAGTTGTCCATCTTGTCCTGCATGAAGCCACAGATCTTCTCATCCTCAAAGCGGCACGTGTTATCTACGGGGAAGGGAAGGGGCTGGTCAGCTACTGCCTCTCAAACCTTCCCCCCAAGGCTGCCTGGGTGCTTGCAGCAAGTCTCACTGCGCTGCTACGTCACCACTCAGGCTCTGTGTCAAGCTGGGAACAGTTGCACAGGCCTTGACCGCAGGAGAAGGCTGAAAAGAAGTATTTCTGTGATTAGTATGATTATGGAGCGTGTCCAGAGAAGGGCAACAAAGCTGGTGAGGGGCTTGGAACACAAGCCCTATGAGGAGAGACTGAGGGAGCTGGGGTTGCTTGGCTTGGAGAGGAGGAGACTCAGGGGTGACCTTATTGCTCTCTACAACTACCTGAAGGGAGGTTGTAGACAGGCAGAGGTTGGTCTCTTCTCCCAGGCAACCAGCACCAGAACAAGAGGACACAGTCTCAGGCTGTGCCAGGGGAGGTTTAGGCTGGAGGTTAGGAGGAAGTTTTACACAGAGAGAGTGATTGCCCATTGGAATGGGCTGCCCAGGGAGGTGGTGGAGTCACCATCACTGGAAGTGTTCAGAAGGAGACTTGATAGGGTGCTTGGTTGCATGGTTTAGTTGATTAGGTGGTGTTGGATGATAGATTGGACACGATGATCTTGAAGGTTTCCTCCAACCTGGTCTGGCCTATTCCTATTCCTATTCCTATTCCTATTCCTATTCCTATTCCTATTCCTATTCCATTTCCTATTCCATTTCTATTCTATTCTATTCTATTCTATTCTATTCTATTCTATTCTATTCTATTCTATTCTATTCTATTCTACTCTACTCTACTCTACTCTACTCTACTCTACTCTACTCTACTCTACTCTATTCAAGGGTCAGTGTAGGCTGATGGATGTGATGGCCTGAAAAAATGAAAGAAGGCTGTTAGGGCTAAAGAGAAAGAGAGGTTCTGCTGGGAGGTCTGAGGGGGCAAACATAGAGGAGGGTAAAAAAAAAAAGCATTGAAAGCAAACATGCCAGGAGGGCTTTTAAACCAGAACAACTTGATGGTAAAATAATTTCCCCAAGAGACAGTAAAAAGCACCAGCAGATGACCCCTTTGGGCTATACATATTAAAGAAAACTATGGCACACACACAAAAAAAAAATCAGCTGTGGAGAAGAGGTCAGCTCAGTGCTACAAATGTGTCATTTAGCTAGAGTACATCCAATTTATACCAGCTAAAAGGCAGATTTGATATTGCAGCTTATGCTGGTACCCCTCACAAAATAAGTCATGTAGGTAAAAGATTTTTATGTAGGATCATCCACATATGCAACAGGGTTTCATTTTATTACTGCAAGACAGTCACATCCTACAGCAATATTGTAAGACAGGTGAAAAATCTTGTGCAGAGACATAACTCAATATGGACTTGCAGAGATTGGAATTAAGTGCACTTGACCAGGCTGACAATGGCAACCTCTGTAGTAAAAAAGTAGTTCCTGAGCCACTGAAACTAAGGCTAAGAACCAGCTTTGCACTGCTGACACAGTGGCAGAGGGATGGAGGAAATCAGCAGAAAGCAAAGAGAAAACAGGTCCAGCCTGAAAATTCCTTTGTGTTCTGTAGTGTCTCTGGGCAAAAACCAGAGCTGGAGAGTGGGCTGACAGTGGGAGCTCAGACCTTGTGAGTGGTAGAGACACAGTAAGCACAGATCTCTTTAGCTTTTGCTTTTATATAGGGGGAAAGTATGCTATGAAATGGTGACCTGCCTGGTGGATGTGGGGCAGGCTGTGGATGGAGTCTACCTGGACTTCAGCAAGGCCTTTGACATTGTCATCCACAGCAAACTCCTGTTCAAGCTGTCAATCTGGGGCTTGGACAGCAGCACGCTGTGCTGGGTTAGGAACTGGCTGGAGCCAGTCACTAGTACTGCCCCCAGGGATTAGTGCTGGGCCCCATCCTGTTCAATGTCTTTACTGATGATCTGGATGAGGGGATTGAGTCAGTCATCAGTAAGTTTGCAGATGACACCAAGTTGGGAGCAGGTGTTGATCTGTTAGAGGGTGGAAGGGCTCTCCAGAGGGACCTTGACAGGCTGGACAGATGGGCAGAGTCCAGCATGATGGCATTCAACAAGTCCAAGTGCCAGGTGCTGCAATTTGGCCACAACAACCCCATGCAGTGCTACAGGCTGGGGTCAGAGTGGCTGGAGAGCTGCCAGGCAGAGAGGGACCTGGGGGTACTGGTTGACAGCTGGCTGAACAGGAGCCAGAAGTGTGCCCAGGTGGCCAAGAAGGCCAATGGCATCCTGGACAGCATCAGAAATAGTGTGGCCAGCAGCAGCAGGGAAGTCATTCTGCCCCTGTGCTTGCACTGGTTAGGCCACACCTTGAGTCCTGTGTCCAGCTCTGGGCCCCACAATTTAAGAAGGACACTGAGAGTCTTGAACATGTCCAGAGAAGGGTAACGAGGCTGGGGAGAGGCCTTGAGCACAAGCCCTATGAGGAGAGGCTGAGGGAGCTGGGGTTGTTTAGCCTGGAGAAGAGGAGGCTCAGGGGAGACCTGATTGCTCTCTATAACTATCTGAAGGGAGGTTGTAGCCAGGTGGAGGTTGGTCTATTCTCCCAGGCAACCAGCACCAGAACAAGAGGACACAGTCTCAAGCTCCACCAGGGAGGTTAAGGCTTGAGGTGAGGAGAAAGTTCTTCACAGAGAGAGTTGTTGGCCATTGGAATGTGCTGCCCAGGGAGGTGGTGGAGTCACCATCCCTGGAGGTGTTCAAAAAGGGATTGGACGCGGCACTTGGTGCCATGGTTTAGTAGTCATGAGGTCTGTGGTGACAGGTTGGACTTGATGATCTTTGAGATCTCTTCCAACCTTATTGATTCTATGATTCTCTTAATAACCATGAAGGAACACATATAGAAAGGAAAACATGTTTCTTACTAAGGACATGCTAGAAATCTCATCCATGACATGGTGGTACAAGACTCAACTTTTTGGGGTTCACCTCCCCACACTGTTCCTGTTATCATGCTCAGATGAAGAGAAGCCCAAATGTCTACTTGGGCTCTTGCATTCCTGTATTTTCAATGGTGGTTTGCTCTGGTTCCTGGGAAGGAGGGTTGCTATCCTAGCATGTCTGACTCACACCTGAAAGGTGCTTGTACCCAGGAAGGGGTTGGCCTCTTCTCCCTAGCAACCAGCACCAGAAGAGGGGGACACAGTCTCAATCTACACCAGGGGAAGTTTAGGCTTGAGGTGAGGAGAAAGTTCTTCACTGAGAGAGTGATTCGCCATTGGAATGTGCTGCCCGGGGAGGTGGTGGAGTCGCCGTCCCTGGAGGTGTTCAAGAGGGGACTGGATGTGGCACTTGGTGCCATGGTCTAGTCGTGGGGTCTGTGGTGACAGGTTGGACTCAATGATCTTCGAGGTCTCTTCCAACCTTAGCGATACTGTGATACTCTGGCAAAACATTCAGGGCAGAGCAGAGTCAGCAACCGATAGGCTGGGTGCCATGACTGGGATGGGGAAGGGAAGCTTTCTGCAATGCTAGAGCCAAACGCCCCAGATAGGGTACGTGTGATGGTGGCAGCTTCACACATCTGCCATGCACACCACAAATCTGCTGTCTTGTCACAAAGAGGAAAGACTACCCATGAAATGAACAGCATCTTCACTTTGAGATGCTGCACCTCCTGTTTCCTAACCTGCAGCTAAGTTCCTCTCCATTCCCTTCCATTTGGAAATGCAAATGGCTGCCCTCCTAACTGACATCAAAAGCCTGCACACTCCTGTGGTAGAGAAATGGTTTTCCTCCTCTTGCCAGTCTCTCTCCAATAGTCCACCGAAGCAGTGAGAAAAGAGGAGGCTTCCTTCTGCTATGGCCCATAAAAAGATCTCCACCACCACAGGTTGGACGCTGGTGCTGCATGCTGAGGGCTTCCTTGATAACCTTGAAACAAGGTAGCTGGGTTTTCTGTAAGATCAATGGGAGATGTGGCTCCTGCCATCTCTACCACAACCACTGGGAGCTTGGCTGGGCCACCATTTAACAGCTGATTTACCCTGGCTAAGTGCTTTCCATTCAATCTTCTCATTAGTAGCCTAATCCAAATTAGCCACTGCTCCGAAGTACCAAGCACGGGGCGGGGGGGGCACATGGCAGCTGGAGCTGAAGAAGGAAGGGGGTGTGGGGTACGTCTCAGGGCAGATGCCTGTAAGGTGTGAGGCAGGGCAGCTATGTGCAATGGGGAGACCTTTTTCATCCCCAGCACAAGGAGATGGAGGGGAGAAAAGAGTGAGAAAGCAGCTTCTGAGGATCCTTCCCCAACCCTCATGGCCAACAGAAGAGAGTTCCTGGCTGTATGCAACATCCATTGGTCCTCAGAGGAGAGTCTGGAGCCCATAAGCTTTCTGATATTGCTGGTTTGGTCTAACACTCCTGGCTTCTCTTCACTGGACTGAAGACAAACATTTGCATGGCTCCACAAACTGCCAGCTGCAGTTAGAAGGCAAACATTTGCTTTTACAATGGCATTATCCACCATAGCTGCCCTTTTGCAATCAAAGGGACAGCACCTCTGACTCTGTTTTGCATGTGGACCTGCAGAGGAGAAGGGTGACATCTTTCTCCTGCACAAAATTTACTTAACAGAGAATATCAGGAAGACAGCAGAGCAGAAAACTGTAATACAAAGGCTAACCAGGCAACTGTTTGAGAAGGAGCAAACCCACAAAGGACAAGACACAGAAACCAAAGGAGAAGAAGATTAAGGAGAAAGTCTAATCTCAGGTAGAGATCAGAGAATGCTGTGTAAGACAAGAGGAGTAAGGAGAGTGCCAAGACACTGGTTCTGCCAGCTGATAGACTACTGCGCTTCATTTGTAAGAAGCCCCAGACAACCATGGGGGAAAACTGCTCAGAGAAAAGTACTCAAAAGATTGAAGAGAACTCTTTTAATGCCAAAACTTCACCCTCTCCTCTCACACAGATGTAGCTGCTTCCAGAAGGCAACACTTCCAGCATAGAGCATGAAGTAGAAAAGGGTCTCATGCACTGCAGATACAACAATGTGATCAAGCTTACGTGCAACACTGTTTGTTAAGAGAGTTCATAACTACAGCACATTGCCACTGCTTACCTTGGGACCTCAAGGCACTTTACAACTGATGAACAAGGATTTTTTTGACATCTTTATGAGGTAGCAATGTCTCTTTCTATGTATCTCCTGTATTATGTGTGGGGAAACAGATGCTTGGAAGTACAGAGAGACATGTTTAACATCACAGCAGGCAGTGACAAAGCTGGAAACAGAACCCAAGTGCTCTGTCTGACTCCTGGTCCTTTGGTTTGAAACAAGTCACAGGAAGGCAAAGCTCTGGTGTTTCTCCCAGCTAGGAGGTGCCCAGAGCAAGCAGGAGATGTTCTGTGTGGTTTGGGATACCACCAGCACATCACCTCCCCGTGGTTATTAGCAAGGCTTACCAGGAGAAACCTAGCAGATCCAACTGAAAAGGAAACCTTTAAATGAACTGCTGTGTCTCAGAGGCCACCACAGTGATCTAGCTGTTGACCTCAGCTATGTGAAGCAAACCTTCTTGAAGACTCACATCATCTGCCAAGGATCCTGGCTCAGCACTGCAGAGCAAAGGAAGCTTCCTGTTTAAAAATTAAACAACCAATTTAAATATTGAACACAGAAGTTGTCTCTGGATTGTTAGAGGCAAGGTGGAGGTGGCAGGGGAGCTGGTTCTTCAAAGGCTGGAGTTAGTGCTGTCTTCACCAAACAGATTTCCTTGGCAGGCTTTGCAGTGGCAGCAACTCAAAGTGCAGAGAGATTTGCTCCTGGTTATAGACACCTCCCTGCAATCCCCAAGAGAAAGACCCTCTGCTGTGGCTATTAGCATTTCACGTTGCTTTGCCTTCTACAAAAACATAATGGAGGTTTTCATTTCAAGTCCTTGGGGGGGAAAGCCATCCCCAGTCCCAAAATTCTGGCTGCCAAATGAATGCAAAAATAGTAATTCTAATCTAGCTGTGGCCCATGGATGAATAGCAGATGGAATGCACTCGAATAAAATTGTCTTTGTCATTTAGTTGTGGTCTGGTGACTGAAACTGGCTTGGACCATAGGGGACCATGCTCTGAGCCTCAGCTCTATTGCAGTCCTGCTGCATGACCCACAGGCTATCACTTTGTCTCTGGAGATCAGTTTCTCCATCTAGATGAAGACAATGAAAACTTTATTGTGACCCCAAAGAGTGCTGGGATCTAAGAAACAGCATTTAACAACTTTTTCTGTGGTAAGTTTCTAAAGCATTTATGGAACAAAGCTTCACACGACCCATAACTGGTTTGGTCATACTGGATTGGCATCTGCTTTAATGAATCCATCTGTGACAAGGGGACAACACAGCCCAGACAATTCTGTTTGCCATTATGATACAAGGAATGGGTGGTAGCCCATCTTCCATGGAATCCTAAACCAGTCACATTGTGTTACACACAGTCCTGAGAAATGGGCAAAATTTGGGGAACCAAACTAAACATCAGGCTCACACCTCATTCACACACGTTCATACTGGGGTAACAGGTTCATATTCCTCTGGACTATGTCCAATCCACAAGAAGGGGCAGATGGAGGAACCTGGAAACTCCAGGCCTGTCAGCCTGACCTCAGTGCCAGGCAAGATTATGGAGCAGATCATCTTGGGGGCAATCACAGTACACCTGAAGGATGGCCAAGGGATCAGGCCCAGCCAACATGGATTCAGGAAGGGCAGGTCCTGCCTCACCAACCTGATCTCCTTCTATGAGCAAGTGACTGCCTGGTGGATGTGGGGCAGGCTGTGGATGTAGTCTACCTGGACTTCAGCAAGGCCTTTGACACCATCCCCCACAGCAAACTCGTGGCCAAACTGTCAGCCCATGGCATGGACAGCAGCACTCTGTGCTGGGTTAGGAACTGGCTGGAGGGCCGAGCTCAGAGAGTGGTGGTGAATGGTGCCACATCCAGCTGGAGGCCAGTCACTAGTGGTGTCCCCCAGGGAGCGGTGCTGGGGACCATGCTCTTCAATATCTTTATTGACGATCTGGCTGAGGGAGCTGGGATTGTTTAGCCTGCAGAGGAGGAGGCTCAGGGGAGACCTGATTGCTCTCTATAACTACCTGAAGGGAGGTTGTAGACAAGAGGGGGTTGGTCTCTTCTCCCAGGCAACCAGCACCAGAACAAGAGGACACAGACTCAAGCTGTGCCAGGGGAAGTTTAGGCTCGAGGTGAGGAGAAAGTTCTTCACAGAGAGAGTTGTTGGCAATTGGAATGTGCTGCCCAGGGAGGTGGTGGAGTCATCATCCCTGGAGGTGTTCAAGGGGCAACTGGACGTGGCACTTGGTGCCATGGTTTAGTAGTCATGAGGTGTTGGGTGACAGGTTGGACTCGATGATCTTTGAGGTCTCTTCCAACCTTATTGATTCTATGTCATCAGAAAGTGGACACACAAGCACTAGACAGTACGCAGTCAGGCAGGGTAACTGATAAATCCTAGCATCTGTTACTGATGACCACCCACTGTACTTGACCATGACCCCAAAATACTTGAACACCACACACAGCAACACTGCAGAGACAAGAAAAATAGTACTGCTGCTCTGGAAAGGTGAGACTTACTGGCCAAGAGTAGGAAAAAAACCAAACCACCACAAATCCCATATGTTTCTTATTGTCCTCAACGTCGAGGCTGCAAGGTTGTGTCTGCTAGAACAAGGGAAACGAAACCATCCACTGCTGACAAACTGGAATAGCTTGAGGGTAACACTGCAGGGTTTGTGTTAGGAAGTGAAGCCTATATCCTAATGAAATTGCATGTGAGATGTAAGGAGGACAGAGCAGATTCCCCAGGGCTGGAGTTTAGTCATGACATTTAAACGATCACTTATTCCAGGAGATCTTTAAGGTAATACCTTAGAGTTACAGTCAGTCTTACTGCTGACCTCTATATAGCTGAAATCCTCAATGTCTTTTATTCATGTCCTCTGCTTTTACTTTGCTTTTGCTTTATAGCCCTAGTACTTGGCTCTGCAACCACACCGCACGCATGCCTACCCCAATGTCATTAACATCTTATTAGGCTGAGAGAGAAAATGCATGAAGAAATAATTGTATTAAGTGACTCTCAGAGTTTGTAAATTAATCACCATTGTGCATGCCCTTGTATCAGGCTGCCAGAGGCATTAATCATTTAATCTTTGCCTTTCACTTAAGAGCTCTCAATATTTGCTCCCAGTATTTGGCTGGGCAGCCTAGCGTGAGGATACCTTTTCAATCCTCTTTCAGCCCTTTTCCCTCAGATGGTGGTAATGAAGAAGTTGGGACAATAAGAGGTAGTAGCAGGGATTTCCATGTTACTCAGACAAGAATCTGGGAACTGAGATGTGCTCTGGAGACAGAGGTAGGAGCCTCTTTTATGCTTGACTTCAGGAAGTTAGTCTGAAGGCATGACCTCACTGGGCAGGATCTTGGTGAATCACCTGGGGGTCTCCGTATCTACCAGAGGGACTTGTATCAGGGAGAAACCTCAAGTGAGGTTTACTGCGTGAAAATACAAATGTGGCTGAGTTATCCTCCACAACTTTCATGCAGTCATTCTGGCCTCAGTCAAAGCATCCCCAGGCAAGGAATCTGAAGGGTCAGTTTATGAAGACCCCAAAAGACTGACACAATTAGGACTGCTTTAACCAGTGATTTATGTACTGTAGAAGCAAGTGGAGAAAGGGCAGATATTTCACTTCCACCTGGAGGCTGGGATGCTTGCCTCCCCCAGCAAGCACTGAGGAACACGTTCTGGAGTGGATCCCCTGCAACATATTCAGTGTTCCCCAGCAAGTCTTCTAGGGAGAATGTTTAAAGAGGAGTAGAAAGTGGGGAAAAGCAAAGTAAAAGAAATCAGGAATGAAAGACACAATATCCCTCTGACTAAAAGAAGCTCCTACTCTCAAGCCCAATATGGTTCATCAAACCATCCTTGCAAAGATGAACTTGCAAGAGTGAATGACTCATGGCTTCCTAAACAAGAAAACCCCACATCCTGATTCCTGGCTGCCATTACCCAACTATGGCTTCTCCTTCCCACTTCTACCCTTCAGTGCAGAAGTAGCACCTGCCCACACATACATAGAGTGATACATAAAAAGACTGAATGTTGACTCAGCATCTGGAAACAGGGAGGGAAAAAGCATCTACATGGAATCAGCTGCTCCTCATGAACCACCAGCAAGTGGTCTGCCCATCTCTGCCCAAGAGTGTTTCCTGGGCCTATACAGCACAATCAAAACACAGGGACTCTGTTTCCTCCCCTGAAGATCACTCCACCACTAATTACAGCACAACAGAAATCTTCTTTTATGATTGATGGGCACCACCATACTCTCATTAGAATAGAATAAACCAGGTTGGAAGAGACCTTCAAGATCATCGTGTCCAACCTATCATCCAACACTACCTAACCAACTAAACCATGCAACCAAGCACCCTATCAGGTCTCCTCTTGAACACCTCCAATGATGGTGACTGGACCACCTCCCTGGGCAGCCCATTCCAATGGGCAATCACTCTCCCTGTGTAGAACTTCCTCCTAACCTCCAGCCTAAACCTCCCCTGGTGCAGCCTGAGACTGTGTCCTCTTGTTCTGGTGCTGGTTGCCTGGGAGAAGAGACCAACCCCCACCTGTCTACAACCTCCCTTCAGGTAGTTGAAGAGAGCAATAAGGTCTCCCTTGAGTCTCCTCTTCTCCAGGTGAAGCAACTCCAGCTCCCTCAGTCTCTCCTCACAGAGATTGTGTTCCAAGCCCCTTACCAACCTTGTTGCCCTTCTCTGGACACCTTCCAGCAACTCAACATCTTTCCTAAACTGAGGGGCCCAGAACTGGACACAGGACTCAAGGTGTGGCCTAACCAGTGCAGTGTACAGGGGCAGAATGACCTCCCTGCTCCAGCTGGCCACAATGTTCCTGATGCAGGATGCCATTGGCCCTCTTGGCTGCTTGGGCACACTGCAGGCTCCTATTCAGCTTATCATGGACCAGCACCCCCAGGTCCCTCTCTGCCTGGCCACTCTCCAGCCACTCTGACCCCAGCCTGTAGCACTGCATGGGGTTGCTGGGGCCAATGTGCAGAACCTGGCACTTATTGAAGACCATCATTCTAAGATGTGTATTCTTCTCTCAAAATCAATGAGTACTCTCAGTGCTAAGTAAAGAGAGGACTGCATCTTGACAGAAATAGCCAGAAGGTCAAGTAAACAGTGATAACACTGGAGGGGAAGAAGAAAGGAACTGTGCTCAAGAAGTTTGCAGGAGGATCTAGATCCGAGTTGGAGACTACTCCATAGCAACCTGCAGAGATAACAAGTGATTTCTATCCTGGTCAGAAGAGGATGGGACATATACATTCCTTAAACATGGATATTTCAGGGAACATTTAATAACCTACTTATTGGATGCAGACTGCTACTGTTAGGGGAGGGCATATTCAGTATCACAGCCTATCCAGTCACAAAGATGTCAAGTGTGGGTAGGAGGCTTATTTTTGGCATTTATCCACTGGCAGTGACTCAAGGTACAACAAATAACATTACTTGCTGGAAGCATTGGTGTGTGCCTTCAGTTTAGGCTAGATGTTAGGAAGAAGTTCTTCATAGAAAGAGTGATTAGCCATTGGAATGGGCTGCCCAGGGAGGTGGTGGAGGCACCATCACTGGAGGTGTTTAGGAAGAGACTGGATGGGGTGCTTGGTGCCATGGTTTAGTTGATTAGATAGTGTTGGGTGATTGGTTGGACTTGATGATCTCAAAGGTCTTTTCCAACCTGGTTAATTCTATTCTGTCCTCTTTTGAGGAAAAGCACTTGACAAAGTCAGCTGTGTATTCCAGCTTGCCTCATCTGCTGGAGCACTTGGCTAACATACATTGCATTCAAAACAAAAATACAAAGGTCTTGTTGCTTACCTGTTGGGTTGGGATAGTTGATTGCTGGAAGAGGAAACAGAAAAACAAGTCAGAAGGGCTAGCATTCACTCAAATTGCACATCACACTCAGTCTGAAAATAAAACAAACACATCAACAAAGGTCATAGATACATAAGGATCCTAGCAGCACCCCTGTGAAACAGTAGTGCTCGGTGTCTGCCTTGCTGATGGAACAAGATACCGACTGTGATCCAAAGACCTTAAGAAAGCCACACCTAAGCAGTGATCTCAGGATTGCACAGGGGAACCCAACTTCTAAGTGGCAAAGCACCCACTTAGATACCAAAGCTTCTAATCTGTGAAGGATGTCACAACAGCTCTAGAAACTGTGAAAGTTTGAGAGAACTGTTATGCTGAGGACACCAGACACATTGCCGCTCCACAGGATGAGTGTTGGGTGAAACTGTGCAAACATGGGAGGAGGGAGACCTGTGCTTTCTGCTGAAACACAGGCTCCAAATTCCTGAGAGGAGTAAAGAAATCATAGGGTTGTGGGATTGCTAGGCCTGATGGTGGACTGTGATTTTGGGACTCTCCAGTCCACAGAGCAGCAAGTGCAAGCTGCAGCTTCTGACCAAAGGGTGAGTGGAGACTGGCCCTCCGATCTCTAGCTAATGCTCTGCATTGATGACAACAGCTAAAATATGGTGAAATGTGACAGCACTGTGCCCTCAAAACTCTGTAGAGCAGAGAGATTCACCCAAGGGTCACGGAAGACAACATCTACACATGCCTATGTCCCTAGGCCTGAGGCTTGGACCTGCTCTCATAGTCAAGACTGAGGGTAAGACACCTACGTTCCATGTACCGGATGATGCGGGCAGCCGTATCTCCAGCTCCAAAGCTGGTGATGGGTGTCAGGTGAACTTCATAGCTCTGAGGCACTTTCAAGTTGGGCAAGATGTGCTCCAGCAACAGGCCTTTCTCCATTTTCTGCACAGGAATGAAGGTTTGGATGGTGTTTCTCTGAGCCAGCTGCATAGAAAAAGAACCCACAGCGTTATGAAAATCCTGAAACTGGAAACCTGAGGGATGCTGTATGCCCTGTAATACCCTACTCCTACTCTTCCTATAAAGAGAAGTATACCTGGTTTATCAATGGGATATTCATGCAGAATTGGTTTTAAAACTCCCACCTCTTGTACAGATCAGTACAAGCTTGAGCTTTCCCTGAAAGGAAGCCATGATATCCTCCTGACTGGGGTGGTAACTGGAACCTGGAAAGGAAGAACGAACACAACTCACCTCCATTAGTGCACCAAGGTATGTAGCCTCATTGAGACCTGTCTACTGCCATGCTTCCTCAGCACCCCTCCACAGAATCCACCCTTGGATCCTAGCCCATGCTGCCTCCATAGACCAGAACAAGAGATCTAGTTCAAATCAGTGGTCCTCTGGAATCACTCATAGGCTCCTTCTTTCTCTGATGCCCACTGGGGAAATGAGTTGAACCATAAAACCTGAACATGCAGTTAGCTAAGGCAGCAGGGAAATGTCAAGAAAACAATGGGAAAAATACCATTGTCAAAATCATCACCACTAAAGATGATGGATTATGTGTGTCAGTGAAACGTCCCTGCCCACAGCCGTACTTGCTTGGTGGGAGAAGGACAAGAACAAGGATTGCATTGTGAAGATCCAATTTGTTGCCTGCTGCTGTGTGGAGCCTGGATCTTTGTGGTAACATACGTTGGCAATGCTGGTCCTAGCAGAAAGATTTTTGGCAGGGCTTTCCATGGCCCCACACTCACTGTCCCAGACACTAAGCCTTCCCCTGCCTCTGATACATTCTCTGTGCTGACAGGTTTCATCACAAAGGCAATTCTCTTGATAAGCAGGCTCAGTGTTTGTCATTAACTCTGAAGTTACAGGATTACTGGAAGAGGGATGCAGGGAGGAAGGTTTACAACAAATCTGTCATTCTGGACAGTGTAGGGCAAGAAGATGGAGTGAAGACATGGCAGGAGTGAAGGCCATCAGCAGTGCAAGGCAGGAGAGCGATGCAGATGTGGCACTTGGTAAAAACAAACAATCTCTTTGCCTCTAGCTCTAAGGTACATAACTAAGTTTAAGCACAGAAACAATAGCTGCTGCTGGAGAGCTTTCCATGCAACAGCCCTGTTCATTTCCAGCATGGCCAGGACTCAAGAATTGGTGCTTCTCACCTGAGTTGATCTGGCCACAATTTGGACAGTGCTCCCAAGCAAAGGGGCGATGTGAGACCGGGTTCTGCCATGTACCGTGTTGTGGCAGGGCCTGAGCCCAGGAACCCGTGGCTGCCTGTGGTTCTTGCTGTGAACAACAGCTTTGTACCTGCCTTACAAATTCTGCCTAAGGGGGATCCTTGCACCTAAACAGATCAGGGTGCAAGCTGCTTGAGGAACTGTCTTCTGCATCCACCACCTCCCCCAGGCAGAACAGATTAGAGGGTCAGGAGCTGTTCTGGTGCCTTTCTGCAGCTCCTTGCCTTCTTGTGAGGTAGTGGGCAGGATCAGGGCAGAGCCTCTGGGAACCAAGCATGAACTTGGCATTGGGATGCTGCCAGGATTCATTCATTATCAGCAACACTCTGTCTGCATGCATGCAAGCTGGGTGCTGATCCAACTGGCATGACTAGTGCTCAGTCCTTCCACCTGCCAGCCCTCCACTCTGCTGCTCTACCAAACAAGAGCTGAGCTTGCTCCCAGAGGCAGCAGTCTCACCTGGGATCACTTAGCGCTTGGACCCTCAATTCTCCTGGAAAAGAGGGGTCACATAGAGCAATACAATACTGGCACAGGGCTTTTGGGGAGTTGAACCTGACTGGTAGGGGCTGGTGGCAGCTCCTCCCCACAAGCTGTCATGAGCTAGGGTGCTGTCAAGGCAGCTAGTAAATAGGAGGAGGTCAGGAGCCATTTCCCTTGTCTAGACATAACCTTTAGAAGAGAAACAAAATGGAGAGTCAGGAAGAAACCTAAGCATGAGATTCAGACAGTGCAAATTCCACCTCTGCTGGGAGTTAGGTGGAATTTGGGTATCTAAAGCCTCTGGGAGCAGTATCAAACCACCTACTCTCCCCCCATCACCTAATCCAGGACACAGCAAGAAATCAGCCTCCGGTCTGGACTGCAAAGCTTTAGATCTCCCCAATCTGAGTCTGTCCTCAGGGGCACATGGGTTTAACCAAGTAAACAGCTGTCTGCCACCCAGGTTTGGCTGTGAAACAAATGAATAAAGGCACATCTATACCTCATGGATCACAACTGTCCTGCTTCCCAGAAGAGACCTGGATCACTAAGTAATGGGAAAGGGACAGCTGGGGCCCAGCACAAACCTCCTCTTGGAGCAAAGGGGAAAATCTTGGTGAGGGTCTTCTACCTTCACCAAATACTTCAAATCCAACTCTTGCTGTCTCCTGTGTATTCTCTCTACGCTGTGGAGAGACATGGCAAATGGCTGCCAGACGGGCTGCTCTCTGCACATCCTCACTATAGCCCCTGCAGTTCTGGCATCCTAACAGAAGTGACTGTGGTAGCTTTAGGCTTTCCAAATTTGTCACAGATCTTGAACAGAGAGTAGTAAAATGTGAATAAATCACTACTTGGTGTAAAAAGGAAAATAATGACAGTTCTAAGCAATCCCATTGGAAAGATAACGGACTTAAGCTAGTAACGTAAGGAATTTCACTCTCTTCGCTGGCTTCATCGCTCTGGGAGAGATACTAACTCACTTCTGCTTGACTTTGGCTGCACTGTTTTGGCTAAGTCTAACATCTGTCATCTCCTTTCTCTTATCCCTTTTATGTACAGGCAGGTCAGGGGGTGCAGGGAGGGAGAAGCTATCATTTTAGATAATTCCACGACTACCTGAAGGGAGGTTGTAGCCAGGTGGGGCTTGGTCTCTTCTCCCAGGCAACCAGCACCGGAACAAGGGGACACAGTCTCAAGCTGTGCCAGGGGAAGTTTAGGCTTGAGGTGAGGAGAAAGTTCTTCACAGAGAGAGTTGTTATCCATTGCAGTGTGCTGCCCAGGGAGGTGTTGGAGTCACCGTTCCTGGAGGTGTTCAAGAGGGGATTGGACGTGGCACTTGGAGCCACAGTTTTGTGGTCATGAGGTGTTGGGTGACAGGTTGGACTTGATGATCTCTGAGGTCTTTTCCAAACCTATTGATTCTATGATCTTCCCCTGGTCTTTGACCATGGGTGTCCTTGAGCTGTTCATTAGTTGTAAATACTGTATATTTTGCACACATTCATTGCATTCCATTGTAGATTGTAGTTTTGCTTGTAAATACAGATTTCATTTGCTTTCAGCTGAGCTGGTCTGGAAAATTTTATGTTGGGGGGAATTTTCAACTCACCACACTAGCCCAGAATGCTTTCGGATCAGTTCTGCTAGGTGAAAAGTAACACACACAGAATCACCAAGGTTGGAAGAGACCTCAAAGATCATCAAGTCCAACCTGTCACCATAGACCTCATGACTAAACCACGGCACCAAGTGCCACGTCCAGGCCCCACTTGAACACCTCCAGGGATGGTGACTCCACCACCTCCCTGGGCAGCCCATTCCAATGGCTAACAACTCTCTCAGTGAAGAACTTTCTCCTCACCTCGAGCCTAAACTTCCCTTGGTGCAGCTTGAGATTGTGTCCTCTTGTTCTGGTGCTGGTTACTAGAGAGAAGAGGCCAACCCCTTCCTGGCTACAACCACCTTTCAGGTAGTTGCAGACAGCAATGAGATCTCCCCTGAGCCTCCCCTTCTCCAGGCTAAACAACCCCAGCTCCCTCAGCCTCTCCTCACAGGGCTTGTGCTCAAGGCCTCTCACCAGCCTTGTTGCCCTTTTCTGGACACATTCAAGTGTCTCAATGTCCTTCCTAAACTGAAGGACCCAGAACTGGACACAGGACTCAAGGTGTGGCCTAACCAATACAGAGTACAGGGGCACAATGACTTCCCTACTCCTGCTGGCCACACCATTTCTAATGCAGGCCAGGATGCCATTGGCCTTCTTGGCCACCTGGGCACACTGCTGGCTCATGTTTAGGCGGCTGTCAACCAGCACCCCCAGGTCCTTCTCTGTTTGGCAGCTCTCTAGGCACTCTGACCCCAGCCTGTAGCTCTGCATGGGGTTGTTGTGGCCAAAGTGCAGCACCCGGAACTTGGATCTGTTGAATTCCATCCTGTTGGACTCTGCCCATCTATCCAGCCTGTCAAGGTCCCTCTGGAGAGCCCTTCCACCCTCTAACTGACCACCATCTGCTCCCAACTTGGTGTCATCTGCAAATTTGCTGATGACTGACTCAATCCCCTCATCCAGATCATATTAAGGAGATATTAAAGAGGATGGGGCCCAGCACTGATCAACTGGGGACACCACTGGTGACTGGCCTCCAGCTGGAGGTGGCACCATTCACCACCACTCTCCGGGCTCACTCCTCCAACCAGTTCCTAACCCAGCACAGAGTGTTGCTGCCCAAGCCACGAGCTGACAGCTTAGCCAGCAGTTTGCTGTGGGGGACGGCGTCAAAGGCCTTGCTGAAGTCCAGGTAGACCACATCCACAGGCCTCCCCACATCCACTAGTAGCATGGGCCAAAAGTCTCCTCTGAGTTAGTTACAGCGATCAGCAAAAAGGGTCATATGTGCTGCCAGCACAGTTTAAAGGGCACAAAATTAGTGCAAGGGAGAAAAAGGAAGCAGCTTCAGCCAGCTGCTCGCTCTGTGCACACGGGGCAGGTCTCGGCTTGCAATCAGCAGCACAGGTCCAGCACAGAGAGACATTACTGCTGAGGTCTGGCTCTGCTTCCCTCTCCCTAAACATCCTCTGCCTCCTCGATTGCCAGCAGCAGGTCTGCACAGAGCTGCATACATGTGTCCAGCAGGAACTCATTTTTCAGTTCTCCACTTCAATCACCAGCTGCTGCCCTAAGTCTCCTGCTCTGTGCATGCTCTTCTCCCAGCCTACCCTGGTACATTCTTCCCTCCATTTCCCCTTCAGCCTCCTTCCTCCTGATAACACTAGCCCAGTGCTCCAGCTTAATATTGCTGTAGTGCAGTTAATAAAGCACAGACAGGCACAGAGGACAGTGAAATGCTGGCCACCTCATTAGAGATGCCGAAGCCTCAGTGAAGGTTCTCACGCAACAAGCTCATTCATCACCAGGCTCAGGATGCTGCCAGTAGGGCCAGAAGAAAAGCACACTGCAACACACAGCTTCACCTCTGCCTTCTCCCCCTTTATTTCCAATAATCAGAGGAAGTGGATGGGAAAGGAAAAAAAACAAACAAATCCACATTTTCTGCCAGCTGGCTGCAAATATCAAACAGGCTGCAGAAGGGAGAATGTTCCTGCAGAACAGGTTGACTAAGAGCACCTTACAAAGGACAAAACTAGCCCTATATGGGGTGTATGTACCAACAGGCATAGAATAGAATAGAATAGAATAGAATAGAATAGAATAGAATAGAATAGAATAGAATAGAATAGAATAGAATAGAATAGAATAGAACAGAATAGAACAGAATAGAACAGAATAGAACAGAATAGAACAGAACAGAACCGAACAGAACCAGGTTGGAAGAGGCCTTCAAGATCATCATGTCCAAGAGCTTGCAACCTGTCCCTCTTCCCTGCCACTTGTAAGTAGTATTAGCAATCAAGGGAGAGTACACTCCCATGCTTATATGTATTTAGCCATTGAGTCTCCAGGATTTGCAAACTAGGTCTGCCCTTTCATATTCCTTACTGTTACACTCTGTTGGTAGATACTGTCTGCCCACTCCCTATCTTATCTGGGCTGTCTTGTGGTGCTTAGAGAGTGCTTGTCCCACCATTCAGGAACACAACAAGAGCCTCAGAGAGAAAAGAAGGATGTCACACTACCCTTTTCCCCTGATTCCATTCCATTCCCCCACAGCAGTGAGGTCCAAAGCAAGTGCCATGGTTTAGTCATGAGGTCTGTGGTGACAGGTTGGACCTGATGATCTTTGAGGTCTCTTCCAACCTTGGTGTTTCTGTGATTACACCACCACATTCACATTTTCTTATTATGTGGACTATTACAGACAAAAAAGGATGTTGTTTTCAGATGGAATGATGTTTAAGACAGGCAATTTGTCAGCTAACAGACATAATAATGCCAAATGATATTAATAAACACATTTGTCAGCAGTTAATGTTGTAGTCCTATTAAACAGCACAATGAATTCTCAACCTACCCGTGTTGGGACTCTGTGAGACCTGCATAGCCACACATGTGGCCTCACAATCAGCTGCACATTGAGCAGCTGTGCATGCTTGCTCGAGTGAGAAATTAGAAAGAAAACCTGTTTCATCACCAAGCCCAAGGAATTGTTCCAAATATGACATAGGAAAAAAAATTACATTGAAATCATGTAGATTTCCCAACAAGTTGATCAGAGCAAATGAAATGCTCCATGGGCATCCAGCTTCCTAGCACTGCTATTTACTCCTTATTTTGTCCCATTTCTTCAGCAACTTCTCAGGTCAGGGCATGGGCTTTCCAGCATCTCTCCTCCAAATCCTTTCCACACATGCTCACTCATTCTCCCTTTTTTCCTCAGCCTCATTCTAATTCCCCATGGCTGTTCTTTCCTGCAGCCCAAATGAGTCAGGGGTAGCTGCCTGCACTCCCACTCCATCCTCCTCTGATAACTGCAGATGTGGACCACTGGGAAAGCTCCCAGCTCCCATCCCAGCCATGCTGCTCTCTGAAAGGAGAGGAGACAGCAGACAAAGGCAGGCTGGTGTGGCACTACAGCCTCCTTCCCTCCAGCAGGCTCTTCCTCATTCCCTCTACAGCTCCTCAGAGGAACATGGCATACAAAGGCTGTCTCTAACATACATGCAGGTGGGGTGTTAGCCGGAGCCCCTTCAACACTCCTCTTTCACCTGTGTCAGGACACTTTGGAGAGCACATGTGCATGAGACCAGGAGCCATGAGTGCAGGAAACAGATATCTCTAAAACATCTGAACAAAATATGACACAATAATGTGGACAAAATAATCTTCAACTGCCTGTGTAGCTGGTGGGTTGCTCTCTTCAAGTAATCAGCAATTAAAGTGCTCTTGCAACAGCAGGTGCAAGGGCATGCATATCTCTCATGCCTAGAAGAGCATCCAGTCTCAGCCAAGGTGCCCATTTCTTATCAATCACACATCCTGTTTGAGCATGGTCCAGGGGCCTGAAGAAGGTGGCAGGAGCAGAAGAGCACTTTTCTTCTGATGGTCAATTCCACTCAAGATGTGAAAGGGCCTCCTATTTTTACCTGTTCAGCCTGTTTGCCACCCGTACTGGACATATTATAGAGCTCTGTCCTAGGGGGCTGCAGGGAACATCTCCTGTTAGATTTCCCCTGTGGCTGCAACTGTCATGAACTCATCCCAACAATGTTCAGCTAAGACACACTGCTCCCTTCCAAATGGCATATTGTTCACAGATATGGGACAAAAATCGTACAGCATGACAGGACTGGCAGTGTCTGTGGCCTTTGCAGAGGGCCTCGACCAACTGGACAGATGGGCAGAATCCAAGGGCATGAGATTGAACACATCCAAGTGCCGGGTTCTGCACATTGGCCACAGCAACCCCAGGCAGTGCTACAGGCTGGGGTCAGAGTGGCTGGAGAACAGCCAGGCAGAGAGGGACCTGGGGGTGCTGGTCGATGGTAGGCTGAACATGAGCCAGCAGTGTGCCCAGGTGGCCAAGAAGGCCAATGGCATCCTGGCCTGCATCAGGAACAGTGTGGCCAGCAGGAGCAAGGAGGTCATTCTGCCCCTGTACACTGCACTGGTTAGGCCACACCTTGAGTCCTGTGTCCAGTTCCTGGCTCCTCAGTTTAGGAAAGATGTTGAGTTGCTGGAAGGTGTCAGAGAAGGGCAACAAAGCTGGTGAGGGGCTTGGAGCACAAACCCTATGAGGAGAGACTGAGGGAGCTGGGGTTGCTTCGCCTGGAGAAGAGGAGACTGAGGGGTGACCTTATTGCTGTCTACAACTACCTGAAGGGAGGTTGTAGGCAGGTGGGGGTTGGTCTCTTCTCCCAGGCAACCAGCACCAGAACAAGAGGACACAGTCTCAGGCTGCACCAGGGGAGGTTTAGGCTGGAGGTTAGGAAGAAGTTATACAGAGAGAGAGTGATTGCCCATTGGAATGGGCTGCCCAGGGAGGTGGTAGAGTCACCATCCCTGGAGGTACTCAAGAGGAGACTTGATAGGGTGCTTGGTTGCATGGTTTAGTTGATTAGGTGGTGTTGGATGATAGGTTGGACACGACGATCTTGAAGGTCTCTTCCAACCTGGTCTATTCTATTCTATTCTATTCTATTCTATTCTATTCTATTCTATTCTATTCTATTCTATTCTATGCTGATAATGGCCAGGAAAGATAGTCCCAGGCACCCCATCTGAGGGTCTGAAAGGGGCTGATCTTTGTTATGGCACTGGTAACAACTCTTGGGATGACACAGGGCCCTGCAACACAAAATATTCTGCCGCCTCAGTAGATTCATATTGCCCTCAATTTCTGCCCAAACTACACCTCCCAAGCTACAGGATGCCTTGCAGAGAGGTAATTTCAAAGAGCCTAGGTGCCATGGAATTCTTTAATAATAATAATAATACAAAACCCCCCCGAGGTCCAAACCACAAACAAAACCCACCAACCCCCCCACCAATCAGAAAAGGAAAAGCTGATGACAGGATTTATGCATGTCAGAATTGATGCTATCAAATATTGAGAGCAAATTATCTAAGGGACAGACTTACTCTCCATTGCTGGAGAATGAGACACCAGAAGACAAATACCATGGGCAGAAATAATATCACTGCCATTTTCTTGGGAAAAGAGAAATGAAAAGTGCTCAGAAACAGGGGCAGGAGGGAGGGATGGACAGGGAATCTTATGAACCTCTCCTGAACATGAGGCTTCAGTATTTTTCACAACGATGGAAAAAAATGCCATAAATCTGGCCCTCCTCCTCCCACTTCTTCACATCCACTTTCTGACACACACCAGTGGATTAAGATTCTGGTCCTTGATGTCACCTTGGCACCACAGGGCATAGTAGAGGGAGATGGTTTGTCTTTGATGTTGCAGTTGAACACCAGAGATTCGATTCTTCCTCTCTGTATTTTGGCAAAGGGGTCAAGCCCTTATGCACTGGCAGACCCCTTGTTTCCTCCAGGAATTCAGAGAAGGCAAAAGCACAGCCACATTCAGAGACACAGCAGAGGGAGTACTCTCCTGGCTGACAGAAGCCAGGCCCTTGTTAGTAGAGTAGCTACCTCTGCTTATTCATTTTATAAATGTACCATATCCCAGGGAATCATAGAATCGTTAAGGCTGGGAAAGAGTTGTTGGGTAGAAGTTCAAACTTCTACCTAGCATCTCCAGGGCTGTGTCCTGAAGAGCCACATCTACTTGCTTTTTGAACACCTCCCAGGATGGTGAGCTCCGCCACCTCCCTGGGCAGCCTGTTTCAATGCCTCTCCACTGTTTCAGTAAAGAAATTCTTCTTTCCTGCTGGCCATGCCATTTCTGATACAGGCCAGAATGCTGTTGGCTTTCCTGGCCACCTGAGTACACTGCTGACTCATGTTCAGCTGGCTATCAACCAACACACCCAGGTCCTTTTCTGCCAGGCAGCTTTCCAGCCACTCATCCCCAAGGCTGTAGCACTGCACGGGCTTGTTGCAACTGAAGTGCAGGACCCAGCACTTGGCCTTATTGAACCTTATGCCATTGAATGTAGCCCATTGATCCGACCTGTCCAGATCTCTCTGCAGAGCCTTCCTGCCCCTTATACAGATCAACACTACTGCTTAGTGTCATCTGCAGACATACTGAATAGAATAAACCAGGTTGGAAGAGACCTTGGAGATCATTGAGTCTAACCTATCATCCAACACCATCTAATCAACTAAACCAAAAGGCTGGGGAGGGACTTCTCAGGATATCAGGTAATGATAGGACTAGGGGGAATGGAATGAAGCTGGAGGTGGGGAGATTCAGGCTGGATGTGAGGAGGAAGTTCTTCACCACGAGAGTGGTGAAGCCCTGGAATGGGTTGTCCAGGGAGGTGGTTGAGGCCCCGTCCCTGGAGGTGTTTAAGCCCAGGCTGGACGAGGCTCTGGCCAGGCTGATCTAGTGTAGGGTGTCCCTGCCCATGGCAGGGGGCTTGGAACTAGCTGATCCTTGTGGTCCCTTCCAACCCTGACTGATACTATGAAATACCTGGCTCTGAGACTGGTGCTAGAGGCAGGGCTTTGGGCTCTTTGATAATGGCTGGTTTTATAGGACACCAGGACTGCTGGGAGTATGTGGGAATGGCTTACCTTGCAGGGGGAAAAGAATTCTAAGACAAGAACTAGCAGGACTCATTCCCAGAGCTTTAAACTATGATCAAAAGGGGGGCAGGGGTCTTGCTGGGTTTGTACCTGTGGGTCAGTGTTTCAGTATTAATGTAGACCAGAGGGCCTCCCCCCAACCCCAGGGTAGAATCTGCATGCTCAGCTCGCTCCCTGCACTCTCTGTACACCAACACACGCAGCATGGGGAATAAGCAGGAATAGCCATTCATGACCACTTTACAGTCATGTGAGTTGTCCTACCACAGCTCTGTAAGTGCCACCAGATCATAACCCCTTGACTGAACATGGATTTCTAGCTCCACAACCTCCCTGGGCAGCCTGCTCCAGTCCTCTATCATCCTCAGTGAAAAAAAATTTTCCTCATATGAAGCTTTCCTCACAAGAAGCTTCCTATGCCTCAACTTCCACCCACTGCCCCTTGTCCTGTCATTGGGCACCACCAAGAAGAGCCAGGTAGGCCCAGGTAGAGAACTGGGCTGAGGCTGATTTTGATTTGTATCAAGGCCAGGTTGGATGTGGCTCTGAGCAACCTGATGGAGTGTGAGGTGTCCCTGCCCATGGGGGGGGGGGGGGGATTGGAACTAGATGATTCCATGGAAACAGGAGGAGAGATTATTTGTAATAATATAGATTTTATATAGATGTTCTATTTGCCTCGTGCAATGCTTTCTGGACAAGATGCAAGCAGGCTGTGAGGGTGACAGAACACTGGAACAGGCTGCCCAGGGGGGTTGTGGAGTTAGAAATCCATGTCCGGTCAAGGGGTTATAATCTGGTGGCACTTACAGAGATGTGGTAGGACAACTCACATGACTGGAATGTGGTCATGGATGGCTATGCCCTTTTGAGGAAAGACAGGTCAACAAAGTATCACAGTATGTTAGAGGTTAGAAGGGACCTCAAGAGGCCAAGAAAGCCAATGGCATCCTGGCCTGTATTAGAAATGCTGTGTGCAGCAGGAGTAGGGAGGTGTTTGTCCCCTTGTACTCAGCTCTGGTGAGGCCACTCCTTGAATATTGTGGCCAGTTTTAGGCACCTCAATACAAGAGAGATGTGGAGGTGCTGGAGTGAATGCAGAGGAGGACAACAAAGCTGTGAAGCACCTGAAAAATAAATCCTGTGAGGAGCAACTGAAGGATCTGGGGCTGTTTAGTTTGAAAAAGGAGGCTGAGGGGAGACCTCATTTCTCTCTACAACTACTTGAAAGGACATTGTAGAGGGGCTGGTGCTGGTCTCTTCTCACAGGTTATAGAACAAGAGGGAATGGCCTCAACCTGCAACTGGGTAGGTTTAGACTGTACATTAGGAAACCATTTTTTTCATGTAAAGAGTGGTCAGGCATTGGAATGTGCTGCCCAGGGAGGTGGTGGAGTCACCAACCCTGGATGTGTTTAAAGGTCGTCTGGATGTGGTGCTTGGAGAGTTGGTTTAGGGGTGAACCTTGTAGAGTAGGGTTATTGGTTGGACTTGGTGATCCTGAGGGTCTTTTCCAACCTGAATGCTTGATTCTGTGATCATCAGGTCCAACCCCTGCCAAAGCAGGCTCACCTAGGGTAGTCCACACAGGAATGCATCCAGGTGGGTTTTGAAAGTCTCCAGAGAAGGAGACTCCACGACCTCTCCGGGCAGCCTGTTCCAGTGCTCCGTGACCCTCACTGTAAAGAAGTTTCTCCTCATGTTGAGGTGAAAACTTCTATGTTCAAGCTTGAACCCTTTGTCCCTTGTCTTATTACTGTGCACCACGGAAAAGCGGTTGACCCCCTCCTCTTGACACCCACCCCCTCAGATATTTATACACATTGACGAGATCCCCTCTCAGTTTTCTCTTCTCAAGACTAAACAGCCCCTGGGCTCTCAGTCTCTCTTCACAGGGGAGATGCTCAATCCCCTAATCATCCTCACGGCTTTCCATTGGACTCTCTCCAACAGGTCTGTCTCTCTTGAACTGGAGAGCCCAAAACTCCAGGTGTGGTCTCACCAGGGCAGAGGGGGAGAAGAACCTCCCTAGACCTGCTGGACACTTTTTTGCTGCACCCCAGGATCCCATTGGCTCTCTTGGCCACAAGGACACATTGCTGTCCCACGCAGAACTTGCTCTCCACTAGGACTCCAAGGTCTTTGTCCATGGAGCTGCTTTTCAGCAGGGCAGCCTCTAACCTGTACGGTGCCTGCTGTTATTCCTCTCCAGATGCACAACCCTGCACCTGTCCTTGCTGAACTTCATGAGGTTTGAGCTGTGTGGAGATGGCTTCCTAATGGAAAATTTTGCCTCCCTTAAAAAGAAACAAGACAATAACAAAAAGGAGGTACATGGCAAGATAAAGGGCAACATGATCCTTTGAAAGCTCACATCATAACTTAATATTGCTAAGACAACTTGTCTTTGAGTTATGAATTTACTTCAGTGTTTCCACTACCTACACTTCAGATAAAGACTAACTTTTGCTGAGCAGGAATAGCCCAACCCTTTCCACAAATTCAGTGGAACACATGGAACACCGTTCTCCCCCCCCCGCCTGAGCGGCTCCTGCCCCCTCTGACACCGTCCTACCCCCGCCTGAGCGGCTCCTGCCCCCTCTGACACCGTCCTACCCCCGCCTGAGCGGCTCCTGCCCCCTCTAACCCCATTTTCACACCCATCCCAGAGCCAAGGAAGACCCTCAACCAGCCAAGACAGAGGAGCTCAGCCCCACTACGGAGGCCCAGCCAGCACCTGTAGATGATATTGGAGTATCCATCAATATTCTTCCTACCTAACCGGGGGGCCACCAGGCCCCCCGGCCTTTGTTGTCACCACCACCATCACCCAGTGCATACATTGGGGACTCACCAGTGATGAGAGGAGGATCCTCCAGCCCAGATGGGCTCAGCTTGGGGCTTCTGCCTTTCCTGGCGGGGATTAAAAAGGGAGTGGGTGGGGAGGGCAAAGTGGCCACACCTGGGGTGGGAGGAGTCCTGCCCTTGCTGCAGCCCCTGGAAGGTCACAGAAATTCAGGGGCTGGAAAGGACCTCGAAAGCTCATCCACTCTAAACCCCCCCCTGCCAGGACAGGATCACCTATACCAGATCACGCAGAAACACACAGAGGAGAGTTTTGAATATCTCCAGAGAGGAGACTCCACAGCCTCCCTGGGCAGCCTGTTCTAGTGCTCTGTCATCCTCATAGTGAAAAAAATTTCCCTGATAGGAAGCTTTCCTCACAGGAAGCTTCCTATGCCTCAACTTCCATATTGCAAACAAAGTTGGCATTTGCCAGAGAAGCAGACCACTGAACTGAAATTCATGCTTATGTTGTTCATCAGTCAAGAACACAGGTTCAGATCCTGCTGTTAAGCAACCATGGATGGCCACAGTAAATCCATTATTTAGTCTAAATGGGGAGTCCTGGAAGCTTTTCATCCTCCTCTCCCTCTACTCTGCCCTGTTGAGGCTGCCTCCAGAATATTGTGCCCAGTTCTGGGCTCCCCAGTTCAAGAGGGACAGGTAACTCCTGGAAAGAGTCCAAGAGAGGGCTATGAGCATGATCAGGGGACAGAATCATCTCCCTGACAAGGAGAAGCTGAGAGACCTGAGGCTCTTTAGTCTGGCAAAGAGAGGACTGAGAGGGGGATATTATAAATGCAGATGAATATCTAAAGGGTGGAAGTTGTAAGGATGGGGCTGGGCTCTTTTCAGTGGTGGCCAGTGATAGAACAAGGGGCAATGGGGACAAACTAAAACGCAGGAGTTTTCACTTGAACTTATGGAGGAACTTCTTTACTTTGAGGGTGACTGAGTACTGAGACAGACTTCCCAGAGAGGTTGTGGAGTCTCCATCTCTGGAGACTCTTAAAATCTACCTGAATACACCCTCCTGCAACCTGATCTAGGCATACCTGTGTTAGCAGGGGGACTGGACTAGGTGATCTCCAGAAGTCCCTTTCAATGCCTTCCACTCTATGATTCTAAATTGTTCTTAGTGGGAGGCTCCCTTTCTGGGCTGAAGCACCCCCACCTCCAAAGACAGAAGTAACCACAACCCTCAGTAGCAATAGAATAGAATAGAATAGAATAGAATAGAATAGAATAGAATAGAATAGAATAGAATAGAATAGAATAGAATAGAATAGAATAGACCAGGTTGGAAGAGACCTCCGACATCATTGAGTCCAACCTATCATCCAACACTATCTAATCAACTAAACCATGGCACCAAGCACCCCATCCAGTCTCTTCCTAAACACCTCCAGTGAGGGTGACTCCACCATCTCCCTGGGCAGCACATTCCAATGGCCAATCACTCTTTCTGTGAAGCACTTCTTCCTAACATCCAGCCTAAACCTCCCCTGGCGCAGCTTGAGACTGTGTCTTCTTGTTCTGGTGCTGGTTGCCTGGGAGAAGAGCCCAACCCCCACTTGTCTACAACCTTCCTTCAGGTAGTTGTAGACAGCAATAAGGTCTCCCCTGAGCCTCCTCTTCTCCAGGCTAAGCAACTCCAGCTCCCTATTGAGGACAGCTGCACCCTCGTAAGCCAGGAGACTCTCTCTCTTCCTCTTGCACATGCAATCAGCTGCCCATCCTCATTAGGTGCCAAGAGCAGCAGTTTACAGCTTCTCAGAGAAGCCAAATAGGTGCTGTCATGAATTACTGTAAGTGCTTGTTCCACACTCTTCAATAATGTCTTTCATTAGGGGCTGATCAGAAAGCAATATGTATTTTATTAGCATATGTTTCCTGGTTCAAGAAGAACAGACCTAATCTTCACTCTGTCAGGGAACAATCCAGTAAAAGCCTTAACTGAGGCACAGCATGAATGGCAACTTCATGAGCCATGGGCTTACTGGGGCATCACACAGCTGCCTATCCTCTGGAGGGGGAGCTCAGGAGCTGAAGAAGAAAAGGGATAAAGTAGCACCTGAATTTGAGTGGGGAGGGAGAGCCCCACACTCGCCAGTTTGTGCAAGGAGCCTATGCTTGTGTGACTGTTGTTGGTACTGAGATAGACAGGTTATGTGAATGCCTAGCTGTGCTTATCTCTCTCCTACTGTCTCACAGCCATATCTTTGATCCTGAAGGCGCACACAGTCCTTCTGTTCAGACAAGCAGCTCTCTACTACTGCACTACAAGATCCTATCTGCACTTGACTACGCACTGCAGAGCCTGAAATCACCTCTCTGTCTGCAGCACAGGCATAAGCTGAATAAGGGACACTATCCCTCATGTTGATCCACAGCCCACTCCCACAGAGACCAATGGTTCCAGCCTCTTTTCACATCTGAATATTGGCACTGCTTAGTGCCTTGTCCAACTTTACACCCATCCTTCCTCGCAGTGAGCACAGCCTCCTCTTCCACCCATTTCCTTGCACTGGATGTGACTGCCTGTAGCCAGACCCACGTTCATGTCTATGCTCCATGCTGATGGCGCTTTTAGCTCCAAGAAGAACAAGCAGTCTGGCTCTGCATAACCCAAGTTTGTCCAGCTCTTGTCAGGTTGAGCTCTGAGCCATTTTGTCTGTAACACACTCCACCAACAGGAGCTGTCATCTCCCAAGCTTTTCTTCTTGGATTCTCTACAGACTCTGGCAGAGCCCTCTGTTAGGGCACCTTTACTCTTAAAAGCAACAATTAATAAAGAATGGGGCCATTGCTTACTGGAGCAGAAATAGCCTTTTGCATAAGACTGTAACCTTCTCATTCTGGTACATGTAATGAAGGCATGTAGGTAAGTATCCTTCCAGATAGCCTTCGGGCCACCTCTCACTCAACTGCTTGCATTCCTGTCTCTGGTAAAGAACTGGCAGCCAGCACAGCATATTCAGGGAGAGCCATAAAGTCCTTCACATTGCTCCCTCCACACTGCCTGCACTGGCAGCATGATGCCTATGTTCCATTTCTTCATGGCACACAGTCAAAGCATCTGCCTAGAGCCTACTCCTGCCTCTATGTCACTAGCTATGGGAAAGTCAACATCTCACTTCCCAACCCTTCCCCCTTCACGCTTTCTCCTCTTATCTCCAACATGTTCTAGGGGAAAAAAGCCCAGAACAAGAACAAAACACAAAAATGGAAGAGAAATAAGAGGTGGGAAACAGGAGGTAGAACAGGGAAGGGGAAGAAGGTGCACAAAGAAAAGACTCTGAAACAGCAGGAGGAACATGGGCTGACTACTGAAAACGACAGAGGAGCAGAGGAAATAGAGGAAGCTGCATCACAGCCTCCCAATAGAGACTCTCAGAAAGGCTCGATAACTAGCATGCATCCCTTGAAGCCACCAAAGGAATGTGGATAAGAGATGCACACAAAGGACTCACTTTTATCTTTGATACCTGGTAAGCATTTTTCATCCCGTGTTCAGCTTTGTAAAACACAAGCCAACAGCCTGCTGGATATGAATGAGCACAATGGTGTGAAAACATCTCCAGCCTGCAAGGCTGATATTGGCTAGCGGAATGTGATTATCTCTCTCACACATTCTCCTTACCTTGAATGAGTACTGAAGAGTGGTGTTAGAAGCTAGAGATAGATGAGATTTTGCTACCTAATGTATGTGTTTTAAGATCATATAAGCTTTTTCAGTAAGATTATTTGTGCTGCTCTGCTCATGCACTGTAATTATTCCAAACAGAGCTAAGAGCAGGAAAACTGTAATTATTCCCTTGTACAAGGCAAGCTGTCCTCTTTAATATCTTTATTAGTGATCTGGAAGTGAGTACACCCTCACTAAGTTTGCAGATGACACCAAGCTGGGTGGCTGTGCTGATCTGCTAGAGGGTAGGGAAGCTTTACAATGGGATCTGGACAGGTTAGACCAATGGGCCAAAGCTAATTGTATGATATTTAACAAGGCCAAGTACCAGGTCCTACACTTGGGTCACAACACCCCCATGGTAAGTTACAGACCTAGGGATGTGTGGTTGGAAAGCTGCAGCTCTGAGAGGGACCTGGGGTATTGGTTAATAGTTGACTGAACTTGGATCAGGAGTGTGCCTAGGTGGCCAAGAAAGCCAATGGCATCCTGGTTTATATTAGAAACACCATGGCCAGCAGGAACAGGTCAGTGATAATCCCCCCTGTATTCAGCTCTGGTGAGGCCACACCTCGAGTATTGTATTCAATTCTGGGCCCCTCACTATAGGAAGGACATTGAGGTGCTGGAGTGTGTCCAGAGAAGGCCAGTGATGCTCAGGTAGGGCCTGGAGCACATGGCCTACGAGGAGCATCAGAGGGAGCTGGGGTTGTTCAGTCTGGAGAAGAGGAGGCTCAGGGCAGACCTCATTGCTCACTACAACTACCTGAAGGGAGACTGGAGAGAGGGGCCAGCCCCTTCTCCTTGGTGACAAGTGACAGGACTAGAGGAAATGGTTGCAAGCTGTGCCAACCAAGGGAGGTTCAGGCTGGGTGTTAGGAAATACTTCTTCGTTGAAAGGGTTTTCAAACACTGGAAAGGTCTGCCCAGGGCAGTGGAGGAATTGTTGTCCCTGGGGGTGTTCAAGCGCCCTGGTGCTTAGAGACATGGTTTAGTGTTGACCCTTCAGTGCTGGGTCAAGGGTTAGACTGGATGATCTTTGAGGTCTCCTCCAACCAGATAAATTCTGTGAAATCTTGCTTTCTGTCTTGCACAGCCAAGTAATTGAATTGCATTAAGAACAGTACTTAGAAAAAGTAAATGTTAAGGCAAAATCTCTATTGAATGGCACCTTATGAATGGCAACCCATCCTGTAAAATTTTCAGCTGCTCTGTTTTGGGAAGCTTTGGATAATCAGAGAAGAGAAATGATACTGTAGGAGTGAGGCATAACTAACCTCCCACCACTCGTATTACCAGTTTTCCCAACTAACTGATTACAAATGATCTGTGGACCAGGGATAACCAGCTTAAGAAAACCATGAATCATACTGAAGAGCAATTTGTGAATGCAAAAAGACAGAATTAGTTAGGCTAATTCATTAGTTAGGCATCATTTGCAAAGCTCTTGTGGGCAAAGGGAAGTCTCTATAAGAGCATTAGAAGATGTTTGGCAGACTTAAGGGGGAAACCTCATCCCCTGGCTCTAATCCGTTTCCACTGAACTCACCTGACCCATCAGGGCTGGCCAGGCCTTTGTCAAGCTTCCCTAGCCAGCCTTGTAGAAATCACTCTGATTCTCTGGCTGACAGGGCTCACAGGAAGCATGGCCAGGCAGACACCTTCATCTGCAGCAAGCGATGGTCAGGAGGAAACTCCCTTCCACTGCTCTGGGTGGAAGCTCTCAGTAAAGAATACGTACATTAAATGTGAAAACAGCTCCTTCTTTCCCACCTTCATCAAACATCCAGCTGGCCTGAAGCCTTCCCTTACAGCACAGGTAGTGAGGACCTTGTTCTAGCAGCTGGTGTCATTGACATATCATCTCCTGTGACAGATAGCTAGGGACTAAAAGAGAGACAGCTCAACATGCTGTCAGCTGCTGTAACTGACATTGTGTCCCATTTTCAGGTGGCAGAGCACAGCTGAAGAAGGATCCTGCCCTCTCCGCTCCCAAATGCCTGTGGCAAAGTTGCTGTTTCACCCCCAGGTCCCACACAGCAATCTCATTAAGCTTCAAGCAGAGCATCTCCATCAAACACTATCGATCGGCCAGCTCTCCTTCCACCAGTGCATGGCTGCCACTCAACCCCACTACACATTCCAAATCTCTCCTCTTCTTGCAGCCTAAAAGGCAGCGTCATCTCTCCCATCTCTTGCTTTCCTGGCTTTGCATCGTGATGGACAGTTCAAATGGGTAGCCAAGCACACTTTCTGTTGACATGCTGGTTTCTTTCTGCATCCTTTTACACTTCCCTCAGGGCAGAGTTCCACCCAGCACCATGAATACCACTAGCACAACTGAAGGCAGTCGACTTGAGAGCACAAATAGAATCATAAAATCAGTAAGGTTGGAAGAGACCTCAAAGATCATCAAGTCCAACCTGTCACCCGATATCTCATGACTGCTAAACCATGGCACTAAGTGCCATGTCCAATCCCATCTTGAACACCTCCAGTGACAGTGACTCCACCACTTCCCTGGGCAGCACATTCCAATGGCAACAACTCTCTCTGTGAAGAACTTTCTCCTCACCTCGAGCCTAAATTTCCCCTGGTGCAGCTTGAGACTGTGTCCTCTTGTTCTGGTGCAGGTTGCCTGGGAGAAGAGACCAACCCCTCCTGTCTACAACCTCCCTTCAGGTAGTTGTAGACAGCAATAAGGTCTCCCCTCAGCTTCAACTTCTCCAGGCTGAACAGCCCCAGCTCCCTCAGCCTCTCCTCATAGGGATTGTGCTCAAGGCCTCTTCCCAGCCTTGCTGCCCTTCTCTGGACACGTTCAAGTATCTCAATGTCCTTATAAAATTGAGGGGCCCAGAACTGCCTATTCTCACTGCCTAAAAAAAAGTTGAAATAAAATAAAACAACAACAAAAAAAAGAGCTTCACTTGGGGAGATGGGAGAGTTGAGAGCTGAAAAAAAACCACCTTTTCCCACCACAGAAGATAGCTCAGTAGGTATATGGAATTGTGTTGATGTGACATCCCATAGGACAGCAGCCGGTGATCAGATATGAAACTGGCAGCCAAGAGAGGCAAAAAAAACCCACAGGGCTGAAAAAGCCTTCAGCAAATGTGACTTATAAGCCATCCTACAACAGAAGGTCTGCTTTGAGACTCAGGCTTGGCGAGACACTGAGACCAAGTCACTACAGTCCCCAGTTTCAACACCAGTGATACAAGATCAGTGCAGGCCCTATCAAATGAAAAAGAATAGAATAGAATGGAATGGAATGGAATGGAATGGAATGGAATGGAATGGAATGGAATGGAATAGAATAGAATAGAATAGAATAGAATAGAATAGAATAGAATAGAATAGAATAGAATAGAATAGAATAGAATAGAATAGAATTAACCAGATTGGAAAAAACCTTTGAGATCATTGAGTCCAACCTATCACCCAACACCACCTAATCAACTAAACCATGGCACCAAGCACCCCATCCAGTCTCTTCCTAAACACCTCCAGTGATGGTGACTCCACCACCTCCCTGGGCAGCACATTCCAATGGCCAATCACTCTTTCTGTGAAGAACTTCTTCCTAACCTCCAGCCTAAACCTCCCCTGGTGCAGCTTGAGACTGTGTCCTCTTGTTCTGGTGCTGGTTGCCTGTGAGAAGAGACCAATCCCCACCTGGCTACAACCTCCTTCGGGTAGTTGTAGACATCAAGAAGGTCTCCCCTGAGCCTCCTCTTCTCCAGGCTAAGCAACTCCAGCTCCTTCAGCCTCTCATCATAGGATTGTGTCATTTGACACATCCCTCAAGTGTTTTGATCCATGGTTACAGCTTGCATGCAGCCAGGGCCATCAGTTGCTGCTTCATGGGAAGCCCCATTCCCTTCTTTGCTGCAGATGACCAGGACCATGATGCTCTAGCAAAGGAGCAGAAAAAGAAAAGGGCCTTGTACATCTCTGTTCCATGTGTCTTATCTGTGCCCCATGCTGGGACAAAGTGGGTTGTCCAGTTAAGGAGCGTCTCAGGCTGATTTCTCCATGGATGTGGCACCATGAATCCTTTTTCTCCAGGTAGCACCAGGCTGGTACACCACAGGTCACATTTTATCCAGACCAGGATGGGTCTTTTCCTGCTTTACAAATTACAACTCCATCCTTTAAGCTTTTAATTTTCTAGTATCAAAAGGACTTAGGATGACATCCCTGACTGATTTTTAGCTAAGCAGTCCTAAAAAATCCTCACCATATCACCTCCTCTGCTTCTGCAGCATCCCCCAGCTAAAGCCCCCTCTGAAGCACTAGTGGAAGGATGCACAAGATGGGGCCACAATGCTCCAGAGAGTCTCAGGATGAGGGCTACTGACCCAGGCCCATTGGCTTTGGTGATGCCAGTGATGCCCAAAAGTACATAATCCCCTGAGGCCAACAAAATGTTAGCCCCTGTGTAAACCAAGTTCAGCCACCTCTGTCTGCCTTGCAGAGAGCTGCCTTCTTTCCTAGCCCCTGGCATCCTCATGGCCTGAAGTGCAGCCCTCGGGCAACCCCTGAGGCAATGGCTGCTCGGTTTCCCAAGAAGCTTAGCCTGAAGCCGTGGTTGCATCTACAGAAGAAAAGGGATTTTGTCCATCTCTCAGAGCACAGGGCTGGACTGCTGCAAGAGCCACCACCCACCCAAATACATCAACTTTCTCTGGTTTTAGCCTTTCCTAATCTGAGTCTTAATAAACAAATTATTTATAACACCTAGAGGCAGAGAAAATAATGTGTCTGTCTTGGTTTTACACTCTTCCCCAGACACTGGCTACTGCTGAAGATGGAAGGAGACAAGATTTTGGCCTGGATGTTCTCACTCCTGATGAGTACAGAACTGGGTGGATTAGCTTGCTCTAGGAATTTGTTCTAGCCTGGATGCCCAAACTAGCTGTTCATTTTATCACAGCATTTCTTGCAAGCATTGGAAGATGTCTGTAGGGCTGGTTCTTCCTGGGCCACAAAGCCACACACTCATGCACGGTGGTGAATGGTGCCACATCCAGCTGGAGGCGAGTCATTAGTGGTGTCCCCCAGGGACCAGTTCTGGGCCCCACCATGATCAATATCTTTATTGATGATCTAGACGAGGGGATTGAGTCCATTATCAGTAAATTTGCAGATGACACCAAGTTGGGAGCAGGAGTTGATCTGTTAGAGGGTAGAAGGGCGCTCCAGAGGGACCTTGACTGGCTTGACAGATGGGTGGAGTGTGGCCAGCAGGAGCAGGGAAGTCATTGTGCCCCTGGACTCAGCACTGTTAGGCCACACCTTGAGTCCTTTGTCCAGTTCTGGGCCCCTCAATTTAAGAAGGACATTGAGACTCTTGAATATGTCCAGAAAAGGGCAACAAGGCTGGGGAGAGGCCTTAAGCACAAGCCTTATGAGGAGAGGCTGAGGGAGCTGGGGTTGTTTAGCCTGGAGAAGAGGAGGCTGAGGGGAGACCTTCTTGCTGTCTACAACTACCTGAAGGGAGGTTGTAGCCCTTCAGGTGGGGGTTGGTCTTTTCTCCCAGGCAACCTGCACCAGAACAAGAGGACACAGTCTCAAGTTTAAGCTTGAGGTGAGGAGAAAGTTCTTCAGGGAGAGAGTTGTTGGCCATTGGAATGGGCTTGCCCAGGGAGGTGGTGGAGTCACCGTCCCTGGAGCGGATTGGATTTGGCACTTGAAGCCATGGTTTAGTCATGAGGTGTTGGGTGACAGGTTGGACTTGATGATCTTTGAGGTCTTTTCCAACCTTATTGATTCTATGATTCTATGAATGGGGGAAAGGACAGTGGTGCAAGTTAACAGCATGCTCAGCTAAACATTAGCATAAAGACCACGGGCTGGTGTAGTGCTTGCTTATCCTCCCAGCCCTGCTTGGTGCATGAAGACAGCAAGAGGCACCTCTGCCCTGGACTGTGTGCCCTTGGAAGGGTGTATGGCTCCATGCACTATTGAAACTAAAGGCAGACAGCAGCTGACAGACACCGTTGAAGTGGTCTCAGAGGAGAGCAAAGAACAACTCAGAGGCAGAAGCGACACAGATGCACAGCTCATGGGCCTCACATCAAACCTCTCCCACTGTGCTGCGATGGCCATCAGTGGAATTAACCTTCCACTCTAATCACAATCATTAAATTCCTGCTAACGCCCCTGTCCTAGGTCTGTCCAAACAGCTCTGTTATCTGTCACCTCCCTACACGGTGAGCCTGGCTCCCCACTGCCTCAGCTCTCATTAATGCTGCTCTGACTGGCTGATGAGGCAAGTGGCAGCCGGCTCCAGAGCCCAGATGAGTTTTGTAGACAGCAGGGGATGTTTATCCAACATGGAGGGCAGGAAAGCACAAACAAAGAGAGACCGCACAATTATTCAGGCATTGCACAGGGCCAGTCTCATTAAAGACAATCCCCCTGACAGGAATTAATCTGAAGTGACAACCCAGTGAGCTAATTCAGCAAATGGGTCTGGGGCTTGGCCGGGTGCAAATTTCAGGGGTCCGTCTGGCATGTAGAGCTGAGCCTGCTCCAAGGAGGGTTTAGGCAGGAATGTGTTAAGCTGGCCTTGTTCTGGCCAGAACCTACAGATCAGAAGATATGGAGCAGCCTCAGGTCTCCCTGAGGGGCACAATGAAGATTAAAGTTCCTTAGTACACCAATACCTTCTCCTTCCTCTTTCTCTTGCAGCCGCAGGTCACAGATGGGTTGCAGCTCATTAAGTGCATAGTAATTCTGCCACTATCCCCTGTAACTGTAACCACCAGCCCAACTCAGATCTTTCCTCCAGGATGCAACCTGCTTGCAATATTAGATGGCTTTTCATTTCTCTTTAATGTTAGAGCAGAGCTCTGGGAGGGGATAAAATACACAGAGAGAAACAAGCAACTTAAAAGGCTTTTTATTTTTTAAGTAAAGATCTGCTATGGGGAGGCTGCTTTGAATCCCCAGGCAATGAAAAACCATTTTCAGTTAGAGTGCAGTGCCTCAGTGCCTTTCTATGCTACCAGAATACATGGAAGAAAAAAGAAGTTGAATGAGCAGATAACCCAAAAGACTCATGGCATCCACCCACCACCAAAACACCCAAGGCAGTGAACTCATTAAGTTTACTGGCTAAGGTGAAGTCAGGTGGTTGGCATTTGAACCAAGAAAGGAAAAACCTCCCAAGCAGTCAGGACAGCTGTCCATGGTGTCCCTGCTGCTGGTCAGCAGGAACGTTTTCCCCTCTGAATTTCCACTCCAGACAATGTTGCTGCCTAAGCCCACCTGACTGATGCACTCTGGGAAGTAACAGCCTCTTTGCTGAGCCTTGCAGCACAGGCTGCACAAGAAGCTTGCTCCATGCTGCTATCGTATGTGCTCTGCCTGGGTCAGTGGCTTCAAGCTCTCAGACTGCCTGTTTGTTTTTAACTGAAAGTTAATTCTTATTCTACTGGAACTGGTATGTCTGCTCTACAGTGCTGGGAACATTCAGCTCATGTGGAAAGGCACCTGCCTGTCTTGTTGGGAGCCCCTCATGCACTGCTTAGGAAACCAAATTCCCCCAGACTGCTTGCAATCCCCCCAGGAATGCCCAGCCAGCCCTTGGAAGCTGTTGAACAGGCAGAGTTGGAGGAGCTACAGCACCAGCCAATTAATAAGCAGCACTTTTACTCTCACCCAGCCCCACTTTCAGCAGCTGCAGCAAGCAAATTTAATTCAAGGGTTCCCAGGTGCCTTGCAAAGCATCCTGCTACTTGGGGATCTTCACATTACACGTGCCAATAGCTCTTCAAGCAAACCAGGGAGAGTGAAATGAAAATCAGCAGACCATTCTACAACCCAGCTGGTTGCCATTTAGATTTCAGCTCAGCAAGAGTTAATCCCCCTGCAGACAGCCCCTCACCACTCTATGACTGCAGCCTGCTGCTCCCACATTCGTCCATTATTAAGATGCTGAAAAGCACCTGCCAGGACCACTGAAGCTGAGGAGCTCCCAGGGCTGGCGAAGGTGGGCTGGCTAAGCTTTTGTCAACTTGATGCTGGCGACAAATCCATTGTGTCTGACCACGTGTAAGACCCATTTGTCTCAGGAGAATATTCCTCTTCAATCTTAGCTCTCTAGGAGTATTTTTGTGCCACCAGAGCTACTGCCTGGAAACTGATGTATCCAGTGGGGAGGGTGCACAGGCAAACAGCAGCTCCTCATTCAGGCAGACAAATTTCCTTTCTTAAGAGCTAGTCAGTTAGCAATGCTTTTAAGCTTTTGAGATCTTCATAGAATCATGGAATTGTTAGGGTTGGAAGGGACCTCAAGGATCACCTAGTTCCAACCTCCCTGCCAGGAGCAGTTTCACAGCTATGTTCATTAATATCACTATGTTCTGCAGCCCAGCAATGGAGCAGCAGGACACAAAGCTTAACCCAGATGCCCCAGCACAGAGGAGAAGGTGTGACAAAGCAACAAAGCCTGCAGGATGCGGAAGAGCTCGATGGAACAAGGCAAAGAGTGAGAGGTCAGGAGGTGTCACAAGGCTGCTTGGAGCCCAAGTGAGAGACCACAGGATAAACATCAGGAAGGCAGTGACAGGAGCACAGAGGCAATTCTGGGAAATGTTAGGTTGGAGACAAGAGGCAAAGTGATCCTCTAGGGCAAGGAAATTCAAAGGGCTCAGCAAGATCTCAGCATGGCACACAGAGGTGGAAACCTCAATATGAAACACAAGTGACTTTGTTGGAGGAGAGCCAGGAGGAGGCAACAGCATGGACCCATTTTCCAGTATTTCCCACTTGTGCTGGACAGAAGTGGGAACAAATCTTCCCTACTTCTTCCTCTCCGTGCCCTCCCTTATTCACACCAAGGCCACCACGATGGTACCTGTAGCCGTTTTTAAGAGCCTAACCGTACAAGAGACTGAGCTACAGAGAGCCATGGTAAACACTCTTCCAACAGTCACAGCTATGTGGTGATGCTGCCCAAGAAACATTAACAACAGTAACCGATGGAGCATGAACAAAACTGGAGAGGGAGGTGTTAAATTTGCACAGGCACTGAGCTTCCTTCATATCATAACTGCAAACAGAAATGCAGTTTTTCCATTTTCTGGATCTCTTTCAGTAGGAACTCGATGTAGAATGGATCCAAAATCACTTCTAGGCACTGTGCAAAAGGAGAAAACCTCAACTTCACTGAACAATAAAAATCAGAAATGAGTTCATTTAGTTGTAGTGCTGATAACAGCGAAACTCGTCTGAGAGGGACGGGGTACTATGACAAACTGCCTTCATTATTAGAGGCTCCCCCGTGTCCTGTATTATTATTAAGCACTGACAATGAGCTCTGCATGGTTTGAGTAACAAACAAAGGCTGTCCCACCCCAGAGAGCTCAATCAAATGGAGACATAAAACTGGAGCCTACTGTGCAGAACTAGAGGAAGGAGACACTCGAATCTTTTTAATTATTTTGTTTTCTATCTCCAGAGTAAGCAAACTTTCCCTTGCAAAATGCATTTGCTTCTAAGCTGCCACTGAATGGTAAGAACTCCCAATTTTAAGCATCTCCATTTAAAAAAATAAAATAAAATGTTGAATTCAGGCACTGTGCTGAGAGTGGATGAAAGTACCTGGCAGTCCTGCTAGGTTAATGTGCTCTTTGAAAACATCAGACTTTCCCCTAACCTTCTCCAAATGGTGATCTCTTCAGATTTCTCTCAGTTCCCCCCCTACCCCAGTATGATTCCTCTTCATACTCAGAAACCTTGAAATCCACTTTTCTTCCCCTGCAGAGTTTATATGTCCCAAATGGCTTCATTACTGTGACAGCATGAAAGCCCTTGTGCAACACAAACAGCCGATGACTTTTTCCTGCGGTTCCTGCCTGGAGAGCTCTTCAGCTTATTCCCTTTATTTCACAGGAGTGAGGAGGATAGAATTCCATTCACGTGAGTCTTTGGCCTATAAAATCTACAATACCTACTAATGACTGTGGGGTTTCATTCACATTAAAACCCCATTCAAAACACTGAACATGAACAGTCTGATGGGACTGCAAGGCATTGAAAGACCTTGATCGTACCTATCACCAAAAGTAAAAATGAACCTGAGCTGAGTGCTTGGCCACTCTCTTCCATTTGTGGGGGAAGGTGCGAGACCGCCAGCATCAAGCAGTTTTATCACCTTCAACTCTTAATTGGCAAGGAAACATTGACTCAGCTGCCTCCTGAGAGGTTCTTTTTCCAAGGGCATGCACCGAGGCTCCTGAAGAGCAGACTTTACCTGCCGGACATCCAGGCGGTACTTGAGGATGGGGTCCACAGCATCAGGTTCTTTCTGTGTCCACTGCAACACGTAAGAGTAATTCTTGGATTGCTTCTGGCTCAAGGTAGGGTTGGGAGTGTCATAGTAAAACTCAGGGCTGTAAGCTTTTGCTGGAGGGGAAAAAAAGAAGAGAGAGGAAAACAGAAGAGCAAGATCAAGGGGTACATAGATTACAAAGTGAAGCAGCCTCACTCAGCGAGCTCCTTCACTTGCTTTTGACATGATGGACACATTTACTATTGAGGCTGGTCCATTGATGTGCCATCATTTTCTGTGAATCTCTACTGCTTTCACAGCCTGAACTACTGGGAGGGTTAGTAGCCCTGAAATATCAGTGGGGCATGACTGACACCAGAGAAGGTGGAAACAACTTCAGTTCTGCGGCTGAAATCAGGTCTAATCTTTTCTCTCTTGCTTTGTAGTTTAGATTGAGGTAACAACTTTAAACTGGCATTTCTCCTGTTTCATCTGATGCTTTAGAGAGCCTCCTGCTAACAAACCCCAAGGAAAGATCACTTGGCCAGTAGGTCATAGCAAAAGTGTTATTTATCACACAGGGACCATGGCATTAAAAAGAAGACCTTGCTCCTTCTGCATCTCCCCTGCCTCGGCAACACAGTGCTCCAGCCTCTTTGTAACGTGACAGTCAAGTCAGCAGCAAAGGGGATGCTGACCTCAGCCTGGGTAAAAGCAGCAGGAGCTTTTGCAGAGGTGGAGATGTCTTATCTCAACCCTTATCTCCCCTTAAAAACAGAGGGCAGCAGGAGAAAGGGAAATACAGGAGGCATGATATACCAGAAAGAAACTGGATAGTTCAGAGAACAAGATATTTCTTGTCATTTCCCCCGCTGCTGCTGTCCTAAACATCTACCAAACAAGATTTGAAGTTGACTGCCATGCAGCCCAGTGACTGGTAGACTAATGCACAAGGCCCAGAAGCAACTCCAGGTCTTACCCACAACTGGTTTTGAGCTGTTTGAAATTACCTTCATTTCAGTTTTTGCACCTAAGTTTTTGGCAGGTGCTGCCCTGGGCCTGCCAGGATCTGGACATGAACCAGAACTCTCCTTTCTGGGTTCCGGTCCAGCGTGGACCTCTGCAGACCAGAAAGATGCAGGGCAGAAAGGGATGCTGGAGAGCACAACAGACATAAGCACTGTATCCCAGGGTGATGGTGCACCCTTCCACTTGAATCACAGGCTCTGCCATTCTGTGTGGTTATAATTAGGCTCGAAAGGCTTCAATGTTTATTTTGTATGAGCTCAGGTGGGTAACATTGATGTTTATTTTCAAGTCCTTTTTTTTTCTCCTATTATTTTTATTGACTTGAATTTTTTGCACATGCAAGAAGTTCAGAACCACCTCAGAGACCAATTGCTGCTTATTCAACTTGTATTGACTGTGGAAGTCAAGCTTCATAATAGATTCCAAAATAAAATCAGAACTGATGATAATCATCACCTTGCATGATATTAATTCCTTATTAATTGACTCCAGGATGGAAATGGAAGCCTAAAGAAATTAAGCCTTCTAATAGAAATGCAGCACATCAAGATACTTCTGGAACTTCCTTTCTGAAAGGTTTTACTACTCCTGCAAAGTTTTGGGTTTTTGCCTACTACTGATGGGAAGAGCTGAAGGTTGTTAGAATCACAGAAAGAATCATAGGATCACAGAATCATGTTCACATCACCTTTCAGTGGCTAGTGGAAGTGCAGATGGTGAGCAGTATGAGCTGCTCTTGCTCTAAGGGAGAGAGTTGGATGTCTCACTATCCTTTCAAGACATCTCAGAAAGCTTACCTCCCATCCATACAATAAACTAATCTCATACTGGGCAGATGTATGTACTCTGGTTCCAGTACATCTGAACACCTCAAAGTCATATATGAGTCACTGCCTCCCTGTCAGATGGGGAGATTTTTGGTCCTTCTTTCACAGAGAAGGACAGGAACAAAGAGACTGTGCCATTCCCTTAGCTCACACAGGAAGGCTGTGGCTCATGGGAGTCCTGAGCCCAGGTGCAGTAGTCTAACCCCTGGATCATTTTCCAGGTTGCTCTGCAGGTTCAGGTCTAATTGATTTGTACCTGGTGGCCCTAGGTTCAGCTAGGATAGGGTTAATTTTCTTCACAAGAAGTTGAGGGGCCACACTCAGGATAGCCAGCTGAACCAGCCAAAGGGGTATCCATACCATACAGCCTCATGCCAGCTCTATAAGAGGGGGTCTGGCATGGGGCTTTAGGTGCACAGGTGGGTGATGTTGTTGCATTTCATGTTATTTGGTTTTATATACTGCTTTATTTCCTACTGCTCTCATTCCCATTGTTGTTTATTTGTTCTTTGTACTGTCCTACTAAACTCCCTTTACCTCACCTTGAAGGATTTTGCATTTTGCTCCCTATTTTTCTTTCCCATCCTACCAGGGAGAGGAGTTTAGGGGTGGGTGGGGGGTGTGAGTGGCTGCATGGGACTCACCTGTGGCTGAAACCATGGACACTGACACAGGCAGAGATGTCTGGAGCTAAAAAGCTGCCACCAGATATTAACATCTTGGAAATGGAGAAGGGATGCAGGAACACAAATGCTTGCTGCTTCCCTGATGAGTGCTCTCTAGGGATTAATGCTGCTTTCTGCTGAGGGCATCTTACCTTGTGGGGCACACCAGGTGGCAATATGTATTTGTTACTACTTCCAGCAAGAAATTAATGTTCTGGGAATGTTCCCAAGCATGCTAGGGACATAGCTTGCTGTGGTTGCTCATAGGGAAATATGGTTTAGGAAGGATGTTGAGTTGCTGGAATGTGTCCAGAAAAGGGCAACAAAGTTGGTGAGGGGTTTGGAACACAAGCCCTGTGAGGAGAGGCTGAGGGAGCTGGGGTTGCTTAGCCTAGAGAAGAGGAGGCTCAGGGGAGACCTTATTGCCAACTACAACTACCTGAAGGGAGGTTGTAGCCAGGTAGGGGGTTGGTCTCTTCTCTCTAGTAACCAGCACCAGAACAAGAGGACACAGTCTCAAGCTGTGCCAGGGCAGGTTTAGGCTGGATGTTAGGAAGAAGTTCTATACAGAGAGAGTGATTGCCCATTGGAATGGGCTGCCTGGGGAGGTGGTGGAGTCACCTTCATTGGAGGTGCTCAGGAGGAGACTTGATGGGGTGCTTGGTGCCATGGTTTAGTTGTTTAGGTGGTGTTGGTTTGGTTGATGGGTTGGACGCGATGATCTTGGAAGTCTCTTCCAACCTGGTCCTATTCTATTCTATTCTATTCTATTCTATTCTATTCTATTCTATTCTATTCTATTCTATTCTATTCTATTCTACTCTATTCTATTCTATTCTATTCTATTCTATTCTATTCTATTCTATTCCATTCCATTCCATTCCATTCCATTCCATTCCATCCCATCCCATCCCATCCCATTCCATTCCATCATTTACTTAATAGCATGACCAAGCTTATGAAGGAAAAGTAGAAAGGGCTAAAGTTCCCAAGTAAAAGTTCCACTGCCAGGAAGCCCAGAAAATCTCAAGGGATGAGAGTAAAGTCCTAAAAAGGACCCCAAACACTAAAGCACTTTGGGCTTCCTCATTTCTGTGAGCATGCTCGAACCATTCCAAACCCTGGGAAAGGTCTGCTTCAAAATCATGCCTCTGTGGATGTTATTTATCCTCATTTGTTCAACCCTGACTCGAAAAGTATTATAAATCAGCCCTGACTGGAAACTCAGTATTTTGGCTGGAATTTACTGCTTATTAAGTCAACTTCATTGAAGAGCTTTTCTAGAAACTGGTGCCCAAGTCAATTCTGGGGTCATGGGAAAAGCAGATTTAACGATCAGGTGGAGAGGCTAGGTCAGATGTGTGGTTTTAGATGCTCTATCTCTGCCATCCCTCTTTGCAGTTGCAGGTGCCAAGGAGGAGTGCCCTTACTAGACTCACACAAAAGAGTGAGCAGCAAGTCTACCTATTCCCATCTCATGTTCATCCTAGTAGGTGTCACAGGACACAAACAGGAGACACAGGAAAAGTACAGGAATATATCATATGGGTTTTGTTCATTTTTTAGGGGGAAATTACATGGTTTGGAAGCTACTGGGGGATATGGAGAGAGTCTGTCACTCCTCCCTGGTCCACCGGGAGGTGGTGGAGTCACCATCATTGGAGGTATTCAGGGGGAGACTTGATGGGGTGCTTGGTGCCATGGTTTAGTTGTTTAGATGGGTTGGATTGGTTGATAGGTCGGATGTGATGATCTTGAAGGTCTCTTCCAACCTGGTCCATTCCATTCCATTCCATTCCATTCCATTCCATTCCATTCCATTCCATTCCATTCCATTCCATTCCATTCCATTCCATTCCATTCCAATTCTATTCTATTCTATTCTATTCTATTCTATTCTATTCTATTCTATTCTATTCTATTCTATTCTATTCTATTCCTTCTCTACAATACATATTGTCCAAGACTCAAAGCTGATTACAGCCTTGAATTAAGTCCTGTGTCTTTCAAGCAAGTGGACAAGCACTGCTGAAAGGTACCAGTGACTGGCACTAACTGCTCCACATCCATCCCAGCCGTGAGAGACTGCCTGACTGATGGAGGCAGATCTCCTTGCTGGCTTAGGGGAAGTTACCCCTTCTGAACTCAGCAGTAGAGGTTGCCTATACTGGCACCAGTTTATGGGGAGTAAGCTTCCTACCCTCATGACCTCACCAACAGCTCCCTCCAATGTGTACTCTGTCACTTACCAGACACCTGGAAGAGGCAGGTGGAGACCCCCACATCGTTGGAAATGCTGCACTCATAGGTACCGCTGGTCTCTCGGCTAACGCTGTCCACCTTCAGCTCAGAGTAGTCCTGCTGCTCTGCCAGGGGCTGTGCCAGGAGCGTCCCGTTGAAGCGCCAGACGGAGGTGGCCACCTTCATGGGGCTGCCCTTCAACATGGTGCAGCGCAAGGCGATGCCGCGCCCCATGCCCTGGCGCACGTCCTGGAAGGCCGGTTCCACTACGGGGGGACTGGAGACCGAACAGAGCAACAGATGGGGATGCCATCAGGGAACTGCCGCCGGGCTCAGCACCGTCGCCCCAGTGGTGCCTCTGGAGAGACGGGCACCGATGACTTCCAAAGGCATATTTATTTTCTAATGGGAGACAGGTTGCATCAAACTAAAAGCAGTTGTTTGACATCCCCTTCTGACTGGCCTGGGACCACCTCCTACCTCCCTCCCTTTCAGGGGTGCTCGGTAGCAAGTACTCATCCCACAGTGAGACACTGCTTGGAGAAGCTACCAAGACCTTCTCTTTCATACGAGAAGTGCAACTCCAGCAGCTGAGTGCCACACCTTGGGTTCAATCCTCAGATCCTAATCAGAATAACCATAGTCTTCACATCCAGTACCAACTGCACTTGGGTATGCTCCCAAGCAGTTATATTCATGTTCTACTGGTCAGCATCCTACTGGCTTATCAGAGACTTCATCTTCAGATGGAGGGATACACTTCCAGCTGGTCCCATAGAGAACAGACCTGAAGGGGTATCAGAGAGTGTCTCCCAACTGCATAAATACAGCACATAAGGGCTTAGCTACAGGGACTCTGGGTCCTACTTCAGGCCCCCTTCAGTATCTGAAGGGGGCCTACAAGAAGGCTGGGGAGGGACTTCTCAGGATCTCAGGTAGTGATAGGACTAGGGGGAATGGAATGAAACTGGAGGTGGGGAGATTCAGGCTAGATGTGAGGAAGAAGTTCTTCACCATGAGAGTGGTAAAGCCCTGGAATGGGTTATCCAGGGAGGTGGTTGAGGCCCCGTCCCTGGAGGTGTTTAAGCCCAGGCTGGATGAGGCTCTGGCCAGCCTGATCTGGTGTGGGGTGTCCCTGCCCATGGCAGGGGAGTTGGAACTAGCTGATCCTTGTGGTCCCTTCCAACCCTGACTGATACTATGATACTATGATACTTTAGTCTCTGACAATTACCCAACTCCAGGGGCACAGAAGCACCTGTGGGTATGCAGTGTACAAGCATCGCCTCCACTTGGTAGCCCTTGTTTTACAGGGGCTGATTGTTTTCTAGGCACCTGTTCTCAACTCTCAAGTCTCTGGGCCCTTTGCTGCACTTAAATGGATTAAAAGCAGCTCTTGCCTGAGCTCACATTGCCGTGCTGAGCAGCATGGTCAGCTCATTACAGATGGCTTTGCTAGCAATGTGTCTCTGCGGGTGCTCCAAGCACCGACTTGCCTTTGGCTCACACGTCTCCCACCTCACGGTGAGAATAATGTGAGAAGTTGTTTGATTAGACCTGGTGCCATGAATGTGTCATCTCCATCCCTAGCTGTTATCCCATTTCCTGGGTCACATCTGCTCCTTAATTGAAGCTGGTGGGGTCTCACGTTATAATCAAGGCCAGCTGGTGATGGGGGGCAGGGGTGGGGGTGAGAAACAGGGAGAGAAAAGGAAAAGGAAAGCTTAAAGAAAAAGGGCACAGCAGCTCCAGATGTACTCAAAGCAATCTATATCTCATGAAGAGGAAAGAGAGGCATGGGAGAGTAAGTTCCCTCGCTGCACAAAGTGCACCTGTGTATACAGCAGGACCAGAATAAGAGAAAAGGTCTGAAATTGGGCCAGATGTTCCCTGCAAGAACACATGCTGTAAAGCAAGTGCCTGCCTGGGTCTCACTGAGGGAGTGTCAGGGCTGGTAAAATGTCAGAAAGGAGCAGGACTGGGACATTCAAGATGCTTCCTCAGGTCACAGGAACAGCAAGGCAGCCAAGGATGCAGAAGATATTTAATCTTCTTCAGATGAGAAATGGGATTTATTTGATTTGCACTGGGACAAACTCTGCTATACTATCACCTTGTGAAGGGAATGTCTGAAAGGGCCTATAGGGTAAAGAATGATTGCGTTTTCTCCTCTTGTCTCTGACACTAGGAAACACCCAACAAGCACTAACTCTGCAGTTAGTCCTGGGGCCCTAGGGTTTTCTGGAGAGAAAAGAAAAGAAAGCTGAAGCAGGTCATCCCATCACTGGAAAGGATACACCACTATGCCAAGGGGCCACTATTCCTAAAAGATGCCAGTAGGTAGGAAAGCAAAGTAGGGTCAACAGCAGTTACTGAGCCTCCAGTGCCTACTGGTGAGCCCACACTTATTCAAGTAAGTTATACACAAAAGGGAAATCCATCACCAAGGCAGGGATTCAGTCTGCAAATCCTAGCACTCCACAACACAGCCTTTTCTCATCCCTGGCTTGACCACAAGATAAAAGAGCCAGTGCTCTGACTCTCCAGAACTGGGAACCAAACAGCACACCCAAGATACCAACTGTCTTGGAGCAAAGACCTCCAACATGACTCCTCCACAGAATCCTTTAGGGAACTGGAGAAAATAATGATTTTTTCCAGGTGCCTCTAATACCCACGCAGAGCAGCATCCCCACTGGCTATAAAGGAAGAGTATCTGGCTGCTTGGGCTCACTAAGCTGCCATGGTGCTCTTTAGGGAGCTTAGGTATCAGCCTCAGTTTTCAGCCCAGTTCCAAAGGTGGGTTCTTGTTCTGAGGCTCCTCAAATGCCTTCCTGTATCTCATCTGAACTCCAGTGCATGCAGTTGCAGTGCTCTTTTAAACAGCAGCCATACTGCAGACAGCAAGTTGCTGTGCTTCAAGAAGGAGGTAAAAGGCCTCTGCATACACAGGACTTCAGGACTGGCTGATAAGATAGACAGCAAACATTTTCTCACAGCACACAGCTGAACTCTAGAAGAGCTATCTGGCAGGAGGAGCCACAAAATGGGTGAAGGGGGCAGCACATTACTTTCTATGCAGCACTAAAGGAGTGAAAATCCTTCAGCAACCTTAAGATGTGGATGATATGAAATGCAAGCAGCAGAATTAACTCATTAAGAGCAAATCAAATTAGTCAAAACACAGATTATCTAATCCAGCATGCCAGGCACACTAAAGCAAAGCCAGGCAGTAGGCAGCAACCTTGCTGTGAGCCATAGCAGATACTTAGAACTGAAGGGTTGCTAAGCCAAGCACGGTGTTCACAATGATGACGGGCAAGAGCAAGGGAAGCACAACAGAGAAATGTCAAATGTTATGTTTCTCTGTGCCCTGATAACTTCTTATTTTCTTGGTTTTACTGGACATAACCAAGACTAAAATCCTCATCCTGCTAGGTGAATGAGAGTTGGACTGGCTGTTGAGCTGTGCTCAAGTCTGCAAGTATTTCTTGTAAGCCTGTTTTTATTTTGGCCCTGAGGAAGAAAGCAGCACTCTTCCTTGCAAGAGCCAAACTGCTTGCAGGAGAGACCACCGTCTCCTTGCACTGTTACCGTGCTGTCCTGCTCGGGCACGGATCAAAAAGTGGTATGCAGTGTGATTCTTGAAATTCAGAAGGCAGAGAGGCCTCTTTCACCAGTGCTGAAGTCAGAGCATCCCAGGATAGCAGTGATTCGCTATGGAACATTTTTCACTTGTGAGGTAAACACAGAATCATTAATTTTTTTTGCTTTAGGAAGTGGGGGTGTTGTCATGAGGCTGCTCAGTCTGATACAGATGAAAGGCAAAGAAAGGCTCATATTGGAGTAGACTGGTGCATGGACAGCAGTGACAAGCTTAAACACAAACCAGCGTGTGCAGAACAAGAGAACACCGGGTGAACAAACTTCACATTATGAGCTCAGGCAACAACTGAGAGGGTAAAAAATCCTAGACGCCACAGTACAACACTACCATGCAAGACCATGCAAAGCCTGCTTTTCTGCTGCAGCCTGAGGACTGTGAACACCATATCCTGGTCAATTCCCAAATGCTGCCTCATTTTTAAAGGCTGTCAGAGATGATAAGTTCATTCATAACTTGCTTTCAGACTCACAGGGAGCCCTTTTCCCCTGTAGCTGTCCGGACCAGTAGCTGACAACAGCCATCTCTGTAGGTGCTCAGCTGCCTATATTGTACTGCTGTTCTATGCAGCTGTCATGGGCTGCTGTGCTCTCATTTTTCTACAAGTACTTACTTCCCACAATGCTTCCTCTGCTGCAAAGAGCACCACAGTGCAGCAAATGGCCAGGTGGAAAAAGAAAGGCACAAGCCAGAAGATGGCCTCCCTGAGGCCACATGAACTGACAGCATCAGGCAAGAAGCTTGAGAGGCCTGTATCCTAACCTGCACTTTAATCTAGGAAGCCCAGGCTTCCTCCTCTGTGGAAAACACTCTCTGCTCTTCAATCATCATTCACATTTTTATTTATAATCCCAAAACAGTGCAACATGTAACACAAGTGATGAATACAGCAAGCCTGGATAGATTAGAAAGCATCTGTATTTTCAGCAGTTCTCATCCCACTCAGTTGAATGGCTCCCTCCAAGCTTAGCTGTGCAGTCACAGTGTCAGTGGGACTCTTGCTTGCAAACTTCGCCTTCTCCCAGGAGAGCTAAATGACCACTCACTTGATGGATTAACATTGCAAAGGACACACAGATAACCCAGTATGAAAAACTGCACTCTGTGGGCAGTTACAATTATTAGTGGTGTTTTGTTATTCAAAGTGTCTGATGACACCAGGCAGCAATTTCCCTGGAAAGGCAAGTCAGCACAGGCCTTGTGAGAGCTATATGATCCCATCCAGCATCCATTTACATTCTGACAGGCACCCTTCTGCAGTCATACTGGCTGCAGTCTTCCCTAATCTACCCCAGATGACCAAAGCAATCCAGCAAAGGGTGCTTCCCTTATCCAGCCCTTGGTGCCATTACTGGGGGTAATAAAGATGCCACAGGTATCAAAAGATACTTGCACCCTTGCTTTTACAGCAGGTGGAAAACTCTGGTTTCAGATCCAGATCTCAGCTCTCTACCCAAGTAAGCAGGAGCTCTTTTATTGTCACATGGCTGGGAAATCACAGCTGAGCAATTCTGTTCCCTACAGCACCCACGTCTCAAGAATGCACATTAGGCACCAGCAGTTTTATCATGTGGAGACAAATCATAGAATGGTTTTGGCTAGAAAAGGCCTTTGGGATCATCAGGTTCAGCTGTTATCTAACTATGCCAAGTCTGGTGCTAAACCATGTCCCTTAACACCACATCTTTTGAACATCTCCAGGGATGTGGATTCAACCACACACCAGTACAGCAGGATATCCAACTGCTCAGTACATTTACAGGCCGAGTGTCATCTTCTTGTTTATAAGAGATGATGCAATTGAGTAGTTAGAAGAGGAAGATGGAGGAAGGCTTGCTCAGCCTACTTCAGTCAAAAGGCAGAATCTTTCTTTCATCTTCTATGCCTTCTGCCTTTGCACTTCAGCCTCGCCATGTATAAATAGATAGAACATATATTTTGTGAAGTGCTTGAAAGCCAAGTTGCAACTACTGTTATTTCATACAAAACAAATTTGTCTGAGTACAATTTCGGCTAGACAAGTGGATGCAGGGACCCGAGAAGAAGGGCTCAGAGGAGAGGACTTAGTTCTGTGCTAGTTGACCGCTTTTAAAACAAGAGCAAATGAAATGTATTCACTACCAGCTTTTCTGCTTTCCTCTTCTCTGAGCTTTCTGAGCCAATTAGCTCAGCCAGTTTTCACCTTGCTTTAATAAAGAGGATTTACTAAAGGATTTCCTCTTTAGCATGATGAGCTGTGCTGATTAATACATGAGACCCCCTAGCTCTCTTTCCAAAATGCTTTAAAGAAAGTCCATCCTGGGTGAGAATTTCCAGATCTTCTGCCTCACAGACATACCTCCTTAAAAAAGATCTGTCCCAGATATGCTGGAACTCCACTCAGATTTGCTGGCCAATTAATTCATGCTAACAAGACACTACAAAGACAATCCCTCCTGCAGCGTAAAGCCACCTCATTCCCATGCCTCAGCTACCTTCAAGGGCCTGGTTTCAAAACCCTGTGCTCCCTAACTGAAAAAGGTAAGTAGGAAAAGATGGTGTATGTACAGAAGACACACATTTGTATGCAAAATGCATGTTGAGAATTCTGCTCCCACCCACCCAATTAGTGAAGTTATGCACAAGAGAAACTGAGCATTTCAGAGGCAACACCTTCAATTACTGCCAGACCAATGGCATAGTCCAAACCCAGATTTTACTCACCTCAGACTAACATGATAATATTGTCTCTAACACACAGCTGGTTTTGCTAGTTAGAGCAAGGTAAAGCAGGATGAAGCAGGGTGGGTCTGAGATTCTCCTTCCTACCCACATACACACAAGAGGGCATCAGATGTGACACATCCAAGTGCCGGGTTCTACACATTGGCTGCAGCCACCCCATGCAGCACTACAGGCGGAAAGGGACCTGGGGGCACTGGGTGATAGTTGGCTGGAAAACATGAGCCAGCAATGGGCCCAGGGGGCCAAGAAGGCCAATGGCATCCTGGCCTGCATCAGGAACAGTGTGGCCAGCAGGAGCAGGGAGGTCATTCTCCCCCTGTACTCAGCACTGGTTAGGCCACACCTTGAGTCCTGTGTCCAGTTCTCAGCCCCTCAGTTTAGGAAGGATGTTGACTTGCTGGAACGTGTCCAGAGAAGGGCAACAAAGCTGCAGAGGGATTTGGAGCACAAGCCCTATGAGGAGAGGCTGAGCAAGCTGGGGTTGCTTAGTCTGCAGAAGAGGAGGCTCAGAGGAGACCTTAATGATGTCTACAGCTACCTGAAGGGAGGTTGTAGCCAGGGGGGTTGGTTTCTTCTCCCAGCCAACCAGCACCAGAACAAGAGGACACAGTCTGAAGCTGCACCAGGGGAGGTTTAGGCTGGATGATAGGAAGAAGTTCTTCACAGAAAGAGTGATTGGGCATTGGAATGTGCTGCCCAGGGAGGTGATGGTGTCACCATCACCAGAGGTGTTTAGGAAGAGACTGGATGGGGTGCTTGGTACCATGGTTTAGTTGATTAGATAGTGTTGGATGATTGGGTTGGACTCGATGATCTTGAAGGTCTCTTCCAACCTGTTTAATTCTATTCTATTCTACTCTAAGAGGGGAACCCTCCCATGTGTAGCACTGTCAGACCACCAACTCTGTGCTCAGGTTCTGTCTCTGTCTTCTAGAAGATAACAAGATGTCAGCTCATACCCATGCATCTGGTATTACATGTTCCTGTTTAACAAATTGAGCTGGCAGTGACATGCCGCTCCCAATAGCATATAAATAGTTTAGATCCAAACATTCACTAACAGTCAGCCAATGATACTCTTTCCCCAAAAGCATCCCACATGCATTAACTCTTGGCAGAGAACCAGTTATCTTACTACTCAATAATTCATAGGTAAGCTACTCAGCTGGGTAGTTCTGGGAATAAAGCATCTCATTGCCAGTACAAACTAAGGACAAGAGAGGGAAAAAAGTCAACCTACAAAGAAGAATCAAATGAGATTCTTTTTTTTTCCAAAATAGAGAATCCACATTTTTCTTCTTACTTCAGGGTTTATCACTATTTTTTCCTTACTGTCTAACCCAATTCCCTTGCTGCAGTTTAAGCCTACAGCAAGCCCTCCCCATTAAGTGTTTTTATGTCCTAGTAATCAACTCTGTCCTATCCCCAGTAGCCCCCAACCTCAAAAAATACTAGAAGGAGAGAATTCTTAGCCATCATCTTCTCTCCCAAAGTCCTTGACAAGATGATGATGATGTTTTATATGTGTGTGTCTGTATGTATATATATCTCTTTACAATTCCCTTTTCTCCACTTCCTCTGTTCTTCAAGTGGCAGAGGCCCAGCTTTAGTTCCTATTTAGATTCAGTTTTCTCTGGGCAGAAAGACAGTCCCGGAGTTTTAAATGCCAGAGGAAACACATGCAGAAAGTTTGGAAAGGAAGAAAGCAAGAGAAACTTGAATTTATAGCTCTTGATTCTCCTCACATGCTTGGCAGAGAGAAGCAGGGCACAGGGGCCTATAATGGGACAGAAATAAGCAGGTACCATTTGCAGCTTTGTGAACAGAAACAGAACTGCATTGATCCACCACAGCAGAGTTCATTCCCTATGCTTCAATCCACAGTGTAAAGAAAGAAAACCAGAGGGGAGAACAGCCAATTTGTAATGGTCATCATCCTAGGATAGGTCCTCCTTCATATTCCTGAGAAGGATCTGGAACAACTGAGAAAGGAGTGATCAACCCCTGAAGTTGGACAGCAAAGCTGGCACTAGCTGGAACACAACTTTAAAGTCCAAATTTATCCCATCTAATTTCAGGCTCTTCACTAAGGTACCCAAGTTAGGAACACCACCTCCCTCCAAAGCCACTGAGCAAGAGGGATATCTTTAGAGGATGACTCAAATAATAGGAATCCCAGTCTGACATTACCCCCTCGGTCCTGTGGAGAAGTTTGAGGCGATCCCAGCTCTTATGTCTCTGCTAGGTGAACCAAAGTAAATGCTTATGCCACACCTGCAGAGAAGAGGCCAGTGCCACCCCTTGCATGAACCTCTCCATCAACTCTCAGTGCCTTTCATCAGTAAGCCAAGTCAAAACCTGCATCTGCAACTTGGGCAGCACGTCCTGCTCCCTTTCAAGCTGCTACCCTGGGAAGGGAAACAGACTCCAGCCTGCACTTTGCCCATAGCAAATACAGTGACAAATCTCTGAGATCTACAAAGCATTCAATTAGTGCCACAACTAGGGCCCATGGCCAAGAGTATGCAGCTGTAGCCTACAAGGAACTGACAGAGTTTCTCTAGTCTCCTATGGAGGATCTCACCCACAACCCGAGGAGCTACCAGGCAAAGGTGACTGCTGACTCCAAGCAGCTTTCCAATAGCAACAGGCTCCTATTCAGTCACCAGCTGCCTGAAAAATTCAACCACTTCCATATCTTTAAACCCTTTTAATAAAAAAAACTGAAAGCTAAGAGTATGGAGGCTGCAGGGAAAAGTGTCTGTCAAAATGGAAGAGTCCCTGCTTTAGAAATGCAATGATTGTCAGGGCCACAGGTGGTTAGAGCCTTCTGCTCACAGCTGGGCCACAGCGTTACCTCACCTTCTGTTTGCAGTTTGAAAGCTAAATTGGGAGCACTAGATGATCCCTCCACAGCTGCTTTGCTAACAGGCAGGCAAAGCAAGAGGCAGCACAGCCAAAAGCAGAAACATTGATTAAAAAATCAGGCCCACTTTATTGATGGGGTGGTGGGATCAGAGCTCGACAAGGGAGAGACTCAAGCCAGAAAGGGCCTGCTAGGGGAAGGAGGGCCATCCATGGCAATTAAGGTAATCAAATATTAACCAGCACTCCTTAGTATGCTTATTTTGCATTTTTTGTCTGTACTAGTAAGCAAAAAGGACATATGAGGCAAGACCAGAAAGAGTTAATACAGCATGAGATTTGAGATTTAACACATCCAAGTGCCGGGTTCTGCACATTGGCCACAGCAACCCCAGGCAGTGCTACAGGCAGGGGTCAGAGTGGCTGGAGAGCGGCCAGGCAGAGAGGGACCTGGGGGTACTGGTTGATGGTAGGCTGAACATGAGCCTGCAGTGTGCCCAGGCAGCCAAGAGGGCCAATGGCATCCTGGCCTGCATCAGGAACAGTGTGGCCAGCAGGAGCAGGGAAGTCATTCTGCCCCTGTACACTGCACTGGTTAGGCCACACCTTGAGTCCTGTGTCCAGTTCTGGGCCCCTCAGTTTAGGAAGGATGTTGACTTGCTGGAGCGTGTCCAGAGAAGGGCAACAAAGTTGGTGAGGGGTTTGGAACACAAGCCCTGTGAGGAGAGGCTGAGGGAGCTGGGATTGTTTAGCCTGGAGGAGACTGAGGGGTGACCTTATTGCTCTCTACAACTACCTGAAGGGAGGCTGTAGCCAGGCAGAGGTTGGTCTCTTCTCCCAGGCAAGCAGTACCAGAACAAGAGGACACAGTCCAGGCTGCGCCAGGGCAGGTTTAGGCTGGATGTTAGGAAGAAGTTGTATACAGAGAGAGTGATTGCCCATTGGAATGGGCTGCCTGTGTAGGTGGTGGAGTCACCATCATTGGAGGGGTTCAGGAGGAGACTTGATGGGGTGCTTGGTGCCATGGTTTAGTTGTTTAGGTGGGTTGGATTGGTTGATAGGTTGGACGCGATGATCTTGAAGGTCTCTTCCAACCTGGTGTATTGTATTGTATTGTAATAAGACCTACTTAACAAATATGAGATTTAGCACTGTGTCCACTTACTTACAAAGTGGAGAGAGGACAAGCCTCCTCATGCAAGCTAGACTTTTCTTTGGCCTCTCCTTTAGGCCTAGTAGGGAATTTGGACCAAAGAGGAAGAGCTCAGCATAAAGCAACACCCAGTTCTCCACTACTTCTCTATCTGCTGCCTCAGAGCTCTGCTGCCAATTGTTTAATATCCTGTTCCGCTAACTGTCATCATTACCCTGCTTTTCCATCCTTCACCCTAGATTGAGCTTGATTCATCTGAGGAAGATGACGACAATGAAAACGTAACCGTTCAGAAAGAGGCCGAAAGGATGCTCAAACTAAAAGATTTATGGCAAACATTCAGTTTCATAGACAAAGCAGCTGAGGTAAACAGATATCGAAGCAATTTTTCCCTTAAGAATTAATGTAACAAGGGTGGTGGTGCATAAAGGAACTTAGGAAATGCATCCAATTTAAAAACATAGGATTAGTGTATACAGCATAGAGAAAGGAGAGGCAAGAGCACTTTTTACTGTAAGTATTTTGGCTGTCGCCCTTTGGATATTAATCTCTTTGTCACTGTCATCATCATCTTCAGATGAATCAAGGTAGATCAAATCAATCATACAGGAAGGATGGAAAAATGAGAACAGGTTCAGGTGGTCCATCAGATGGAATGGCTGAGATCCTTCAGAAGAGTCATGGGCTCCAAAAAGCCAGCTGCCAAATGGCTGCCATCTCAAACTCCTGCCTTTCCCCTCCATCCTTCACACCATTATGCATTTAAAATATGTGAATTTCGCAAATGTCTGTGTCCAAGTTCACCTCTATTAATTAATCATGAAAAAAAATTGCTTCATTTGTCATATCAGTAACTGTCATATCTTCTCATGAACGTCTCTTCAACAGATTGCTGGTTAGAAAGCATAATCTTGTACTCAGCTCTGGTGAGGCCACACCTCAAGTATTGTGTTCAGTTTGGAACACCTCAATACAGGAGAGATGTGGAGGTGCTGGAGCGAGTGCAGAGAAGGACAACAAAGCTGTGAAGGGCCTGGAGAATAAATCTCATGAAGAGTGACTGAAGGAGCTGAGGCTGTCTAGTTTGAAAAAGAGGAGGCTGAGGGGAGACCTCATCACTGTCTACAACAACCTGAAAGGACTTTCTGGAGAGGCTGCTGGTGGTCTCTTCTCACAGGCAATTGGTGATAGAACAAGAGGGAACGGCCTCAAGCTGTGACTGGGTAGGTTTAGACTGGACATTAGGAAATTCTTTTTCCCAGCAAGAGCGGTCAGGCATTGGAATGTGCTGCTCAGGGAGGTGGTTGAGTCATCACCCCTGTATGTGTTTAAAGGTGGTTTGGATGTGGTGCTTGGGAATATGGTATAGGGCTAAACTTTGTAGAGTAGGGTTATTGGTTGGACTTAGTGGTCCTGAGGGTCTTTTCCATGCTGAATGTTTCTGTGATTGTATGACCTCCCTACACCATATTGCTAAAACTGCTAACAACAGAGGATTTTGCAATTCCTTTTCTTCGGGCCTGGATGATATCACCCGTCTCTGAGAAGCACACAGACTGCAGCTACGGAGAACTCACTCCCCTGATGGAACCTCATGTCTTCTGTCTACATTGCCACTGTGTTTCCAGAGAAGCAGCAGTAGCACACCGGCCTTGCTGCTGAAGGAGGCCCAGCTCTGCCACTCTTGTCTTTCCCTCCATTTGGAAGAGCAGTGTCAATTCTGCCAGATGCAGGTGTTGCAGACTCCCAGAAATCACCCTCGGGAGCTCCTCTGCAGCAGGAAGCACAAGAAAGGCTAGAACAGAAGTGACAATCATTCAAGGACAGCAGCCTGCTCCTTTGACCTCTTCATCTGGCTACCAGCTTTGTCCCACCTCCTCTGAACCTGACCAGGAGAAGAAAATTTTTTAACAGTCCTGCTCATTGGAGAAATCTGCTCTGACATTCGATTTTCCAGGCTGCTTCTGTGCCTCAACTTGAACTGTGCCAGCACTAAAGGAACCATTTAGAAGATCAGCATCTCTGCAATATGGGCACATGTCTATCTCACAGACACTGTTCTCATGTTGAGTGAGGAGGACCTAGGTGACAGCAGCAAAGGCAATATGCAGTACAATTGGAAAGTACACACTGCTGCTTCTTCTGATGTCTGGATTTTGGTCCAAATGGTTGAAGCTGGTTCCATTAAAACTTCCACTATTCACATTCCTGACTTTTCTGGGACACAAAAGTAAGGCTTCCTCATAAACTTCCTTCCTCATACTCATCCACTGCGTCAAGATCTGAAGGTGGATCCTGGCCTGAGTCAATCCATCAGCAACTATCAGCCCGAGGGGTTGTGGCAGCACACACTGTAACATGGCATCCTGCTCTTCCCAGCCTCTCCATGACTGTAGTACTGTGTGACTTGAGTACTGTGTCCAGTTCTGGGCCCCTCAGTTTAAGAAGGACATTGAGACACTTGAACGTGTCCAGAGAAGGGCAATGAGGCTGGGGAGAGGCCTTGAGCTCAGCCCTGTGAGGAGAGGCTGAGGGAGCTGGGGTTGTTTAGCCTGAAGAAGAGGAGGCTCAGGGGAGACCTCATTGCTCTCTACAACTACCTGAAGGGTGGTTGTAGCCAGGAAGGGGTTGGCCTCTTCTCCCTAGCAACCAGCACCAGAACAAGGGGACACAGTCTCAAGCTGCACCAGGGGAAGTTTAGGCTCGAGGTGAGGAGAAAGTTCTTCACCGAGAGAGTGATTCGCCATTGGAATGGGCTGCCCGGGGAGGTGGTTGAGTCGCTGTCCCTGGAGGCGTTCAAGAGGGGACTGGATGTGGCACTTGGTGCCATGGTCTAGTCGTGAGGTCTGTGGTGACAGGTTGGACTCGATGATCTTGGAGGTCTCTTCCAACCTTAGTAATACTGTGATACTGTGATGACAGATAATACTGCCTTCCAGAATCAGATACCCCAAGTTAAAAGGTTATTTTAAATAGATACCCCAAGTTAAAAGGTTATTTTAAATGTGTTTCAGTAATGTTTGCTGAGCCACCCCACTGTGGTGGGTGGAGAGAAGATATAATTCTGTGTACAGCTCTGGAAAGGATCTGTAAGGACTTTAATCTGGGAATGTCTGTGACTAAATCTGTGGTAAAAGCCAGAGATGATCTCCTGTTTGCAAGACTTTACTAGGGTCTGTGTACCCTCCCAGAATAAATCATAAAAATGCCATAAAAATGCAGGAAAAGATGGGAGAAAACTTCACCTTCACAGGCCTTTGAGGAGAAGTTTGTGATAGCATCCTGTGTATATTGCCTGTGGGAGTACAAACAGGAATGCAGTGGTTCAATGTAGCCAGAGGGGAACTCAAAACAAACAGCAAGAAACTTCTTAATTCCTCAATGATTCCAGAAAAAAAAAAAAATTATGGAAGATGAATGTGGGATGCAACTTTACAGGTTAAAAAATGAATGCTTATTAATGTAGTTTTATGGGTCTTTGGCAGACAAGCTGGGTGGTGTTTGAGAAAGCAACAAGAAGAGTAACTATCTTGTCATAACATCCTTAGGCACAGAAAAGATCCTGGCCTGCTTCCACACAACAGACTAATTGAAGATGTAATGCTATTCAAATGCTGCCCACATTAGGCAGAGTAAAAACACACTAGCTGGAAGAGTTCAAAAAGAAATCTGAAATGGGTGCTTACACCACTGAGTTCTCCTAGTAGTGGAAGGCATGCTCTAGGAAGACTTCTCTACTGACATCCCATACGAACCTCTTAGATTGATGCTATTCTGCATCTTCACCAAGGTCAAAGATCCAGCCAGCAGGTTGGCATAGCTAAAACATATCAGTTGCAAAGTCCTCTGTTTAGGCTTTTTAGCCAACATCACACCTTTGGTGTCTGAATGACCTTACATCCACTTGCAACTGTTGTGACTGGGTGTAGAATTTGGCACAGCTCTGGGATGTGGCTTGTGCTTTGATTCCTGCCTTCCCACACAAAGGCAGCGTCCTTAAGCACCTATGTCAGGATAAGATACCAATATCAGTAGAGGACACAAGACACGCAGCAGTAAACATACTAGAGAGACACCTCACAGAGGATAACTTGGTTTGCATGGTGGAATGAACTCACAGTAACCACATTCAATTTGTCTTGGAAAAACCATAGAATCAAAAAGGTTGGAAAAGACCTCAAAGATCATCAAGTCCAACCTGTCACCCAACACCTCATGACTACTAAACCATAGCTTCAAGTGCCATGTCCAATCCCCTCTTGAACACCTCCAGGGATGGTGACTCCACCACCTCCCTGAGCAGCCCATTCCAATGACTAACAACTCTCTCTGTGAAGAATTTTCTCCTCACCTCCAGCCTAAAGGGTCTAGAAAGAAAAATGGTGAGGATAGAGTAAGCCACTCTTGTTAAGAAAGAGACAATGACTCCAAGAGGAACCTGAGTTGATGTAACCCAGTGAATATCATCTTTCAGCTTAACTCTGTATTCCAAAGACGTCCAAATCTTTGGATGATTAAGCAGAAACTTACTAAACATTGTGAGATGGGCACCTCCTCTGCATTAGTGAGATGATTTCTGAAAATCTGTTTCATATGGGTGACCACTCTGCTAGAATGGGTTTGGAAAACAACTGAGAAGAGGGCCACATAAATGAATCAGGGGCTGGAAAACATGCCTTGCAGCAAATGGCTAAAGAAAGTCTTTCTGGATTGCGTACTGAAAAAGGCCAAGAGATTACTTGTTCTGGTGTTTGAGACTACACAAGAAAGAGACTGCTGATAACAAATAGCTCTTTATGTGAGAAGACAAAGGCATAAACAGAGCTTGTAGCTGGAAACTGGAATGAGACAGGCTTAGATTAAGTCATGACAACTGAACCATGAGAGTAAAAAACCACCCGAACCACTTACTGAGGCACACACTGAATTCTCTGTCATGTTACCCTGTGAGTAGATGCTGCACTTAAAACGTACAAATAATCCAAGTTTAGATTCAGAAAGGTAAACTCACTTTGTTACTCAGCTCCACCCATGAGACAGACCATGCTTGGCATGCAACTAACTCTCCTGTCTAGATGAAACTCACAAAATGGTTAATCAGAGATTCAAAGAGCTTTTGCTTTCCCACAGTGATCAGAAAGCAGGAGTCTTACTTAGCGTTTTGGGCAGGTGGGTTGGAGCACATAAACTTCTCCAAATGGTTTAAGAAAACCCAAACAACAGCACCATAACCCAACATAAAACCAAACCACCGTTCCTTGTCTCTTTAAAACTCTGTAGGTAGTTTCATTTGCATCTTTTCATTTATGCATATGAATTGGTTCCTAGAAAGTTAATCAGGATGAAAGCTTGCCCATTTCCATGGATAAACTTGGGGACTTTTCCTAAGCTCCATTACAAGAAGTCCAAGGGGAACACAAAAACTCCAAACCACAAAACCCCATTTTGAGTGTTGCTGTTTTCCTCTGACCCAGACAAATACCGCCGTCGTCTTTAGACCCATTATGCTCTTTCCAGCACACCACCTCAGATGGAGGACTGCTCCCATTCCCTCGAGCTGCAGTTTTACAGCGTATCACAATGTCAGGTAAAGGGCCTGTGTTATGCATAAGCTATGAACTGCTCAGAAAATCCCAGCAGACATAGTACTATTAAGCCCATCTATATTGCATTAAGTTGTTATCAGCTACTGTATACCAGCTTATGATTAGGACAGTAAAATATTTCCTTGTGATTAGCGTTTGGTAAGGAAAATCCCTGTTCAGTGCAAATGGCAGCAGTATTATTTATTGTTTTCTTGACCTCAATCACAGCCACTGTCAGGAACCCCTACTAGTTTTGGCACTCCAGCCAATTCCTCCCATTAAATATGTGGCTGAGTAGGACCCAGAGCTGTAGCATATTTGCAATGGATGAGATCTAGAGCATTCATTTCATCAGACTGTGAAAGCAGATCACAAAAGATCAAGACCCTACAAAGGGTTGTCTGGAATGACCTTAGTTGCCATTCCTCCTCTAGCCAACAAGGATTTATCCCAGGTGCTTCTTTGCCATAGATACAGAGTCACTTTCAGTCTTTTCTACATCCCATTCATCTCAGAATCACCAAATCACAGAATCACCAAGGTTGGAAGAGACCTCAAAGATCATCAAGTCCAACCTGTCACCACAGACCTCATGACTAAACCATGGCACCAAATGCCACGTCCAGTCTCTTCCTAAACACCACCAGTGATGGTGACTCCACCACCTCCCTGGGCAGCACATTCCAATGGCAAATCACTCTTTCTGGGAAGAACTTCCTAACATCAAGCCTAAACCTCCTCTGGTGCAGCTTGAGACTGTGTCCTCTTGTTCTGGTGCTGCTTGCCTGGGAGAAGAGAACATCCCTCTCCTGCCTACAACCTCCCTTCAGGTAGTTGTAGACAGCAAGAAGGTCTCCCCTCAGCCTTCTCTTCTCCAGGCTAAGCAACCCCAGCTCCCTCAGCCTCTCCTCATAGGGCTTGTGCTCGAGGCCTCTCCCCAGCCTCATTGCCATTCTCTGGACACGTTCAAGAGTCTCAAAGGCCTTCTTAAACTGAGGGGCCCAGAACTGGACACAGGACTCAAGGTGTGGCCTAACTAGTGCTGAGTACAGGGGCACAATGACTTCCCTGCTTCTGCTGGCCACACTATTCTTGATGCATGCCAGGATGCCATTGGCCTTCTTGGTCACCTCACATGAGCACACTGCTGGCTCATGTTCAGCCAGCTGTCAACCAGCACCCCCAGGTCCCTCTCTGCCTGGCCGCTCTCCAGCCACTCTGACCCCAGCCTGTAGCACTGCATGGGGTTGTTGTGGCCAATGTGCAGAACCCGGCACTTGGGTGTGTTAAATCTCATGCCGTTGGACTCAGCCCATCTGTCCAGCCTGTCGAGGTCCCTCTGCAGAGCCCTTCCATCCTCTAATAGATCAACATCTGCTCCTAACTTGGTGTCATCTGCAAATTTGCTGATGACTGACTCAATCCCCTCATCCAATACAATACAATACAATAAACCAGGTTGGAAGAGACCTTCAAGATCATTGCGTCCAACCCATCAAACAACTAGATCATGTCACCAAGCACCCCATCAAGTCTCCTCCTGAACACCTCCAATGACGGTGACCCCACCACCTCCCCAGGCAGCACATTCCAATGGGGAATCACTCTCTCTGTATAGAACTTCCTCCTAATGTCTAGTCTAAACCTGCCCTGGTGCAGCTTGAGACTGTGTCCTCTTGTTCTGGTGCTGGCTGCCTGGGAGAAGAAACCAACCTCTGCCTGTCTACAACCTCCCTTCAGGTAGTTGTAGAGAGCAATAAGGTCACCCCTCAGTCTCCTCTTCTCCAGGCTAAGCAACCCCAGCTCCCTCAGCCTCTCTTCATAGGGCTTGTGTTCCAGATCATCAATGAAGGTATTAAAGAGGATGGGGCCCAGAACTGATCCCTGGCCTGGCAAACAGGTAAGCAGCCTCAGACATCAGCTTCCTCTCAGTCAACAGTAATGAAAAATGTGCATGTTTCCTGCAGTCAAACAAGACACTAGAAACAAGGACTCTGAAAAATCAAACAACATGCAAGAGGTCTGCATGCAGTTAGGAAATTTAAACACATCTGTCAGCTCCTGGAGGCAATGATGGTTTTCCAGGTTCATCATCAGGCCCATAAAGGAAAACCAACTCTTTTTACCTCAAGTTCTGGAGGCCAATTAAAATTTAATCAGAAACAGAAGCTGAGGTAGGAGCATGTGCACACACACACATGCTTACTTGTGTTCACAATAGAGAAGCAAAGAGGAATGGAAATTAGGAACTATATGAAGAGAAACAGGGTGAGAGCAGTGCACATTAGGAATATGATCTCTGCACATTGATGAAATGCTGCTTCCTGGCTTCAAAGGAAAAACAGTTTCTACCTCAGAGACTGGCACATACTAGGAACTGAACAGTTTTTTCCATGCAGAAAGCTCCTTCCTAAAAACTGAACCCTCAGCCTCCCAGTACAGTGTTCCAACACAGAACTGGCAGCTTGAAAGCCTGCTGGGATGGAGAGAAGCCTGAGTACCTCTGAAATTTAATTCACAGTCAAACAATTTCCTTAAAGGAGTGAATGCAATTGGTGCTATTTCAGAGCTTGGGGTCAGGATGGTCACAGTCAATTAAACCCCCACAGCAGGATGCTCTGTTTCCTATTAGGGCTTCCATCAATAGCAGGAGAGTCTGAGGGTGTTCCCTGCATAAGACCCCCTCCTCAAAAGTGGCATTGCTATTCTGTGCATTGCCTCCACGTGCCTGTCACAGTCCTCCAGCAGGGCAGGAAAAAATAGCTCTGTTCTAGTGCCAGGGTGCAGGCAGTAGATGAGGAGCTGCATGAAAGCCTGCTCTCACTTCCTCATAGCTGCCTCCTGGACACAGTTTATGGCACAAAAATCATGGGAGAAAAGTAAAGGTACGAGCATAACACCACATTACTGAAGAGAGAGGCCTGGGAAAGCCGTTGGGGTAAAAGAGCCTCTGCTCCCCTGGCACAGGCCCTGTCTCAGCTCTGATGTCCTATGCTCTCCTGCAAGTGTGGAGAGCTGTTTTCACTTCTCTGTGCCTCATGATAACTCAGCCTCTGCACATGAGCGTAAGAAAATGAATTGCTTTTTTTTGCCTGCTTGGTGTATTCCTGGGGTTCCCCTAGAGAGTTCTGGCCCATATCCTCTCTCCCCACAGCTGGGCACTCAACATGCTCATGTCCTAGTCACTGTGAGGCAGAATTTTATAGGAACAAAGCATTCCTTTCTTTCCTGTGCTGTGACCCAGCCTTAAAACATGAGAACTGGCAGTAGTTTTCTAACTCCCTCCAAATACCACCTCCCTTGCCTCCTGATCCCAGAGTGACTGCATATAGCACATGCTTCCCCAAATCTGCTTTGCTGAGGTGTCACCATCAGCTCTCTCTTTTGTGACAACATGTATACAAACCTTGACATCCTCTTAGCTCTCCTATCCCCAGTCTTTTCCACTGTTTTTTCTCTCTCAAATATACACACTACTCTCAACCAATACAAGCATTCCTCATAAATTCAGATTCCAGTTGCATCCATCACCTCTGTAGCTTGGTATCCCATGTTCCAGGATCCATGACTCTTTCTCTGATTTGGCCCTGTTACCACATCCCCTGGACATGTACTGGTGCTGTGCAGACAAAGACAGAAAGTTTTGGCAACAGCTGCTGTGCCAAGCTCACTACCTCCAACCTGCTGACTGGAGGTAAGCACATGGCAGAAGTATTCACAGTCTGTGGTAGAGAAGAGCCTGCATTACACCCCAAAGTAAATAGAAGCAGAGCCAGGACAACCTCTCCCTCCAGCCAGGATGACTCAGTACAGTCTGGATAGCACCAATTGTTTCTCACTCTTTGATACAGGTGGTTTAACCTATAGCCTAAACCCAGATAGCAACAGGGCTTGAAACCAAAGCAGTGTCTTCAGAATGGCAAGATGGGAAGCGCTAGGGAAGTGTTTGCCAGTTCTTTGGCAGCAGTATGCTCCTGTGGCTTAAAGACAAGGACACACTTAGGTGAAACCCAAACATGCACATGTTGCACAACACAAAATGTTTGGAGGATTTGGGAGTTGTTTTTGTTCACCCAAATGAGTTGATGTATAGCCAGGTCCTACAGGGAAAGCAGCTGCCATGGCAGGAAGACCTTAAAAGGAATGTCTGAATTAGAACAGTACAAGATGGGGCATTCAGCCATGAAAGGGCCATGGCTGACTCTCCCAAGACTGTTTGCCATGCACTTCTCTCTCCTGTCCTGACAAAACTGTATAGCATGGATCCCTCTCTCTCTCTCTCTCTCTCTCAATAAAATTAAGTTGCTCTTCCTGGAAAATCTGGCAAACCCCCAAACCAACCAACCAAACCAAACCAGGATAATGGCAGCTTATGGAAAGTGTACTTGTTTCTCCCAGCAATATCTGAGAAATGGATTAGCTGATTTAAATCAGTTCTCTTCTGAACAAATAAATTCATCTCTCGAGGCAAGAAGCTCTCACACAAGCTTTAGCTAAGCCTATCATTACAACTACAGAGGTGTTTAGAGATGAGCAGTGAGCTGCACGAAGGCTGCTGAATGGCAGCAGCAGGCTGCAATCTCCTGTAGCACCGGTCCCCAGACTCTTTAGGGAGAGCTCCCACCTTCCTGATGCACACATCTGGATATAATCCTCTCTTTTTCTCAGCCATTTACCTGGGGCTCAGACAGCAGGCCTCCTGATCCTTTGCATCTGACTCACGGTGCCACAGGCTGAACATGCCAGCTTCCACTATTCCAATGAACTCTCCCTACCATCTGGGCCTTTTGTTTTGTGTCTCATGTCTTGTATATCTACTGGCCACCACAGCACGCAATTATGCTCTGTTAGACTGATTTTAATCCAAGAGGTAAATTGGAAAAGCTCCCAGGGCACAAGGGAAACTTCTTGGGGAGCAGCAACACATGAGAACTTTTCCCACAAGGCATCAAGCAGAAATGAGACCACAGTTCTACTAAGCAAGTCCTAACTGCTACAGTCTGAGGGGAAAAATTCAGGCCAGTTAAAATTCATACAAATGCTTTACCCTGCAAAAGACATTCTCCTCCAAAGCTGTGTACATCAAATGCTACAAGAAAGCAGCACTGGCTATCTTAGACTTTTGCTTCACAAACACAGAGGTGGTCACAAGGAAGAAGGTTTTAGCTAAGCACTCTTAGCTTGTCAGACTACCTATCCCTCAGTGCCATGACAAATCCTAGACAAGCAGGAACCATCCTCTTTTCAGCCACATTTGGTACAACCCCATTTTGAGACTCAGTCTGAAACTGATCTAAGTGCTGTCATAGCCTCCATCTGCCAGGCCCCAGGACCAATGGAGATGGGAATTGTTAAAACAAATCTGAGGCCAGCTAAGCCTCTGCAGTTGTTACTGTGCTCTGAACTGTGGCCATTCGGGTTTACAGCCATGACAGAGTAAGACTTGCTTCCTCCTCCAGCCTGCCTGTAGACTGACAACTCTAGTTAGCAGTTAGTGGCCCAGGCATCTGGAAGCAGAGTGAGCAATCCTAATGCAGTACAACCAAGGACAGGGCTACACATACAAACACAAGCTCCAAGCAACTTAATCCCAGCCACAATACTGCTAGTGAAACGTGTGTTGACAATCAGGAACAAAACCCTCTGCTTTAATGGGAGGAGCAGGGAGGTTCCATGCACTGATAGAAACACAGAAATGACATCTATACTTTCAGCTTTGTCACACAAACCTCCACACTGATTAGTGGGAAAACAGGGAGGATTTCCACCAAAGTGGGATCAGATGTCAGGTTTTGCTCGGACTGATGGTTTGAGGTCATTTCCGTGGCTACAAATGGTTTTCTTCTTTTCACCAATGAAAGTCTCCAGGTTTGCAAACACTGATCTTAGAGAAGGCACAGCTTTCACATGGCTTTCAACACCCATGCACCTTCCCCAGAACATCACAACATCCACAAGAAGGGCTGAATGGAGGAACCTGGAAACTCCAGGCCTGTCAGCCTGACCTCAGCGCCAGGGATAATTGTGGAGCAGATCATCTTGGGGGCAATCAGTGTGCACCTGAAGGATGGCCAAGGGATCAGGCCCAGCCAACATGGACTTAGGAAGGGCAGGTCCTGCCTCTCCAACCTGATCTCCTTCTATGATCAGGTGGCTGCCTGGTGGATGTGGGGCAGGCTGTGGATGTAGTCCACCTGGACTTCATCAAGGCCTTTGACACCGTCCCCCACAGCAAACTCCTGGCCAAGCTGTCAGCTCATGGCTTAGGCAGCAACACTCTGTGCTAGGTTAGGAACTGGCTGAAGGGCCAAGCCCAGAGAGTGGTGGTGAATGGTGCCACATCCAGCTGGAGGCCAGTCACCAGTGGTGTCCCCCAGGGAGCGGTGCTGGGGCCCATCCTGTTCAATATCTTTATTGATGATCTGGATGAGGGGATTGAGTCCATCATCAGTAAATTTGCGGATGACACTAAGTTGGGAGCAGGTGTTGATCTGTTAGAGGGTGGAAGGGCTCTGCAGAGGGATCTTGACAGGCTGGACAGATAGGCAGAGTCCAACATGATGGCATTCAACAAGCCCAAGTGCCGGATTCTGCACTTTGGCCACAACAACCCCAGGCAGAGCTACAGGCTGGGGTCAGAGTGGCTGGAGAGCGGCCAGGCAGAGAGGGACCTGGGGGTGCTGGTTGACAGCCAGCTGAACATGAGCCAGCAGTGTGCCCAGGTGACCAAGAAGGCCAAGGGCATCCTGGCCTGCATCAAGAATAGTGTGGCCAGCAGGAGAAGGGAAGTCATTGTGCCCCTGTACTCAGCACTGGTTAGGACACACCTTGAGTCCTGTGTCCAGTTCTGGGCCCCTCAGTTTAAGAAGGACATTGAGACTCTTGAACATGTCCAGAGAAGGGCAACGAGGCTGGGAAGAGGCCTCGAGCACATGCCCTATGAGGAGAGGCTGAGGGAGCTGGGGTTGTTTAGCCTGGAGAAGAGGAGGCTCAGGGGAGACCTCATTGCTCTCTCCAACTCCCTGAAGGGAGGTTGTAGCCAGGAGGGGGTTGATCTCTTCTCCCAGGTAACCTGCACCAGAACAAGAGGACACAGTCTCAAGCTGCAACAGGGCAACTTTAGGCTCGAGATGAGGAGAAAGTTCTTCACAGAGAGAGTTTATAGCTATTGCAATGTGCTGCCCACGGAGGTGGTGGAGTCACCATCCCTGGAGGTGTTCAAGTGGGGATTGGATGTGGCACTTGGTGCCATGGTTTAATAGTCATAAGGTGTTGGGTGACAGGTTGGACTTGATGATCTTTGAGGTCTTTTCCAACCTGGTTGATTCTATGATCAGTTCCTTCTTAAGCCTCTGATGGTTTAAAATGAACCAGAGTGTTCCAGAGCTCTAGTTGGTATGAGAGCCTGGGATTTCCCCTTCTTAGGAACAAGATCTGTACCATGTAGAATAGTGATAGCAAAGCATAAATTGAAGGGCAGGAAATCCTCAGCCACTGCAAGGGTAGAAGAAAATGAAAATGAATTAAAAATTACCTCCTGCCCTGAAGTTAGCTCCTGAACTGCACTCCTCAGCTTGGAGGAGGGTATCAGGATGTTGATAAAAATCATTTAAAATTTTAAATAGTTGCTATAAATGAATACACTCAGAAATGAAACCAGTTCAAGCCTAAAATTCTTAGCAGATGGCTCCATACTACAACTCACATGGCCGAGCTGCAAGACAGATAATCCAGCTCGGTCACAGTTACTGGCAGCTCTCGCCATAGAGAGTTTCATTTCTCTTAGACTCCCCTCACACAGGTAGGGATAGATGCAAGGAGCTCTCAGGAGCCAAAAGCCCCAGTCCTAGCAACTCTGAAGAAACAACCCCTGCCAGGAGCATGTCTCAAGAGCACTTTTAATGGAGCAGTTAATATCAAGGCTTATATTTCAGAGGGGGCAGGGCTCCAGCCAAGAGCACTGATGTTGAGCAATGGCTTCAGCAGTTGATTGAAACAGTTTAATGCATTTACATTTCCTGTGTGTGTGTCCAGCAATGATTCTTCCTTATTTACAGCGTCAACTCCCTCCTCTCCTCCCTGCTCTTCTGTTTGCTACATACGTAACAGGCAAAATTGATGCTGGCTGTTGGCTGCCTGATGTACACACAACATTGCCAATGGGTTGAGCAGGATTTTAACCAGGAATGAATCAAGAGATTGTGACCAGGAATAACGTTTGCCAGCCTGTGAGCTTGAATAGGAAAATGCATCTGTGCTCACCTAAACATTAGCTTAAGTGACAAGAGCAACAGATGTTCCAGCAGGGCATGTTTGGCAATGAACTCCAGGTCAGGGCACAGCCAGACCGGCTGGTCACAGAATCACAGAATCACCAAGGTTGGAAGAGACCTCAAAGATCATCAAGTCCAACCTGTCACCCAACACCTCATGACTAAACCATGGCACCAAGTGCCACGTCCAGTCTCTTCCTAAACACCTCCAGTGATGGTGACTCCACCACCTCCCTGGGCAGCACATTCCAATGGCTAATGACTCTCTCTCTGAAGAACTTTCTCCTCACCTCAAGCCTAAACCTCCCTGGCGCAGCTTGAGACTGTGTCCTCTTGTTCTGGTGGTGGTTGCCTGGGAGAAGAGACCAACCCCCTCCTGGCTACTACCTCCCTTCAGGTAGTTGTAGACAGCAATAAGGTCTCCCCTCTGCCTCCTCTTCTCCAGGCTAAACAATCCCAGCTGTCCAATACCTTAGGCAATGCCTAGGACTACACAGTGTCTCCTGCCCTGTTGATCATGATAACTGCCCTTCCAAAAAGAATGATGGTCTACTTTTCTGATTACCTGCTATTCACTATATTTTGAAGATAAAACACAGTAATCCACCTGCTGCTTAATGCAGCAAAACTCTGCCTAAAGGCAATAAGCCTAATCCTGCAGAGATCATTCCCAGGCAACTATGTACTACTATTCTGTGTCCAGGAGGAGTCACGTTTGCAGGCCAGGCTATTACAGGGAAGGTGACACACAGGTTAATTCCTTTTGCAGTCTTTCTGCCTGCCAAAATCTCACCTGCTGTGTGATCCAAAGATGAGAAACAGGATCATCTTTCAGACTTGACTACCCAAACCAAGGTCAACACGGTTTAAATATTTCCTCTTACACCTTCCTCTGGACACTTGGAGACACTGAGACTTCTGCCAAAGACAAAAATGGCAATGACAAAAGTCTGCTTATCCATTCATCAGAATTTGGTGAACTAATTAACATCTCTCAGCAGAGAAGACAGATGCTCTACTACCAGGCTTTGTGATTATCCAAAGAGGTAGAACCCATTGAGGTGATCAGGTGGGAGCCTGAGACAAAAAGCAGTGAGTGCCATGAAGGAAAATAAAACTATCTGTGGGAAAGTACTGGAGTAGATGTATCAAGGATCAGGTGCAATAAGGAGTGCAGGACTGAGCTGGACTTCACCCAGAATCTTATGACCTGCTGTTCAGGACTGACAAAGTATCAGAGCTGCCACAGTATCAATCAAATAGAATAACCTACTGTGATTGCAATTTACACCACACCGTTACATAAGGCTCTAACAAAGCAAATGTAATATTCACCACAATGAGAGAGTCATCTCAAAGCCAGTTCCAGCAGCAGCTAGAGTTTAGAGTCACTACTAATTTTTGTAATTCATGGAAATGCTATTTTTTAAGCAGGCTTTTAGGATACATGGCCAATGTTTGTTTTGGTTTGTTTTAATTTGTTACTAAGTACTTGCTAAAGTTGGATCTAGGTAGCATGCTTTTCACTGATCCACACATACAAACTTTCCTTTATTCCTTCCATACATATTGGCTCAGACAAGCAAATATTTTCAAGATTTTCACAGAATCATGGAAAAGACCCTCAGGATCACCAAATCCAACCAATAACCCTACTCTACAAAGTTCAGCCCCAAACCATACCCCCAAGCACTACATCCAAACCACCTTTAAACACATCCAGGCTTGGGGACTCAACCACCTCCCTGGGCAGCAAATTCTAATGCCTGACCACTCTTTCTGTGAATTTTTTTTCCTGATGTCCAGTGTAAACTGCCTGAGGCTGTTCCCTTTTGTTCTATCTCTACCTGTGAGAAGTGACCAGCACCAGCGTCTCTACAACATCCTTTCAGGTAGTTGTAGAGAGCAATGAGGTCTTCCCTCAGCCTCTTCTTTTTCAAACTAGACAGCCTCAGCTCCTTCAGTCACTCTTCATAAGATTTATTCTCCAGGCCCTTCACAGCTCTGTTGTCCTTCTCTGCACTCGCTCCAGCACCTCCACATCTCTCTTGTACTGAGGTGTCCAAAATTGAACACAATATTCAAGGTGTGGCCTCACCAGAGCTGGGTACAAGGGGACAATCACCTCCCTACTCCCGCTGGACATGGCATTTCTGATACAAGCCAGGATGCCATTGGCTGTCTTGGCCACCTGGGCACACTGTTTGCTCATATTCAGCTGCTTATTGATTAGAACCCACAGGTCCCTTTCTGCCAGGCAGCTTTCCATCAACACTTCCCCAAGCCTGTAGTGTTGCTTGGGATTATTGTGACCCAAGTGCAGGACCTGGCATTTGGCCTTGTTGAAGTTCATCCTGTTAACATTGGCCCATTGAGCCAATCTATCCAAGTCCCTCTGCAGAGCCTCCCTGCCCTGGTGCAGATCAACACTCCTGCCTAACTTGGTATCATCTGTGAACTTACTGATGACACACTCTATGTCTTCATCAAGGCCATCAATAAAGATGTTAAACAGAAGTGGTCCCAACACTGAGCCCAGAGGAGCACCACTTGTGACCGGCTGCCAGCTGGATTTAACTCCACTGAGCACCACTCACTGGGCCTGTTTGCCCAGCCAGTGCTTTATCCAGCAGAGTGTGTGCTCATCCAAGCCACAGAGCAGCCAGTCTGTTCATGAGAATTGTGTGGGAAACAGTGTTAAAAGCTATTTTGAAGTGCTATGTTTATTATGCCCCCCAAATTCTTGAATAAATGGCTCAATTTTATTTCTGTTTTGCAGCTAAAGGAAAAGATGATAAGACACTGACTCTCCCAATGGTAGCCAGATTCCCAGGAGTTCTGACAAGTCCATTCTCTCACTCTAACCAGTACACAACATTTCTTCACACTAACTACAGAGCTATAAGGCTTCAAGGACTTCCATGATTTTTTTAAACTTCCAAAGCTCTCCAGTTGATACCAAGAAGTCCAAGACCATCCAGCCTGTCAGAAAGCTGATGATACACAAGTACAGCCTGTCAGATAAAAGGACAGCAAAATTTCTGCTTGCAAAATAATCACATAAATAAATGCTACTACTAATAATAATAATTAAAAAATCCCCTTTTCTTGGACAGCTGAAATGTTGTTAGAGAATAGAATAGAATAGAAGACTAGAATAGACTAGACTAGACTAGAATAGAATAGAATAGAATAGAATAGAATAGAATAGAATAGAATAGAATAGACCAGGTTGGAAAAGACCGTTGAGATCATTGAGTCCAACCTATCATCCAACACTATCTAATCAACTAAACCATGGCACCAAGCACCCCATCCAGTCTCTTCCTAAACACCTCTGGTGATGGTGACTCCACCACCTCCCTGGGCAGCACATTCCAATGGCCAATCTCTCTTTCTATGAAGAACTTCTTCCTAACATCCAGCCTAAACCTCTCCTGGTGCAGCTTGAGACTGTGTCCTCTTGTTCTGGTGCTGTTTGCCTGGGAGAAGAGATCAATCCCCACTTGGCTACAACCTCCCTTCAGGTAGCTGTAGACAGTTTTTTTTCCTTCTGATTCCATTTCTACTATTTCAGTGCAGTTGGTAAAGTCTGTTTCTGGGCTACTTTGTTACCATACACCATTATATGCATGAGAGCAAGGAAAGAAAAAGAAAAGCAAAGGGCAACACAGAAACGGGTTCTGACATCTAATCAGATCTGCTGTATTGATTTTGCAACGTTAGCTTTGGAGCAAATCAGAAATACAACCACATTATCACCCACAATTCGTTCCTCCTTGGAGTAAGCAAGTTCAAAAGGAGCTCACACTGACACCTAAACAGGCACACCTGCACGCACACACACACACACACACACACACACACGTGCACACACGCCTGCATGGACGCACGTTTCACCTGTGCAGCTCTCTGCTGGGGCACACAGGCTGGGGGAGGTGGGGGAAGTGCTCATCACAGAGGCTGCAGGAGCGACACGATCCCCATTTCCAACAAGATGAGAATTCCAAAGCAAGCCACTGAACTAATGAGCTACCCAAGCTGGAAAGCAATGTTTCAATCAACAGCAGCAGCCCCTGCCACGATACCCACCCTCTTTCCAGCTGCGCGAACAAGGAGGATAAGGATAAACAGAGACTGTACTGTTTGCTGGGGCTTTTACATGGGTGCAAAGGAGGAAGCCAAGAAAGGGGGCAAGGGCAATTCTTGCCCTGCTTTCTCACTTCCACAATTTGTTTTCATGCTGATGGAAGGAGCAAATTGACAAACCCAAAACCGAAGTGTCCTGCTTAGGTACAGAACAGAAAGTGCCACTGCAAGGTCCTTCCTCAGTTTCCAGGCAGCAGGAGACAGCTTAGGTGTACAGATACTCAGTACACTGCAGGTTCCAACTAGGATTAGGGTACACAGAAATAATGGAGAAGGCAAGAGGGCTGTTTGGGTGGCCTGCTGCATGGGCCATGCCACTACTGAGTGAGATCACAATAAAGAGTTGCTTGGCCTTGGGAAGAGCTATAGGAAGAGTATGTTGAGTTGCTTTTTACACGGAAGTTCATCACATCTTTGCCTTCCTGGGGGTCGCATCGAAGGCTCTGTCTCAGAACAGCTTCTGCTTTGTACCTACCACCCTTCTTGTATAGGGAATCATACTGTCCTCTCTCCACCCCAAGATTCAGAGCCACCTAGTAAGACTGACTTCATCCTACGCTATTCAGTGCTGCTCCCTCTGCAGGGACAACGGGGGTCACAAGGACCACACAGCTTTAAAAAACAAATACCAGACTGGGACACCAGAAGGTCTGATGGTCCTTTGCTCCAGAGTAACATTTTGCTGCATCTCCCATCAGTTCTTGGGGTGACCAAGAATCACCCTCCTTGTCATATCGCATTGCCTGATCCAGTCTGCCTACAAAAACACCATAAACCAAGACATACATTTCCACCCTGCTTAAGGGAAGCTTCTCCCCACGTACTTACCTGTATGGAAATCTGCACACATCTCCCTGTCTCCAACCTGTAATTTAATTCCTGCCATGCTCCTGAATGGAAAGGATAATTTTGAAAGGGGATCTTTGAATACTCAAAGTGCCTGCAGGATTTCATACACCTCCCCTACTGCTGTGCTCCCAGCAGTTTGCATCTGTGAGCATTGTGTCTGGTTGGCTTCAGTCAGGTTATTCACTCCAGTCTCACTTCCACTTCTCTTCTTCCTGGGGAGTGAGCCTGGGGGGAGTGTGGCAGCAGGTCTAATGAGCGCTGCTGTGCTCGGTGGAGAGGCTCATCAGTAACACAGTGCAGAGGCTATGTGCCTGGGTGCAAATTAACCTCTTCCCTACACAACCCACGCCTGCCAGACCCGCGCTGCTCAGAGGATTCTGCAAAAGGTCAGCAACTGCACTGTCCCGATGGCACAAGGTCTGCAGGGAGGGTTACTCCTACAGTCACAGCTCTTTCTAGACCAAGGCATTTTAACCCACATGCCTTCTCGCTACTGCTGTATATCAAAACACAGAGTCAAGCAGACACTCACTTCTCTGGAGAGAGAAACCCCTTCAGGGAAAAGATAGGGCAGCCACCTAGTGTGGACACCAGCAGCATCCCTCCCTCTGTGCTCATTTCTGGTGCACAAATATTGCCAGGTATTGCTGGGAGCACCACTCATTGCTGAAATCACTCAAAATACCACACACTAAGAATCAGTTTCCTGTTACCTCCAGCCTTATTGCACGGAAACCACTTGGGAGTATATAGTCCCTATTAGGGTCTGCTTGCTTTTCAGGCAACATGGTTCAGGCCTGTCCAGAAATGACAGCTGAAGTAAGTTGAAGAAAGGGTTGTGGGGTGGAAATGGTCTAATTAACATTTATTTGCTACCTTTGGAGTGCTTGACTTTATAAACCTGCAAACAAACCCTGAAGGTATTTTACACACAGGTAATGCACACATACCACTGCACTCCCCCCACCCCCGAATAAAGCTGCCATTCTGTACTCATCCACTGATAGGAAAGTGGAAAGCACGGTGTGCAAACACACCCACCACCTCCCTCTTCCACTTGCAACACGCTAGCCATACAGCATCCTGCCCTTCACCTTGTGTACTGGACCAATTAAATACACGTGTTCAAAGGTCCCCAGACAAAAGAAATGTTTCTCAGCCCAGTAAGAAAGGTCAACTCTGTCTGAAAGCAGCACTGAGTGTGTAAACCCTGCTTAGCCCACAGGCTTTTGTGTACACAGGCATTCAGCTAGGCACTCCAGTACTGTAGGGTTATACTCACACTGCACGTTCAGCTGCACCAGAGCTTCCCGGGGTCTGATGTTAAAGCCATTGTACCTGGCTGTCTGGCACTTATAGGTCCCGCTCATTTCTCTGCTCACGCTCTCCAGGCGCAGCTTCCCATCATATGTCTCCACTGTCATTGCTCCTGAAGGCATGGGGACTTCCTTATCTACCCGGGACCAGATGATGGGTGGCTTGGGCTTCCTCGAACCTCACACTGCAGCTCAGCCCTGGAGCCTTCCCGGACAGTGATGGTGGACTGACCCTTAGGGACACTGATGGTTGGTGGCACTGAAAGGGAAACAAAAAGGGATTCTTTTTACACCAAGTTTCCAGCAAGCAAGGAATATTCTTGAAATGCTTGTGCATGAGTCACTCCAACAGCCCAGATCCTCAAAGGTTTTCACACTGCAGCTCTGTAGGAACACACTGCCCATGTAAACCATCCTACGGGGTCTGGAGCTTCAGGGTAACTGTTTAAGGTTTAAGGCTGGACAGATCCTCCATTGCCACTGAAACAGGCAAAAGAATGACATTCACACAAATGGATTGGATAGTGATGGGAAGTTTAAATGGAAAAACAATTGGTGTTGTACAGAAACTACAAAGCATAGTGGCAAAGAATCCCAAAGCATGCAGACTCCCTTACACTACACCCAAAAACCTCCCAACACTTCCCTTCTGCCCACCTGAGAGTCTACCCAAAAACCCCCATGCCTCTTTCTTCCCCCCCTCCCCCACCTGCTAGGATAGTCTCAGGCTGGCCAGGTCTGAGACTGTCACCCATCCTCTTCTCCTGGCATTAGGCCTAGCCAGGCCTAAATGTCCTTGAAATACTCAATACAATACAATACAATACAATAAACCAGGTTGGAAGAGACCTTCAAGATCATTGCGTCCAACCTATCAACCAATCCAACCCACCTAATCGACTAGACCATGGCACCAACACCCCATCAAGTCTCCTCCTGAACACCTCCAATGATGGTGACTCCACCACTTCCCTGGGCAGTCCATTCCAATGGGCAATCACTCTCTCTGTATAGAACTTCTTCCTAACATCCAGCCTAAACCTCCCCTGGCACAGCTTGAGAATGTGTCCTCTTGTTCTGGTGCTGGATGCCTGGGAGAAGAGACCAACCTCCACCTGTCCACAACCTCCCTTCAGGTAGTTGTAGAGAGCAATAAGGTCACCCCTCAGTCTCCTCTTCTCCAGGCTAAGCAACCCCAGCTCCCTCAGCCTCTCCTCATAGGGCTTGTGTTCCAAACCCCTCACCAGCTTTGTTGCCCTTCTCTGGACACGCTCCAGCAAGTCAACATCCTTCCTAAACTGAGGGGCCCAGAACTGGACACAGGACTCAAGGTGTGGCCTAACCAATGCAGTGTACAGGGGCAGAATGACCTCCCTGCTCCTGCTGGCCACACTGTTCCTGATGCAGGCCAGGATGCCATTGGCCTTCTTGGCTGCCTGGGCACACTGCTGGCTCATGTTCAGCCTACCATCAACCAGCACCCCCAGGTCCCTCTCTGCCTGGCCGCTCTCCAGACACTCTGACCCCAGCCTGTAGCACTGCATGGGGTTGCTGTGGCCAATGTGCAGAACCCGGCACTTGGATGTGTTCAATCTCATGCCATTGGACTCTGCCCATCTGTCCATCCTGTCAAGGTCTGTCGAGTGCAGATCAACTCCTGCCCCCAGCTTGGTGTCATCTGCAAATTTACCGATGATGGACTCAATGCTCTCATCCAGATCATCAATAAAGATGTTGAAGAGCATGGGGCCCAGCACTGATCCTTGGGGCACACCACTAGTGACTGGCTGCCAGCTGGATGTGGCACCATTCACCACCACTCTCTGGGCTCAGCCCTCCAGCCAGTTCCTAACCCAATGCAGTGTGATCCTGTCCAAGCCATGGGCTGCCAGCTTGGCCAGGAGTTTGCTGTGGGGGACAGTGTCAAAGGCCTTGCTGAGGTCCAGGTAGACCACATCCACAGGCCTCCCCACTTCCACCAGGCGGGTCACCTGATCATAGAAGGAGATCAGGTTGGTCAGGCAGGACCTGCCCCTCCTAAATCCATGCTGGCTGGCCCTGATCCCTTGGCCATCGTGTAAGTGCTGTACTCCCCCACTGTTACCCGATAGGGAGCATCTCCCATGGGAGCAGAGAGGGAAGGAAGGAAGAGAATGACTTTCCAGATGGATTTATGGGTAGGAACATGCTGTTTCCTGTCTCCACCTCACTGGGTTGGACACTCAGGAGCCAGAGGTGCAACTTACATGGCAATAACAGGAGGCACCCCACCTAAACTACCACAGTAACTAAGCAAGATCCCAATTTCAGCACGGTATCCCAACACCAATACCAAGATCCATTTTGGAACATTCTCCCAGCTCCCATCCCTCTGGTTGCAAAATGCTGTTGAGCAGCAGGGCTAGCACCAAGGGACCCAAAGGCAAAAGCCTCCTTGAACCACGTCTCAATTTCTGGTCAGTGAATTCCCCAAGTGGAACTGCAGTCTTTTGAACATGATATAAAAGTCTTATCTTCCAAGGTATCTAGTTCCCTTATACAGGTCAGACCAAAACCAAGACTTGCAAGATTGCTGCTTGTAGATCATGTCTCTGGCCTTATCAGATATTCAGGAAATCTGTTTGCTCCTAAACCACAGTAAAGATCCAGCTCTGTTAAGTGTCTATTTGCTTCACATTGAAATTCACAGCATGCTTGTTATCTCTGGCTCACTTGAGAGAGAGCTGGGTCTCAGCAAAGATCACTTCTGGCATCCCATCTCCTCCAGGATGGGAAAGGTTCACCCAGCAGAACTGCTGCTGAGCTGGGGATGGAACTGAAGGCACAGTAAGACTCAAGAAATACCCAGCTATCAATTGTTAAACAAAACTTTGCTGATAAAGAAAGCTCAAAGGAAACCCAGAGTCTACAGCTAAAAGGGTGCAGAGGTGTCAGTGGGAAGAGGTTTGTAGTTCACATCCCTGACTCCACCAAGGGCTCAGGAAAGGGATGTTTGTGCTAAAAGCCACGTAATGTTGACATTTTATTTGTATCAGGCTTCAGAGCTAACAGTTCAACTGAGGTAAATATGACCACAATAGTTTTGTGAAAGCTCCTTTTTTCAGCCCTTCCTGCTGAAACCAGTGACACTTGGATTGATGCTGCCATAACTGCTAGGGCCACATACTTTGTTTCTATTTAAAGTGTAGAACTGCAGAGGCTGTAACAAGCTGGTCTGACCAATGTCAGGCTCAATTCAACTCCAGCAAAGGAGATTGTGCTGCAGCACTTGTACCTGTTACAGCCCACAGCTGCTTTACAAGCAACTTTAGGGTGGCTCCAGCCCAATGTCCCTCTGCAGTCACCTCCCTATGCAACAGGGAGGCCACATGTTCAATTTGCAGTTCCCCTGCAGGCTGGTGAGTCTCGTCACACTTGTCCTTCACAGTGTGAAGGGACAACAGCACTCTCAATGCCTGACACTGCCAGCAGCCAGTCCCCTGGTGAGAGGGAATCTTCTCCACAGGGAAAAGCTGTAAATTGCATTTGAAGATTGTTTTTTTTCTTTTTAATTAAAGCAGTTTCCTCAGCACTGCTCAGTGGAGGCAGCCACCTTGGCAAGCTCACGCTTTGCTCAGTGGGGAAACATGGAACCACCACTGCCACCCTCCTGCTCCAGTTCTGTCAGCTGGGGAAAACCTGCTAGGTGGGAATCATATGCTGGAGGTGGCTTGTTCCTCTTTGTGGGGATGCTGCACACTGGACAGCCTTGGCTGCTGCATGGAGGCCTTCTCCAGCAAGGATGGCTGTTTTCACTCCCTGGCTCACAATGTGGTCCTGCTGGCCATGGGCTGCTGAAGAGACATTTCAAAACACCCCAGGCTGCTCCACTGTCCTTCCTCATCAAATGCATCAATAAAAGCTTGTGAGGGCTCTGCCAGACAGGTCAGAGCATGGGGCAACCTGCCACCACAGACATCTCCTTTAAAGCAGCAACTTGCTGGTGCTTGGACCAACACGTGCACCAATGAACCTTGCCCAGTCTTTTGGTGGGCTCACCAAGGGTCTTCCAGCCCTTTGCACCTTCCTACCCTTGCAGTGTTAAATACAACTGCACTCTGCCATCTAGTGATCTTGGGCAATAAACATTGTCACACAGGGTCAGGCATGGCTTTGCACTGGGACTGTGGGGTTCCCTCAGTTCTGTTTCCTGCTGATACAACTGGGGTGTTGTCTGCTAGCAGAGAGAGAGCCCTGCCTTCCAGGGCTGCCACTAATAGGGAAGCACGACTCTTCGGTGTTTAGCTGCTCCATGGCATGGCCAAGGTTCAATCTTCAGTCTGCTAGTGAGCCCGGGGTGCAGTCCTGGTGGCACCAGGCCGGCAGGGAGAGAAGCATCCCAAAGAGAAGTCACAGCACTTTCTACTGGGGGCCTGAAGTGAGCAACATCCAGAATCAAGACTGGGACCAGCCTGGCTAACGGATCCAGCACTGAGAAGAAACTTTTCATGAAGGTTCTGGACAAAAACCTGTGGGCAGTTGGGTTCCCTCAGGAGTTGTCACTAGATTACTAGCCCAGTGCTACTTTGTGCTGTACCCTCTAGATTCTGGAAAGGCAGCAAGATGGCATGGACATAATGGAGAGCACAACTGGCTGCACCGTTTCTCCAGAAAGAAAAGCACAGCTCCGAGACCACGTGTTTCAGTCGTCAAGATGACTGACACACACTTTCAGAGTCCTGTTCTCACCAAGTCACTGGGTGAAGCTTTGACCCTGATTTTAAAGAGGGGAGGTATTTATAACACTTGGACTCCTACAAAGAGTGCCCAAGACAGACTGCAATTGCTATCCAGTAAACATTAAAGCTCTTCACAGAATTTGCTGTGACAGGCGATACCAATCTCCGGGACACAGCGCTGCAAAAAGGGACATTCCTCATAAGCAATGCCAGAGAGAGGAAAAAGCAGCTTGCCTTCCTTTTTACTCCCAAGCAAAAGGACATTTGAAATTTAGTGGAATACCACCCCCTCTTTCTTCTTTCACAGTTTAGAGGCTTCTTAGAACAATCGCAGTCTAAACTCATCTCTATAGCTTTGCCTGGACTGCACTTTGGATTTTCATAGGGAGAAAACATAAAGGAAGATCTTCTTGATCCTTACCATGTCTGGCAGATGCTGGAACTATTGCCAAATACTTGCCTAAGAACATGAGACTTTTGCCCAGTGGGATTCAAGACAATCATGGTAAGGTCCTTCAAAAAAGCTAGAGGTGTGGTGGTAGAGGACAGCTACGGATGCCAATCACTCCTCTGAAGCCCCTAGCTGTCACAACGTGTCTCACCTGTCTCTGAGGAGATGTTCACTTCCACACTGAGGTCAGGAATGGGTGCTCCCTGGAAGGTAGCCACGCACAGGTAGGTACCATAGTCGCTAAATCTCAGGTCAATAATCTCCAAACTGCAGGTCACAGGTGGGAGCTCAGGGTCATTTCGAGTGATGAGCAATCGGTCTGAGAACCTGGCTGGTTTGCCATTCTTGTACCAGGAATAGATGACCTTCTCCTGAGGAACAGCATCTACATGGCATGAGAGCTTCAAGTCCTGTCCTAACTGGATGGTCTCACTCTCTTTGATCACGTCAGGGGTGATCTGGAACGTGGCATTCTTCATGGCTGGCATGAACACAAATGGTTAATTGGTTAGGTCAAAGTGTCTTGCACAGGACAGGATAAGACTCTTTGCTCTTCAGGAAGGCAACATCTCCATGCAAAAGTCATCAGAAGACCTCCCCAGCTATGTTCCCACAAAATATCCCCAGGGTCTTGCATCTGGTAGTCTGGGATCATAGAATCAGTAAGGTTGGAAAAGACCTCAAGGATCATCAAGTCCAACCTGACACCCAACACCTCATGACTACTAAACCATGGCACCAAGTGCCACGTCCAACCCCTCTTGAACACCTCCAGGGACGATGACTCCACCACTTCCCTGGGCAGCACATTCCAATGGCCAGCAGCTCTCTCTGTGAAGAACTTTCTCCGCACCTCAAGCCTAAACTTCCCTGGCACAGCTTGAGACTGTGTCCTCTTGTTCTGGTTCTGGTTGCCTGGGAGAAGAGACCAACCCCCTCCTGGCTACAGCCTCCCTTTAGGTAGTTGTAGACAGCAATAAGGTCTCCCTGAGCATCCTCTTCTCCAGGCTAAACAGCTCCCAGCTCATTCTCCAGTCCAGGATAGTGCTACAGCCTAGGATGAGGCTGTAAGCAGTGCTAGCACAGCTGTTGGCCTAGATGCAGAGAAGCTTGCACAGGCACTCCTCTGGAATACTAATCATGGCTAAGTACCACATTCACCCTCAGCTATACAAGATCAGGCAGGAGAAATGAAAACCTAGCCCCTCCAGCCTACAAACCCATGCTCTGAGAAAAACTGAAACTTACACCTCACCAGCAGGTTCACTGCCTTCTTTGCTGGGTTCCCCACATTGTTGATGGCCGTGCAATTGTAGTAGCCAGAGTCTTCCACACGGATCCTCCAAAGGGTGAGGTTGCCTCCTTTCACAAGGCTATTGGGGGGCATTGAGCCAGGAGAGTGAGACCAAATCACCTCTGGCTGTGGATCACCACCCATCAGAGAGCACTGCATAGTGATGTTGTCGCCTGGGTTGACCACCAGTGTTTCGTTGACAGATAGCTTCAGAGCAGGTGGAGCTGGAAGAATACAAAGAGGGACACTTCTGAGCTTGAAAAAGACCCATGAACAGCTGAAGAGATCCAAGAATTCATTGCAAATACAAGGTGTTTGTGAACCTAAAGCATGAGCATAATCATGTCTCTGAGTTAGAGCATGCTGCCTTGTTATGGTTAGAAAACACTGCAGACAGGACTTCCCACTGCAATAGAATGGACATTGCACACAATGGGGCTTAGGACTGGGGTACAAGCTAGGTTTGATATTTTACATGTGTTCAGTACAGGTTCTCTAGGGCTTAGGACTCAGGTCAGAAAAAAAAGCCTGATAAAGCCCTCTGCACAGGTAGGAGTGGCAACCAGACAAAATTTGGCAGTGGAAATGCAAAGCATAGAGCCTTCTTGCCTCCAGATGTGAATAACTGCAGCAAGGCAGAATGGCAATAGAAAGCTGCTGTGGCTCTGCATTACTTACCTACACTGCATTCAGTCCACTCACCTGCAGACACCTGTATCTAACTATCCCAACTCTAGGAAAGCAGAAGCAGTACTGGAGAAAAGGCTCAACTGGTAGCTCCTGATAAAGCACCTGTATCTCTCACTGCAACACTGTTGTATGAATCACAAAAGAGATTGTTACAAGGCATGGGAAGTTTCAGTCACAGACTGAGTTTAGCATCTCAGGATCTGACCCAAAGCATGCTGGGAAGCTTACTGCAATGTCTGTCTTTCCTGGACAGGGCTCACAATCCCAAGGTAAGGTCAGGCAGAGCACCAGGTGTACACCCAGTCACAGTCTGCTCCTCCTGCATGATCAATAGACCTCCACCATGAGGGAGAGGTGAAAGCAAAAGGACAGGCTCAGAGGATCCTGTTTGAACCCAACAGTTATTTGTGTTCAAGGACAGTTGAGATTGAATCACTCTTCCCATACAGAGTTGGCATATCAAGAATGAGTTTTGAGGAAAGTCTACCATTAAAAAAGAACCTCAGCTGTCCCGTAATATGCCTCTGCATCTCTTACACCCAGATAGACATGTACGAGAGTAAAAGCCTTTGACAAGCAGCTGGCTCTTGTGGCTTAGAGCCTGACACAGAGGTCCAGGACCAATCTGCATCCTAATAGACCACATAGAGCAGCTTTTCACCTGCTCTTAAATCTCCTTCGTCTCCATAGGTGTCAAATACACCTTTCTATCAGGTCACAGGGATTGTCTTTCTTGCACAGCTAAACTGAGACTGATTGAAAACATCCAGGCAACGTCTCCTCAGAATAGCCCAGAGCCTGGTTTTTGGTTTGATATATTTATTTCTGCACCCTGCTCACTACATTCTCCTCCAGGAACTCAACAAAAAACCCCCACTTCCCTATGTATTCTCTATTTCACCCCATGAAAACCCCTTTAAAGCCCCAGTCAGCACCCTCCCTGGCTCCGTCCAGATGAGAAAGCAGCAGTTCCCAACACAAAGGCGGCGAGTATGTTTAAAAGTAACAGCCATAATAATGCAAAATAAGACATTGTTCCATATTCATGAAGCTTGATTTAACAGCATCATTATTTCTGCCTCTTCTCTCCCTGGACCTTGCGTTAATGAGCTGTGCTGGATTTGTGTTGGCTCTCTGAATTACAGCCCATACAAACAAGGCGAGGGGGACTGCTCTCTCCTCGGCACCAGCACCATAATTTAGCAGCACCACTACTGCCGTGCTGGGATATTGCTTTGGGGCACTGAATCAAATGCCCTCTCCCTGCCCACAATACATGCTATTTGTGCCAGAGGTGGACAGCTGTGCCTAAGGAAGAAGGTGGCTCCTCCATTTTGAGGCTAGAGACTGCTGTCCTTGAATTTTGGAAGGCCATAGCCTTCACTCAGAGCTTATGATCAGGCCTCTTTTTTGGTCTTGGAAGCAGTGTGCAAGGGTTAAAGTGCAGTAATTGACAAAGGAAGGATTTGTACTTCCTCTCCAAGCCCCAGGTAGTTTCACAAGATGCTATAAAGTCCTGTCACTAACAGGCTGTCAGCTGAGCATAGCTGACACCAAATAGTTGTTCCTGCCCACCGACACTGACCTGGTCTCAGGTTGACAGGGCACAAACTAACAGATGCAGGACCTCACCTGGGAACCTCCACCCATCCCTGTCAGAGACAGAGAAAAGCTGAGACTAGCCTACATCCAGAGAGAAGACTCTGGAGTTGGGGAGCACAAACCAGAGGTCCTGCAGGCTCTGGTTAATATGTAGGGTTCTTGTAGCATTTGATGTGCACATGTGTGACTAACACTCATCTTGCTTAGTTCTGGGCAAGCCAAAGTGGTGCAAACACTGCCTTAGGACAGGTTGTGCATCCATGCAAGGAGGAGGCAGAGGAAGAGCAAAGCTGCCACCCACACGGCCCCGGCAGTAAGCTCCCATGACAGGGCTGAAAATGGAGCCCTGGCTGTGGCAGCCTTTGTGGCTTTCCACTCCCATCAGCAGACAGAGGTTAACAGTCTGCAGACATTGTTATGCAGGAGATGAATCTCATTTATTTGTAACCTGTGGCAACTCTTTTGTTCTTGGCTCAGAAAACCTGCTGGCTGAGTCTGCTGAGCAGCAAGGGGACCATTAAAAACAAAGAGTCGCTTTCAATTCCCTTTGAAGTCCAATTTGCTGCAGTAAAACTGCAGGAGAATTAACCTGCTGGGCTGCTTAATTTTGCAGAAATTGAGGAAGGGGAAAACATTAGCCTGCCCCTACTGGAGCAGGTGATGACAACCTAGTGCTGAGCTGGCCTTTTGGCTCTGCAGACCCAACCTGCTGCTGCAGAGCCACACACCATCCGCAGGACAGAGGGGAAACCTCCTTCTTCGTTAAGGCTGCACACCCAGAACCCATCCCCTCCTGCAACGGCCAAGCTGCTGACAAAGCACTTGAGAGGAGCACGTCTCCTTGCTGGAGACTGATCTGCCCAAAGGCCACTTTCAGAGGAGCTAAAGTGAGCCAGCTGAGGAACAGAAAATGAGCTGGGAAGATTCCTTTGACCTGACATGACCTGACCCACCAATTCCCCTCAAGGTCTGTAGTAACTTGGGTCTATAAATATTTAAGAGATCAATTTTCATGCACCCCATCACCCTTTGGGCCCTCATCAGTTGCAAAGGCATCCTGAGTGAAGCTGCTCAGGATTCCGGGCACAGCCAAGGCTATGTATAGGCTGTTGGGTTCCCTGCAAGAGGGAGAGAAAAGATTTATGCAAAAAAAAGGGAGGTATGAAAGATTTTTCTTTAAATATTTTCTCATCTATGCACAATACTACCTGCAGGGCAAGTAAGCCAGATAATATTTCATGTTATATAGACTTGTATTATTTAACACAGCCCCTACTTAGACTGCAATGCCAGCTTCATTTTCACTGCCAGCTTTTAATACAATTCGCCAGAAACGCATTTCCCGTGGCCTCTTTGAGCTTGTGGTGTTAGACTGTGCATAAACTTGCATCTATCAAGAAACACCAGGGGAAAAAAAGAACTAGCCATATACAATACAATAAACCAGGTTGGAAGAGACCTTCAAGATCATCATGTCCAACCTATCAACCAATCCAACCCACCTAAACAACTGAACCATGGCACCAAGCACCCCATCAAGTCTCCTCCTGAACACCTCCAATGAAGGTGACTCCACCACCTCCACGGGCAGACCATTCCAATGGGCAATCACTCTCTCTGTATAGAACTTCTTCCCAACATCCAGCCTAAACCACCCCTGGCACAGCCTGAGACTGTGTCCTCTTGTTCTGGTACTGGCTGCCTGGGAGAAGAGACAAACCTCTGCCTGTCTACAACCTCCCTTCAGGTAGTTGTAGAGAGCAATAAGGTCACCCCTCAGTCTCCTCCTCTCCAGAATAAGCAACCCCAGCTCCCTCAGCCTCTCCTCATAGGGCTTGTGTTCCAAACCCCTCACCAACTTTGTTGCCCTTCTCTGGACACGCTCCAGCAAGTCAACATCCTTCCTAAACTTAGGGGCCCAGAACTGGACACAGGACTCGAGGTGGGGCCTAACCAGTGCAGTGTACAGGGGCAGAATGACCTCCCTGCTCATATGTTCTACGTGGTCCAGGTTCAGAATGTAGGCAGGTCATTCAGAAGTTCATGTAAATTCAGCCGTAGTACTGGCTTCTGATCTGGCTACAACCTGCAAACCACGTTTCCCCCATCCACTCAATGAAGAGGCAGGATCAAAATGAAGGGTGGTTTCCCTGTGCTTGGGCAGGCAGTGGGGAGTGGACATAAAGAAAAAATTGACTTACTAATTGTGACCTTTTTAGGCTGTGCCTTTAAGAAAGGGACAGTTACTGGAACACTCTGGCTGAATGTTTTGGTGTAAAAATGAAAACAAAGATAAGGCTAAACAAATTTCATTGGTAGATTGGTAGAATGCAACTTTTAGCTTTAGTTTAGTTAGAATCTCAGTCAGTTCAGTCTGTCTGTTTCAGCCTCTCTGAGCAACAGCTGTTTTCTGTCTGTGCTGGCGGGTGCTGACCTCTCAACTAACCAGATAAGAGACTAATTCTTGCATAGGCTTTGAGCTAACAGAATTTCTTCCTTAATAATTACCTTTTTTCTCTCTCTAACCCTTTTTAGGAAAAAAGGGGGGGAGGGGGAGAAGGGGGATTGTGGAGACCCTTCTTCTTGGAGGAGGGAAGGTCTTCTGTGTTGCGTTCTTTGCTGTGTATTTCTGTATATTGTGTACATATACAATAATAATAATAATACAATACAATACACCAGGTTGAAAGAGACCTTCAAGATCATTGCGTCCAACCCATCAACCAATCCAACCCACCTAAACAACTAAACGATGGCACCAAGCACCCCATCAAGTCCCCTCCTGAACACCTCCAATGATGGTGACTCCACCACCTCCACGGGCAGACCATTCCAATGGGCAATCACTCTTTCTATGAAGAACTTCTTCCTAACATCCAGCCTAAACCTGCCCTGGCACAGCCTGAGACTGTGTCCTCTTGTTCTGGTACTGGCTGCCTGGGAGAGGAGACCAACCTCTGCCTGGCTCCAACCTCCCTTCAGGGAGTTGTAGACAGCAATAAGGTCACCCCTCAGTCTCCTCTTCTCCAGGCTAAGCAACCCCAGCTCCCTCAGCCTTTCTTCATAGGGCTTGTGTTCCAAGCCCCTCATCAACTTTGTTGCCCTTCTCTGGACACGTTCCAGCAAGACAACATCCATCCTGAGGGGCCCAGAACTGGACACAGTACTCAAGGTGCGGCCTAACCAGTGCAGTGTACAGGGGCAGAATGACCTCCCTGCTCCTGCTGGCCACACTGTTCCTGATGCAGGCCAGGATGCCATTGGCCCTCTTGGCTGCCTTGGCACACTGCTTGTAAATACAGCTTTATCCATTTTTTCGCTTCTCCGACTGAGTTAGCCGTGGTTTCTTTGTGTGTGTGGGAGAACTGAACCTCTCACCACCACACTAATCCTTCAAAAGTAAAGCCAACAGGGAAGAAAATCTGCATGTGGTCCCTTTCTTCCTCATGAGCACAGTGTAAGCTTTGAAAAGGAATCTTCCAGCGCTCACTAGTCTCATCCTGAGGCAAACTCAGGCAGTGAAGTGAGTGGCTTGAAACATGTTCAGAGATCTTATTGCACAGAGAGTATTTTTTCTGACATTAGGTACAGTTCACTTTTTAAAGCTTATTATTTTTCTACATAAAAACCATGCAGCTATTGCTCAGCACCATGGGCTCAAGTCAGATCAATAAACATAATTTATACAGTATCAACAAAATCCCAACAACAGTTGGGAACATCAAAAGAGTTCTGTTTCCACTGCACAAAGATGAGGCAAGGGGTGCAGACTGCTTTGTGATACATTAGAGAGGTGAATAATTAAAGCAACTACAATGCCTTTCTTTCTGATCATGGAATAGCCCAGGGCTGGAGGGGATTACTCAACACTCACATATTATTCAAACATATTCAGTGCATGGTGGGGCCTTTGTGGTGTGATTATTTTTGGTGGTGGGGTGGGGGAGGGTGGGGGATGGCAGTCAGGTCCTTGCAAACATTCGGTACACGATACTCAGTTGTTGCAAGTCAAGCAAGAGGGGCACCAATCTTACTCTGCTTGCAACTGGAAGCACACTGAAGTGCTGCTGGTACAAATGGGTGTGCAAAATTCATTTACTGGGAAGGCACCAGAGATAATTTGCTTTCCCTAACATCAGCACCAGTGGAACCCATTAGTTGGGAGGTGCTGAGCGCAGCCCGGCAAACCAGGCCAGAGTCACACACAAATGAATTATTTGTAAGAACTCCTGCAGCATCTGCCCTACCCAGGACTGTATCAAATCTATTTTTAAAGTCACTTAGAACTATAAATAAATAAAAGTGTCTGGATTAAAAACGACATAGTGCCTCAACACCTACACACAGTCTGTTTTAATGATTTTACAGCAGGCCTGGCCAAGGCACCAGCTATACACAGAGCTACAAGACATTAGAACATCCCCGGCCACAAAACTTCTGCGTGAAGAATTGGTAAGCCTAGCAACCACGTGCATGTACATGAGGTGCTGCAGGCCCTGGACAGGATGCTGTCTTACGGTGTTCAAGAGGGGATTGGACGTGGCACTTGGTGCCATGGTTTAGTCATGAGGTCTGTGGTGACAGGTTGGACTTGATGATCTTTGAGGTCTCTTCCAACCTTGGTGATTCCGTGATTCTGTGATTCCTGGAAGGCAGTGGCTGTTGAGCAAGTGAGAGGTCAGAGGGCCTCTCTGTATGCCCTCTTACCTGTGGTGTTTGTGAGCTGGAAGGTGATGGATTTGTCAGGAATGCTGCAGACATTACGGACAGACACTTGGCATGTGTAGCTGGCGTAATCCTGGGGCCGCAGGTTCTTCAGCTTCAGGACTTTGGTTTCACCCTGGGAGTTGGGAAGGAAAGACACAGGTGTACAACACAGTTTGTCACTGCAAGTCCATAATCTGTCCCAAAATTTACAGATTACCAGCAGCTCCCATCAAAACGTCAGGAAACTGTACAGACTCAGAGTGCTCCTGCCTGCATATAAAAGACACAAACTGTTTGCAATGTCCCAGAACAGACCCTGAGATCTGACATCAAGATGCTGGTAGGACCCCAGAAGGCATCACTGAGGTCTCAACATCACAAAATCAAACTAGAGCCAATTTAAGCACTAATGCTGACCTAAATATGGCAAGTTAGTGGTGCTGTAAAAATATTCAGTACAGGGGAAAAAGATAATTCAGAGAAATACTTAAAGAATACACCCTCCTTCCCCCAGCCCCAACATTCTGATCTTTCTGCTGTAGAGTCTGTTCTCATTTACACTGCTGTAAATCCAGAGTGACTGCACAGACTTTGATAGCCTTTTCTCATACCACAGTAACAAGCAAACAAACCCATTCCTTGGCATTCCATTATTTACTGGCTTGATATATAAACAGAGCTGAGGTGTTAAATTAGCAATAGATATGTTCTGTAGGTTTTTACTTATGGAATGTGGAAAGCTCTGAGCTGCACGCTGTGGTTAGTACACCCTGCAACTCGTATGTCTTCCCATGACAGCTTGTTGCTGCTGTTCTCCTTGTGTTTGTCTAAATCTCTTTTGGAGAAACCATTCCGTAATTGCCTGCAAATGTGAGAAGGTGTCAGCACAACAAATCCTCTTGAAGGCAACCTCAAGGGACTGGACGATGAGCTCAGGCATGCTAATATGCAGAGAACAAGCATCTGAACTGAGTAAATTATACAGATAAATACCTAGGAGACCAATAACCCTGTGAGAGTCCTGTCCCCTGAGATATGTTGCTATGCCACACAAACGATGGCACTTACAATGTGCGCGTCAAGTACTTACTTACAGGGTCGTATGTATCTCCTGTTTATTGATCAGTAAATGTTGGTTAAATGTGTATAAACTTTCAGTGTAAATTAGTTTTAAAAAGCTTAAACAGCAAAGTCTTCACCTCCTTTTTAATGTAAAAGCCTACCCAAACCTGACCTTGATAGCGGTTCATCTCTGAGACAACACTAGAACCCCCGTGAAGGGTGCTTTGTTAAATAGAGTGCATTTGAGCTCCAGCAAGGTTTTCCACTCCCAGAAGTGCTGCAGAAATAGATTTTTTTGTTAACTCCAACTCTTATCAACCCAAACTCACAGTTTTATGCTGGTGCTAAGGAGAGGACCACGAGGGCATGCCTGTGTGAGCACAGCAGTCCTAACACCCTCTCTCAGAAGGGAACAATCCGTCATGGTGGGAACTCTGCCTGACAGGAGCTGCAGGATGCTGGGTCATTTACACATTAATGTTGCAACATGGCAAAATTCTGCCAGATGCTTTATCTAGCTGAAGAAAATGTCTCAAGTCCTAAGACGCCCTCTCATTAAGCAATGCCACTTGTTAATTACACCGATCTTAGTGAAAGCTGAGAGAGCCCAAGGTGGCTTCCTCTAAGGCCAGGGATGTCCTGGTTGTATGTTACATAGCTGGCACTGGACTAGACAAAGCTTTCTTCAGGACCCAACAGCTGCCCTGACCTACGGCATCTCTGCCAATGTGCCGCTAACCTGCGGCTTTCTTCTCTCTCCTCACCCCTGTGAGTGTTTCCATTTGGCTGCCCATTTTCATGACCTGCAGAGATGGCATGTTTCAATAAAATATGAACATGACTACATTAACTGAAAGGTTGCCTGCAGCATTGCTCAGAAATCAAATTCGCCCAGAATGTGCTCAGGGTCCAGCTTTGGGAACGTGAGGAGGTGCGTGGGATGAAATGGGTGCCCTGAGGAGTGCCTCTTTCAGCCCTCTCTTCCCACCCATCAGCGCCTTGTGTTGCCAAACAGCCTAGCTGGAAGTGCTGTGGCTGGTTCACGTCTGAAGGACATTCAGAGCCACAGCTCAGCTTTGAACAGCATGCCCAGCGTACCTTGGCAGAAGAAAACTTCCTGTCTCCCACTGTATTGGCAGGATAATCACTGTGAAGAAAGTGGTGTTCAGAGGGGCAAGTGCAGCAGAGACAAGCAGGAGGGGCAGAAAGTATGTGGATTCCCATCCCCACATCCCTGGATGACAGCCAGAAAGTGTCCAGGCTGTTGGGCTGCCTCTGCTACTTCTAGCTGCTAGGCGATGTTTTTCATCATTTGCCTCATGGATCCCACAGCAATTCCTGCAGCTCACTCACACTGTTAAACAGGAAGCAATTCCCCTGATTTATGGGGCTTGGGCACATAACAGAGGTGTGGGGGGGTTGTTTGTTTTGTTACGTGGGGGTGTTTTGTTTTGTTTTGTTTTGTTTTGTTTTGTTTATGAAAGAGTAATGAGAGTTATAGAGGAGACTGAATCTTGGGATTGTTTGCTTGGATTTTAGTCTCAGCCATTCAACAGCCACATAATCTCAGGGAAGCTGTGACCTGCTCTCGGGGACAGTAGCAAAAAGTGGAAGGGAATTGAAGGCTGTCATGCTCCCTCCTGCTGCTCTGCTCCTCTTAGGCCCCAGGAACCTGTGTGTGGAAACAGGCTTTATCAGCCCTTTCAGAGACAGTATTGCTTGAAGTGGCTGCCACCCTTTCCTCAGCATCACCATCCATGGAGGGCAAGAAACACCACCTACTACAGAGTACCCTGCAGCAGCAAGACGCTCAAGACAAGCTGGCGGAGCTTTGGGTTTTGTCACCTGTGTGTAGAGGGGTTCATAGATATCCACGCCATTGTCCTGACTGTGGGAAAGTGTCTCGGCCCCCCGTTTCCAGATGAAGCGAGCTGGTGGGTTGGAGTTGACAGTGCACCGGAGGAAGACAGTCTTCTCCTGGTAGAAGCTGCCACGTACATCGCTAATGGTCTGGTGAACGGTGAGAACAGGTTCATCTAGATCTGGAAGGAAGTTAAGGAAGGCCAGAGCTGCTGTCAGCAAAACTTAGAGTGCATGTACAGCCTGCAGAGCAGTTGACGCTCCGTGTGCCACAGAGGAGACTGCTAGTTCCCACATATTTAGCTGACGACAGCTGCTGAATTAAGAGCTCACCTGAGTGCAGGTAACAAGCACTATCTAAAGTGAACAGACAGGAAAAGCCAAAATTCTCCCACTTACCACACAACCTTCAGAGAACAGAAAGCACCTCCTTCTGGTTTGCAGATTCTGTGGGATCCCTGAGCAAACTGCCTGCCACATGCCCTCAGACCCAGTGAGCTGCCTCACCTTCCCCAGCGACATTACACATCCAAAATCAGTTGGTCTCTACTTCGGTGAGAGGTCAGAAGGATCTCAGGAAAATGCTCCTTTGACATTTCTTCTGCTTCCACTTTCCACTTCCCAAATCTCTTCGGAAATCGTGGGGCTAAGCCCACATCTGTGAAATGCTCACACAAAGGACAACAAACCTTCAAGTCACGGTGTGAGAGTAGAAGCCAGGACAAGACCAAGGAGCTGAAATTGAGACTCAGCTTCTAGACAGCAGCAAGTCTCACAGGGAGCCATGGGAACACAAGATGCAAAACACTGTGAAAGGGATGTACAATTTCTCCCCCTTTCCATTAAAATATCATCTGTGTATTTTCCTCTTTTTGAGAGCTGTACTGACTCTTCAACAACTTCTACTACTCTATCCTTATGCCTAAAACAAACAGATTTTTTTTCTGGTGCATTCCTTTACAAAAATGCCTCTTTCAATTCCCTTAACCGTGCCTTCACCAGACATGCAGCTGCTGTGCTCAGATCCATGGTTCAGTCACTTCATTTTGCAAGGACACAAGCAATAGTCCTGCAAGGAGCATACTTTCTCCACCCACGGCACACTGCTCCCCAGAGCCTGCCATCCTGCTAAGAAAAGGGATCATTTTCTTGGGCTTTTGCACCACACACCGGTGTCTGAACATCAAGGAAGCATGGGAAAAAACTCAGAGGGATTCTCCTCTCAGAATAACTTTGAGACTGATCGAGATCAAATGTAAAGGTATCACATTTGGCAAGACAGGACCAACTGACCTTCTAAACTGAAACCCATCCCCATGCCCTTAAAATGTCATATAAGGCACCTGCTGAGCTCAGCTGAAGAAATTCTACATTTACAGCAGCTTTATAATCCCAGCTTCAGCTGCAAGGAAACTAAGGCACATGCACCCAGTATCCCCTGACGCTGTCAGCACTGTCTTCTTCACATGTTAGCCCAGAGGAAGAGGACGTGTTCATCATCGCTTGCTCTCCTATGCCACCTGATTTTCATATTTTGTTTTAGAGGCTTGTAAATTAGAAAATCTGACTCCCACAAACAAAGGGGCAAGCAGAGATGAGTTTTAGCTAACACGTCATCCAAATGATCCAAGCTCTCTGCAGAATCACAAGTCCCGACTTGTGAATTTGCATATTTTAATGAGCTTTAAGCTTGGTAGACAGCAATTGTAATGGGACCTGAGATTTGTCGGCTTGACCACACCATCGCTCAGAGATAGGAGCAGAACCATTAGCTGAACAATGACAAGGCACAAAAGCTCCCCAAACAAAATGCACAGCTGAAGAAAAACATATGCAGGTGGGAGAAAAGGGGCTCCTTTCCCTACAGCGCTGTCTCTGTGGGTCCCACAGGGAGACTGAATTTTGCACCAGGTTCTCTTAGACCAGAACCTGGGGAACAGCCTCTCCTCTTCCCTCCTTTGTCCTTAACTCTCCTTTATGTGTTCAAATTTTACTGAAGGAACTCCATAGCTACCATCCTTCTGGGATTCCATTTCTCAACAGGATGCATGGCAAAACACTTCCCTTAGTGATCAAAGAGGATACTCACCATTCGGGTCTCCTGGCTCCCAGCTACTCCACACACAGAAAACATCGTCCTTTTGGCTGCTACAGCTTTCTTCCCTCAAATCTTTCAGGCTTCTTTCATAGCAGTCAGCTCTAAGTCTAGCCCTCCTGAGAAAAGCTAAAATAAGGCCTACAATAATATGTATGTCCTTGATGTACAAGTAACACTACTGATGATGTCAGCGATGATAAATTTGGCCCAAGGCTGCTCATGGTGATGATCACATGGGATGTTTCATGCGCAATATAAGCTTGTAAACATCCATTCTTTCTTTTTCTTTACTTTCTCTCTTTCCCACATGGAAATACTCCAAACAGCAGCTGCCTCTTTCCCAGTATCTAACCGACACTTTAAAGCCTCACTTGATGCCCACTTGGGGCAAAGGAATAACTCGCTACACAGGCTTGTGTTTCCAGCTTAATACTGTCTCGGCACCAAGGGTGCTCTCCACAGAACCTTGCTGTCCAATACTGAAAGTATGAGTGAGAACCAGTACTAGCTGTCAAGGACAGCAGGGTTCACAGGAAGGTGATTACTTACCTCTAACTACAAATTGGGATGCAGGGAAAGAAAGGGATTGTTTCCAAATTCTGGTTCGTTCAGCTGAAGGTTGCCTGGGTGAGCATTCAACACAAACTGTGGCTTTTCCTATGTGTTCCCTTGTATTGACTGCAAATACTCCTCCCCCAAAACCAAGTGAGCAGAACAGAGGTGCGTTACCAAGTCCATCTGCAGAGTAGATGTTAGTATGAGAAAGCCCTTGGCCATCCCATTAGCCCCACAGTTCTACAGGTCAGAGCTGCACGAGGGACCATGGGACACTACATCACTCTAGCTCCAGCCTGCACCCCAGAAGTAAAGGGAGCGTTCTCAGGCCATGAAGACGTGTATGTCGCAGTCTTGTTCCTAGAGACACCAGCCCTGCCAAGGCTTGAGAAAAGCAAATCCCCTTTGCAATGCAGAATCATCATGCCTTCATCACACACAGGACAAGAAATGGACAAAGAAGCCAAGCAGATCTATGCAGGTGTCAGAACTCCTCCAGAAAAACCTATGCAATGCCCATGAAGAAATGCTTATCTTATCCAAAGCAGCTGCTGCTGAAGCAATCTATTTTATCAGCCTGTAGGATGGTGCTCACACTGCACTACTCCAATACAGGATAGGGCAAGGATGGAACAGATGGGAGCTGCTCCAAGCCACCTAACACAACTGCACATCATGAACCTGCCAAAGCACAGAGATGTTCAAGTCCATGGCACACTGTAGGCCTGGTGTTACCGGGTGCTCAAACTCCCCTTCCTCCAACAGCAGAGGTTTGAATGGGGAAAGACAAAGGCATGAAATTGCCTTCCCCGGTGCAAAATTGCCTTCCCCTGGGGACAGGTAGACGGCGCCCGTTCTTCCTGCCAGGGCAGAGGTCCCTCACAGCTATTTACTGGTGGGGGAAGTCATCTCGATTAGGGAACTGTGATTAGAAGGGTGCTTTGTGCCCAGTATACATTGGCCCTGGACACATTGTCTAGGATAGCCTTAAATAGAGTGACCAGAAAGCATCTGGGGCTCTTGCCCTCATTTTGCTCACTCCCATTTTCTGCTCTTATCTTGGACTCACTCTGCATTCATGGTGAAATTGGAGAAACCAGCATGGAGAAACTGGCTTCTCCCCAGACCTGCCTGTCCTGGGGTCCTGCTCCCTGCCTGCCGCTGGAGTGACCCTGCCTGCCCTGAAACTGCTGCTTTCTTGCAGTGCTCAGACAGTGCTACTGCATGAGTTTTCCCTCGTGGCAGCCGTGTCTACGGACACTTTGATTCCGGCGGGTGCCTTTCCTTTGGATTTGTGCCACACTATCCACAAATCAGATTCTAAAACCTGCAGCACTGGAGCCTGCCACCAAAGAGAGACCTAGGGACCATCTCCTAATTCCTGCTCTGTCCTCATGAGTAAAACCAGAATTCTCATATCCTTTCCCTAAGGTCCTGGCTTGCCTCTGATTTTATAAGTGGGGTAAAGCTATTTTGTGGCTTAGCCTTTTCCATTTTACTCAGGTCTCTATATTGTACTAAAGTTGCCCATTGTCTCTAAATTGTACCAAAGTCGTGACCAAATAGAACCTGTAAATAATGTAATCAGTTCTGTACATAATTTTGGGGTGGGGTTTGGGGGAAGAATAAAGATATTATAATTCCTGCCTTGGTAATTTCACCCAAATCAAATCACCTGGAGAGTAAGTAAGACTAAGAAGCAGCAGTCAGACAGCAGCTGCTGTCAGCAAATCTCTGCCTAGAGAGTGTGGGCAGATACTGGGGTTTTGAAGCCTGGAGGTTGCTCTGCTGGCAAATAACCACAGTGTACCTCAGCACAGAAGACCATCTGGATCGGAAGACTAAGAGAAGAGCTAGTGAGAATTCCAGCTGCTTTATCACACTTTACATCTTTTTAGCATCAACCTCTTGCTGGCTAGGCCTTCTCAGAAGAGACAAGTGAAGAGAGATTTGGTGTTACTGCAGCTGGAGAAACTGGAATAGGGGATAGACAAGGATGACAAGCAGAATGATAATCTCCCGCGAGAGACCAAATCTCTTTAGAAGTTGCCTACATCTAAAATTTTGGATTCCTTCCATACAGGGTTTACAAGCTAAGGTTAATTTCCCTCCTTTTTGGACAGAGTAACTCAAGAATAAACAACATTAAGTGAGCATAAGAAGCCTTCAAAACTTGGGGCCCAGGGTAGAGAACAACTAACAGCATCTCCAGCACACAAGGATAGGCATTGAAAGTACCCAGAGAAACTGAAGCCAAGGGGACCCCATGGGTTCCTTCAAATTCACACCTTCACAGCTTAGCCTCCTCAGGTGCATCCCTGAGTCTTTTGCTTTGTTTCCATCATGCTATAAACACAGCAATGCTGGGAGGAGGGCTCTGGTTTCAGGAATGTCTCAAACATAGAATCATAGAATCAACAGGGCTGGAAAAGACCTCAAAGATCATCAAGTCCAACCTGTCACCCAACACCTCATGACTACTAAACCATGGCACCAAGTGCCATGTCCAAGCCCGTCTTGAACACCTCCAGGGACGGTGACTCCACCACCTCCCTGGGCAGCACATTCCAATGGTTATCAACTCTCTCTGTGAAGAACTTTCTCCTCACCTCCAGCCTGAACTTCCCCTGGCACAGCTTGAGACTGTGTCCTCTTGTTCTGGTGCTGGTTGCCTGGGAGAAGAGACAAACCTCCTCCTGGCTATAGCCTCCCTTCAGGTAGTTGTAGACAGCAATAAGGTCTCCCCTGAGCCTCCTCTTCTGCAGGCTAAACAATCCCAGCTCCCTCAGCATCTCCTCATAGGGCATCTCAGGCACCACCAGTTTCAAGAAGTACTGGCTTGCTTTAAGCATTGCCAGATTCAAAATGGAGAGCAAAAACTCAGAAGCCATCTACAATGCTACATCCCAGACAAGTTCCAGCCCCGCTGGAAGTGACAGACATCGTGGTATTTAGATAAGGGTGACTCACATGGACAGGCAGAGCTGTCTTTCTCAGGAATGGATCTAATCTCCTAGGGAAAGTGGACCCTGGGGACACTGCACCAGTCCCTTTGCTCCTGAATCAGGTACACACGGTCCTAGGGCAATGCAGGTTCCCGCTGGCCCCGCAGCAAGGCAGAGACAGGCAGTAGAACTGTGGGAAGATCTGGGTTGCCGCTAAACGACTTACACTGCACATCTACTCGAATGGACTTGATGGCAGGGACCCCAACCCCATTTTCTGCTTTACAGTAATAGCGTCCCCCCTGCAGCCTTTGGATCTTCTCAATCCGAAGGGTCTCGTTAAGCACTGACGTCTCTTGGAATTTGTCCGATGCGCTGCCAGCAGTTTTGGTCCATCTCACCTGCATGAGAACGAGAGAAATGCAAGCAGTCACTGATACAAACTAGAGATCCCTAGGGATGAAAACACTTCCTTTGCTCCTCTTCCCCCTCCTCCCTGGTTGCTCTATACATCCTGGAAGTGTTCAAGAGGGGGTTGGACGTGGCACTTGCTGCCATGGTCTAGTAGGCATGAGGTCTTCGGTGACGGGTTGGACTTGATGATCTTTGAGGTCTTTTCCAACCTTGTTGATTCTATGATTCTATGCAAACAGGCCCTCTGGTACCACCAGACTATACTGAGCTCAGTAGACCAGCTTCTGGTGGATGACCCTCATCTGTCACCATCCCTCATGTTTGTGTGTCCAGGACAAACCCTCAGTTCACCCAGACACACACGGCACATTTACCACTCTTGCTCTGGTCCTGAAAACCCAGCAGACTGGTTAGTTTTAGACCACTATCTGCCCAGCACAGGACCTTCAGCATTAAGCCTTGGGATCCCATGTGGCTGGTAGGCCATGAAGCTACAGCAGACATCAGGTCACAGCTACAGAGCTTTTATTGCAGTCAACACTCTTTCATCTTTCTCTGGACAGCAAGGCTATTTCTGCTGTTTGCTTTTCCAAGTAAGAGTGAGAAAATGTAGTTGCTATCTGGCTCTTGCCCCTTTCCCGCAGAGAACCTCTGTGTATGTGATTTTTATAAGTCATCCTTTTGCAGCACAGAAGCTTTTACTTTGATTTTAAAGATACAGAGAGAGAGAGAAAATAAATTTAAAAAAAACCCAGCAAGCAAACAGCCTTCAGATTTCAAGTGATCTTGCATTTTTCAGGCTTATTTTGCATGTCTTAAGATCCTGGGTTTTGGGGAAACAGAGCTGTATGATAATTCATGGTGGGGAAAAAGACAGCATTCCTGAAGACTGGATAGCTATTCTGTGGTGGCTTAATGCTCATCCTGAAAAAAAACCAGGGGGGAGGGCTTGTGGGTGCTTTGCCCTCCCTGCCGGGCGTTTTCCCCCTGGGAAACTGAGTCTGTTCCACTCCCCCTCCCTGCCCAGCCAGGGTATAAAAAGCAGACATTGCAGCTATTAACTCTCCCGTTGGCTCCTGCCTCTCCTGGACGAGAGCAACTGCAGCTGCCTTCCTGCTCCTCTGCTATGTGGTCGGGCCTGATCCTTCTCGCTGCTGCCTCTGCACCTCTTCAGAGAGAGACTGGTTTTGTATTCTTCTTCTTTGTCCCCCTCCCATCCATCCTTGTTCCTTGCCCTTGTGAACCTTACCTGTCATTGTTTTTTATATATATATATATATATATATATATACAATACAATACACCAGGTTGAAAGAGACCTTCAAGATCATCTGTCCAACCCATCAAACAATCCAACCCACCTAAACAACTAAACCATGCAGCCAAGCATCCCATCAAGTCTCCTCCTGAACACCTCCAATGAAGGTGACTCCACCACCTCCACAGGCAGCCCATTCCAATGGGCAATCACTCTCTGTATAGAACTTCCTCCTAACATCCAGCCTAAACCCGCCCTGGTGCAGCTTGAGACTGTGTCCTCTTGTTCTGGTACTGGCTGCCTGGGAGAAGAGACCAACCTCTGCCTGTCTACAACCTCCCTTCAGGTAGTTGTAGAGAGCAATAAGGTCACCCCTCAGTTTCCTCTTCTCCAGGCTAAGCAATACCAGCTCCCTCAGGCTTTCCTCATAGGGCTTGTGTTCCAAACCCCTCACCAACTTTGTTGCCCTTCTCTGGACACGTTCCAGCAAGTCAACATCCTTCCTAAACTGATATATATATATATATATATATATATATATATATATACACACATATATATATATATATATATTCTATAATAAAACTCTTTACCTCTCTACTTCCAAGCCAACTCCAAATTATTGTTTGGTGGATTTGCTCCTTTCCTTTTTTTCCCCTCTCTGTTGGGAGAGAGGAGGGGGAGCGGGGGAGTGATTCTCAGCCTTGCCCCCATCTGAGCTCTTAACTCCCAGTTAAGTCTTAAACCGCCACATATTCTTATGTCTGGAATGAGGGACGGCCCTAGCAATGGCAGTACAGGCGTCCCCCACGTTTTCCGCAGTCCAGATAGTGAAAGAAAGATGGATTTTCTCATTCCATTGGTTTTGTGTATCTGTAACCTCCCTTCTAAAGGTTGGTGACTGGTCATCTCCCACACTATTGCCCAAGCTAGACTCTGGGACCGAGATCCATCAGGATCAGTCAACAGAGAGAAGACAGGCTTTCATTCCGCATTGGCCACCAATAAGACAGACCAGATACCCAGCTCACTCCCCACCAGACTTCTCCTAAAGCTCACTGCCGCTCCCTGATTGATGTTGATGCTCTGGAAGGAGCAGGGTTGTCTATATGCCAGTTCCAGAGCATTACACTGAGCAGGTTTTTGGAGATAATGACCATGGATTTATTTAGCCTTTGATGGCTTTTTATGCAATTGTCTGAGGACCCCAAGACTCTGAGTCTCCTGTTTGCAAGGACACTTCAGCCAGTTCTTTAATCTTTACTCAAATGAGATTGAAATTGAATTTTGGCCACATTTTCATGCTTTAATGACTGACTGATAGAAGGGAAAAAGAGAGGATTAAACAAAGGTTAGGATAAGAGTTTAGCTGGGAAAGAAGTCTGTCTGTGAGGAGGGAGAGCATAGATAGGATGCATGCTGGGGGTTTTGTGTGTGGGTTCCAGCCTTGCTGGTCACACGAGGTTTCACACTGGTGTCTACTGTGCATGTCCAGGCAACAATGAAGTCATAATGTTTCCCACCAGCATGCTGTCTGTATCAGGCTCTGCTCCAGCATATCTCTCTGGCTACTTAGACTCAAATCCTTGCAACCTGCCAGCACTTTCCCACATACTCAACATCCTCAGGCAGAGCCAGTCCTACTATCTTCCTCATTTCTGACACACAAAGCTATCATCTGACCATCACTGTCACAAGCCTAGGCTGCTCATTTTTCCTGACTTGGCTCAGATAATTTCCTTTATTTTGTTTCCAGGATATGCTTTGATGGATACACCACTTCAAATCCTGATGGCTGAGTCTCTATCCCTCTCCTTTGTCGTTGCCTTTTAGCCAAGTAGCTCCTCATAAGAAAGTCCACAGAGGTGCTGATTGGTGTATGCAGATGCATGGCTTCTCACACAAATATCTTTGGCAGGATTTGGGCACAGGGCCAAGAAGGCACATGCAGTGTACTTGGATCCCTTGAGTGCATTCTGGCACACCTGGTCTTGTAGCATGCACCAGCTGCCACCCCTGCCACATGGTGTTCTGGAGAAGGTAGACCCACGCTCTGGGCCAGTATCTCTACAGACACATCCACACTAACATTGGACCAGCCTGCTTGAGTATCTGAAGAGTGAGGAGGTGGCTACATGGGGCTTGAAGCTATGCAACCCTATGGGGACCCTGGGGAAGAACTACAGCAGTTAGCCAAGCTCAACCCTTTACCTCTCTACCAAACTATGATTTTGACCACAGGATGGATACACCCAGCACTTCAAGTCTGAATCTGCCTCTGGCCAGTGGCCATAAAACAATGACCAGGAGGCTCTGTGGGACATAGTGAAGTGCAATATGAACAACTTTCTGAACTCCCTCAAGCAGATTCCCCTTGGCTGCACATCCAGAGAAGCTGAGAGACTCATGGACCATGAAAGACCAACTTCTATGGCCAGTAACTGAAGGAAGTCTCTTCCAGCCTGTTCAGGCTGTTCCTGCTTTGTAAGAAGATTTGAGGGTGCTTTGTATAATATAATGGATTAAGTTTGGGCTATCAGGGTTTTTTTGTGGTCTTCACATACTCAAGACCACTAGAAGGTTTGTGTAGGCTCCTGCAAAGCTTTGTGAACTGCTTTCCATTCATGTAAGGTTAGATGCTTCACAGCTTAGCAAGCTAACACTTGTGCTGTGGAGCACCCTTACCTGACTCCAACACATGGAAGGAAGCTGGCCACATCACTGCCCACAGTTCCCCTGTGTCATCTGGTATAGGTGATCCTGCTCTGGCAGGGGGTTGGACTAGATGATCTTTCAAGGCCCCTTCCAGCCCCTGATATTCCGTGATTCTGTGATTCTCCTCTACATGGAGACTATAGAGAAGTCCCATGGGAGCATGGGTGACAAGAACAAAAGCTTACCTGTGGCCGGGGGTGTCCTGTGACCAGACACTGCAGGACCAGGGTGTCCCCCTCCGGATCGTGTAAACGCGTTCACTGATGTTGTCTTCCTTCACCACACATGCCTGCCCAGCATGGATGATTTGGGCCTGTGCAGGAGCTGCAGAGAGGAAAGAAGAGGTAAAGAGGGCATACAAGCAGCTCCCCAGCCCCTTATGCCCACTGCCCAAGGCGGCTGCTTCAATGGCAGGGTGGAAGAGCCATCTCTTATGGCACAGAGGAGGATCCAGGCAGTTCTGGGTGTGAGACAGAAAGGTTTCAGGAGACATTAAACTAAGCAACCTTCCCCATTCTCCTGGGTGTCTGGTATCAACTGCTATTTTAAAAGAAGCTCTATGCACTGAAAAGCAGAATATGGAGCTTTTTTGGAGGACTCTCCTGCATGGGCTGATGATCAAGAAATCCCTGCTGTCATCTCTCCTAGAGAGAAATATGTGTAAGTGGCTAAAGAGGGACCTGGTCAAATCACAGCTGCTCTTTGCCTGTCTAAAACAAGCCTGATTACTGTGATTTACCTTGCAGACAGGGATAACTGCCAAGTGGAGTCAGAAAGGGCCTTAAAACTCTCTACAGCTTTTAGCACACATTTTAGAACCTGTGTTGCACCCAGTGCAGGACAAACAAGTCCTTCCCAAATTCCATAGCAATCTATGTCAGCCCAGAGCCATAAGGAACAGGCTCTGCAGGATCAGGGAAAGGAAGAGAAGAGAAGAGAAGAGGAGAGGAGAGGAGAGGTTCGGAGAGGTTCGGAGGTTCGGAGAGGAGAGGTTCGGAGAGGAGAGGAGGAGAGTTCGGAGAGGAGAGGTTCGGAGAGGGGAGGGGAGAGGAGAGGGGAGAGAAGAGAAGAGAGGAGAGGTTCGGAGAGGAGAGAGAAGGTTCGGAGAGAAGAGAGGTTCGAGAAGAGAAGAGAAGAGAAGAGAAGAGAAGAGAAGAGAAGAAGAGAGAGAGAGAAGAGAAGAGAAGAGAAGAGAAGAGAAGAGGAAGGGAAGGAAGGGAGAGGGAAGGGAAGGGAAGGAGAAGGAGAGGGAAGGGAAGGGAGGGGAAGGGAAGGGAAGGGAAGGAGAGGAGAGGGGAGGGAAGGGAAGGGAAGAGGGAGGGAGAGGGGAGGGGAGAGGGAGAGGGGAGAGGAGGGGAGAGGGGAGGAGAGGGAGAGAGGGAGGAGAGGGGAGGGAGAGGGAGGGAGGAGGGAGAGGGAGAGGAGAGGAGGGGAGAGGAGAGGAGGGGAGGGAGGGGAGGGAGGGGAGGGAGAGGGAGGGGAGAGGGAGGGAGAGGGAGGAGGGGAGGGGAGGGGAGGGGGGAGGGAGAGGAGAGGAGGGGAGGGAGGAGAGGGAGAGGGAGGGGAGGGAGAGGGGGAGGGAGGAGAGGAGAGGAGAGGAGAGGAGAGGAGAGGAGAGGAGAGGAGAGGAGAGGAGGGGAGAGGAGGGAGGAGAGGAGAGGAGAGGGAGGGGAGAGGAGAGGAGGGGAGGGGAGGGAGAGGAGAGGAGGGGAGAGGGGAGGAGAGGGGAGGGGAGGAGAGGAGAGGGAGGGGAGGGGAGGGAGAGGAGAGGAGAGGAGGGGAGAGGAGAGGAGAGGAGAGGAGAGGGAGGGGAGGGAGGGGAGGGGGAGGAGAGGAGAGGGAGAGGGAGGGGGGGGAGGGGAGAGGGGAGGGGAGGAGAGGGAGAGGAGAGGAGGGAGGGAGGGAGGGGAGGGAGGGGAGGAGGGGGAGGGGAGGAGAGAGGGAGGGAGGGAGGGGAGGAGGGGAGGGGAGGGAGGGGAGGGAGGGAGGGGAGGGGAGAGGAGGGGAGAGGGAGAGGAGGAGGGAGGGGAGGGAGGGAGAGGAGAGGAGAGGAGAGGGAGAGGAGAGGAGAGGAGAGAGAGAGGGAGAGGGGAGAGGAGAGGGAGGAGAGGGAGAGGGGAGAGGAGAGGAGAGGAGAGGAGAGGAGAGGAGAGGAGGAGAGAGAGAGGAGAGAGAGAGAGAGAGAGGAGAGAGAAGAGAAGAGAGGAGAGAGAAGAGAAGAGAGAGAGAGAGAGAGAGAGAGAAGAGAAGAGAAGAGAAGAGAAGAGAAGAGAAGAGAAGAGAGAGAAGAGAAGAGAAGAGAAGAGAAGAGAAGAAGAAGAGAAGAGAAGAGAAGAGAAGAGAAGAGAAGAGAAGAGAAGAAGAGAAGAAGAGAAGAGAAGAGAAGAGAAGAGAAGAGAAGAGAAGAGAAGAGAAGAGAAGAGAAGAGAAGAGAAGAGAAGAGAAGAGAAGAGAAGAGAAGAGAAGAAGAAGAGAAGAGAAGAGAAGAGAAGAGAAGAGAAGAGAAGAGAAGAAGACCAGGTTGGAAGAGACCTTCAAGATCATTGCATCCAACCTATCATCCAACACCACCTAATCAACTAAACCATGGCACCAAGCACCCTATCAAGTCTCCTCCTAAACACCTCCAGTGATGGTGACTCCAGTCTCTAGGGATCTCTCCATCTACAGCTCCAAACTGAGTCTAGTTACTGCCTGTCTAGCCAGGAACACAGGTGAAGACTAATGCTGTAGAAAAATACATGGAGAAAAAAGTTCCCAGAACAAAATATTTAAATTTCACCCCCACTAAATGGTAACTATGTCCCACTGGAGCCCTTACCACTGCAGGGAGAGAAGCTCTAAGAGAGCAGGGGGGTTTAAAGAAAGAACTCTCAGCTCCAGAGCCCTGTGCACACAGCCCTTGGGTCCGTACTCCAAAAGGAGTTTGTGTGATCGCTGAAGTGGCTGAGTTGTATTGGAGGTGACTGTGCAGACCAATGGGACACCTGTGCTTGTTCTAGGGGAAAACTCCAGTCACACTTCAAGGAACAGAGAAGCTCACTGTGTGTCCAAGAATTGGTGCCTCAGCTAGAGTCCCCTTGGGATACTTCTCTGTCTTGCTACAATACCAGCTCTGGAGACCCAGCTGTAGCTCATGTAAGTGAAATACAACACAAAGGACCAAATCATGGAGGATGTGATCAAAGAGTTTAAAGCAATGAACCTTAAGCAAGCCTTCTGAACAAGCACAGACTTTGCACAAAGCTGAATGGAGTACCTACTTTTTCCTAACTCAAGGTTAGCTGAGCTTCAAAAGTTTTGTGTTATTTGTTTGTTTTAATTCATCTGGCATGACCAAAATGCTCTAAATCAAATCACCTAGGTGAGGCTCAGACTTAAGCTGGTTTTATCTACCAGCAACACAGACATAGGGTAGGTTGTGATCAAGCACTGGTAGAGATCTGCCTTTGAAGTCAGACTGAACAAACTGGAGTCACCACAATACACTGACCAAGCAGCAGGGACACAAGAGTAGATGTGAGGCCAGGGGGCAGCAAGCTGCTTTTGCTGCTGAGGATCCACAGGCTGCCATGGTCACCCAGCACCCAGGGTGCAGCAAGCTACTCCCTCTTTTTGCATGACTTCTGTCTTTGCATGACACTGCCTTTAAAGTGTGGTGGCACTTCATTAAAATCATGATTATTGTCCAAACTATTGCCTAACAGAAGTAACATATGTATTTGAATAATATGATGGCACAAATATGGACACAAATCCCTCAGACTCTCCTGTCTTCCCTGTCTGCAGGGCTCACTGGAAAGTATCTGCCATTCCCTGACCATTATGAAATCCTGAAACTAAATGTTAAAGCTTCACTGATACAACTGAGCAGGGGAGTGACCCTCCCCTGCCTAGATGGCAGAGCTAAAACCAGGAGAAAGCAGAAGCCTAAATATGTGCCTACATACATCTGTGTGTGTGTATACACATACATGTATGGTTATACACGGTGAGTAAAACAGTGACTTATCAGCAGGAAAACACCTCATGAATGCTTGTCAAGAGAACACTGGCAAAGAGGAAACTCAGAATCCTCTATAACTTTTGCCAATACACTTTAACCCATATGACAGTCTCCTGTGTGGTTGCAACCCTCTGATCAGTCCCCTGCAGATCTGCTGTCACACCTTTAACCCCATGTGCACTGCAGAGCATTGATCACAGTGACAAGACCCAGGCTGTGATACTCTGCTCTAGAATTAAAATACAGATGGTGTCCCTTCCCATTCTGTACCATATCCCCCAGTCTCCAACTTCTGCTGCCTACATTTCAATGGGATCCTGGCATCCTGCCTCAGGAAAGCTCTCATAACCTCCTTCACAGCCTCTCGGTAGCATTTGCTGGCTGGTGACTCTATTCTCCCTTTGCAAACATGACCTTGCTGCAAAACAAATTCCCAGCCACCCCATGGAGAATCAGAATATTTACCTGCAGCTCTAGCTTCCATTTAAATGTTACCTTCAGTGGCTCTGTTGTATCCCATTTGGTATACAATACAAGTCTTTCAGCTTGTGCTCTTTTTCCTTTGAGCCCCCTCCTCCAAATGTTACCTGTCTTGTGTAACCCTTTTCTGCCACCTGCCTAAAAGCATTTCCACACAAGGAATTTCCACTGGAAAATCATTAGGTACATTTGTACAAGACTAGAGTGGGTATGTGCAACTACTCCAGTACAAAAATGTCTTGTAATCTGCTGGTGTCTCTGAGTTTGAAGGGCAACAAAGCTGCGGAGGGGTTTGGAGCACAAGCCCTATGAGGAGAGGCTGAGGGAGCTGGGGTTGCTTAGTCTGGAGAAGAGGAGGCTCAGGGGAGACCTCATTGCTGTCTACAACTACCTGAAGGGAGGTTGTGGCAAGGTGGGGGTTGGTCTCTTCTCCCAGGTAACCAGCACCAGAACAAGAGGACACAGTCTCCAGCTGCACCAGGAGAGGTTTAGGCTGGAGGTTAGGAAGAAGTTCTTCATAGAAAGAGTGACTGGCCATTGGAATGTGCTGTCCAGGGAGGTGGTGGAGTCACCATCACTGGAGGTGTTTAGGAAGAGACTGGATGGGGTGCTTGCATGGTTTAGTTGATTAGATGGTGTTGGGTGATAGGTTGGACTCGATGATCTCAAAGGTCTCTTCCAACCTGGTCTATTCTATTCTATTCTATTCTATTCTATTCTATTCTATTCTATTCTATTCTACTCTACTCTACTCTATTCTCTATTCTATTCTATTCTATTCTATTCTATTCTATTCTATTCTATTCTATTCTATTCTATTCTATATTATACTAATCCTTCTTTGGCACTACAAAATATTCTATGGCACTAGCCTACATCAAAAGGGCAGCTCTAGGGATAAGCCCTGTGTCATCATTTTACCCTCTTCTCCCAAATTCTCCCTGGATCCACTGACTTGTAATGAAGCTTACAAGCAAGGATGTGCATGCCCAGCGTCATTCGTAGGTATCTTAGCTTGCTTTTGTTACCCTTACCAATACCTTTCAGATAATCACTAGAAAGGGGGATCACTTTAAGTGAATTCCCATTGCTTAGACTGCAACATCCCTCTTGGAATCACAGCTCCAGGTCCTCAGCAGCCCCAACAACCAGTTTGCCGTGTTTTTAATCCTGTATGAACCCACATCTCTCAAAGGAGAGCTCAGAAAGCCTAGGATGGTCTTGGGAAGAAAAGCACTGGAGTAGATAGCATAGGGGTCTAAGAAACTCTGCCTTTGGTAACAACTTGACATTAGTGAAGTGGTAGGGGCTGAGCAATGAACCAATCCAGCTCTTACGGGACTGCATTAAATCACAAGATGAGACTCATCAAGGTCTCTGTTCCAAGCTCAGCCTGCCACAGAACACAAAGGCTGGGAAAGTCACCTCATGCCACATTACAGATGGGCAGAGAGAATGTGAGGATTAATTGCACTTTTAATGTGCTTGAACAGAAAGAATACATTATTGTTTGACATCATCCCAGGTCTCCTGGAGGATTACAGAATGCAGACAGTTTGCACATTGCCAGCACAACAGGCTGGCAGGACTGTGTCTGTCAGAGTAAAGTTTCACAGAAGGCCCTTAGGAGGGAAAACAAAGGCTGGAGCATGAAGCTGTGTGCTGGAGAGGAAGCAGGAATAGAATAGAATAGAATAGAATAGAATAGAATAGAATAGAATAGAATAGAATAGAATAGAAAAAGGAATAGAAAAGGAATAGGAAAAGGAATAGGAAAAGGAATAGGAAAAGGAATAGGAAAAGGAATAGGAGAAGGAATAGGAAAGGAATAGAATAGAATAGAATAGAATAGAATAGAATAGAATAGAATAGAATAGAATAGAATAGAATAGAATAGAATAATAGAATAGAATAGGAAAGGAATAGGAAAAGGAATAGGAAAAGGAATAGGAGAAAAATAGAATAGAATAGAATAGAATAGAATAGGAAAAATAGAATAGAATAGAATAGAATAGAATAGAATAGGAAAAGGAATAGGAAAAGGAATAGGAAAAGAAAAGGAAAAGGAAAAGAATAGAATAGAATAGAATAGAATAGAATAGAATAGAATAGAATAGAATAGAATAGAATAGAATAGACCAGACCAGGTTGGAAAACACTTTTGGGATCATCGAGTCCAACCTACCATCCAACACTATCTAATCAACTAAACCATGGCACCAAGCACCCCTCCCCCAGCTTTGTTGCCCTTCTCTGGACACATTCCAGCAGCTCAACATCTTTCCTAAACTGAGGGGCCCAGAACTGGACACAGGACTCAAGGTGTGGCCTAACCAGTGCTGAGTACAGGGGCACGATGACCTCCCTGCTCCTGCTGGCCACGCTGTTCCTGATACAGGCCAGGATGCCATTGGCCTTCTTGGCCACCTAGGCACACTGCTGGCTCATGTTCAGCTGGCTGTCAACCAGCACCCCCAGTTCCCTTTCTGCCTGGCCACTCTCCAGCCACTCTGACCCCAGCCTGTAGCACTGCATGGGGTTGTTGCGGCCAATGTGTAGAAGCCAACACTTAGATGTGCTAAATCTCAGCCATTCTCAGAAGTGTTCCCATAGAACAACCCTTGCATAGATGCAACCTGCCCTGTGAAGGCTTCCTGTGCCAGAATTCCCCTCCCCTGGCCAGCAAACTCAGAAGCAAAGGTATAGAAAAAATCTCAGATGACCTCTATGGGGGAAGAAAGGAGAAGCTGTCACACACTTCCCCCCAGTGTTTTGAGGGACAGATGTGTCATTACTTCCACTCCACTCCCAGGTAAGAAATCAGCTTAGGGAAGGCTCCCAATGCAAAGGGTTCCAGAGAAACCAGGCCAGACAAATACTAAGTGCCAGATATTTAACTAGGGGCGGGGGGGGGGGAATCAGATTCTGAACCTGCAGGGTTCAGAATTAGATCCTTCCTCAGGAAAAAGCTCACTTGCAATGCATTTGGCCTCTGCTATGCTTTCACTTGATGTATGTACACATTAAACCACAAGGAAATTGGATTGGATAAAATAACTTTATTCCCAGTGCAGTGTACTGTACAATGTTATTATTCCCATAATCTGTGAAGTTGAGACTCTTGGTGTTTAGAGGTTGCTAATATCAAAATACACAAAGAGCAAAAGAAATCATCTTTTGGAGAGCACTGAGTAATCTGTACTTGGTTCACAGGTCTAGCCGTTCGTCTCCTGGGGCCTCAGATTCTCACGCTTACAATAGCGCCAGTGAGAGGTTCTTCAGCCAGGACGGTGAGTGACAGACACTGCACCGACCCTCCCTCAGTCACAGCTGGCAGCCACATGGGCAGGCTGCTCACCTCTTTTATACAATACAATACAATACAATACAATACAATACAATACAATACAATAAACCAGGTTGGAAGAGACCTTCAAGATCATCGCGTCCAACCCATCAAACAACTAGATCATGTCACCAAGCACCCCATCAAGTCTCCTCCTGAACACCTCCAATGACGGTGACCCCACCACCTCCCCAGGCAGCCCATTCCAATGGGCAATCACTCTCCCTGTATAGAACTTCCTCCTAACATCCAGTCTAAACCTGCCTTGGCACAGCTTGAGACTGTGTCCTCTTGTTCTGGTGCTGGTTGCCTGGGAGAAGAGACCAACCTCTGCCTGGCTACAACCTCCCTTCAGGTAGTTGTAGGCAGCAATAAGGTCACCCCTCAGACTCCTTCTCCAGGATAAGCAACCCCAGCTCCCTCAGCCTCTCCTCATAGGGTTTGTGTTCCAAACCCCTCACCAACTTCGTTGCCCTTCTCTGGACATGTTCCAGCATGTCAACATCCTTCCTAAACTGAGGGGCCCAGAACTGGACACAGGACTCAAGGTGTGCCTTAACCAGTGCAGTGTACAGGGGCAGAATGACCTCCCTGCTCCTGCTGGCCACACCGTTCCTGATGCAGGCCTGGACGCCACTGGCCCTCTTGGCTGCCTGGGCACACTGCAGGCTCATGTTCAGCCTCCCATCAACCAGTACCCCCAGGTCCCTCTCTGCCTGGCCACTCTCCAGCCACTCTGACCCCAGCCTGTAGCACTGCCTGGGGTTGCTGTGGCCAATGTGCAGAACCCGGCACTTGGATGTGTTCAATCTCATGCCATTGGACTCTGCCCATCTGTCCAGCCTGTCAAGGTCCTTCTGCAAAGCCTCTCTGCCCTCCAGCAGATCAACTCCTGCCCCCAGCTTGGTGTTGTCTGCAAATTTACTGATGATGGACTCAATGCTCTCATCCAGATCATCAATAAAGATGTTAATGAGCATGGGGCCCAGCACTGATCCTTGGGGCACACCACTAGTGACAGGCTGCCAGCTGGATGTGGCACCATTCACCACCACTCTCTGGGCTCGGCCCTCCAGCCAGTTCCTAACCCAACACAGTGTGCTGCTGTCCAAGCCATGGGCTGCCAGCTTGGCCAGCAGTTTGCTGTGGGGGATGGTGTCAAAGGCCTTGCTGAGCTCCAGGTAGACCACATCCACAGCCTTCCCCACATCCACCAGGCTGTCACCTGATCATAGAAGGAGATCAGGTTTTTGCAGCACAGCACCAGCTACACCTCACCGCTGCCTTCTCAGCAGGCTAACAGGAGCCATCACTGTTAGATTGCCCCCCCACCGCCTTTGCCCCCGGCACGTGTCCTACAGACAGCCTCACGGCTGAACGTGCAGCTGCAAAGCTGCTGGCCCAGCAACCGCAGCCACGCCGGATCCACCCACCTTTGCCAGCGCGCTTATGCAGGGTGGGGGAGAGAAAGAAGCTGCACCTGGAGCTTTCCCTCTTTGTCAGGCTCAATCTGCTCCTCAGGCCTGCTTGGCAAGGCAAGGGATGCCTTCCCACACATCTGGTGTCATTATAATTCAGCCTCTTTTGCACATAAGTACGCAAAGAAGTCAGGGTCCTGCCCCACCCCCGTTCACAGGCTCCCTGGACTTTCACTGATCGTTTACATGGGAACAAGCTGGTGGGGGGCATCGGCTGTTGATCTGCTGCTTAAACACCCTAAGAACCTGACTGTTTCCTTCCCTTACTCTTCCCCTCCTGAGTGAATAGCATGTAAGGGATGCACCTTGAAGGGAGTTGCCAGAAATGGGAAAAACACTCAGTGTTTGTGGAGCACAGTGGGGTTGAATAAGCATTTCATTAAAGAAATCCACATGTGGCTTTCCTTGCTGAACAGCCACTCTCAGTAACTGCCTGCTCATGGGTAGAATTGCCCTGCAGCAGTGTTACAGACCCTGCAGGGCAAAGCACACAGGGAGCATCTCACGCCTTGAAGTTACTGTTTGAGTTAGCATTTTATCTTGTCTGTTCATGCATTTCACAGCTCTGAAGAACAGGGGCATACAAACATGAAGACCTTTGAGGAAAGGGTTATGACCCCTTAGCAGAGCACACAGAGAAGCCAGCACACAAGTAAAGGGAAGAGATCTGCTAGCAACACTCGGCAGGAGTGAGGAAGATCTAGTAGGATGGGAAGGGTCTGCAGGAGCATCATCCTGATGGTCAGACAAAACACCCTGCTCCTGCCTGCTCTGGGGCGGGGGTGGCAGCTACCTTATGCTGTGCTCTATCATTGTTCAGCTGGTGTCATTGATCACTCCACTGCAGATGAAAACCACAGGCTTTGCTGAAACCCTCGACAAAGCAAATTAACCAGTCCAACTCCAAGCCCACAATGCAGGGCGTATCGATGGGCCATTTGAAAAAGAAGATTGACTCTAGCTCGAGGATGATTATGGAAATAATAATACACAGTGTCCATTAACACTATCAGCAGGGCTGTGGATCAATAGCATATTAATGGCTGAAGAAAGACCACCCATACCCATCAGCAGTTAGGACCAACACAATAGCAGAGCGAGAGAAGATGACAGCGGGTAGGTGTAATCAAGCTCAGGCACTGGATATTTTTGTACAGCCTGACCAGGAGAACAATTTTTATCACCACTTTCTGAACACATTTCCTGTCTGCTTGCTTGGGGACCGCCTCCTTCACCACACTAACCTCTTCCAGCCTCTTTGACCAGCACAATGACAAAGAGTGTGCAGCCCCTCCAGGGATCTTCCCTTTGCTGAAGCCACCTGGTACAGCTCAGCCACAACAGGCTCCAACGTTTAACAAAAGGCCAGGCTAGTCCCATAGCAGAGAGGAAAGCAATGCAGAAGCCCCCAGGGACAGCTGACGAGCAAAGCACATGCACAGTCCCAGGTCTCCTCACATTCCTTGTGCTTCCCCCTTACCCAAGTTCCTTGTGTTGACTCTTCCAACATGGTGTGCTGCCTGGGCCACGCATCCTAAAGTAAAAGCCATCAGGAAGCCCTCCATGCATGCTGATGCTAAGGTTTACAACCCCAAGCGAGACAGATCTCCACTGAGGCTCTTTTGCTCCCATGCATCAGTGTTCTCCCTGCAGCCCAAAACACATACACTCAAACCAAAACATTCTGCATACTGTGCTTCTGGACTAAGTTAGCAGCAGGGAACACGTCCTGTTTCAGCAGGAGTCTCCTTTGCTACTTGTACACTGATAATCACTAAAACACAAACATCAATCCACCCACCAAGGAAACACAGCCACTTCCAAGATACACAAAGCAAGCACATCTAACCCCACACAACACTCCCTAGTACTCCCAGAGCGACAGAAGAAGAATCTCATTTTCAATGGGAAACGCATAGAGAGATGACAGAGCTGTAGACAGTAATCACAGAGCATGAAACTTGGCTACTTAAAATAGCTTGGGATTGTTTTTTAATACTTCTTTTTTTTTCTCCTCCCCTTGGAATAGGGCAAGACTATGCCTTTACATCTGCAGCTGATTGCATCTCCAGCAAGAGAGTTGCCTTTTACAAAGCTCGGCTAGATGATTTGCACGCTCTTAAAATAACTTTTTTGCTTAATCAATGTCACCTTCCTGAAGCAGCTCTGTGAGTTTGGGTTTTGGGTTTTGTTCTTTACAAGAAAATGCCATCCACAAAACCATGTGAGATGTCACAAATAGCAGGTGCACCTGCCAGTGTCTTCAAAACTGTCTCCCAAGACCTTTGTTCAATTCAGAGCTGTTTTATTGTGTCCTTTATTGAAGTTTCGGTCACCAGATCATCACTGATCCCTTGCCAATACACAGCTCCCCTGCCTGCAGGGGATCACTAGTTTTCCTAGGTGTTCACAACATTGCAGTGTGCCCAGGTGGCCAAGAGGGCCAATGGCATCTTGGCCTGCATCAGGAACAGTGTGGCCAGCAGGAGCAGGGAGGTCATTCTGCCCCTGTACTCAGCACTGGTTAGGCCACCCCTTGAGTACTGTGTCCACTTCTGGGCCCCTCAGTTTAGGAAGGATGTTCAGTTGCTGGAACATGTCCAGAGAAGGACAACAAAGCTGGGGAGGGGTTTGGAACACAAACCCTATGAGGAGAGGCTGAGGGAGCTGGGGTTGCTTAGCCTGGAGAAGAGGAGGCTCAGGGAGACCTTCTTGCTGTCTACAACTACCTGAAGGGAGGTTGTAGCCAGGTGGGGTTGATCTCTTCTCCCAGGCAACCAGCACCAGAACAAGAGGACACAGTCTCAAGCTGTGCCAGGGGAGGTTTAAGCTGGATGTTAGGAAGAAGTTCTACACAGAGAGAGTGATGGGCCATTAGAATGGACTGCCCAGGGAGGTGGTGGAATCACCATCACTGGAGTTGTTTAGGGGGAGACTTGATAGGGTGCTTGGTTGCGTGGTTTAGTTGATTAGGTGGTGTTGGATGATAGGTTGGGTGTGATGATCTTGAAGGTCTCTTCTAACCTGGTCTATTCTATTCTATTCTATTCTATTCTATTCTATTCTATTCTATTCTATTACAGAGGTCCTCCCATCTGCAGAGTATCAAGCAGCAGAGCAAAAATCAATCAACAGCTTTCCCTGACAGGAATCAACTGACAGATGTTGCACACAACATTATGGTGGCATAAACTCTGCATCACTCTGTGACTCCTATGCTTAAGTGGAATTTGTACAGATGACTCAACGCTGGCAATATGAATTCAGTTGTCTTCCAATTTTTAGGTGCCCCAGATATGGAGGCAGTCAGAGCCTTCACCTTCAAGACACCATCCTGGGAGCTTCCAGCTTTGGATAGGGAATGAAGAAAGAATGTCTGTCTCAGAATGTCCATAAAAAAACCTTCAGCATCTTTCCCAACCCACTTCCCACTGTGCCAGCTTCAGAGCCTGAGCTGTATCTCTAAATCTTGCTGCAAAACCCAATGAGCCACAGAGCCAAGCTCAGGCAAGGTGATCCTGCCAAGATGAGTGCTCAAAGTATTGCACTTAAAAAGCCATTTCTTGTCTGCTTGCTACTTAAAGCTCTTAAGGGAAAACACAAATGAGGCGAGCAGCTTGGGGAAGAAATCAGGCATCTTCTAGTGCAGAGACCGCTGACAGGCTGACTTGGTTTTCAGCTGGGAAAGCAACCCAAAATGAAATGGCCCAGTCAGAGAAAAGAAGACTACCAAGAAAGGAATTCAGCTGGACACGGGCAGTGCACTCATTTATCTTGACCATGTGCTGCAGGAACAGTCCCTGGAGGACAGGCCAGCATCACGCTACTTGCAAGTTAAATCCCTTGCCTCCTTATTGAAACTCCCACCAGGATCCCCAGTCCCAAGTTAATCTTCAGCTGCTCCATACACCATGACCCTCTGAAGGGCAATAAGCAGTTATAGTCGTACAGAAGGCCTGTTGACCCTCTGGCCTTTGTAAGCCCTCATGCTTTGTCTGTAACATGCCCATCACCAGATGCCCCCCAGCAGCCAGTCAGCAGGAAAGCCAAGGCTCACTGCTCTTCATGCATCTCGCACTTTTGCCCTCCCTTTTCACTCCTCTGTGACAGCATGCAGGAGCCACTGAAGCTGCACATCCCCACTCAGCCAGGAAGACTGCCTCTCACAGGCATGCTGCAGTTTGTCAGTACAGGTAGCAAAGTCCAACTGGCAATGTCCCCAGGATCCACCGATAATAACTTTTACAGGCAAATAGACTTTGCTCAAATGGTCCCAAGGGTGTAACCTCTCTCCTCTTTCCCTGAAGTCAAGATCAGCTCATTTCTAAAGCCATTGCTGGCACTGCTTGTTCCACTTCCTTTCCCTTTTTATACTTTAAGTGACTTTAGTAAAACAGCTACTGTTCAACACAGAGAAATGTGCACAGATCTATAGACCGGCATACTTTGAAACTCAGCTGTTGTTTCATTTCTGGACCATTTAACAGAGGAGATGAAAGAAGGTCGCAAACAGATACTTCATCCCTCCAAAAGGGAGAAAAGAACAGCAATTTGCTAATCATCTGCTGACTAGATTAGCAGCAAATGTGCATGAACTCTAATCGATGAGTAACTGCAGGCTCCTTTTCACATCGAAAGGGGGAAGAACATCAGGCAACAGCTGTGGCACCCAAATCATGAAAAGGAAGGAAAGGCAGAGGAAGCCGTTTCAAACTGTGTTCCTTGGCCGGCAGGATGCTCCAGACCTTCCTGGTGAAGACTCTAAAGTCATGTATCTGCTAAAATTCACCCCTGGAGACACAGGGAGAGTGGTGGGTTCAAGCTCTAAGTATAGTAAACAAACAAAATCAGACAAGAAAAGTAATAAAACCCAAACCAGTATGCCATCAGAGCACCCAAACACAAGCTGGGTAAGAACAGGAGTGCTTCCATAAGACTCCAGCTGGTGCTGTCCAAAGTGATCACAGTATCACAGTATCACTAAGGTTGGAAGAGACCTTGAAGATCATCGAGTCCAACCTGTCACCACAGACCCCACGACTTGATCATGGCACCAAGTGCCACGTCCAGTCCCCTCTTGAACACCTCCAGGGATGGTGACTCCACCACCTCCCCGGGCAGCACATTCCAATGGCAAATCACTCTCTCGATGAAGAACCTTTTCCTCACCCCGAGCCTAAACTTCCCCTGTTGCAGCTTGAGATTGTGTCCCCTTGTTCTGGTGCTGGTTGCTAGGGAGAAGAGGCCAGCCCCTTCCTGGCTACAACCACCTTTCAGGTAGTTGTAGAGAGCAATGAGGATAAACCCCGAGGGCCCAAATTCTTCAATTCCAAGGTGGAAACTGGGGTCTGGCAGAGAAGATCTGTCAGAGGAGAGGACTTCTGTCTACATGAAGAGCAAAAGGGGACATTATACACTCAGGGCTTCTAACCCCAGAGGGTGGGTGTACCATTGCAGGGTTAACAGTGCAAGATGCTTGGGACTTTGACTAGCTGGTGCCTCAGCTCTGCTGCAGAAGTCTTTGTCCACATGACTAAAGCAGCTCTATCGCTGTCAGACAAGTTCCTGCAAAGGCACAGAGCTCAGTGCAGACCACAAAGCCCATCTGAGAAGCTGAGTAAACAGTCAGGCATTGAATCTATGCTAAATTCTCACCTGTCACAGCTCTGCTGCCTCCATGACCCCATCTATAGCTGGCTCAGAGGGAGCTGAGGATGTGAGGCCAATCACGCCGTGGTGGCAGTGCAAACATCCTCTCTATGTAGGAGAGGAAAGATTCAACAAATGGCCATGTTTACCTGCTGCTATACCCAACCTCCACAGAAAGTGAAAGGCTATTTGAGGTGTGAAACTGAGCAGGGGTGGGGAGGAAATCACTGCAGGAGCCAGAGGGTGATAGCAGCCAAAAGAAAGAGACTAAAATAAAACTTCTCTGAAAAGCCTGTTTTGTTCTCACCACAGTTAGAAAGAGCTGGAAATACAAATGCTACCCTTCATCTAAGTATTTTAAATCCCCCCCCTTTTTTTTTTTCCCTACTGAAAACTGCAGGCAGCAGGGTCTCCTCTCCATCCAAAGCTCTACACACAGCAGTACCCATCCCATAGGTATCCCAGGTCACCTGCAGCAAAATCACTTCCCAGAGGAGGAAAGCAGGGTGGTTGCATGAGAGCAGCTCTCAGCCCCAAGCCACTTGGCAGGGGACAGGCAACTGTGGCACAAGCCCCAGTACCACCACTTACTGGGTACTGTTGTACAGCAGAGACTTGGCATCCCTCTGACGGGTACTCACCTGGATTCTATACAATACAATACAATACAATACACCAGGTTGGAAGAGACCTTCAAGATCATCGCGTCCAACCCATCAACCAATCCAACCCACCCAACAACTAAACCATGCAGCCAAGCACCCCATCAAGTCTTCTCCTGAACACCTCCATTGAGGGTGACTCCACCACCTCCACGGGTAGCCGATTCCAATGGGCAATCACTCTCCCTGCACAGAACTTCTTCCTAACATCCAACCTAAACCTGCCCTGGCGCAGCCTGAGACTGTGTCCTCTTGTTCTGGTGCTGGCTGCCAGGGAGAAGAGACCAACCTCTGCCTGGCTACAACCTCCCTTCAGGTAGTTGTAGGCAGCAATAAGGTCACCCCTGAGTCTCCTCTTCTCCAGGCTAAGCAACCCCAGCTCCCTCAGCCTCTTCTCATAGGGCTTGTGTTCCAAACCCCTCAACAACTTTGTTGCCCTTCTCTGGACACGTTCCAGCAAGTCAACATCCTTCCTAAACTGAGGGGCCCTGAACTGGACACAGGACTCAAGGTGTGGCCTAACCAGTGCAGTGTACAGGGGCAGAATGACCTCCCTGCTCCTGCTGGACACACTGTTCCTGATGCAGGCCAGGATGCCATTGGCCTTCTTGGCTGCCTGGGCACACTGCAGGCTCATGTTCAGCCTCCCATCAACCAGTACCCCCAGGTCCCTCTCTGCCTGGCCACTCTCCAGCCACTCTGGCCCCAACCTGTAGCACTGCCTGGGTTGCTGTGGCCAATGTGCAGAACCCGGCACTTGGATGTGTTAAATCTCATGCCCTTGGACTCTGCCCATCTGTCCAGCCTGTCGAGGTCCTTCTGCAAAGCCTCTCTGCCCTCCAGCAGATCAACTCCTGCCCCCAGCTTGGTTTCATCTGCAAATTTACTGATGATGGACTCAATGCCCTCAGCCAGATCATCAATAAAGATGTTAAAGAGCATGGGGCCCAGTACTGATCCTTGGGGCACACCACTAGTGACAGGCTGCCAGCTGGATGTGGCACCATTCACCACCACTCTCTGGGCTCGGCCCTCCAGCCAGTTCCTAACCCAACACAGTGTGATCCTGTCCAAGCCATGGGCTGCCAGCTTGGCCAGGAGTTTGCTGTGGGGGACGGTGTCAAAGGCCTTGCTGAGGTCCAGGTAGACCACATCCACACCTGCTCCCAGCAAGCACATGATTAGAAACAGGGGTGCTAATGATACAGAGGTGCTGCTAGTGAAACAGTCCTCCATGGAAAGAGGTCGTTGTGCTTTAATAGCTTCCCATACAGGCCCTCACAAAACCCTGATGCTTTTATTTCCCAAGTAGTGCTGTTAGGTAGGGGAATGGCGCTATAGCGCACTGCCATCTGGAGAAGAGAAAGAAATGAAATTACTTGTCCATCATCAGGCAGGAAGCCTGAAGCACAGCCAGAGATCAATCTGTACCTAATTTGAGTCTAGTGCCTACAATGCAAAGGCCAAACTTTTGCCTCCAAGGCGGTCTAAGACAGCACTAAAAATTCATAGTCACAGAAGTGAAAGAAGAAAACTTCTTGTGCACCACAGAAGGGTTTGTTCCAGGGGAAAAATATTTACCTCCGGATTTTCTCCCGTATCCCTTTTCACCAACACAAGGAATTTGAGCCTGAAAGCCATTGCCAGCAGATCAGCTACGAGATGGAAAAGCAAGTACGACATCTCAGCCCCACCCCAAAGGGAGAGAACAGTGGAAGAAAATGCCAGTGAATTGTCAGCTGTGCTGAGACAATGGGGGCTGCATGACGCTCCTAAAAATCAAGCCAAGTAACGTTTTGCCTTGACAGCATCCTTCACATCTCTGCAGTGCCTTTGCTGTGCAGACTCCTAGAAAGTCCCCAGTTGATACCCCCTTGGGTACCAATATTTAATATCCCCAACCCGGCAGACAAGCAAGAAATTCCCTCTGGTTCTGCTAGGAGCAGCTGACATCTCTCTAACCCCAGTCACCTCCATTGTTTTATTCTCTTTGTTTATTGATCCTTTTATGCACATAATGCAAATTGACATTTAATAATTCAGCCAAGTTAATGGTGCTTAAATATTAAAAGGCTTTCCTCATTTAATTAGCTGCAGCAAAATAGGCAACAAAGGAGTGCTAGGTGGATGCCATTTAAAATGCTCTTGCCCAAGTTCCTTGGCATTTTTCTAGGCAGGGGAAAGAACAGTTTAAGAGAAATTTTGCACAAGATTCCCACTCTCACTAGGAAGGTAACTAACCCACAGAAACACTTCCAGAGCCTTTGATTCATAGAGCATATTCATCTCTGTCAGCTCTTTGTTTCCTCTCCCTTCTGCACTTCTAATAAAGACAGTGGGGAGAGGAAGAAAGAGAGGAGGGAAGAAGAAAATCCTTCTCCATGAGAGGGGCAGCACCTGTGTAACAGAATAGAATAGAATAGAATAGAATAGAATAGAATAGAATAGAATAGAATAGAATAGAATAGAACAAACCAGGTTGGAAGAGACCTTCGAGATCATTCAGTCCAACCTATCATCCAACACTATCTAATCAACTAAACCATGGCACCAAGCACCCCATCCAGTCTCTTCCTAAACATCTTCAGTGATGGTGACTCCACCACCTCCCTGGGCAGCCCATTCCAATGGCCAATCACTCTTTCTGTGAAGAACTTCTTCCTAACATCCAGCCTAAACCTCCCTTGGTGCAGCTTGAGACTGTGTCCTCTTGTTCTGGTGCTGGTTGCCTGGGAGAAGAGACCAGCCCCCTCCTGTCTACAACCTCCCTTCAGATAGTTGTAGAGAGCAATAAGGTCTCCCCTGAGCCTCCTCTTCTCCAGGCTAAGCAAGCCCAGCTCCCTCAGCCTCTCCTCACAGGGCTTGTGCTCCAAACCCCTCCCCAGCTGTGTTGCCATTCTCTGGACACATTCCAGCAACTCAGCATCTTCTTTCCTAAACTGAGGGTCCCAGAACTGGACACAGGACTCAAGGTGGGGTTGTGGGTGCAGAAGCTTTCTAACACATCACTGCAACCAGGTGAAAACAGAGCTAGGAAGGAAGACGCGCAGGTCGCCAATCGAAGAGTTACAAACGGCACAGAAATCTTGCAACTCTTGCCTGAGGCTAGAATAACTAACCCAGGAAATTAATTTAATATTGCACTGAAAAGAAAAAGTAGAAATAAAGCAGATGCAGCAGGGTAAGGGAACACACCATTTATTTATCTTCTTCTGCTCATTTTGCCAAAGGAGAGGGAAAATGCACAATTTTTTAAACCTGTTTCATCTTGGCTGGAGCTGAGAGCAGTAATACATCTTAGTCATAATGTTGCCTGTGCTTGGCATTGTAACTGGAAAGGGCTGGTATTATTTGGAGTCTTTTAATTGTGCATACCTCCTTTCATAATCAGTGCTCATTTTGAAGCCCTGGATTGGTTTGAATTTGGGATAATGATCTCCCACCTGACCCAGAGCAGAACAACAGTCACAATAATTAGATACAGTAACTGTTAATAACTTAGTTTAATTACAACCTATTTTCTTCAAATTTATCCTAGACATAAGATTTCAATGAATTCCAATTACATGTCATGTTTGAAGAGCTTGTGCTATTACATTATTAATTCCAGACAAAGGAGACTGACAAACACTAAATCCCTTACTGAGGATACTTTAGAAAAAAAGTAATCTTAGTTCAAGCCAATTAATAGATTGACTTGGAAATTCTCTGCAAGTTCATTCCTTCAGTGACGAGTAAGCACTGTATGTCTGTAGAGGGTAAGCTGCATTTTTCACACATAATGAAGATCAAATTCCCAGTTTATGTGCAAGGTTGAATCCATCCTTGACAGCAGAGCCACCAGTTGCATTTCCACAAAGCACTCTGAAGCTGCCAGGCAAAGACATCATGGCAAAGGGTATCCCCAGGTGCAGTGGCACCCAAGGACATCAGGATCATGGGAGAAAGCAAAGGACCTGTTCTCCTGCCCACAAACAGAAGTGTGCAACACAGCCTTGCTCACAAACAACATCCCCTCACGCACACAGGAGAGGGCAGTGGTGCACATACCTCAGCCCATTATACTTTAACCGATTTTAAGGTGGGGAAATGAGGACACATGAACTGCCCCTTCTCCTGTTGCACACAAATGCTACAGAAGGGTCTTTTACAACGTTGTTAAACTCAGGGTAGCCTCTGCCAGTTGCTTTGGCAGTAGACAGGGAACTCATCCTTGTCTGTATAAGGCTCTGCACACAGGGAGCACTTTCTGTCACTTTGCATCTGCCACATGCTGCTCATGCAGTGAAATATTCTTGACACCATAGCAAACAGCTTACATTGTTTCCCTTTAATAGATTATCCATCTACTCCTCTCCAGCTGTGCAGCACATCTGGCCACACTGCCTCACCTGGGCAGGCACTCCTCAGCCCAGTACTCTGCTTATTGTTGCTCAGGAAACAGAAGGCGATAGGGAAGTAAATGCCCAGCGGATAAGTTGCATCTCCAGGAGTTTTCAGAGGCAATAAAGCACAAGCCTGTTTCCAGCCTCTTCAGCACTGAGTTACTAGCTTTGGCCTTCTGGACTCTCCCTTCCACCGGCAGGTATCCTCAGTAAGACAGGACCACACTCTGGGTGCACATGTGATTAACTTACGTCAGCACTGCAAGGCTGTTTCCACAAACAGGATGGCTTTTGGACCAATGCTACAAAGGGTTCTCCTCAACCACAAGTGCCAGGTGTAAAGCCTGAAGGACAACCCCCAATTTCTGCAACATGGTGACAGCTCTGGCACTGCCACATCCTGGCTATGCTGATGGAGTTCAGCATATGGAGACAAATAGCTACTGCAGCTCGAACAATTAACCTGTTTGGGGGAATAAGAGGGGAAATAAAGAGGGGTAAAGGAAAATGGACTACTACAGGGTTTTGTAAAAACATCTGATAACTGAAATGCAAGCAAAGAGAAGCAAGGCAGGCTCATGCTGGTTTGGCCATTCCCTGGTGGGAGACTGATAGCAGTGAACATGGGAGCAAGTCCTGCAAAGCAGGGTTATGAATTTATTACTCTGCGTCTGTGCGGAGTCAAAATATCATCTGAAACACCAGAGACTTGTAGAGGAAATTGGGGAAGCTCTAATGCACATGGGACAGCACTTAAAATAATTTCTCAGCTGGCTGACTGCACAGGGGGTAGCAACAGAGATTAATTCTCTACCCACGATCATGCATTTGTGCAAACATTGTTGAGCAGCTTGTTCAACAGGGGATTCAGGGACTAACACAGCTGTATCAAAGCAGCCAGGGTCTAGCTGACAGCCTTGCAAAGGAAGCAAGATGATCTTTGACACTAAGGAAATAAAGCTCAGAGACTGAAATGCTGACAGGCACCAGCCTCAAAGCCCAAGTGTGTCTGAAGAGGAAAGCTCTTTAAAAGACTTTTGTTCTCAAACTCTCTTCTGCCAGAGAAAAGGCTTTACCCTACTTAGGCAAGGCCAAGGGCAGGCTAAGACCTCAGCATATTTTAAAGCCACTCATCCTCAGTTCCACTTTGTGTTCCCTTGGTATTGGTTGGAAACTTCATTTAAAAAAAAAGTGCTTCTGGGCCTTCAGCTGTTTGTGGAATGATACAGGGCAGCCTATCCCACAGAGAACAAAAAAATCCCTTGATCCCTGAAGGGGGCAGCCAGAAAGCAAACTCCCAAAGAGAGCAAAGTTCCAAACCAGCCTCCTTCCTTAAGGATCTCAACCAACCCAGCCTGTTGCAGAACACCCTTGGGCAAATTTACACAAAAACTAGAGAGAGGGTTTTCCATTTAAAAGGAAAAAGTGTTTGAAGAAGGAAAGAGGCACAGTTTCTGCAAACATGTGCTTCAAGCTCTGCAGTGTGCAAAACTGGACTGCCATCCCCTCGATAGGCAAGCTCCTTGCGCTGCCCAAGAGGCAAGCACACGGTTTACATTCTAAACACTACTTTTGCCCTCAGTTTCAGCCTGCTCGAATTTTACACAAAGGGAAAAAAAGCTCCACATCTGTCTGTTTCCTAGAGGGATATAGCTCCCCAGCAGCCTGATGGCTGAATGGAAGTCTGGAGCTGTTCCTCAGTGTTTGTCACACAAGATACGCCACCGATTACCAAGGCACAATGAACATGTTTCACTGAGATAGGTGTGCTGCTCATCCTGGCAAGTTTCAAAATCCAACATGACAAAATAGAATAGAATAGAATAGAATAGAATAGAATAGAATAGAATAGAATAGAATAGAATAGAATAGAATAGAATAGAATAGAATAGACCAGACCAGACCAGACCAGGTTGGAAAAGACCTTTGAGATCATTCAGTCCAACCTATCATCCAACACTATCTAATCAACTAAACCATGGCACCAAGCACCCCATTCAGCCTCTTCTTAAACACCTCCAGTGATGGTGATTCCACCACCTCCCTGGGCAGCACATTCCAATGGCCAATCACTCTTTCTGTGAAGAACTTCTTCCTAACATCCAGCCTAAACCTCCCCTGGTGCAGCTTCAGACTGTGTCCTCTTGTTCTGTCACAGGTTGCCTGGGAGAAGAGACCAACCTCCATCTGGCTACAGCCTCCCTTCAGGTAGTTGTAGACATCAAGAAGGTCTCCCCTGAGCCTCCTCTTCTCCAGGCTAATCAGCCCCAGCTCCCTCAGCCTCTCCTCACAGGGCTTGTGCTCCAAACCCCTCCCCAGCTATGTTGCCCTTCTCTGGACACCTTCCATCAACTCAACATCTTTCCTAAACTGAGGGTCCCTGAACTGGACACAGGACTCAAGGTGTGGTCTTACCAGTGCTGAGTCCAGGGGCAGAATGACTTCCCTGTTATAAATTACACTGGGGAAACAACCAAGAACCATTTGAGTCTTGCAAATAATTTCTGCTCATCCTCATTTAGAGCTGTCAATACAATAATACAATACAATACAATACACCAGGTTGGAAGAGACCTTCTGGACACGCTTATGAAACTGGCTGAGGGAAAATGAAGTCGTGCCTTATTCCAGCAGTGGATACAACCAAGCTTGCGCTTCTTTCCCTGGGGCAACAAGCATGTGCGCTGCCGAGCATCCAAAAATGAGCTGCTCTGTCGTGCATGGCAGTGGCCATGCCTTCAAATGTCTCTTCCTGTTTGATCATGTCCTAAAAGAGGCTGGAAACAAAAAGTTTAGTTATCAGCCATGTGCTTTCCCTATTACTGCCTGCCAAAGGGGACAGGTAGACAACTGAAGTAGCTGCGGAGCTACTCATTAAACACCAAAGGATTTCACTTGCTGCAGCAGAGCAAATAGTTCTTTGGGGCCCTGTTAACCACAAAGGTTTTCAGCCAAACGACCCCAGTTACGCCCAGGAGATTCAGCACCCTGTATTCTTCCTCAGTTATATACAATACAATACAATACATTACAAAACAATACACCAGGTTGGAAGAGACCTTCAAGATCATCTGTCCAACCCATCAACCAATCCAACCCACCTAAACAACTAAACTATGCAGCCAAGCACCCCATCCAGTCTCCTCCTGAACACCTCCAATGATGGTGACTCCACCACCTCCACGGGCAGACCATTCCAATGGGCAATCACTCTCTCTGTATAGAACTTCCTCCTAACATCCAGCCTAAACCTGCCGTGGTGCAGCCTGAGACTGTCTCCTCTTGTTCTGGTGCTGGCTGCCAGGGAGAAGAAACCAACCTCTGCCTGGCTACAGCCTCCCTTCAGGTAGTTGTAGAGAGCAATTAGGTCACCACTCAGTCTCCTCTTCTCCAGGCTAAGCAACCCCAGCTCCCTCAGGCTTTCCTCATAGGGCTTGTGTTCCAAACCCCTCACCAACTTTGTTGCCCTTCTCTGGACATGTTCCAGCAAGTCAACATCCTTCCTAAACTGAGGGACCTAATATGGACCTAATGGTCTTCAGTTCATTGCCTTCACCTTTTACTGCTTTCAGGTATCAGTGCTCAACCATGGCACCAAGGAAGAGAGCAGGAGGAAAGCCCAGAGACTGAGAATCTTTAATGAACATGAGTTAATAACTGACTCAATGTGTGACCTTGGCCAAGCACCACTTTCTCTCCTTAGTGCATCTTTGTCTCCTTGTGTCACTTGAATTAATTGCACTACCATGCAGGGGACTTTAAAGCTTATTATTTATCCAAGTTTTTGAAGATGCAAAATACCATACAAGTATTTTTGTGGTTATTAGCTTCCTCACAGGGGGTTATGAAGCTTTGTAATTAATGTTTGTAAAACAAACCTTTGTCATCAGATGAAATGTGCTGGAGATGGGCAAAGGATTAATATCCATGGTAAACTGATGAGGAATTTACTGTTCTGTGCAACACTTAATAAAAAATAATTGAAAACAAATCTAAGCTCATACTGATACGAGGGATGAGGAGGCAGGGATGGATGGATGTGGGGAAAGACTGCTATCCATTAATTAATCCAAATACCATCAATCTCCAAGAGAGTGCCAAGTATTTTCTTGCTCCTGGTGACAATCACACATTGAAGTTAAAGCTGATTTGGGGTAGCCAGAACCCTGGAGTGCCCTAGGAAGACTCACACTGCAGTGAGGAATGCCAGACATAGTTGACAACAGCACAGTTCTGACCTCACAACCTTTAGACAGCAACTGCTGTCTGAGGAATTGGATGGGCAGAGAGCGAACAGGTACAGGCATGCATGGGGACCGTACAACCACTTAGAAGGGAGCCAGAAAAAAGGTTGAAAACCCAATGATAGGGCCCAAAGTCCCATATATGCCAAGCCCTGGTTCCTAGTCACTGGTTTGGAGGAATAGAGAACCATCACTCCTTTGGCTGAGCAGGATTCAAGTCCCCAGAGCATCGACAGCTACCAATCCTATACATTAAGAGCCACTAACTGAGTGGCTCTGTAAAAATACACCCCAACAGATTTATACTTCTTTAGTATGAGAAACATGGTTACTGGAATGTTTTATAGTACAGCTACTTCCAAATGCAGCAATGATAGCCTTTGGAGACTTTCTTGGAGAACAATTACCACCAGAGATGGAAACTGCTGGCAACTGCTTTAGCTGCTTGCGTACTACCTTTCTCCCCAGCATGGTAGATGCAGACAGAATCCCTCCTTCCCAATCCCCCATACATGCATTAAACAAAACAGCCCTCCAGATGGTTCACATGCCCAAGTTCTCACCACATGTGTCCCTGTATTGTGGAATAGGGATATGCTCAATCCTGCCTTTATACACATAGGCTGCAAAAGTACTCCCTTGTGAACTCCAGAACCAAGAGGATGTGCAAGCCCTGCAGACTTTTTGTGCAAGTGTTAATTAGGCTTTGCTCTTATTTACTGCATTTGCCTATATTGTATCTTCCCCAGACAAGCATCTCCACGCTGCTTTCATATTTGCACCAAGGAACATGTTCTGGCATTCAGCTCAAGTTGTCCTTACAGAAGCAGGTTTAAGACAGGGTGGAGAAACAGCACTCTAAGCACCTGTCCTGTCCCAGGCTGGTCATCTTTTTGTTTGTCACTTCAAGACACACAGCAAGGGGATCTGAGCTCACATCAGAGTAAATAGGTGTGATTATCAACAATCTTGGTTGAGCTCGATGCACCTTCACAGCAAGAAAGACACACATCCTTCAAGTGATGGTGGGAAGCAGACTACATCACTGTGAGACATGTAACAGCCACTCGAGTTGTCCATGGGATGAGGTGCAAGTACGGGAAGCTAAACAAATACCTTTTCTCACACGAGAGGCTCCACACAACACTTTCAGATCCTGAGAAAACACTTCCCCTCACACTGACTCGTGTAAGACTCAAAAGGAATACAAAATGTGTGTGGCACTATGTGGCAGTGTAACACCCCTTCTCGCTGTGCCCAGTGTAAAGGATCAAGCCAAACATCCCCTCACCATCCTCAGTTTTACAGGGGAGGAGTTGGAGCAAGAGCCCTTCATTGGAGGATGCTCTGCTAATCCTTGCTATATGCGACCACTAAGGGCAAAGGATTAGCATCACCAGCTGCTCTGCTACAAATTGCATCATGGAAAATTGGATGCATATATGCAGTGTGGAGCCATTAGAAGGAACTGCCTCGAACACCTCCCCCCCCTGTACTGCAGTTCCTAAGCGCCATTTCCACCACTGAAACACAAGCGACACCGTTTCCCACAAGCACTACTGTAGAGCGTTACCCTCACCAAAAGCACCCAGGGCAGCTGGTACATGCTGCAGAACCAGCAGAGAATTAAGCACCTTCTGCAGCTTAGCCTTAGCAGACCACAGATACCAGACACCCTAGCTGTTAGAATGTACTTTACCTCACATTTCACTAACATTTGTCACACAAAAAGACTTTGTAAGAACCCAGGTGGGGGAAGGGAGCTGTTTCCATAAGCAATAAAACATGGCTTCCTCTGAGGTAGAACACAGTTGGTTAACAGGGCTCAGGAACATTATGTAATTGCTCAGGCTAGGAAGAGAAAAGCAATCTAAACCGACCCGAAGCTTCAGAGGGAATTAGGGAAGTAGAATATAATTACTTAAGTTGGAATTCAGCCAGAACTCATGGAGAGGGGAGGAAAAAAAAACCAAAAAGACAAAAACCAAACCATCGAGCCAGAAAATAACCAAAACCCAAAAAGCAATTTTCATCTTTGATGACCAAAAAATGACCAGGAACTTAGTTTTCCATTCCTTTCCAGACTGGTACAGGCATTTGATCTCATTCATGCTAACATTGCTCTTTATGAAGCAGCTTTGAGCCAGCAGTGTGCCCAGGTGGCCAAGAATGCCAATGGCTCGCTGGCCTGTATCAGGAACAGTGTGGCCAGCAGGAGCAGGGAGGTCATTCTGCCCGTGGACTCAGCACTGGTTAGGCCACACCTTGAGTCCTGTGTCCAGTTCTGGGCCCCTCAGTTTAGGACAGATGTTGAGTTGCTGGAACGTGTCCAGAGAAGGGAAACAAAGATGTGGAGGGGTTTGGAGCACAAGCCCTATGAGGAGAGACTGATGGAGCTGGGGTTGCTTAGCCTGGAGAAGAGGAGGCTCAGGGAGACCTTATTGCTCTCTACAACTCCCTGAAGGGAGGTTGTAGCCAGGAGGGGGTTGGTCTCTTCTCCCAGGCAACCAGCACCAGAACAAGAGGACACAGTCTCAAGCTGCACCAAGGAAGGTTTAGGCTGGATGTTAGGAAGAAGTTCTTCACAGAAAGAGTGATTGGCCATTGGAATGGGCTGCCCAGGGAGGTGGTGGAGTCACCATCACTGAAGATGTTTAGGAAGAGACTGGATGGGGTGCTTGGTGCCATGGTTTAGTTGATTAGATAGTGTTGGGTGATAGGTTGGACTCGATCTCGAAGGTCTTTTCCAACCTGGTTAATTCTATTCTATTCTAAAGAAAGACACTCTCATAGCTGTCAATTACACTGCAGCACCATGCTAGAGAGACCATAAGGTTTTACATCACTCAGGCACGCTGAAATTTGGAAATATGCAGATTTTCCATCCTTAAACTTCACAACATTGGAGATATGGTGGAAGATTTTTTTAAAAGTAAGTATGGACTAACAACCAACTGCAGCAAACAGCTTGCCAGGACATTCCATATCTGTCACCTCAAGACTCTTCACAAAGTACCAGTGGAAGAACAGCATGTTTCCTGCGGCCACCTGTCAGCTGCACAGCTCTGGGTTTATGCAGCAGGACAGTGGATGGCGGAATGGAATGGAATGGAATGGAATGGAATGGAATGGAATGGAATGGAATGGAATGGAATGGAATGGAATGGAATGGAATGGAATGGAATGGAATGGAATGGAATGGAATAGAATAGAATAGAATAGAATAGAATAGAATAGAATAGAATAGAATAGACCAGACCAGACCAGACCAGACCAGGTTGGAAGAGACCGTTGAGATCATCGAGTCCAACCTATCATCCAACACTATCTAATCAACTAAACCATGCAAGCACCCCATCCAGTCTCTTCCTAAACACCTCCAGTGATGGTGACTCCACCACCTCCCCAGGCAGCACATTCCAATGGGCAATCTCTCTTTCTGTGAAGAACTTCCTAACATCCAGCTCCCAGCTGGATGTGGCACCATTCATCACCACTCTCTGGGCTCAGCCCTCCAGCCAGTTCCTAACCCAGCACAGAGTGCTCCTGTGCAAGCCATGAGGTGACAGCTTGGCCAGGAGTTTGCTGTGGGGAATGGTGTCAAAGGCCTTGCTAAAGTCCAGGTGGACTACATCCACAGCCTTCCCCACATCCACCAGGCTGTCACCTGATCATAGAAGGAGATCAGGTTGGTGGTACTGTCCCAGGCTTCTGCCTCAGAAAATGATCTTGGAGGCAAAGGGTTTGGTCAAACCCTACTTCCACAAAGCACAAGTTGGTACACCTTTTAGCAGGTCAGCTGTCACAGTAAGAAACCATAAAGGCATGTATTATCAAGCCAGAAAACTCAGCCATGCCTTGCTTCAAAGCTTCCCTGGTATTTTACAAGCTGTGAGAAGCAGCCGAGCCAAATATGATCTGTTTTAAAGGACATTGTGGTGGGTTGAAAAAATTCCCCCAAGATTAAATTTGCCAGACCAGCTCAGTTGGAATTAGATGGAGCTGTATTTACAAGCAAAACTGCAATCTGCAATGGAATGCAAAGAATATGTACAAAATACACAGGATTTACAGGATTTACAGGTATTTACAACTGATAAACAGTACAGGAACCCCCACTGGCCAAAAACCAGGGGAGCTGCAACAGCTTGTCCCTCCCTGCCTCCTCCTTACCCCCCTGTATAGAAAAAGGGACAAGAGAGCAGAGAGAAGTTGTTGTTAATACCAGTCACAACAAAGCAGTGCAGCCAAGATCAAGCAGAAGCTTAGTCTCTCCCAGAGTGAAGAAGCAAAAACGGAGAGATAGATTGTTTTGTATAACTAGTTTGAGTCCATTTTCTTTCCAATGGGATTGTTTAGAACTATCATTCTTTTCCTTTTCACACCCAATAGTAATTTATTTACATTTTAGTACTTTCTCTTTAAGATCTGCGGAAAATGTTAAAGGCATAGCCTAAAACTACCACAGACAGGCAGACTCCCACCCAGATCTGAAAGGCTACACAGTTGTCTGCTGTCCCCATGATGTCTGTATGTGTGACAGGTCATGGATAAAATACTGCTGATAAAAAAACTGCCAGGAATACCAGTCTGGCCCTTTTCTTCCTTCAACCTCACCAACACCTGGGAACAAGTAAAGACGAGGCTGGAGCTGAGGGGCACCCATCTACCCAGAGACAGAGGCAAAACTCAGTTCTCAGAAGGGGGAGACCTTATTGCTGTCTAGAGCTACCTGAAGGGACGTTGTAGCCAGGAGGGAGTTGGTCTCTTCTCCCAGGCAACCAGCAGCAGAACAAGAGGACACAGTCTCAAACTGCACCAGGGGAAGTTTAGAATAGAACAGAAAAGAATTAACCAGGTTGGAAAAGACCTTTGAGATCATCGAGTCCAACCTATCACCCAACACCATCTAATCAACTAAACCATGGCACCAAGTGCCTCATCCAGTCTCTTCCTAAACACCTCCAGTGACGGTGACACCACCAGCTCCCCGGGCAGCCCATTCCAATGGCCAATCACTCTCTCTGTGAAGAACTTTCTCCTCACCTCCAGCCTAAACTTCCCTTGGCACAGCTTGAGACTGTGTCCTCTTGTTCTGGTGCTGGTTGCCTGGGAGAAGAGACCAACCCCCACCTGGCTACAGCCTCCCTTCAGGTAGTTTAGGCTCAAGGTGAGGAGAAAGTTCTTCACAGAGGGAGTTGTTGGCCATTGGAATGCGCTGCCCAGGGAGGTAGTGGAGTCACTGTCCCTGGAGATGTTCAAGAGGGGCTTGGACGTGACACTTGGTGCCATGGTTTAGTAGTCATGAGGTGATAGGTGACAGGTTAGACTCTATGATCTTCGAGGTCTCTTCCAACCTTAGTGATACTGTGATACTGTAATCTTTGAGGTCTTTTCCAACCTTATTGATTCTATGATTCTATGGATATTCCTGTCATAGATGTGGCAGAAACAATCTGAAAAGCATGGAATATCCTGGAGGACAAAGTCTGCTTCTCTTGTTCTGCTGGGGAGGTGGGAACACTCATTACCAGCCCTAACTTTGAAAGCTTTCACAGGCAGGAAGTGGGAACCAAGGCAAACCCACCTTGGTCCCTACTGGTCCTAACCAAGTGCCTCTTTCACCTATCCCTTATGATCAGTCTCATTCCATTACTACATAGCAAGGACAGAGCTAATGCCAGGCAGCATTTGGGCTGATCCAATTGCACTGAAACTGATCCCCATGCTTTGCTTCAGCAAGGCCTGCCCACACAAACAAACAAGTGCAAATGCTTAAGCCTATGGAAGTAAAGGCATATACTATAAATTACACCTAGTGTTAATGCTACACCAACATTTTTGGCTGCACCAACACAGGTTTGAAGAAGCCCACTACCAGAAGGGCTACAGGGAGACATAGAGGGCAACACCATTTTTGCTGATCAGTTCCAGCCACACAGATCTGACAACACTGCTGTTTCCTTCTGAATTAGAAGATGGAGGTAGGATGGAAGGCAGATTGGGAGGTTTAGAGAGGTCTGCCAGGAGGAATTTATTTCAACATTTTCAATGCCTAATGTAATCCAACCACACACAAAAAAAAAACCCAACAAACCCAAGCCTTCACAAAATAAACACAAAAAAAAGCCACAAGTCAAAACACTCAAAACCCATGTACATAAAAATGAAACCAGTGGTAGCAGGCTTTGCTTTCCCCCCTTTGGCATGCTTAATTGCTTAAAGGTAAAGGGAGATGGTGGTGGGAGATCATAGAATCAATAAGGTTAGAAAAGACCTCAAAGATCATCAAGTCCAACCTGTCACCCAACACCTCATGACTACTAAACCATGGCACCAAGTGCCACGTCCAATCCCCTCTTGAACACCTCCAGGGACGGTGACTCCACCACCTCCCTGGGCAGCACATTCCAATGGCTAACAACTCTCTCTGTGAAGAACTTTCTCCTCACCTCCAGCCTAAACTTCCCTGGTGCAGCTTGAGACTGTGTCCTCTTATTCTGGTGCCAGTTGCTTGGGTGAAGAGACCAATCCCCTCCTGGCTTCAGCCTCCCTTCAGGTAGTTGTAGACAGCAATGAGGTCACCCCTGAGCCTCCTCTTCTCCAGGTTAAACAATCCCAGCTCCCTCAGCCTCTCCTCACAGGGCTTGTGCTCAAGGCCGCTCCCCAGCCTCGTTGCCCTTCTCTGGACACATTCAAGTGTCTCAATGTCCTTCTTAAATTAAGGGGCCCAGAACTGGACACAGGACTCAAGGTGTGGCCTAACCAGTGCTGAGTACAGGGGCACAATGACTTCCCTGCTCCTGCTGGCCACACCATTTCTGATGCAGGCCAGGATGCCATTGGCCTTCTTGGCCACCTGGGCACACTGCTGGCTCATGTTTAGGCAGCTGTCAATCAGTACCTTTCTGCCTGGCTGCTCTCCAGCCACTCTGCCCCCAGCCTGTAGTACTGCATGGGGTTGCTTTGGCCAAAGTGCAGCACCCAGCACTTGGACTTGTTGAATGCCATCATGTTGGACTCTGCCCATCTGTCCAGCCTGTCAAGGTCCCTCTGCAGAGCCCTTCCACCCTCTAACAGATCAACACCTGCTCCCAACTTGGTGCCGTTTACAAACTTACTGATGACTGACTCAATCCCCTCATCCAGTTCATCAATAAAGATGTCAAACAGGTTGGGGCCCAGAACTGATCCCTGGGGGACACCACTGGTGTGATGATGGTGGGAGATGATGGTGGGAGATGGGGGGATATCTCAACTGCCCTGGAGGTGTTCAAAAAGGGTTTGGATGTGGCACTTGAAGCCATGGTTTAGTAGTCATGAGGTGTTGGGTGACAGGTTGGACTTGATGGTCTTTGAGATCTTTTCCAACCTTATTGATTCTATGATGAGACGGCAGGAGATGGCGGGAGATGGCGGGAGATGACAGTATCACCAAGGTTGGAAGAGACCTTGAAGATCATCGAGTCCAACCTGTCACCACAGACCCCATGACTAGACCATGGCACCAAGTATCACAGTATCACAGTATCACTAAGGTTGGAAGAGACCTCCAGGATCATCGAGTCCAACCTGTCACCACAGACCCCATGACTAGACCATGGCACCAAGTGCCACGTCCAATCCCCTCTTGAACACCTCCAGGGACGGTGACTCCACCACCTCCCTGGGCAGCACATTCCAATGGCAAATGACTCTCTCGGTGAAGAACTTTCTCCTCACCTCCAGCCTAAACTTCCCCTGGCACAGCTTGAGATTGTGTCCCCTTGTTCTGGTGCTGGTTGATAGAGAGAACAGGCCAACCCCTTCCTGGCTACAACCACCTTTCAGGTAGCTGTAGACAGCAAGAAGGTCGCCCCTGAGCCTCCTCTTCTGCAGGCTAAACAACCCCAGCTCCCTCAGCCTCTCCTCATAGGGCTTGTGCTCAAGGCCTCTCCCCAGCCTTGTTGCCCTTCTCTGGACACATTCAAGTGTCTCAATGTCCTTCTTAAACTGAGATGGTGGGATCTCCAGTCCACTGGAGACTGAATGAGGTGCTGGTCACAAATGCTTGGGAAGCATCTTGCACTGACCTTGGAAAAAGGTCCAGAGGAAGCCAATGATGGGTTTTCTGTCTCTAATACATATGGATCCAATTCCACCTTCCGCTGCAAAATTGTAACTTTCAGTGCAGTCGATGGGAATTACACCTATTTAATAGACGGCAGAATTGATTTTGTGATCTCAGGTGTCTGGGCCTGCAAGATTTCCAGCCTACATAACTTTAGATAAAAATCGAGCAACCCCAAGATAATGAAGTCTTTGAGATTCCACAAACACTGCCTCACCGAGCAAAGCTCAGAGGTGGCTGGAGCTCAATGCAATCACAAGCTTCTGCCAGAAACATTGTAGATCAGGACATTTCCAGCCAGGCTAGGGACTAATGTCATGAGAATTGCTACCTAAGGGATATTTTTATCACTACTCCATTGCTCCTGGGCAAAATGCAAAGGGGATGATGTGTACACAGAGCTACAATTCACATCTAAGAGCGGAGCCTAAGCTTCACATCAAGCTGTTTGACTTTACTCTGCAAGCTTTGCTTGTCACAGTGCATATGCAATGATGTGTTTAAGAAGATCCTGTTACCAGACAGAAGGAGTGAGAAAGACAGCAGGAGAAACTGTCACCTGCTGAGACATGGCTCTGAGACTTAGCTGGTGTCACATTGAGGACTGTGAAGTACCTGGCAGGAGCAACGAAAGGTCACAGATCTATTTTTCACTACTTGGTCTTGGCACTTTAATTTAAGGACACTTGGGAAATGGGAGGACTCCTCAGCTTTGCTCCCTTTTGTGCTCTCCTTGCTGAGCTTCTGAGCACAAGAGGCTGCAGATGGAGCCAGCAAGTGATGGAGAGGGTAGGACAAAAACAGAAGACATGAGAACAAGCATCTACACCTGCTCTCTCAAAGCATGAGGAAGCCTCACCACACTGGAAGAACATAAGGCACCATCTTCCCCCCAGCAGCAGTGGAGACCTAAAACTGGAGCCACACTGAGCAACAGGTTGGGATCTCAGCGGGGCTCATCTTGCAGTGCCAGCCCACAACAATGCCTGCTCCAGATCTGAAGGCTGCCATAGAGTCCTAAAGATTAATTAGCAGGCAAGACTTTGGCCTGCAATCCCTGTTCTACTCACAAGATGCAGCCTCTGCTCTCCTCCTCCCTTGGGAGTACTCAGTGAGTGCTACTGCGTTCAATTCAGCATTCCTTCTCCATTAACAGTAACTCAATACCAGCGGACCCTGTGGACCTGGGTGATGCATTGTTCCCGCTGCACAGAAATTACATTGTTTAGCTGGCCACAGACTGCATCATTCTCTTGGCTCTTGGCCATAGTGATGGTGGCACACTAGGACAGGCAGCCAAGGCAGCTCCCAGGGAGTGGACCCTGCTGATGGCTTGCTGCTCATCTCCAAAGACAGACAGTAGAAAAAGGTGCTGTGACACCCCAGGGCAGCCCACATCATGCCTGGAGAAAGGAGGGTGGGAAAAGTCAAAAAAAGACATCCCCTCTCCTCTGTGGAGGACAAGCAGTTAGACTGAAGGGATTTGATCACTTCCTCACAGTCTTACACAGGTCTCTCATTTGCAAAGAGACAGCTGCCCATGCCCTTCTGGCAGGTTGGTCAGCAGCTGCACAAGTAAGGGAACCAGGAATAGAAAGATTAAGGATTGTGACTGGGATGCTCAGGGAGTCAGCAGTTCAGTCCAGTAGCTCACTATATTCATTTGCTCCCACTGCTGTGTCAGTCTTCAGCAGCATATGGTGAGGAACAGCCTCTTTGGTGCTCATCCTTGCAATTTCCAGTTCAACAGCCCAGTCATATGTCTACCAGCCTCCCACAAAGGGAATCACAGTACAAACAACACCACAGCCCCGAGGGCCTGGTGCCTGTATGGTATCCAACGCACACCAGTGAGGATGGGCTGCCTGGTGCATCCCCTCTCTATGGCAACTGCTCACTGCAACACCTCCCATCACACAATACCCAACTGCCTAGAAAAAGAGGTGCTATGAGATGGAGGGGTTTACTCCACTCATGAGCAATCACAGAATCACACAATGTTAGGGGTTGGAAGCGACCAATGCAATTCACAGCTCCTGAGGAGTAACACAAAGGAGAGAAGTGATGAACAGGCTGTAGGAGATAGAGACAGAAACTCTCCTTTGTGTTTATTAAAATAATGTCCATTAGTCACCTCCCTGGCCATGCTGGTACTTATGCTGTAAGGCAGTGCCTTGAGGCCTTCCAGTATCTGAAGGGGGCCTACAAGAAGGCTGGGGAGGGACTTCTGAGGATCTCAGGTAGTGATAGGACTAGGGGGAATGGAATGAAGCTGGAGGTGGGAAGATTCAGGCTAGATGTGAGCAGGAAGTTCTTCACCATGAGAGTGGTGAAGCCCTGGAATGGGCTGTCCAGGGAGGTGGTTGAGGCCCCATCCCTGGAGGTGTTTAAGCCCAGGCTGGATGAGGCTCTGGCCAGCCTGATCTAGTGTGAGGTGTCCCTGCCCATGGCAGGCGGGGTTGGAACTAGATGGTCCTTGTGGTCCCTTCCAACCCTGACTGATACTATGATACTTGAAGGCAGAAGCCAGCACTCCTGGAGCAACATCCTTTGAGATGCAGAGTGTGAATGCCTTTTCCTCCCACGAGGCTTCCAGCACATCCTTGGCCAGTTGCCTTCTCAGCTGCAGGTCTTTCATTTCCAAACTGCCCCAATACATGGAGCCCCTGAAGTCCTGTCTCACCCCTACAGCTCTTGCAGACTGTGCTGCCTGTCACAAAGGGATGCAGTTTTGCACTGTTTGAAGCACCTAGGTGCAGGGAGGAAGGAAGCAAGGGGCAGATGGAGAAACAGGATGAAGAACAAGCCCAATCAGCTAGACATGTGACCAGCCCAGCTATGGAAACCAAGTGGAGAGGCCATGCCCCACAGCCAGCTGCCAGTAATGCCTTCCCACTGACCCAGTAACACACAGTAGCATAGGCTGGAACATTGAACAGGGAAGGCACAAGGTCTCCCACACAACTTCAGCAGGTTTCAGACTACTAACCACATGATCTGCCATAGACTCCTGTTCGTCACTTGAGCCAGATTCCTTAAAGCAGAGGTCGATTCTTGCACGTGAACACTTGCCACTTCTCCCTTTTGCATGCTCCCTCCTTCCTCATAAAACTAAACACTTGTAGGCTATTTCATGATCTGCCTCACCCAAGTAAGTCCACTCCTCACAGAAACACATCCACATGGGGGCTGAGCCCAGCAGCAGTTTAATGGTGTGTTGCAGTACCAAACAGCACTTGAGCAGAGCAGAAGGAGGAACATTAAATGTGATCTCACATCAGACATTAAAATACTTCTGCAGTCATTAAAAATATATATATATAAAAATCCCAGGACAGATCATAAACCCATGGTGAGGTGTACAAGGAATGAAGTCAGAGAGTTGTGGTCAATGGGACAGAGTCCAGTTGGAGGCCTGTATCTAGTGGAGTCCCTCAGGGGTCAGTACTGGAACCATTACTATTCAATATATTCATCAGCAACCTGGATGAGGGCACAGAGAGCACTGTCAGCAGGTTTGCTGATGACACAGAACTGGGTGAAGCATCTGACACACAGGAACATTGTGCTGCCATTCAGTGAGACTTAGGCTGGAGAGATGGGCAGGGAGAAATTGAATGAAACTCAACAAGGGCAAGTGTAGAGTCTTGCACCTGGGAAAGAACAACCCCACAGAGCAGTATAGGTTGGGGACTGACCTGTTGGAGAGCAGTGAAAGGGAGAGAGACCTAGGCGTCCTGGTAGATGGAAGGTTGACCATGAGCCAGCAATGTGCTTCTGTGGCCAAGAAGGTCAATGTCCTTCTGGGGTGTATTAGAAGGGGTGTGGTTGGTAGGTCAAGAGAGGTTCTCCTCCCCCTCCACTCTGCCCTGGTGAGGCCACATCTGCAATATTGTGTCCAGTTCTGGGCCCCTCAGTTCAAGAAGGACAGGGAACTGCTTGAAAGAGTCCAGTGCAGAGCCACCAAAATGACGAAGGGAGTGGAACATCTTCCTGATGAGGAGAGACTGAGGGAGGTGGAGCTAAATAGTTTGGGTAAGAGGAGACTGAGGAGTGACCTCATTAATGTTTGCAACTATGTAAAGGGTGAGTGCCAAGAGGATAGAGCCAGGGTCTGTGATGCCCAGTGTGACAGGACAAGGGGCTATGGGTGGTACATGAGGCACAGGAAGTTCCATGGAAACAGAAAGGGAAAAAAATTTCACTGTGAGGGTGACAGAACACTGGAACAGGCTGCCCAGGGTTGTGGAGTCTCCTTCCCTGGAGATATTCAAAACTGGCCTGGACGCATTCCTGTGTGATCTGGTATAGGTGATCCTGCTCTGGGGGGGGTTGGACTGGATGATCTTTAGAGATCCTTTCCAGCCCCTAACATTCTGCGATTCTGTCTTTGTTTTTTGTTTGCTTGCTTGTTTACCTTTGAGTTTGGTTTTATTGTGTGTTAGATTTGTTTGGGTTTGGTGTTGGTTTTTTTTTTAGTGCAAGGCTGGATATTCAGACTAGCACAGCGAGCAAGACAGCATTTTGTCATGCACGTCCCATTCATGCTAACAAACTGATGGCAGGTGCTCCCATTTCTTTCCAAACTAGGAATTTCCTGCTGTAGCCTGTGCTCTTGCCCCACAGCAATGCATAGGAGGGTCACAGCTTGGGGTGGTTTAAGCCTTAACTGGGAGTTAAGAGCTCAGATGGGGGCAAGGCTGAGAATCTCTCCCCCGCTCCCCCGCCCCAACAGAGAGGAAAATAAAAGGAAGGAGCAAATCCACCAAGCAATAATTTGGAGTTGGCTTGGAAGTAGAGAGGTAAAGAATTTTCTTTAAACAAAACATATATATATATATATATATAAAAAACAATAACAGGTAAGGTTCACAAGGGCAAGGAACAAGGATGGATGGGAGGGGGACAAAGAAGAAGAATACAAAACCAGACTCTCTCTGAAGAGGCGCAGTGGCAGCAGCAAGAAGGATCAGGCCCGACCACGTGGCAGAGGAGCAGGAAAGGAGCCACAGTAGCTCTCATCCAGGAGAGGCAGGAGCCAAAAGGAGAGCTAATAGCTGCAATGTCCTGCTTTTTATACCCTGGCTGGGCAGGGAGGGGGAGTGGAACAGACTCAGTTTCCCAGGGGGAAAGCACCCTGCAGGGAGGGCACAGCACCCACAAGCCCTCCCCCTGTTTTGGTTTTGTTTTCAGGATGGGTGTTAACCCACCACACAGCTCTACTGCATGAAGCTGGAGATAGGGTAAAAATGCCTAACTTGCAGCTAATGGCAAATGGCTCAAGGTGCCCTTGCATATGTACTGATGGCAATAGTGCAGCTGGACAGACACTGCTACACCACTTCCCACATAAAAGACACAAGTTAGAAACCCAGAGAAGGCAACTCTTCAGTAGCTATGAGGGACAGCTGGTATGTCAGGGGTTGAAGACAGTGGGAACCAGTGGAGACTTTCAGCCCAGATGCAGCCCCATCTGAAGCTTTTAGCAGTCTCATGACTATGAAGACTGCTCTGGGAAGGACTTGTCTCAGGAGGCCACTGGAACCAGCCAGCCTGCAAACGGCTTTCACAGGGCACTCTGACAAGATGGAACTCTAGGTTCATCTGGCTGGAGACATGCATGCTGCATTCTTTCCTCCACCTTCCTGCCTAATGCTGCTGACTGCCAAGCCCAAATGAGGCAGTAAAATGAGGGGGTTTGTTTTGGCAAACTGTTTGGAGAGAATCAAGGTTACTCTCAGAAAGGAAACATCAGGGAGTAGCATCAGACCTGCCTGGGAAAAAAAGCAAGTCTCTGCTCACTGTGGGGATGGCATTTTGTCCAGAGACCAAAGACAAGTTAAAACTCAGTTCTGTGCTATGTCTTTGAGACAGGAATGGATGTGGTATAAGGAGCAAGTTTCATCCTGTAGTGTGAGAATTGTCTTGGGTTTCCTTGGACTGCATTTCTCAACATTTTTCCTTCCCTCCATTCCCCCAATCCCTTCAGTAACTGAATCATGCCTCTTCTACAGATGTAAGGTGGGTGAAGAAGTAGAAAGCATCCAAGCTGGAGACCTGAAAGCTTCAGCTCTCTGCAACGTACAGGGGACGGAGAGAGAGCTTTGAGGGCTAGAGTACATCTGCCTGCTAAAGCTGCTCCCCTTGGTCCCCTCCGGTTTGCACACAAATTTGCCCTTAACTCACAGGGAGGGAAAGGAAGAGTTCCCATCACCATTCCCTCTTGGCTTGCTGGAAGCCAGAGTTTCAGCTACCTTCTACTGAGCTGATGTCTACAATACAGACTGACTTGAATTTACTGCTACACTTGATGGGAATCTGTGGTGTGAGGACCAGAAGGTAAACTGCTGCTCACACCAAGGAGTGCTGCCAGGGTCAGCAGCAAGGGCCAGTGGAGGGAGCTGATACCACTGGTGTTGTGGCTTCAGCCCTAGCTGAGGAAGAGATGTGCTCCTGAAGCTTGCCTGTGCACACAGGCTTGCACATCATAAGATTCAGAGCTGGGAAGAGACTTTGAACTGATCAGTGCCCTTCCCTTGCCAAGTCACACCAAAGTCCCCAGCAATGGGGGCAGACTAACACGTAAATAGGCAGATGCAAGTGAAGCCTGCAAGGAAGGCTTCCTTTAGTATCTCAGGGGAACTAACTCTGCCAGTGGTGTTATCTAAAGAAAATGATATGTATATACCATACAAGGCATTAAACAGAACACAAGCACACACATCTACAGTGAAGGTGGAGGGAAGCAAGTGCTGCTTTCCATAGTCCTGAACCAAACAGAGCCTAATACACTATCTAGGAGAAACATGATGAATCAGTCTTGCACAACAGCAAGGACACCAAGAGGCTGTTATTCTGGGGACCTGTCACAGACTCTGCTGTGCATCCCTGGGACACACTAGGCTTCTACAGATACCTCATATACTTTCCCAGCAGCCATTTCCAAGCCATACCCCACAATATATTCTATAAAACTTTACACAGTATTTGGAGGAAACATCTTGCCTCGATCTTTATGGTAACTTCTAGGCACTATGCATCCCTCCCTATCCCCTCTTCCCTGAGCAAGGGAGGGTCATTCATTCTCCCTACAACCAAGGCAAAGCAGCTCCTAACCACCTTCCTGCATGGTTCTACCCCAGCACTCTCCTGCCAGGTCATTGTGTGATGCTGTGCACAGCAATCCCCATAGAAGCAAGCATACAACTTGACACCAGCTCAACTCCATCTCCCCAGCACACTGGCAAAGCACAGATTGCTGGCTTTGCTGCAGGAACCAATGCTGAAGAGGACAGACAAAACATTAAAAGACAACAGAAACAGTTCAGTTCCCTCCTATACCCTGTGCCACAGCTCAGGAGGAGGGAGGCAGTGGAATGAAAGACTAACACATGCAAAGCAATGACCTGCAGCTTGACAACTCTGTTTCATGAGTCATTCTTCTTTCTGCAAGGGCCCCGGGAACTGGTCATGCTTAGGGCAGAGATGGGACCAATTAGCCAGTGTGAAAGGCTTAAAATCCTGCACCTGATGGGAGCCAGCTACTGGTGCATGTCAAGCAACTGGCATTTTGGATTTTAATTGTCCTCCTCTAGCCCTTGTTGCTCAGAAAGCCCATCACCATACTTGCTCTGCCTGTTGTCCAAAAGCCATGCTACAAGTTGGAAAAATGGGGCTCTCCTTCCCTTGGGGAAGTGGCCAGCAGCCCTCCTGCAACAGCCACAGCCCTCCTGCAACAGCCACAGCCCTCGTCAGCTGGGCAGAGGAGACTGCCCTCCACCAACCCTCCCTCTAGCACCTGAACAAGCCCTCTGCTGACTAGAAAAGCAGCAACAGCACATTCCACAGCCAAAATACTGCTAAGTACTGTCCTAAATATAACAAAATGCTGCTGCTGTTGTTCCCATACACGCTCCCCTCTTGCTATTGACTGCAGGGACCTCTGCTTGACTGCTTTAAAAATCTCATAAACTTTCCCACTCTTTCTCAAAGCTGGAGTTACTGCTCTCCCTGGCACCCAGGCTGGTTCCCTGGAAGTTATGAACAAGTCAAAAAATAAGCTCATGGTTTAAAAATTGCAAGGATTTAAGATACATTTTACTTATTTATTTCTGCCTTCCTCCCTCTTCCCTCCATCTAAGTGTTTCTGTGCCCATCACTAAATTAGAGCAAGTACAATAATGGATGAGGAGAATCCCAGCCAATTTTAAAAGCCAGAAACAGCATAAGGAGAAAAAAAAAACCCATCCCACTACTCCCCTCTATTCCTACCCTTTGGTTTTATACCAAGGAAGGTTTTCCTTGCCCTCTTTACTAAAAGGATTTTTCCACCTTAGGCTCTCATATTGAGCAAGTAGTGGAAAGTGGGTAGTGTAGGGTCACTGATTAATTTGGAAGCCCAATACAGACTTAAGGATGAGCAACCTGGACATCTAAGTTTAGAGTTTTTCTCCACTTCTTTCATATTTCAAGATGATGTAGTTCCAGATGCAGCACTGACATTTCTAGCCTCGAAGCAGGTGCAATAACGTAACAGGGAATCAAATGGGAGGAGGGAGAACTCCAGATCCTTATGGCTCCTCCCTCAGCATAACTATGGGTGGAAACTTGGGACTGAATCTTATTGTTATGAGGCAGCTTCTAGCAGGCCCAAGAAAGCATCAGGATCCTGCAGCTCCCGTAGCAGGCTCTTAACTTGAGAGGCAGCACCCACACCAGCCGTGTTCAGCAAGAGCAAATTGGGGTCAAATCAGTAGTGAACCTAGTTGGACCAGGCTGAAACCCACTTGAGTAGAGAGCCATTCATCCATCCTTGAAGAGCGCCTGTTCATCAGCCAGCACTGACAGCTCATGGAGGGAAGGTGCAGGCAGGAGGGAAGGTGCGGGCAGGAGGGAAGGTGTGGGTGGGAAGGTGCGGGCTGGAGGGAAGGTGCAGGCAGGCGGGAAGGTGTGGGCGGGCGGGAAGGTGCAGGCCGGAGGGAAGGTGCGGGCAGGACGGAAGATGCGGGCAGGCGGGAAGGTGTGGGCAGGCGGGAAGGTGCGGGCAGGCGGGAAGGTGCGGGCAGGCGGGAAGGTGCGGGCTGGCGGGAAGGTGCGGGCAGGCGGGAAGGTGCGGGCAGGCGGGAAGGTGCGGGCTGGCGGGAAGGTGCGGGCGGGAGGGAAGGTGCGGGCGGGAGGGAAGGTGCGGGCGGGCGGGAAGGTGCGGGCGGGAGGGAAGGTGCGGGCTGGCGGGAAGGTGCGGGAGGGAGGGAAGGTGCGGGCGGGAGGGAAGGTGCGGGCGGGAGGGAAGGTGCGGGCGGGCGGGAAAGGTGCGGGCGGGAGGGAAGGTGCGGGCGGGAGGAAGGTGCGGGCGGGAGGGAAGGTGCGGGCGGGGAGGGAAGGTGCGGGCTGGCGGGAAGGTGCGGGCTGGAGGGAAGGTGCGGGCTGGGAGGGAAGGTGCGGGCAGGAGGGAAGGTGCGGGCTGGCGGGAAGGTGCGGGCTGGAGGGAAGGTGCGGGCGGGAGGGAAGGTGCGGGCGGGAAAGGTGCGGGCTGGAGGGAAGGTGCGGGCTGGCGGGAAGGTGCGGGCGGGAGGGAAAGGTGCGGGCAGGCGGGAAGGTGCGGGCGGGAGGGAAGGTGCGGGCGGGCGGGGAAGGTGCGGGCTGGCGGGAAGGTGCGGGCGGGAGGGAAGGTGCGGGCTGGCGGGAAGGTGCGGGCGGCGAAGGAAAAGGTGCGGGCGGGCGGGAAGGTGCGGGGTGCGGGAAGGTGCGGGCTGGCGGGAAGGTGCGGGCTGGCGGGAAGGTGCGGGCTGGCGGGGAGGGAAGGTGCGGGCAGGCGGGAAAGGTGCGGGCAGGCGGGAAGGTGCGGGCGGGAGGGAAGGTGCGGGCAGGCGGGAAGGTGCGGGCTGGTGCGGGCGGGAAGGTGCGGGCGGGAAGGAGGGAAGGTGCGGGAAGGTGCGGGCGGGAAGGTGCGGGCAGGCGGGAAGGTGCGGGGGAGGGTGCGTGCGGGAGGGAAGGTGCGGGCGGGCGGGAAGGTGCGGGCGGGAAGGGAAGGTGCGGGCTGGCGGGAAGGTGCGGGCGGGAGGGAAGGTGCGGGCGGGCGGGAAGGTGCGGGCTGGCGGGGAAGGTGCGGGAGGGAGGGAAGGTGCGGGCTGGCGGGAAGGTGCGGGCTGGCGGGAAGGTGCGGGCGGGAGGGAAGGTGCGGGCAGGCGGGAAGGTGCGGGCGGGAAGGTGCGGGCGGGCGGGAAGGTGCGGGCGGGCGGGAAGGTGCGGGCGGGAGGGAAGGTGCGGGCGGGCGGGAAGGTGCGGGCTGGCGGGAAGGTGCGGGAGGGAGGGAAGGTGCGGGCTGGCGGGAAGGTGCGGGCTGGCGGGAAGGTGCGGGAGGGAGGGAAGGTGCGGGCTGGCGGGAAGGTGCGGGCAGGCGGGAAGGTGCGGGCAGGCGGGAAGGTGCGGGCGGGAAGGTGCGGGCGGGCGGGAAGGTGCGGGCAGGCGGGAAGGTGCGGGAGGGAGGGAAGGTGAGGGCGGGAGGGAAGGTGCGGGCGGGAGGGAAGGTGCGGGCGGGAGGGAAGGTGCGGGCTGGCGGGAAGGTGCGGGAGGGAGGGAAGGTGCGGGCGGGAGGGAAGGTGCGGGCTGGCGGGAAGGTGCGGGAGGGAGGGAAGGTGCGGGCGGGAGGGAAGGTGCGGGCTGGCGGGAAGGTGCGGGCTGGCGGGAAGGTGCGGGCGGGAGGGAAGGTGCGGGCTGGCGGGAAGGTGCGGGCGGGCGGGAAGGTGCGGGCGGGCGGGAAGGTGCGGGCGGGAGGGAAGGTGCGGGCTGGCGGGAAGGTGCGGGCGGGCGGGAAGGTGCGGGCGGGCGGGAAGGGACCACTTTTGCCCTCTCTCCATCTCTTTAAAGAGTTTTAGAGAGAGCAGCTTTCCCCCTGCCTGGGGCAGCTTTGACATGGCAGGTCTGTGCCTCCTCCCTGCCAAAGGTCTGCCCTGCACCCCTTTGCAAGCAAGCCTTCTGTAGCATCCAGATAGCACTGGAAAAAAAAACCACAAAACCCAAACAGATGGGGAGTGCCCAGCTCAGAGTTCAAGCAGACATTCTTTTCAGCCAGTTACCTGGCTTAGGCTTGATGCCCACTTCAGAAGCACCACACTGCAAACCCCCCATGACGGGCCCCCCCACGCTCTGTACACTGTGCAAATTGGAATACAAATCAGAGGAAAAAGCTTTCCTCTGTTGGAACAAATTGCTATAGATTCACCCCGTCTCAGGTCAGAGCCCCCGATGGGAAATATTTTCACTGGCTGACTGCTAATAGACTCTGGAGCAGCCACTGGATCAATACCTGAATAAGAAAATTAGCCAAAGCACACAATCTGATTTTGCCTTGTTTTGAATTACAGCAGGTTTGTGTTTATTTCGCTCCCTTTTCCCTCCTTCCCTCTCCAGCACACTTCCCCCATCCTTGCTCCCTGGTTACCTATCTATCAAACCTAGTCAGATTGGTGGGAATATAATAAACTACGTGCAGGAAGATGTAATGCCTTATGAAAAATGTTTATGTGCATTAATATTTCCTGGTGAAACTGCAGCACTACCACTCCCTCAGAGGAGATGGTTCAGGAGCAACAGCAAGGTTTTCCACACACCCACCTCAAAAAAAAACAACCAACCTATATGCAAACAGCACAAAAAACAACCACCCTGCGAAGCAGGAGTGGGGACTGGCTGCATACTACCCCTCAGCAAACCCAAGAGGTCAGCAGCAAGGTTTCAACACTGGGAGTTAAAATCATAACGATGATGATAATAATAATGATGATGATTTAAAAGCAGCTCAGTCCTTTCATTTGATACTGCTAGCAGTGGAAATGTGTTACTACACCTGGGCTAGATTTCAAATGAACAGAGGGCAAGACAGACACTGGAAGTCATCCCTGTTCTTTGACAGACTTCACCAGCAAGGGAACAAGCAAAGCTGATGCCTCTCACATGGACTCAGTGTGTGTTTCTGGCAGCTGAATACATGGATGACTTCTAGTTTAGAACCTATTCCATTTTAATCTGGAAATGGCCCTATCAGAGGGGTAGGGAAAGAGAAATAACACAGATACTAAGTACATTTTAAAAAGAAAAAAGCTACCAAACCAACTGTTCAGATAGGGCACGTTGCCCAGATAAAATTCAGTGGGAGTACAATAATTTCTTCTACTTCCTACCCCAGCATCCCACTCTCCATGCCACACACAATTGTGTGAAATGAAGAGAGACTGCACAACTCAATCTTCAGTCTCCTGCTCCAGCATGTCACGCTGTGAAGCAAAGCCACCAACTGGGCACCTATGGAGAACTCAAAGTGTAAAGAAGCCCCAGAGCATTTAACGTGAGATGAAGTCCCCCTGTGCCATTAGCACACTGCAAGGAGCTTTGAACTAAACAGTCTAAGTGGGACCTGACATCCCCTTTACAAAGCTTCCCTGAGAAACTGTACATCTTTCCTTCTACCCAGTCATTTACTGCTATGCACTGAGGACAGGACCCTTGTCTCTTGACATGGTGGACAGAACAGGGCATCTGCTGGAAACTCCCTGCTTTCTAATGCTCCCTGCTTTCTAACACTAGCCAGCAGTGTGCACAGGTGGCCAAGAGGGCCAATGACATCCTGGCCTGCATCAGGAACAGTGTGGCCAGCAGGAGCAGGGAGGTCATTCTGCCCCTGTACTCAGCACTGGTTTGGCCACACCTTGAGTCCTGTGTCCAGTTCTGGGCCCCTCAGTTTAGGAAAGATTTTGAGTTGCTGGAAGGTGTCCAGAGGAGGGCAATAAGGCTGGGGAGAGGTTTGGAGCACAAGCCCTATGAGGAGAGGCTGAAGGAGCTGGGGTTGCTTAGCCTGGAGAAGAGGAGGCTCAGGGGAGGAGACCTTCTTGCTGTCTACAGCTACCTGAAGGGAGGTTGTAGCCAGGTGGGGGTTGGTCTCTTCTCCCAGGCAACCAGCACCAGAACAAGGGGACACAGTCTCAGGCTGCACCAGGGAAGGTTTAGGCTGGAGGTTAGGAAGAAATTCTACCCAGAGAGAGTGATTGCCCGTTGGAATGGGCTGCCTGGGGAGGTGGTGGAGTCACCATCACTGGAGGTGTTTAGGATGAGACTTGATAGGGTGCTTGGTTGCTTGATTAGGTGGTGTTGGATGATAGGTTGGACTCAATGATCTCGAAGGTCTCTTCCAACCCGGTTTATTCTATTCTAATCAAGCAAGCTGACCAGCTATCCCAAGAGACACCCTGCAAAATGCAGCTGTGTGTATTTATTATGCATACACACAGAGATTGGTTTATCCCCTGTGGTGCGTGGTCAAAGGGTTTATTACCCTCTTCCACCATCTCTAACCCCAGGCTTGTTCAATCTGTGTGCTACACTCACAGAAGAATACTAAGTGCAATTGTTACCAGAGATTATGCTGCACATAATGGAAAATGTACAAGCATCTAGCAGTATGTCTTCAGTTTCCCTGCTTATCTGTGGCAGACTATGCCAGGAGTGGGCTAATTACAGCATGTTAGCAAAGAACTTTAAAGAGGACGATAGGCCATAAAGGAATTGTTTCCATAAACATCACGTAGCAAGGACCATCTCACTGGAAGAAATCAGGAAAAATCGTTTTCCCAGAGAGCAGCACTTACACATGGGAACAAGTCCAGTGAGAAACCACCAAAATGGTCAGGCAGGAAGGGTGCCTGGTGCATGAAGGAAAGCTGTGAAAAACGTGGGCAGGTTTCGTTGTTTGGTTGGGTTGGTTTGTTCAGGTTTTTCCCTTCCAAGCCCTAACAAAAGTTGTGATGGGGTGGAGGTGGGGGAGATGGACACAGAATCAGACCCTCCTCAGAGGTGCATGGTGAAAGCAAGAGCAAACGCTACCAAATGCAACATGGGGGAAGGGAAGGAAGGGAAGGGAAGGGAAGGGAAGGGAAGGGAAGGGAAGGGAAGGGAAGGGAAGGGAAGGAAGGGAAGGGAAGGGAAGGGAAGGGAAGGTTTGGGAAGGGAAGGGAAGGGAAGGGAAGGGAAGGGAAGGGAAGGGAAGGGAAGGGAAGGGAAGGGAAGGGAAGGGAAGGGAAGGGAAGGAAGGGAAGGGAAGGGAAGGGAAGGGAAGGAAGGAAGGGAAGGAAGGAAGGGAAGGGAAGGGAAGGGAAGGGAAGGGAAGGGAAGGGAAGGGAAGGGAAGGAAGGGAAGGGAAGGGAAGGGAAGGGAAGGGAAGGAAGGGAAGGAAGGGAAGGGAAGGGAAGGGAAGGGAAGGAAGGGAAGGAAGGAAGGGAAGGGAAGGGAAGGGAAGGGAAGGGAAGGGAAGGGAAGGGAAGGGAAGGGAAGGGAAGGAAGGAAGGGAAGGGAAGGGAAGGGAAGGAAGGGAAGAGAGCAGGTTGGAAAAGACCTCCGACATCATCGAGTCCAACCTATCATCCAACACAATCTAATCAACTAAACCATGGCACCAAGCACTCCATCCAAACTCCTCCTGAACACCTCCAGTGATGGTGACTCCACCACCTCCCTGGGCAGCAATTCCAATGGCCAATCACTCTTCCTGTGAAGAACTTCTTCCTCACATCCAGCCTAAACCTCCCCTGGTGCAGCTTGAGACTGTGTCCTCTTGTCCTGGTGCTGGTTACCTGGGAGAAGAGACCAACCCCCACCTGGCTACAACCTCCCTTGAGGTAGTTGTAGAGAGCAATAAAGTCTGCCCTGAGCCTCCTCTTCTCCAGGCTAAACAACCCCAGCTCCCTCAGCCTCTCCTCATAGGGCTTGTGCTCAAGGCCTCTCCCCAGCCTCGTTGCCCTTCTCTGGACACACCCCAGACTTGAGAGAATAGATACTAAGAACACAGATGCTAAGCATGTTTAAAACAAAAAGTTACCAAACCAGCTGTTCAAAGAGGAGCTGTTCAAAGTGGACATGTGGAAGCAAGCAAAAATACCGAAACCACCTGAGGATTATCATGAGCATTAGAATTAATAATGTCTTTTTCTTTTGCTCATTTGTTTGGGGTGTGTGTGTGTGTGTGTGTTGTTGTGTTGTGTTGGTTTGGTTGTGTGTTGTGGTTTTGTTTTGTTGGTTTTTTTTCCTTTTTTAAAAGATTTATTCCATTATTGCAGATGTTGACAGAGATGAACAAGGGTTTTTATGGTTTAAGACCTCTAAACCAGGCTGCAGTCCAGGCAGTAGGAATTTCTATCAGTCTGAAATTTCACCGCGATTCAGGCTGAATCCTCAATTACAATTACTTGGTGCAGGTTTAAGTCGCTGGGCCTTGCTTCTCCCACAAAAAGGCAAGAGGAATGCAAAGATGCCACAGATCAGATGTAAGCTCAGTCCCACAGAAACAAAACTGTAGGGCATTCTTTTTGCCTTCATTAAACAAACATGGATTTCCCTCTCCCTGCTATATATAGTGTTGATTTTCACCACTATGAAGTTACTGTACTGTCTTACCTCCTGAGGACCATAAAACCCAGAAAGAGCTTGTGGGAAGGGGGGCACAGAGCTTCCCAAACAATGTAAAATGTCACAGCTTTCCCCAGGCAGGCATTCCAGGGGCATCTGGCAGATTGTCAGAAAGACAAAAGCATATTTTCCCAGATGATGAATGATGCCGTTGATGTAGTGCCTACTGCTCACCTAAGGCACTTCACTGCTGCTGTCTGTGGGCATGTATGCTCCTGGGGAGAACCACCAAATACTGGAGAGGATGAGTAGACAAGCTATGAAAGGGGAAGAGTCACTCCTTGGAGACTAGAAAGAAAAAAGAAAGGTCACTCTACAATTTAAGCAGATGAAGGCTTTGTGCAACTCTCTTCTTCAGTAAAAAAATAAGACTGCACCTAACCACCCCCAAGTGCTACAGAAGAACCACACTCACTACACGAGTTACTTAAGAAACACCACCACACTCATCCAGTAGCAATGCACATTATGAGCACACAAGAAGCTTGAGGAGAACACATCCTCTCCCCACCCTGGGAAATTCAGCATCTGGAGGTTGTTCTGTCCTGGAACATGAAGCAGTGCTGGGCTGATAGGTACCTAAGCCCAGCTGACTCCTCACCCAGAAGAGCAGTGCTCCAGGAGACACATCAACTTCAGAAGCATTCACAAACTTACAGACACAGAGCCTTCACTTCTTTCTGGAGGAGCATAAAAGATGAACAAGTAATCTGGGAATGTACCCATCCAAAAAAGAGACAATTAAAAGAAGATATTAAAAAGCAGCAATAATGCCTGTGTTAGGAATATTGCAGACTGAGTTAATGTGTGGCCAAAGATGTCTCTAGGAAGACAAGTAGAAAAGGAGCACTAGGAATCTGAAAAGCTACCTCACAGGAAGAGCAAAACAGCTGAAAGCCAGTTTACTCTCTCACTCTTGCTCTAAAATGGAAGCAGTGGTGCAATGGTCTAGTCATGAGGTCTGTGGTGACAAGTTGGACTCGATGATCTTCGAGGTCTCTTCCAACCTTGGCGATACTGTGATACTGTGATAGTGATGACAATTCACACCAGCAGAGTAAACACAAATGCAGAGACAGAGTGGCTACAGAAGCAGCCCTGGAAAACTGCAGCCCTGCCTCAGTTCACATCTGGTCTCACACACAGTCCTAGAGAGACCCAGGAACTGGCCCTTGAAATCAAAGTCCCAGCTCCCTGATTAGCACAAGGTTAGGTCCTCACCCCAGTGAGAGGATAACATTAAATATCAAAGGTGTAGGAGTCATTTCAGAAATATTAATGGGCAGGAGAGAGAGGGACACCAGAAAAGTCCATCTGTTTTGGTTAACAGGGCAATCTAAATGCACTATGCCTAGGTACCTCTCAGCTTTTTCTTCAAGACTAATACCATGTGGCTACACTTGTCAGAAAGAGCCTAGATTCACAACAACTTTGGAGGCCTGTATGCACACACAAAAACCTCCACAGCATATGAGGTATTGAAAATGAAGACCAATGCAGCAAAGGCAGGATGAGGACCTACAGAATTGCTCAGACCCTGACACGTCCCACACAAAGCAAGACACCACATACTAGTTGCAATGGAAGCCCTACCTTCCTCACTCAGTTGCCATGTGCCACCACTCTGTATCTAACTGGGCCCCTCAGTTTAGGAAGGATGTTGTCTTGCTGGAGCGTGTCCAGAGGAGGGCAACAAAGCTGGTGAGGGGTTTGGAACACAAGCCCTATGAGGAAAGGCTGAGGGAGCTGGGGTTGCTTATCCTGGAGAAGAGGAGACCCAGGGGTGACCTTATTGCTCTCTACAACTACATGAAGGGAGGTTGTAGCCAGCCAGAGGTTGGTCTCTTTTCCCAGGCAGCCAGCACCAGAACAAGAGGACACAGTCTCAGGCTGCGCCAGGGCAGGTTTAGGCTGGATGTTAGGAAGAAGTTCTACATGGAAAGAGTGATTGCCCATTGGAATCGGCTACCCGTGGAGGTGGTGGAGTCACCCTTAATGGAGGTGTTCAGGAGAAGACTTGATGGGGTGCTTGGCTGCATGGTTTAGTTGTTGGGTGGGTTGGATTGGTTGATGGGTTGGACGCGATGATCTTGAAGGTCTCTTTCAACCTGGTGTATTGTATTGTATTGTATTGTATTGTATTGTATTGTATTGTATTGTAACTCATTAGAAGTCAACCACACACAGGAACACCATGAGGTAGACAGATGTCCCAGTAAGGGAAAATACACAGGCAGAGCACTCTGCCATGCTGAGCCCTCTGGTCACCAGGTGCTGAAGATACTCTGCATTTCTCCACAAGTGCTTGAAAGCTCTGTGGAAGAGGATCAGGAAAATACTCCTCACCAACACTATGCCTGATACTTAATCTTATTCATAGGAAAAGATCAAACCAAGCTTCCAGCTGATGTTTACCCTCAGTGCTATAACTCAGTAAAAAGGTATCACTGACAGCATTTCAATGCCACTTGGCCTTCCCTTGCTGCGGCTTCAGTGGTAGGAATTGCCATTGTATTTGGATATTTGCATGCAGGGAAGCAGGGGGAAAGGCCTTCCTTCAGTTGCAGACCTCTTGCAGGATTTTGTTGACATATTCTTTTTATGTGCAAAGCATACAGTTAGACACTCTTTGCAAAGCCCTCTCTCACAGAGCCAATATGTGTATTTAAGCTAAGTGATAATGTATCCCTTTATTACAGCTTTTATTGTTCAAACAAATATTATTTTAAGCAAAGTGAATTCAGCAAGGAAGCTGAAGGTGAAACAACAGTGTGAGAAGATGATGGGGACAATGGAACAAAGATTCCACATCACCATGCCCTTATCTCCACAGCCAAGTGAAATCCTGAACACTAGCTCTATTTATGTCCCTTCCTTCTAGCTGTACATTTTTAAGGCCACCAGAAAAACTAGAGAACAAATGTAGGTGACAAAGGCAAGGAGAAAGCATTTTGAGCAGTGTAAGGCAATTAAACAATAGAAAGAAACAAAGTCCCATTATTCCAACACAACAATCCTGCAGGAAAGCAAAGGATGGGGGGAGGGGGGAGGGATAGGAAACCCAAACAGCTCCTGCCAGCTACCTCAAATTCACTTCAAGCACAGCAAGTTGCAAGAGTCAAGGGCCTAAAATCTCTAGGAAAGGATACTCACATAGTATCACACACCAGAGAAAAAAAAAGCCACAAACTTTTGGGGTAGGAAAGACTGTTTTCCCCATGATTCCAGACTGACCAATGAAAGCAGAAGCATGACTTGCAGAGAATTCATCTGCAGTTCAAGTACGAGAAGAATTACCCCATTCTGGAATAATCACAAGAATAACCTGAGCCCTCCTCTGTAGTGGGTTCTGAAACCAAAGCCCCCAGACAATTTTCAAGCCCAGAGAAACAAGGAATCCCCCTACAAAACCCACCATCTCAGAAAGCAGATCCTGAAAACAGTGACTGCAGAGCTTGGCCTCTCCGGCTGCATTTTATTTCACTAGCTGGAGTCTTGAGACACTGCACAAAGCGAGCATGCTTTATGAAAAGGGCTCACACTCAAGGATTTTCTGTGCTTTCATGACAGATCTGCTGTCAGGTTCTCCAGGGCCAGCCCCAGAGAGCAGCAGCAGCAGCTCAGTGACCACAGCAACCAACCATCAATGTAAAGATGCTCATCAACGCGCTGAAATGGAAACTGCCACAAACCCGAAAATGTCTCAAGTCAAAAGTTAATGGTGATTGGGGGGTGGGTGGTGTGTGGAAATCAGATAGCCATGAAAATATGTAAAGTACCAAGACAGGAAAACACAACAACTGAATTTGCCTGTCTATACCCTCCCTCTGCACATCCAGATGGCAACACCTCACTGAAATCACTAGCTTTACCTTCAACAAATCTGACCGAGGTGGTGGTCAATGGTGCCACCTCCAGCTGGAGGCCAGTCACCAGTGGTGTCCCCCAGGGATCAGTGCTGGGCCCCATCCTCTTCAATGTCTTCACTGACGATCTGGATGAGGGGATTGAGACAGTCATCAGCAAGTTTGCAGATGACACCAAGTTGGGAGCAGATGTTGGTCAGTTAGAGGGTAGAAGAGCCCTGCAGAGGGACCTCGACTGGCTGGACAGATGGGCAGAGTCCAACGGGATGGCATTCAACATGTCCAAGTGCCGGGTGCTGCACTTTGGCAACAACAACCCCATGCAGAGCTACAGGCTGGGGTCGGAGTGGCTGGAGAGCTGCCAAACAGAGAGGGACCTGGGGGTGCTGATTGACAGCCACCTGAACATGAGCCAGCAGTGTGCCCAGGTGGCCAAGAAGGCCAAGGGCATCCTGGCCTGCATTAGGAATTGTGTGGCCAGCAGGAGCAGGGAGGTCATTGTGCCCCTGGACTCTGCTTTGGTTAGGCTGCACCTTGAGTCCTGTGTCCAGTTCTGGGCCCCTCAATTTAAGAAGGACATTGAGACACTTGAACGTGTCCAGAGAAGGGCAACAAGGCTGGGAGAGGCCTTGAGCACAAGCCCTATGAGGAGAGGCTGAGGGAGTTGGGGTTGTTTCGCCTGGAGAAGAGGAGGCTCAGGGGAGACCTCATTGCTCTCTACAACTACCTGAAGGGTGGTTGTAGCCAGGAAGGGGTTGGCCTCTTCTCTCTAGCAACCAGCACCAGAACAAGGAGACACAATCTCAAGCTGTGCCAGGGGAAGTTTAGGCTCGAGGTGAGGAGAAAGTTCTTCACTGAGAGAGTGATTCGCCATTGGAATGGGCTGCCCAGGGACGTGGTGGAGTCACCATCCCTGGAGGTGTTCAAGAGGGGATTGGACGTGGCACTTGGTGCCATGGTCTAGTCATGGGGTCTGTGGTGACAGGTTGGACTAGATGATCCTAGAGGTCTCTTCCAACCTTGGCGGTACTGTGATACTGTGAGACAGAGAAATGGCACCATTTTCTACTTGCACAAGCACAAAGCCAGGAGAAACTCACATCTCTGGCCTGGTTTTGTGGTTTGTTTTGGGGTGTTGTTTATTTTTTAAACAAACCAAAATGTAGTTGGCTTACACTGAAGTCTTAAAAAAAATAATGTCATAAAGGAAGACTGACAGCAACAGGATCCAAGCCATTATGTGCAGCATTTCAGGCCAGCAACACCTCATCTGGATTTAACTCCCTTGCCTTAAGAATTAAAATGCTACCTACATGAGCAGCACAGCAGAGCCAAAAAATTGTAGCCAGGAAAGTGAATCCTCTAAGATTTCCCCCCATCCTGATTCTAACTTCTGTTTTCCCAGAGAATCTGAAGAAACACAGCCATTCCTCCCATCCAGACCACAGCAGAGCTTGAAGTCAGTCTGGCCAGTAGCTTTTGCTGCCTGCTCACAACCCCATAGCTGCATCTTCCTTCTGGATTAATGAGTAAAAAGTCATCTGTGTCAGCAAGGTGAATAGATGTGACAAAGCACATAAAAGAAATAAGACCTTATATCAATAAAAATCCAATCAGCCAAAATATGCCTCAAAAATCTAATTGCAATGACTAACTGGATCAGACAAAAAAAGTGGGAAATTAAATACAGGAGTTAATTCAGTAAATGAACTCCTTAATCACAAGCTATCATCCACTTTACACCATGCTGAAAGCTGGGCTCCAGCCTTGGTGCTACCCACATCTGTTTCCCTGTATACAACAGCAACACTCACCGAGCATCCAGGGAGGAAAGGGAGGAAAGGGAGGAAAGGGAAAGGGAGGAAGGGAGGAAAGGGAGGAAAGGGAGGAAAGGGAGGAAAGGGAGGAAAGGGAGGAAAGGGAGGAAAGGGAGGAAAGGGAGGAGGAAAAGGGAGGAAAGGGAGGAAAGGGAGGAAAGGGAGGAAAGGGAGGAAAGGGAGGAAAGGGAGGAAAGGGAGGAAAGGGAGGGTATAAAGTACATAATCAAAAGATACATTAAATCCTCCTGTTTCTTGCAAAACATGTGCTAAGATTAACCCCCTTTACATGGCCCTGGAATTAGAGCTATCACTCCATGGGAGATATGTAATCCTGTTCAGGCAAGGATTCTGCCTGGCAGGGACTCACTTGCTCTTCCAGTCCCCCGTTTTCAACACCAACAACATCATGGGTATTATCATGAGGCCAAATGAAAGAGAAAAATATTCTCACTCCTAGAATTTATACACCATCAACACCAATTTTTGTTGGCTTTGTGGTTTTTTTTCCTCATCTAGCATTAGCTAGACATTCATTTCTCATTTCCTTGTCTCCCTCACCAAACATATCACAGATTCTAGCACTTTTTAGCACCTTCCCCTGCTTCCTCCTTTTGCAATAGCTTTATTTAGGCCTAACATGTAAAACACTCATGCAGTGGTTTTCTTCCCCCACTCTCCTCACTTTCTACTTCCTCTAGACTTCCTTTGAGACATTCAAATGCAACTGTTAAATTAAAACCCATTTATTAAGAATTAGCTCTGCTGAAGCTCCCCTGCACTCTGCTCTACACAAGGAGGGAAAGTTTGCAATGCTGTGACGCAGGGCTCGCTCCTCAGTTTTCTTTACTGCTCTTTTAAGTATCTGTACAAAATGGCCTGGTGACCCAGCTGAAGCTGAGTGATAAGCAGCAGATCTACTGTGTTTTACTGAATGTCTCTTATCTAAAACCATCTCTTTAAGCGAGCCATATGCTGCAAAAACACTTTGAAATGTCTCCATAATAATCTGAGAAGCAGAACTGTTTGTCAAATAGCATACACACTACTGCTGGCCGCTTGGAATAACCATCAGCCTCAAGTAGATACATATGCTCATTGTGATCTGCAAGAAAAATCAGCATGGCTTCTTTGCCAAGGCTTAGCAAATGCCAGAGTGGTTTCTAGTTTCGATAACTACCATTTGCTTTAGCCAATTTCTCTCTTTACATGGAGTTCCACGCCTGATTACTAACCACGACTATGTAACAAACTGCTCTTTTCAATTTGCGGCGGTGATACTCATGTCTTTCACCCAACATCCCAACATGAAAGATTTACGGTATTAATCATGCACATCATAGTAAACAGCCATTCTCTACAGTCAGCTGCAGTTTTCTGCTAGAAAAAGGATGAAAGTCCTGAGCCGCTTATCATTTGTCCAGCCAGACAACAAACTATTGCTGCGCTGTTTGCCCTGAAAGCCGGAGCTTAGTCCCTACGGGTAACGTCTTCAGATGCAGCTATGTAGCTCAGGAGCTTGACTATTCCAGTCTGAAAAACAATTCAGGAAGTTAATCACAGCTGAACGCAGGGCTTGTCTGCACAATGACTTACTCAGGAATCGCTTTTCAAAACTCTAAATTAAAGATTAATTCCAGACCCTGTTATCTAGAGGCACTCACAACAGCAAGCTGCGTTAAGTAGCTTTCATAGTATCAGTCAGGGTTGGAAGGGACCACAAGGATCAGCTAGTTCCAACCCCCTGCCACGGGCAGGGACACCCCACACTAGATCAGGCTGGCCAGAGCCTCATCCAGCCTGGGCTTAAACACCTCCAGGGATGGGGCCTCAACCACCTCCCTGGACAGCCCATTCCAGGGCTTCACCACTCTCATGGGGAAGAACTTCCTCACATCTAGCCTGAATCTCCCCACCTCCAGCTTCATTCCATTCCCCCTAGTCCTATAACTACCTGAGATCCTGAGAAGTCCCTCCCCAGCCTTCTTGTAGGCCCCCTTCAGATACTGGAAGGCCACAATGAGGTCACCTCAGAGCCTTCTCTTCTCCAGACTGAACAGCCCCAACTCCCTCAGTCTGTCCTCACAGGAGAGGTGCTCCAGCCCTCTGATCATCCTTGTGGCCCTTCTCTGGACACCTTCCAGCACATCCATATCCCTCTTGTAATAGGGGCTCCAGAACTGGAGGCAGTACTCCAGGTGGGGTCTCCCCAGAGCTGAGTAGAGGGGGAGACCCCCTTTGCAAGCTATGCTCGTTTGAAAGATGCCACAGAGCAAGAACTACCCTGGCATTGGTCTTGTTAGAGGTAGCGGCTGCCCAATTGCAGCGGCTAAGCCACTGCAGTGGCTAAGCCACAGCATGACAGTATCACCAAGGTTGGAAGAGACCTGAAAGATCATCAAGTCCAACCTGTCACCACAGACCTCATGACTAGACCATGGCACCAAGTGCCACGTCCAATCCCCTTTTGAACACCTCCAGTGTTCAAAAGTGACTCCAGTGACAGTGACTCCACCACCTCCCCGGGCAGCCCATTCCAATGACGAATGACTCTCTCAGTGAAGAACTTTCTCCTCACCTCAAGCCTAAACTTCCCCTGGTGCAGCTTGACACCTCCGCCTTCAAACTGCACTCCACAATAAGCAAGCTAGATGGATCAATAGAATTACTACCCATTTGTACCGCCAGGAATCGAGTACATTTGCACTGGAATCAAAAAGAAAATACAAATCTGGTGCAAGTGCCCCACAACTTATTTATCAAGGAGGTGAGTGCAGATGTCTTTGCCAGGTTGCCCCAAGTGCAGGGGGCTCAGGATACTTTAAGGGCTGGAGCGCAGGCCAGAGCTCCACACTGCTACAGTTGTACTGTGATCAGTAACCAAAACAGAAAATTTAAAGCCAGGTCAAGAGTGCACCCACAATGTACAGTCCTACTTCTCCACAGGTAATGTATGTACACCTTAAGTTGATTTGTTTGCAACCCCCCTAATTCCTCCATCTCAAAGGACTGGAAAGCTCCTTTATTCTTATCCAGTTTCCAAACATTCCTCATTTGCAGAGGTATAGGGAATAGCAACCCACAACTTTCACTTTCCCTTAATAATGTGGATCTTTGCAACGCACAGATAAAACTGCTGCCCGCTTCTGAGTTCCAATTTCCAGAGGTAAGGTCTTATGCAGCAATTATTTGATGACTGATCAAGGCAATTTCCTTCTCAAACACATACCTGGGAATTTTACTTGCTGAAAATATAAGAGAAAAGTCTCTCTCAAACAAAATACAAATCACTGACATTGACTCCTTTCAGCCTTCATTAGCATTTGAGAAACAAACACCAGAGAGTTTCTTTTCCTCTCTTCATGCTTGTAAGAAAAGCAGGAATATGGCTTAGCACATACTTAAAATAACAAAATGTGTTGGAATATTTAGACTTTGCTTTGGCTTCTTCTAAAGCTGTGCTCTGCTCTGGCATCCAAAATCCCCGATTTCGAGATAACTGGATCAGAGCCTGCTTTCAACGGCTTATTCCTTCTTATTGAGGATGTATTTACCTTGGATCTATCAGGCACAGGGATTGCACTTAATACCAGTTGCACTTAACTAGAGAGAAAAGGATGGCTAAAACTTCGCTGATGTTCGATCCTCCGTTCTGCCACGGGCAAATCACTTAATCTCCATCTCGTTTCCCCACATGTAGAGTGGAATGACTGCAGGCAACAGAAGCATTGCAAAGGTGAAAGTTCACAGATATTACAGTGATGGGAAGCACGTAAACCCCCAAGAAATTCTACCTGTGCACACTGAGAGGAATTTTCAAGGTCTAGCAACTTCAGTGGAAATGTCCCAAGCCAGTTAAGTTTTCTTAATACTCCATCTAGGTTCACTTGACTGGCAAGTGTCCTTCAGTCTTCCATTCCCAGCTGGCTCTTGCTGCTCAGGTTACTTTTGTGAGCCTGAATTTCTCACATTTCTATAGTTTCAAAGGATGATCTGAGTCAGAATATCCATTTATTAAACTTAAGATGAGGCAGTCATTCTTCACTACCATTCTACAAAAGCCTTTTTTCCACCATCCAAGGCACACAACAAGCACCAGAAGGTGAAACAGCACTGTAAGCAAAAGCCATTTACCCACCTTTCTCAAACATCTGTCTGAATCACATCTTTGTTTTTCCTTTTTATTTCATCACAAAGGCACAGGATTCCCATCCACATTTATTTTAAGACAATTTATGCCAATTAGTGAAGGACCATTTCCTTTTGAAACAGAAGCAGCAATAGCAAGCAGCTATTCTGGTATTAAATGTCCACCTGCAGTCATTCTAAAGCCCTGCTCACAGCTTGACTTTAGCTTTCAATGTTACGTCAGTTCCACTTCAGGTGATGTTTGCTAATTTGTCTTCAGAAATTGCTGCTCTTACTGCACCTTTGTCAATTGCTATCCTCGCCCTGCCATCATTTCCATTTACACAAACCCAGCAAAAGTATCTGCATGCCATTTGTCCTACTCTGCAACTCACCGTGGAGAGAAGACACGAGCCAGCACATCACAGTCAGGTAGATTTTCAGTTGCGCCGGTGATGCCTCACAGGGATGAAAGCTAAAGCGAAGGGAGTCAACACCACACCCACGAGCAATTTGCAGCACGAGTGGAAGGAGCAAGGGGAAAGCAAGAGGCTGGCCAGATCCATAAAAGCTGCTTGAGATCCTTACTTGCCACCTTGCTGCAACCTCTCCCTGAGGTCTGCAGCCCGGCATAGAGCACAGAGCTGCATGCAGAGCAGCGCCAGTGATTCCAAATTGCTAGGCCACTCTCTCCTGCCTTATTTGCAACCACTGAAATATATAACTACACCTACGCTGCTGTTCATTACTAGCACCAGACTGAAAACACAGAGTGCTTAGAGAAGGGTACAACAAGAGCATCCTTCTCAGAGTTTAAACATTACTAGACTATACGGCTGCCTGTAGATTTTGGGAATACACTCACACAAGCATGTGCTGAGGTAACCATTTTTCCTACTCTAGAAGAACAAGTAGAAAATGTAAAGAAATGATGTATATTCAGCTGTATTTCCCTGGTTAACTTCAGACACTTCCCTTCTCCAGTCATAAACCAGATTATTGAGGCATTAAAACTTAAGGTATTAGTAGTCAGAAGCTAATCTGGGATACAATGCAGCCAATGCACTGGTGCAAAGAGCTCCTGGTAGGCAACCATGATGCTCTTAAGACAAAGTGGCATTAAGCTAGAGGCTCTAAGCCATGTTTTCCCAAGAGCCAAAGCACCAGCATCAATCAAATGCCTCTGTTCTGGCACCCTTAGCACTGCTGCCTCAGAGCCAAGAAGATTTCTTGCACCATGAATACCCTCACCTGAATATATCAGAGGCTTTGACAGCCAGCCACCACCTTGCTGTCTTCTTTTCTCCTCCTGCAAGAGCAGTACCTCCAGCAATGACATAGTGGAATCGAGTGCACCCTCATCAAGTTTGCAGATGACACCAAGTTGAGTGGTGCAGTTGACACACCTGAGGGATGGGATGCCACATGGAGGAACTTGGATAAGCTCAAGAAATGGGCCCATGTGCACTTCATGAAGTCCAGCAAGGCCAAGTGCAAAGTCCTACACTTGGGTCAGGGAAACTCCCAGTATCAATACTGGGGGTGATGGGATTGAGAGCATCCGTGTGGAGACAAACCAAGGTACTGCACATGAGCTGGCAATGTGAGCTTGTAGCCCAGGCAGCCAACTGTGTCCTGGACTCCATCAAAAGAAGCGTGGCCAGCAAGTGGAGGGAGGTGATTCTGCCCAGCTCCTCCACTCTGGTAAGAGCCCATCTGTAGTACTTTGCTCAGCTCTGGAGCTCTCAGCATAAGCAGGACATGGACCTGTTAGAAGAGGGCCACAAAAAATATCAGAGAGCTGGAATAGCTCTCTTATTAAACCAAACCTGAGAGTTTGGATTGCTCAGCCTGGAGAAGCAGCTCTGAGGAGACTTTATTGTCACCTTTCAGTACTCAAAGAGGGTCTACAAGAAAGATGGGGACATTATTTTTAGCAGAGCCTGATGCAACAGGACAAGGGATGAAGTTTTCAAAGGAAAAGGGGGGAGATTTAGACTAGTCATAAGGAAGAAAGTCTTTTTATGCAGAGGGTAGTAAAACACTGGAATAGGTTGCCCAGAGAAGTGGAAAATGCTCCATCTCTGGAAACATTGAAGGTCAGGTTGGATGGGGCTCTCAGCAACCTGCTCCAGTTAAAGATGTCCCTGCTTGCTGCCAGGGAGGTGGACTAGTTAACTTTCAAAGGCCCCTTCCAACCCAAAACTTACTATGATTCCATGAGGATTCCTCTTCCCTCAGATCTGTTCCAATTCCTTTAGCTCCTTTAACCCTACCTTTGGAGAACCAAACCCAGACAAACAAAACCCCAAATGAACAACAACAAAACCAAACCAAAACATACCCACACAGATATGCAAAGAAAAATGAAACAGAGATGACGGCAAAAGAGCAAATTCAGGATTTAAGAGGCCTACACTCACATTACTGTATTCTCTTTTGTGGGAAATTGAGGAATTTCCCTGAAATTGCACCAGGGGAGGTTTAGAATGGGCATTAGGAAAAATTTCTTTACTGAAAGAGTGGTCAGGTATTGGAATAGGTTGCCTAAGGAGGTGGTGGAGTCACCATCCCTGGAGGTGTTCAAGGTACATGTAGACGTGGCATTGTGTGACATGGTTTAATGGCCATGGTGGTGTTCGATCAATGGCTGGACTTAACGATCTCAGAGGTCACTTCCACCTGAAACAATTCTATGATTCTAGAAGCAGCTCCTGCAAGGAAAAAAATAGCATTTGTCCATGCCACAAGGTTATTACAAAAGCGGTGGGTTAGGGTCATGAACTGATGAACCGCTTGAGTACAATGTGATGGGGCTTCAGACCCTAAAAGAAATCAGAGAGAGACGCAGAGCCACCTGCAAGCAGCCAGGATCAGAGATCTGGAAGCTGCAGCTCAGTCCCGGGTGTTCACTTCCGAGAACTTCGGCTTCGCTGTGCCTCGGAAAGACGCCAGGAAGATGGACAGGGACAGGCAGCATTTTCCCACAGTCCCCCAAGGTGGTATCGGAGAGGACGAGCTGCCTCCGGGCGCTCCTTGGCGCTCAGCCGAGGGCACTCGGCCCGCCCCTGGGAACACGCCGCCGATTTGCCCCACGCGTGCCCAGCTGCGCCCCCGTTCCGCCGGGAGACTCGGGCTCCGGTTTTCATGGGGTTTATCCTGAGCGAGTCCCGGCTCCCCCTCAACCCCTCCCCGGCGGAAAGGGCGCAGCCCCGGACCCCCGCCCCGTCCCGCCGCCTGCCCGGTGCAACGCCTCCCTCTGCCGGACAGCGGCGGAGCGGCACGGTCCAGACTCCCAGATGTGCTCCCTGGCCGGAGCTGGAGAGGAGCCCGCAGGCAGGATGATGGCGGAGAGGCAGCTTCGTTAGCCTTTCCCTTGACGGGGGAGAGAAAGCAAGAGTCGCCTGCAGCCGCCGCACCGCGCCTGAGCAGGAGGCAGGAAACCAGGCGCGGCGAGGGAGTCGCAGCCTCCTTCTAAGAAACCTTCTGACACCGGGCACGGCAACTCTCAGTCTCCCAACAAGTCCTGTCCCAGCCAACCTGTTGGTAACTTCTGACTTAAGTTTTGTTGAGCCAGGAGCATCTAATGCCCAGGACCTCCCTTTCCTGGCTCTTCAATGCAGTGCTTTTGATCATCAGCTCCACGGGTTATATGACATTTAATTTCTTCTTTTAAACACTAAGCAAGTGCTTGGCTATAGAAAAAAGCCAAACCTCTGTTATTCCTTCAGCCTCTTCCCCCAAACAGAGGATAGATGAAGACTTTTGTCTTTAAAAAGCAAATACCATGGATCCTAACAGGGTACAGATCTCACCGGTTAAACATGGGCACAGAGACATGACACTATCTCCTCTCCTACTTCTTTGCAGTGCATCACTCTTAAGTGGATCCTGGAGGCCCTGGCAGATCTGCATTCTGCTGTGCAGTGTCAGTGCATATCCCCAACCCCCCTTTCCTCCACAAGCTGGGGCAACACTGGCACATCTTCCCTTTCTGAATTTAAACCTGTGCAATGCCAGCTGCTGAAAATTGGCATGAGGTGGCTGGGACACGGACACTTGATGTGTTCACCTTGACTGCCTGAAAGCAGAAATGGTCTCAAAGTTTTCTTAATAGTTTCAGTCTGCCTGGGCTATCAGGTAAAGCCTAAAGAAACCCACATTTTATTCTCACAGGCAAGTACCTACAGCATCTCTGAGAACAAATCAGCATTTTCCACTGCTTCTTGTCTGGAAGGCTCATCTTTCCCACAGCAAACTACAGCCCACTCTGAGGATACAATACAGCACCCCCTCTGCACAAAAAAGAATACCAACCATTCAGTGAACTGTCTCTCCAGAGCTACACAGGCAAACCAGCTGACCATGGACTTACCTCGTACTGACTGAAGAGGACTTTCACAGGTAGGGTTCAGGACCTTGCCACAAACAAAAATATATGCATTCTGCACCAAGCAGTCTTTCAGCAGTAGAAATGCATCTCTCTGTATTGCTTTTGCCAGCTCATTGGCGTTGGGCAGAAGGCAATTTTTTCCCACCTCCCAACTCTGCCCTCTCCATAACAGTCATAGCCACGCAGGTAAGATTCTTAGGCACAGACTATGCTTGATGAACCAAGAGAACAAAAATGTGTATGGAGGGAAGGGCTGGAAGCCTTAAATTGTGCGATTCAAGCAAGCAGAATAGCAGCAATTCTAGTCAAAACACAGGCAAAAAAAAAAAAAAAACAGTAAGGCTGATGGGAAGTGTCAAAAGATGTCTGAGTTTCCAGCATGGAAATCACTTAGTCTTGTTCCTTAAAAAGAAAAAAAGATAACAGCAACCCCAGCAGCAGAGCATCCCTTACTGGCACTGCTGAATTGCTGCCTGGCTATTGCACATCCAAGACTATCTTCCACTTACCAGGAGGGACTTATTACATCTCACTCTCCTCTTTCCTAAACTCACCTGAAATACATACATATATATTTAAAAAAAAAAAAATCCAGTGAAAACCTGACATGGTGATAATTTTAAAAGCTATGCTGCTCATGTCACATTATTCAACATCTATCTTCATGTTCCCACAAAGATTAGCATAGGATGGTGGTTTCTGATGACACCTATAGTGAAATATTTTGACTTCCACCATCAAGTTGCAAACAACCTGTCAAGGGGATAATGCCAGTTTTCTAGTACTGCATATTAAAGCAAATTGAGGGTTTATCTGGTGTGTGAAGTTACTGACCTGACCTTAAAACAAAAGGTCTGGTGTCACAGGAGGGTGAATCTGACACACCACAGCTGGAAAAGAGCAAAGTGTGCTGAAACACAGGACTGGACAGTTTTAATGCCTTGGCCTTAGAAAGCCGCTACAGAACCATGCAAACCTTGGACCAACCCAGTCCTTCACTGAGACTGACTCCTCCAGTCACAAAACTCATTCTTTTAAATCAAAAGGTTACCACCTACGCCACTGCAGCCTTGCTGGACAGCAAGGAGTAATGGCTGTGCACAAAGGATAGATGTATGCATGTGTGTACGTATACACACACACATATAAATACGCACATATATACTTTGGAGGACCACGATGTTCATACATTCCATTTTCCAAACAGAACCAGCCAAAAAGTGGCTCACAGGAGCCAACTCCACCACTACGTTAGACAGCAATCTGCTCACCCATTTCTGAGGGCACAGGGTTGCTACCAGGGCGCACATGAAGAGCTGTTTCTGAACCCCTGCGCCTGCTGGCAAAGCAGCTAGAGGCAGGGGAGAGAAACTCGTGTAGGTCATCAGGCTCAAGGTTAACATTAGAATGTGTCTGTGCCCCAGAAACCAGCAGCAGAAGACAGGCACGCACACAGGTTTCAAGACGGCGTGAGGCGTCTTGCACTGAAAACTCTAGGAAAAGAAGTTTTACTTTATAGGTAAAAAGAGCAGGAAACAAATCACGTCACATGTATATGAAGTGCAGACGTGTGGATGTTTATGTCCTAAACCCAGGATATCTTTTACCATGACACTCTTCCATCACCAATGCAAGCAAACATTCTCCCGCTGGATTTTTTGGCTGCCCACAGTGGCATCTCACAGGTGATTCAGTATGATAGTGTCTCTTTAAAGAAACAGCTCTACTGGGTTATTTATTCCCCACCTCAGAAGTCAGGGCAAGACTACTCCATTGCAAATTGCTTTGCCCCCACCATTTTCAAGTGCCTGAGGTAGCACAGCCCATCGAGTCCCTCCAATCATGCTGGCAGGCAGTTTTCCCTCCTGCCCAGGCTAAACCTTCCTTTCACTCCCTTTCCATCACTTTGCTGTAGTCCCTCATCACAGACAACACACTAAATGCCTTTTCTGCAGGTGAATTACAAGAGGCAGAGGACAAAACATCCCAATCTTTTATTCAGTCAGAAAAGCTGCTGTTGATCAGCTGGACTATGCTAGTTGCAAGACAACTGAGAGATGTTAATTATAGACTGCACACAGAATAAGCAAAACAGCAGCACACTCTGAGCCAGAGCTAGACAAGTCCCGAAGTCTTCAAGGTTGACTAGAAAGCAAGAAGCGCATTCTTCTTTTTGGAAGCACTCTCTATTCTCCCCTATCAGTCTAATATATAGCCTTTAAGTGTTGAGAACTCCAAGCCTGGATAGGCAAACCCCTTTCTCCTTACCCCTTCCTCACACATTCTAACACTTCCCAGAGATTTGTTACACCTTGCTCCTCACCTTGACCAGCAGCATTAACACACCAAGATTGAAAGACCTATGCAGTTTGGGAAATGGAGCACCGCAAAAGGCTAATAAAAGTTGCCTCCTGACAGTTTGCTGAACTGCCTTCCATATCAGACCAGCCTTGTCTCGCTGCAACAAACAAGGCTGAAAGGATGGGATCAGCTAATGAGAAGAGGGCTTCAGACACAATTCAGTCATTACAACAAATGCCAATTTATATAGAAAGCCACTTCAGGTAACAGCCTAAAAGAACCCTGACTCCTAATTAAATTGGACCTCCATTGCAAACACTCCTTTCCCAGAAACCCCTCTGCACACATTTTATTTATACCATTCATCTCAATAAACCTTTCCAACAACTCTGCTCTCCTAGACAGAGGTCTTTTGTGTACATCCATGCGGGTGTATTATTCAAAGGGTACATCACATGGATACTTTATCTAGTTTAATCTGATTTAATCTCAGCAGATTTACTAAAGTGAAATATATTTATAGACCCATATAGATGCCTCACACCATCTTCATTGCCATAAATAAATATTCAAAAGCAGGAAAACAGATCTGAAACATGATAGTTGAGTTCACATCATTTCTACATTAAGTCCCACAGGAGACTGACATTCGCAACACACAACTCTGAAGCACAGCTTAAAGCTATGGTGAGGATAACCCAAAGCAGAGGGAGGGGCAATAAGACTAGTTTCTAATCCTGCTGTAGTTATCCTTGCAAATATAACTGTCTCAAACCAACTCTGCTTGAGCCATCAATAACAGCAATTTTGCATCCAAACAAAATGCTCTGGTTGCACAAGGCATGAAATTGGCACAGGGCAGTGAACTGAAGGCAGGACTGGGAAAGACGGTAACAAAACTATTAGTCACTGGTGAAGTTTGCAGTGTGATGATTCCCTGAGACACCGCTCTGGGCTGCACTCAGCAGCAGCTGCATACTGAGGCTCCTGACATTCTCAACAGATAGTCTGAAAAGGGAGGGGAGAGGAGGAGAGAGGCTGGATTTTTCTTTGTGTAGTTAACTAAAAGAATAGATAGCAATAGTGTATCGTTCTGGCCTAAAAGGGGGCCTTCATCTTGGTGCGTGTCTGTATCTCTGCTTTCTCTTACACACAGGTTCTCTGACCTCTCTCCAGGAGAAAAATACAAAAACATCAGTAAGTTATTCTGAAGACCTAATTTAGCAGCAACTCTATCAAATGCAGGTTCACTGAAGTGGATGGGAAGAAAAATACAACAGGCAACTTTCCAAAGCACTTTTAAGCAAAACTGGCTTTAAACTCTGTCCCTCTTGCTACAACCCTGAGCAGAGAGACCATTCTACAGCAAGTGACAGCTGGTCAGCACCAAGCACACTACAAGAGAATCATAAAAGTTTGGCTAGAAGCAGGTTATCTGTCTTAAAGGATTAAATAACCTGTCCTGACCAGATTTCTGTAACACAAACTCATTCTATTCCACACCTTTGGAGAGTCCTACAATTTTCCTGTGTGCATACAGGCTGGGAGAAAACTCCATACTGAGGAAAGGAAAGAAAAAAGACAACAAGCTAAACACCCTCTATTTAAAATGGTTATTTTACAGAAAGGACCCAAACTCAAATTAGCATCCCAGCCTTGAGGAGAAAGGAGGAATTGTATCCATTAAAGAAATACATCATTAAAAAGTGACCTACAAAGACTTACCCATAGTCTGTGAGACTGAACTGATCTTTGCCAGAGCTCACACAAGAGACTGGCTGCGCACTGTTAAAAAAAAGGCGGGGGGGGGGAGGGGGCGGGGGAAGGAGGGCTGGATTCTCTCACTGGGGTCTCTCTTCCGAGCTTAGAGAGCTTGGCTTGTTAGAAGCAGAGGCATGCCTTCCAGAAGGACTTTACAGCAACGCACAACTGAGTTGTAAGCCAAGATAAAGCCGGCTTGTTATGAGAGGCAAGTCTTGTGGGTTGCTTTTATTTATTTTTTTTTCCCAGTGTATTGGAAATGCAGATCTTGTAAAGCAAGAATTAGAGAGGTCTGGGAGAGGGAAAGGGGGCTGCACGAATGGCTAAAGTAAATCCTGGCTGTTCTCTCAAGACAGCGGTTGTGTTTGGCAGGGGCACGGAGTGCCGTCCCCAGCCTCTGCCCCCTGCCCTGCTCTCTGCCCTCGGAAGCTGCAAGGCTGCAGAGGCCAGACCTCTCGGGGTACACCCGAGCTTGCCATCTGCCACCCTGTCTGCAAACAAAGAGGGGAAGTAAGCATCATAACTAAAATAATAATAATAAAAATAATAACGTGAGAGAACAAAACCCAAGCAGCTCGACATCAGTTGTGCCCCAGACTACCCCACACCCACGATCTTAAGAAGAAAATCGGCAACAAAGTTCAGTAGGGCGCAAATGTCGCCTCATCCCTCGCACAGGAGGGAGCCCGGCGGGGCTCGCCGTGGGTTGTACGGGGGTTCTGGGGCAGGGCGGGGAGCCCCAGCCCTGCAGAGCCGGACAGAGCCTCCCCGCACGCAGCGGCGCGGAACGGGCTGCCCCCGGCATCAAGGCAGAGCTCCGGCACGAAGCCAGGCAAGGCAGCGGCGGCCTCCCTCCTATCGGCTCCTGTAAGGAAGCAACGGCGCCAGGGCAGCGCGGGGAGGGAATCTTTCGTCCTCCCCTTGCCCCAAAGAAACTGCAACTCTGAGGTGCTCCCAGAACTGCGTCGCTGCGTTCCGCACGCTGTCCCCCCACGCGAGGCGGGTGGGGTACTGGGCAGGCAGGACCAGGGCCCGGGACCACTCCCCACCGCAGCTCTCGCTCCCCCGAATCCGGGCGCGGCCGGCCCGGCGGCAGCCTCGCTAGCCCTGCCTGCCAGCTCATAAATATCGGGGGGAAGTCCAGGGGTTACGGCGACGAATTATGAAGTAGCTACAGGCGCTGGGAGCCCTATTGCTGCATAAATCTCTCCGCTCAGCCTGCGACGAGCTTCCCCGGCATCGTTTACTTTCTCCTGCAGGTGCTCTTTAACTTTGATCCCGCCGCCGCCGTCTGCGCCTTCGCCCCCACCTCTTCCTCCCACCCCACCCCCTTCCATTCCCAAACAGCGTCCGCGACAACGTCTCTTACCGTAAACCCCTTGTCCCCTGCTGTATACCGGCACCAAAGACAGGAATAAAACCCAGATCATCTCCATCTTCAAGGCAGAGCCTTCATCGCCGGCGAAGAAAAGCAGCCAAAAGAGCCCAGGCAGCATCCGGCGAGGGAGCGAGAATCAGGCGAAATCCTCCTGAAACGCCGCCCCATACGCCCCGCTCCGCGCCGGGCACCGGCGCCCCTCGGGCGGAAAAACGGAACCCCCACACTGAAGCTGCCTGGGGATAAAATTTTAAAGGAAAGCAAGAACAACAAACAGAGAGGAAAAAAAAAAAAAAAAAAAGAAAAGAGAGCGATGGAAGGAAGCAAGGATGGCAGGAAAGCGGAGCGCCGCTTTTCCTCGCCAGGTTGCTCGAGATTCTCCAAGAAAAGGGGCGGCTGCTTACGGGGAAAGGCCAGCACAGAGGCACCAAGCCAGAGCCGGGTTGGGGCAGGAGCAGAACCTGGGCCAGCCCAGCGCTGCCCTCCAGCTCCTTTGGGAAAGAGGATTTCTTTGTTCAGTGGGAGCCGCCGAGTGCTACCCCAAGTTCCGCGCTGCCCGAAGTGCTGCCAACTTGGGAGAGTCGTCGCCCGCCCTCCTCCCGCCGAGGTTCTGGCCACAGCCTCAGGAGCGAACGGGGGGAGGGCGGGGGGAGGAAGAGAAGGAGGTGGAGAAAAAGCGAGGGTGGGGGGCAGGAGTCAGCCGCTTGAAAGGAGGGAGGGATAGGTGACTCTCTCTCCTCTTTTCCAGATCTTCTGGGGAGGGGATTGTTGTAATTAATCAAATCCAGGAAGGATTTTCTTTTTTTTTTTAAGCGGCTCCCAAGAGCTCCCCAGCTGCGCTGCATCGCCCCAGCCAGCCTGATGGGGAAGCAAACGAGGAGCAGACAGACCACGCACCCTCGCTCCGCCTGCAGCTCAGCCCGACTCTGCTCGCCTCTTCTCCAGCCTGCTAGCTCCTTCTCCCTTCAAAACTTTCTCTGATGTTGTGCGCTGGGCACAGGCAGGTGCTTCGCCTCCGCTGCTTGCCTGCTCCCCCCGCCTCGTAGACGATTCGCAGGCGTAGAGTGGTCCACCCTGGATGGCTGCCGGAGCTCCTGGTGGGAACTGACAGAGGCTGCAGTTGGGAGAGGGCCGACGAGAAGGAACAAGAAGCTGCAAAAAGTTGGGTTATTCCTGCCAAACGCCGGCTGGAAACCGCTTGGCAGGTCCCTATCTGGCCGCTTGTTCCTGAAGTGCCAAAATCTTCAAAAGTTGCCGGGAGCCTCACCGCTCCCCTACCAACCCCGGGGAGCTCCGCCCCACCGACTCCCGACGGGGCGTCCGGAGTGGGAGGGAGGGTGAGAGCACGGCGCAACACCGCGCCCCGCCACCCGGGCTAGCCCGTGGTCGCCTCGCCACTCCCTGCCTTTCGGCCGTGGCGTGTTTTCTTCTCCTTTAGCTTTACAGGTTTTCACCCTCCTTTCATCACTCTTAAAAAAAAAAAAAAAAGAAGAAAGAAAGAAAAAAAAAAAAAACAGAGCAAATTAAAGCAGCCGCACTTGTCAGAGCCCTGCCTCCTGCCCAATTCTGCCAGCCTCCCCTTAGCCCGGTCGGCCCAATTAGAGACAGCACAGCAGGGCTGGGGTGAAAACGGGACTTGCTTTGGGCGGAGAGTTCAGGCCGGGGTCCCTCCACGCCCAGAACACTCGCGGCAAGGTCGGCTTCTCTCGGGTGGGATCTACGAAAAGCCATGGGGTAGCTGGGGGGCAGGATCGCCCGCCGGCTCGCGTGGGCAGCGAACTGTGGATGGGGGAAGCGGAGGTTGCGGAAGAGGGGCGTAGGGATGTGTCCTGTGCTGTGCCGGCTGGTGCCAGCAAAGTTCTTTGGGTCACCCCAGGTAGGTTGCAGGCTGTCGGGGCTGCCTTGTGCATGCTGCTCGGGAGCGGCGGGGCGACGGTGCTGTGCGGGCCCCCAGCCCGGTGCGTGGCCGCGGCGATAACCCGTTGAACTACCGGCCCCAGGCTGTGCTGGTGTTCGCACCCAGAACACAGGCGAGGTAGCTGAGTTTCCCCCGCGCAGGGCCCAGGCCGAGATCTACGGCCCGGAGGAAGGAGATGCTGCGCGACAGCCCCGGGCATCACCAGCGGTACCAGGATACTGCGCCGTGGGAGCCCTGCTTTGCCACCTCTATCTCCATCTGTTTTACCAGGGGCACAAAATGCTGGTTCAGGGGAAACCTAGATCCGCTCGCACCGCGGGGCTGCAGAGCCCGCGAGCCCACCCGTGCCTGGCTCGGGGCTGTAGAGACAAGGCCACATCGCAGAGCAGAGCCAGCGCCGTTGAAACCCCCTGACGGGGTTACCGCTCCCCCGGAGCAGGCAGGCTCCGGCGCGCCGCTCTCACGCCGTTGGCCCGGCCGAGGCTGATGCGACCAGTCCCTTAGGCGACACGGTTCCCCTGTGCCTCTTCCCTAGGGCTGGGTCCCGCGCGCCCTCCTGCCACGGCCACGAGTGGTCTTGGCGGCCGCAGGGGCTCCCTTGCTGCGCTCTGCCCCTGGGCGCTCCCGGCCCTGCCTCGCGGCTCCGCCTGCACGGGAGCTGCGAGAGGTGCCATACCCGAAGGGAAAACGGATGGAAATCCGCACCCCAGCAAGCACGTTAATTGCATTTTTACCCACCCCTGGATAAAAATGTAATTAAACAAAAAAAAAATTATTCAGAGAGATGGCCCAGAGAATGGCTGGTTACTCAGCCGTGCTGTAACAAACCAGCAACAGATACAGCTCCTAATTATTAAGCAGTTACTACCGTTGTCAGTGGTGCTCAGTGCGAAAGAGAAGCAGTAGCGAGCTCCAGGAGAGCGGAGTGCTGGACAGGCATCCCATGACCAGCAGGATCTCTGCGTGCTGGAGGCACGGCAGGTGGGCTCCCCACTGGACCCTAATTCCTCAATTGTCAAGATATCACCAGTTTAAAATAGTTTTGTTTGAATTTGATTTTTTTTTTCCTCTTCTTTTGTGGTTGTTTTGGGTTGGTTGGTTTGCGGTTGGGTTTGTTTTGGTTTGCTTTTGTGTGTGTGTGTGTGTGTTTGTTGTCGTTTGGGTTGGGGTTTTTGTTGGTTGTCGTTTGGGTTGGGGTTTTTGTTGGTTGTCGTTTGGGTTGGGGTTTTTGTTGGTTGTCGTTTGGGTTGGGGTTTTTGTTGGTTGGTTTGGGTTGGGTTTGTTTTTCCCTTTCTTCTATAACTGAGCTAAGGCAACATTTGCCAAGAAACTCCAGGCTTCACACTCAGGTGTTCTCTCCAAAAACTACAGCATGGAGAAGGGCACTTTAAAAAGCACCTGATATGAGCAAGTTGTTTTTTTAATACAATATATTATCTGAGAAGGATTTGATCCTTGCCACAGTTGGATGGTGGCAACATTAATAGAAGGTGCATACGTAGAAGGAGGCAGCCAGCACTTGGAGGACAGGCAGAGCAGCACCTTTGGCCAAGGCATGAGGAGATGCAGGAGCTGACAGTGATGACAAAGTAAAACCGTCCACATCTGCATGATGCAGGCTGAAAGCAACCCAATGAAATGAGATGAAGAGATGTTTGCAGATCCAGGAAACTTCCTGGTGATGAAAAAACACGGAGATATGCCTTGAAAGAAGGATATTTATGGGGCATTTAATAGCTTTTCCATTATCTTGTGGGGGTTTTTTTTTGTTTTGCTTTGGGTTTTTGTTTGTGTTTTTGTTGTGATTGTTTGCTTTGGTTTTGGGGTTTTTGTTTGTTAGTTTGTTTTAGAGATCCTCATTAGAGTATGGAATAATGCCTCAGAGCTTGAACAATTATGAGTTACAAGTTATAAGGCTGAAAATGTAAGCCCCACTCTGGGTTTGTGGTGTTTTTTTTTTTTGGTGTTAGCATTCAGTGCACCTGGTCAGGTCTCACTGGAACAAATGTTTATGGAAAATGAATTTCGAGGTAAACTGTCAAAGTCTGTGGAACAACCCAGCTTTCTCTTAGCAAATAAAAGTGCTTGTGCCAAAAGTACCTTCGAACTCATCCAATTAGGGAGCAGTAAAAAGCCATAAAAGTGACTCCGTGAGCAGTCCATTGAATTAAAGGGAAAAATAATTGGATAATAAATAATTGGGAAAAGCTGTCATCTGTCCATGGATGTTCCGAGTGGGGGAAAAAAATGCTGCCAAACCCCAAGTACGTAACTGCATTTGCTAAATAAGGTAATTAATAATTACTGGTTGAGGCCTAATAAATCCTAACATGCATAACATTCCAGTGGGTGACAGCAAGCCAACACTCCCATGTACACTTGCTAAGTGATCTACTTGTCACAAGGAAACTATACCCTGTAGTGATTCTGCTTGTCAAAAAGCAAAGATGAGGGATGTCCTCGCTCCCTCCGTTCTGTTCCCACAGAATGGATTTGTCCTGTCTTTCCGGCTGGGAGTCGGTGTCTCTGGTGCCTTCTCCAGACCCCGCTTGTCAAATGAGTCCTGTCTGCTTGAAATATTTATATGTACTACAGCACCTATATTTCACAGATATGTTAAGAGAGAGACAGCCTCTGGAACAGATGTAATGCTCAAAGAGAGCAAATCATATATAGCACAAAGTCACCAGGCAAGAGACGATTGAAGAACCGTGTGAGGCCAAGGTCCAGCTGCAAGAACATTAATTCTATTTGTGTCAATGTTTTCACACTGTAAGTGTGGTGCACTGTCATTTATTTCTTTTGTGGGATGATGCAGCTCTCTGGGCTCCAGTGACCTCTTGAACTTGTAGCTTGACATTTCTGTCACCTCTTTCCTGTTCCTTTTCTTCTCAGCACCACATCCCAGAAATGTCTCCAGGATCCCTTCCCCTCATATGGAAGCAACTACATCCCAGCTTGAAGCTTTGCTGGAGCATTTCCCTTGCTATTGTATGCTAAAACAGTAAAAATAGAAAGTAAGGAGGTACACACAATAGGGCACCTTAAATGCAATGGGCAAAGCCAGGGCGACTCCAGTTGCTGCAAGAGAGGTGAGAGTTGAGAATGCAAAAGCCATAAGACTGGCACTACAGCAGAGATGCTAGCAGGGAGATGAGAAATCAAGGGAATTCTAACTGCAACACAGGTCTGCAGTGAGAAGCTGAGCACACAGGGTTGCTTCCTTGATGCTGCTGGGCTGGGCTGGGCTGAGCTGGGGCAGGCTCCAAAACAGTGCAGCAGAGGGGCAAGGGTCTTTCTTACCCGAGGCAGTGTGAGATTGGGCAGCATGAGAGCCGAAGAGGGGGAGCTAGGAAAGATAAGGGAAAGCCAGGCTGTACAGTGAGGGGGAGCCCTTTGAACTATTATAAACAAACTGGGGGAAACAGCACCAAGTACTCTGCAAAGCATGAAGTACTGGAAGATGGGAAAGCATGGGCAAGGCTACAATCACAGGATTCAATTAAACTGGCCACTGTCTGTTTTCTTTCTATTTAGTCTTCACAGGAAAGCTGAAAAAAGTTCTGGAATCAGCATCTCTTTGGGGAAAAAAAAAAATGCCCCTAGCCTAGAGCTACTCTTCCCACCATCCTTTAAGACTAGGATGATGCTGCTACTGTTGCGGGTTCTCCCGGGTATCTCCTGCTTACAGTATGAAACATGCCAAGATGGGGCTATAGATCCCAAGGGTTCCGCTTGGCTGTCCTCAGTTCTCCTCATCTCCACTCTAGGGAATATACCTATTCTGTGCTTGCTTTCTTCTCAGATCATTTTACAACATTAATAGGACCTCTGAGCCTCTTGTGTATTCTTGGCTTTTTTGATTATCTGTCCTCATTGCAGAGAGTATTTGGTGATGAAAGGAGTGATGAAGAGGGAATCTATCTGTATTCCTCACCCAGGTGTTCATCCTGCCTGAGCTTTACCCCTCTTCCTCCCTGCACTTCTCTAAGGTAACCAGTCTCAGGTCCATGCTGGGATTTCTGGCAGCTGGTTGCTATTGTATAGTATTTTGCTGTTCCTGTTTCTACTCAATTACACTGACAGACTTCTGTTTCCTTGTTAAAGCTTGTTTAAAAGCTATTGCAGCCCCTTGCCCCTGTGATCTCAATGTCTGTCCACTCTGTCTTCTGCTCAAGTCCTCACACATAGGCAAGCACACACCCCTATGCCCATCCCACATCTTGTTTACTAAGCCCACAGGCTTGTAACTCAACATTTTCTACCAATCTCTATGCTTTTTTAGCTTGCCTATCTAGTTTGCCAGAGATCCTGCTGGGGTTTTTTCTGGCTCTTGTGCTTTAGGTCAGATCTGCTGGTATAGGGGTGCAGACAAGTGTCTCAGCATCAACTAGGAGTATCTTTTTCCTGTTTCACCCTTTGATCTTTTTTTCCTCTCTGCCTCCTTCTCCTGCATTCATTCTTTCTTCTTCCTTCCTACCCTCTTTCATGTGTAAAAAGTGAGTTGAAAAAATGTCAAGTTGGTCCTGGTCAAAGGAACTTGTTCTTCCTTTCTTCTATTTCCTTTCATTGCCTCAGCCCCCTCTCCTATCACACGTTTGTCTGAGTGCACTGGAAAGGAATGCTTTTCCACAGAGAGTAGATAGAAAAGGTTTGTGCATGATTTTCCCCTGTTCATGCTCTCTGCCTCCACCAGCAAAGGGTGTATCAATTGTAGATTTTGTCAGTGTAAGGCAGATGATTGGAAATGTCTGATCTTTGCCCTGTGGTAGAGGTGGTGGTGGTGGGGAGAGTAAAGGAGGAACTCCTGAGGCAGATGCCTTCAGCTAGAGGATAGTGTTTCAACCACTTCTCAGCACTCCCAGGAGAATCTGCTACTTGCTGTTCCTTTGGGAGGTTTTAAACCACTTGCACAATGGGCATGATTGATTGACATGAGTCAAAATAAAACCTACACAGGACAACTCTCATATGAGACCTTGCTGCTTAGACTTTTGTGGTGACAACCTTTGGCTGCAGACAGCGCACTGTCTCTCACATAGCCTGACATGAAAAAGAGGCTATCCTGCGGTCACCTTTGTGGGAACACTCAGGTAAGGCGTTGGGACTGTTGGTGAGAAAACATCCCAGCTGGTTTCTTCACACTTCAGTTGCCCAGTGGCCACACTTGCTTTTAGGATGCTGATCTCTTACTAATACACATTGACCGAAATTACACACAAGAAGTTCCTGAGACCCTATTTGTCCCCAGACAGAGCCACCCTCACTTCAGGAAGTTGTGTTCTGTGTTTCAGATAGAAAGCTGCAGAGAAAACCACTTTTCTGACAGAACCTCCCTCATTGCTGATCCTGGACCACAAGAGCTAGAAGAGATGGTTACAGAAAGTGTGCCAGGCATGCTGCAGAAAACAGCATTGAGTTCAGTGCCTGAAGCAGCCCCACTGCTGTCTGAGGAACTATGCATAGTTCATCAGGGGTACACCTCTCCACCAGCCTCTGTGTAACATGACAATGAAAAAAAAATACATCCAAGGCCACAGGAACCTGTGTGCACTGCCACCATTCAAACAGCTTGGGCACTCAGACCGTGACTGGGGTGGGCTTATTTCCACCCAGGAGAATGGACGTGCAGTTCCCAGCTCACCTGGGCATCGGCAGCTGTTTTGGCTGGAGATGGCTGAGTCAGCTCAGGTCCTGGTGGAGACTTCCTCCTACTCTTCTTTTGCCATCTCTCCACCTGAATGCTATTTCCTTTCACTACCAACATCCACTCTCCTGGCCTGACTCATCTTCCCTCTGCTAAGGCTCTTTCCAGGAGAATTATAAATAAGCTGTCGTGGTTCAGCCCCAGCTGCAGTCAAGCCCTATGTAGCTCCCTCTGGTGGGATGGAAAGGAGAATTGTGAGAAAAAGGCAAGGCCCCATAGGTTGACACAAGGAGAGTTTAACATAACAGCACAAAGAGATACCAGGGATCAGGGAGAACAACATATGGCACATCCAGTGAGTGATGGAGAAGCAGAGCTTGACCCTGATGGCCTGGCTCAGCCCCCACCACTACATCATAGTCACCTGCTCAGAGCACCTGGGTGTGGAATACCCATGTCTGGTTCATCATTTTGAAGTATTTGGGTTTTTTCCTTCACTAGAAGATGGTAGGGCCATATCCAAGAAAGCCAGATCACAGCATACTGTGATACTGTGATCTGGCTTTCTTGAATATGGCCCCTACCACCTTCTAGTGAAGGAAAAAACCCAAATACTTCAAACCAAAAACTTAACCCTATCCCAGCCAAACCCAGGGCACAAGCACATCTTCAACTTCAGTTCTGGAGGCAGAGCTCTTGTGGAAATAGAGTGGCCCCAGCATACTTAGCTTTTCCAGAGGTGTCCAAAGCTGGATGTGGGAACTTGTGTTTTAATTCAAAATAACTTTGTCACATCTTGCTCTGCTCTTACATAGAGCTGAGGGTGGCAGGTGAATCCATCAGAAGGTTTCTGGGCTTGAGGAGAGAAGGCAAAGTACTGCCTCACTGGGCAGAGAGGTGTCTTGGTGCCACTGAACTTCCCTGCTTTGGGTTTGTGATGAGGTCTGAAGGGATGGAGTGCTGTAAATCTCACTTCGCAGTATCACAGCATCGCTAAGGTTGGAAGAGACCTCGAAGATCATCGAGTCCAACCTGTCACCACAGACTCCATGACTAGACCATGGCACCAAGTGCCATGTCCAATCCTCTCTTGAACACCTCCAGGGACGGTGACTCCACCACCTCCCCGGGCAGCCCATTGCAATGGCGAATCACTCTCTCGGTGAAGAACTTTCTCCTCACCTCCAGCCTAAACTTCCCCTGTTGCAGCTTGAGACTGTGTCCCCTTGTTCTGGTGCTGGTTGCTAGAGAGAAGAGGCCAACCCCTTCCTGGCTACAACCTCCCTTCAGGTAGTTGTAGAGAGCAATGATGTTGCCCCTGAGCCTCCTCTTCTCCAGGCTAAACAACCCCAGCTCCCTCAGCCTCTCCTCATAGGGCTTGTGCTCAAGGCCTCTCACCAGCCTTGTTGCCCTTCTCTGGACACATTCAAGTGTCTCAATGTCCTTCTGTGAGGGAGGACTCTTGAGTTCATCTGCCCGGAGCCTCCGTGTCTCAGCCCCGGCACAGGTACCACTAATAGAATCATAGCATTGTTTCAGATGGAAAAGACCTCTGGGATCATTGAATCCAGCTGTCAACCTACTACCAGAATGACCATCAAGCCATGTCCCAAAGTGCCATGGCCACATGCTTCTTGAACACCTTCAAAAATGGTGACTCCATGACCTCCCTGGGCAACCTATTCCAATTATTGGCATATACTCTATATCACATCAGTATTTTGACCTTGTGTGACTGTGTTGATGTGTGAAGTCCAAGTGTCATGAGAAATGTGGAACTCACAAAAAAAAAAAAGGGTAGTTGACCCCTCTGTCTTAACTCAAAAGCCACTGTTTTATACTGACCCACAACTAGCCCATGCAAAACTTTCCCACAGCTCCTCCTCTAAGTGAGTTTGGGGATGAAGCCTCTATGGTTAACTTGCACAGAAGTAGTTTCCCCATTGTATGCTATGTGTAGTCTATGAGCTACCCTTATGTTGTGGTTTACAACTTAGTACTGCCTCTTCATTTTCTGGTGTTCTTGGTCACTGCTGGAACACTTGACTCAAGAATCCTGTGATTGGTTTAGAATAGAATAGAATAGAATAGAATAGAATAGAATAGAATAGAATAGAATAGAATAGAATAGAATAGAATAGAATAGACCAGGTTGGAAGAGACCTTCAAGATCGTTGTGTCCAACCTATCATCCAACACCACCTAATCAACTAAACCATGCAACCAAGCACCCTATCAAGTCTCCTCCTGAACACCACCAGTGATGGCGACTCCACCACCTCCCTGGGCAGCCCATTCCAATGGGTAATCACTCTCTCTGTGTAGAACTTCTTCCTAACATCCAGTCTGCACCTCCCCTGGTGCAGCTTCAGACTGTGTCCTCTGTTCTGGTGCTGGTTGCCTGGGAGAAGAGACCAACCCCCACCTGGCTACAACCTCCCTTCAGGTAGTTGTAGAGAGCAAGAAGGTCTCCCTGAGCCTCCTCTTCTCCAGGATAAGCAACCCCAACTCCCCCAACCTCTCTTCATAGGGCTTGTGTTCCAAACCCCTCACCAGCTTTGTTGCCCTTCTCTGGACACCTTCCAGCAAGACAACATCCTTCCTAAACTGAGGGGCCCAGAACTGGACACAGGACTCAAGGTGTGGCCTAACCAGTGCAGTGTACAGGGGCAGAATGACCTCCCTGCTCCTGCTGGCCACACTGTTCCTCATACAGGCCAGGATGCCATTGGCCCTCTTGGCTGCCTGGGCACACTGCAGGCTCATGTTCAGCCTACTATCAACCAGTACCCCCAGGTCCCTCTCTGCCTGGCTGTTCTCCAGACACTCTGACCCCAGCCTGTAGCACTGCCTGGGGTTGTTGTGGCCAATGTGCAGAACCCAGCACTTGGATGTGTTCAATCTCATGCCCTTGGACTCTGCCCATCTGTCCAGCCTGTCGAGGTCCCTCTGCAAAGCCTCTCTGCCCTCCAGTAGATCAACTCCAGCCCCCAGCTTGGTGTCATCTGCAAACTTACGGTTGATGGACTCAATGCCCTCATCCAGATCATCAATAAAGACGTTAAAGAGGATGGGGCCCAGCACTGATCCCAGGGGGACACCACTAGTGCCTGGCTGCCAGCTGGATGTGGCACCATTCACCACCACTCTCTGGGCTCTGCCCTCCAGCCAGTTCCTAACCCAGCACAGAGTGCTGCTGTCCAAGCCATGAGCTGACAGCTTGGCCAGGAGTTTGCTGTGGGGGACGGTGCCAAAGACCTTGCTGAGGTCCAGGTAGACCACATTCACAGCCTGCCCCACATCCACCAGGCAGTCACCTGATCATAGAAGGAGATCAGGTTGGTGAGGCAGGACCTGCCCTTCCTAAATCCATGCTGGCTGGGCCTGACCCCTTGGCCATCCTGTAAGTGCATGAACCTGTATGTGCACACACACACACACTCACACACACTTGTGCTTTCCTTGCCTCTCCTATCCAGTGACACACTACAGCTACATTTTAAGCAATGTACCTGCCCAAGTCAAAATATCTTAAATATTTCTTTGCTGCAAAGAAGCTGAAAAGAAAAAATAATTTGAGGTCACTGCCTGCTGAAAGAATGTTTTAAAACACAACACCCTAAGCAAAGGTTGCTGCTCCCTCATCACCTTTGAGATGGGCCCAAAACAACATGTTGTCTCTGTGCTTAAATACATTCGCAACCTTAAGGCACAAGCGGCATCCTTGTCTTTCCTCTGTAACTTGATCCATTCAAGGAAATCCACGGTTAAAGTCTTTGTTTCAATTTACCAGTCTGTTTGGAACACAGTTCTCTAGAAAACCAGAGTTAGAAGGGCCATTGCTGCAAAACTAAGTAACATAGAATCAGAGAATCAACAAGGTTGGAAAAGACCTCAAAGATCAACAAGTCCAACCTGTCACCCTCATGACGTGAGATGGTTCATACAAGAATTTAACAGAAAAGCCCTATTGGGCTTCTGGAAACACCAACCACATTTACCAATGTGTTTTTCATTTGAGCTGCTTTAATCATTTTAGAAGAACTGGGGCTGAGGCTACCTGGGGACACAATACAGGTGTGCTAGTGCTGTGCAGCACTGAAGCTCCCCTGGTGGAGAGGTAAGAGTTTACTAGCAGGGCTGTTCCTGCCAGGATCACCCATCTCCCCACTGCTCCCAAGCAAAGCAACAAATGAATTCACACCACCATAGGTTTTGCTGGCATAACTCTCTCCGTGATCAAAAGTATCATAGAGCACTCCCCTATGTGAGATCGGGCAGGGGTGGGGGTTGAAACACAACATCAAGGTGTGACTCACCAAAACTCATCCAGCAAGGCAGAGCTGGAACAGAGTACTCTCTTCCCTCATATCTCAGTGTGCTGCAGACAGGTGGCATTGCCACTGAACTGTGTATTCTGATGCATAATTACTTGCTTATTAGCTGGCTGGCTCATCATGCCGAGAAAGTTAGCAGGTATATAGAGCAAAGACATTTCTCCTCTGTCTGTCTTTCAGACCAGAGGAAAAACAACAGCTCACACCACCTGCTGGGTACCTCCACATCCTCCACCTTTTATAGGCTGGCAGAGGTTGAACTTTGATTGATTTCTCAGTTACATCTAGCCCTCAGAAGAAAGAAGGTGTTGCGAACAGCCAGCTCTACCGTACACCATCACTCAGTACCTCACAGAGGTGGAGAAGCATAGCATAGAGCATCAGCCTGAGGTATAGCCTAGCACAGGGCCACTGGACTCACAGCAGGACTTGGCTTATCTATTGTATAGGTGGCACTTTTTTTAAAGGCTTGAAAATGTTATCCCCTCTGTTGCAACATCCCTCCAGGGGCCCACCAGGCACTGCAGGATTTTCATGCCTGTCCTCTCATGCCTCAGGGGCTGCATACTCACCCCATGGGTGTCCAAAGAAGTTTCTCTGTGCAGATCCCTGGGTGGCTGTGCTCTGGTGAAAGGTGAACCAGTTCTTGCTCTGCATGAAGACTACATCAGGAAAACCAGATGAGGGCTTTGAGTAACAGTAGCAGACTTCCTTATTAGCAAAGTAAAGCAGGAAATAATGGGAAATAGTGTAACCTTCACATGGATAAAATAATTCATAGGTTACAGAGACAGAGGGAAACACTGCTAGGCTGATCCTCTGTTCTAATCAGAGCTCATTGTGAGGAGCAACCTCCAGACCTGATTTTTGAGAAGCCAATAATAAACCATTCATTTGTGTCTCACACTGAGTGCCATATTCCATCAGGATGCACACACTGGTGTTCTGAAAGAACACTATGCATTTGGGATTGGATTTACAGCTGCTCAGTAGCTCTCACATTTGAAAGTAAACCACAATATCTGACTTGCTGGAAGGTTCCATGGCATATGACAGTGGCACTGAGGAATAAATGCCTCTGTTTTTCCCCCTTCTGACTTTTCCTGGTCTTTGGTATAAAGACCCAGGGAGACAGGATCCACCTTTCCACGCAGCTTCAGGAGGGACTGGGGGAACCAGCAAGATCCAGAAGAGGGGGAGAAGCTGGTGGCAAGCCAGGGCAGGACTGACCCAGGAATTAAAGGGGGTGGGCAGAGAAAGAGAAGATGGCAAATGGCCTAGGGCAGGGAAGAAAGTGGGACAGTGGGGCAGCTTGAAGCATGGGAAGAGAAGCAAGGACTGCTGGAAAGATGGTGGGAGAAAGTGGACATCTGAAACTTGGGGAGAGGCAAGTAAGTCATATAAAATGGCACTGTAGTGGCATCACTGGGGCAGGGAGAGATGACCAAGGGGTGGGATGAAATGTGGTCCTGATACATGGCTAGGGAGGGAGGAGGCTGGAAATGGGGAAGCTGGACAGGGTTTCCAAGCTCTGGAAGGTCTGCTCCTTTCTGCTCAGCCTTTAGTTTTCTCCACCTGACTTTTTTGCACCCCTCACTTGCTTCACACTCCACCAGAAATCCCTTATGATCCTGCCCTTTCACCCAGTCAGAGGGTCCAATACAATACAATACAATACAATACAATACAATACACCAGGTTGGAAGAGGCCTTCAAGATCATCGCGTCCAACCTATCAACCAATCCAACCCACCCAAACAACTAGACCATGGAACCAAGCATCCCATCAAGTCTCCTCCTGAACACCTCCAATGATGGTGACTCCACCACCTCCCCAGGCAGCCCATTCCAATGGGGAAGGTGAAGGAAGGTCCAATAGGAAGGTGAAGGAGGAAGAGGGTGAAATTGCCTCCATCTGCTTCAGGAGCCAGTCCAGCTGCCCTGGACATACCTGGTCTGAGGGATAACATGGAGTTTGATGACCTGAGCTGACAGGGCAGGAGCTCATCCCTGCTCCAAGCATCCTGTGTGAAGCATCTCATGTTAAACACTCTTCTTCATTCACTATGTCTGGGGAAAGCACATCTGAGGCTCCAAAACCAGCAGAGATATTGAACGAAGATGCCTGAGAGAATTTTGCAGGAATCAAGAGATGCCTGTCTCTGGAAAACTGTCATTGGCTGATGAAGACATTATCAATAGAAATTTCTCATATTAGCACTTTCTTGCCCCCTCCCCCCTTTGCTTGTCTTGGTGGAGAATCACATTTCTTTTTCAAACCACAGTTCTACATTTGTCATCCCTGATTTAGCAAATTGCCTCTTGCAGAAGCAGTGCCTCACCTACCTTTATTTAAGACCTTGCAGAATAATGTTTTTTGGACTTAGAGAGGATCACACACACACACACACAAAGTGGCAGGTGCTGCAAACATCAAAATGGAGGCAATGTTAATTACTGTAGATTAAAAGCCTTCCCCCTCAAGTGACTTAACACATCTAGAAACTATTGCATTGTCAGTGAGACTTCAATCTATAATCTTGAAGCAAGAGGAATTTTGTCTTTCTCCTTTTATTTCTCTTAACAGGGATCAAAATCAACCCTCCAGTAAGCCTCTCTTTGTGAGTCAAAATAGAAGGAGGTGAAGATACCTCTGTAATCACAGTTAGCTCAAGGCTTATCAGCAGGGCAGGCAAAATTTAATTTTGCAGCCCAAAGGATTTTCTCTTCACCCCTGGCTATGTGGCAGCAGCAGAGGGGGTCCCTCCTGGGGTGTCTTTCTCCTTTTCCACCCCCTTGAAACCTTTGAGAGAAAGATGTTGAGTTGCTGGAAGGTGTCCAGAGAAGGGCAACAAAGCTGGGGAGGGGTTTGGAGTCCAGCCCCATGAGGAGAGGCTGAGGGAGCTGGGGTTGCTTAGCCTGGAGAAGAGGAGGCTCAGGGAGACCTTCTTGCTGTCTACAACTACCTGAAGGGAGGTTGCAGCCAGGTGGGGGTTGGTCTCTTCTCCCAGGCAACCAGCACCAGAACAAGAGGACACAGTCTCAAGCTGCACCAGGGGAGGTTTAGGCTGGAGGTTAGAAAGAAATTCTTCACAGAGAGAGTGATTGCCCATCAGAATGGGCTGCCCATGGAGGTGGTGGAGTCACCATCACTGGAGGTGTTTAGGAAGAGACTGGATGGGGTGCTTGGTGCCATGGTTTAGTTGATTAGGTGGTGCTGGATGATAGGTTGGCTGCGATGATCTCGAAGGTGTCTTCCAACCTGGTTAATTCTATTCTATTCTATTCTATTCTATTCTATTCTATTCTATTCTATTCTATTCTATTCTATTCTATTCTATTCTATTCTATTCTATTCTATTCTACTCTACTCTACTGTACTCTACTCTGTTCTATTCTAAAGGCTGGACAGTCAGCATGTACCTGCTGCAGCTACAGCCATCCCCATCTCTCTTAGTCCCTGCAAACCAGGCTGCTTGCTGCCCCCCAGCATGCTCCCATCTTTGGCAGCTGACAGCTTTGCCTGTGCTTCAAAGCAGCCCTGTCTGCAATGAGGTAGAGAAACATCTGCAAAGCTGAGCCTGGAATCACTATCCTGTAGCTGAGAATGTAGCCTCCCACTTAAAGGAAAGGATGCAGCTATCTGAATTACCTTCTATACAAACATTTTTCTGCCTTACAAACAGTGGGCACACATGGTACATTCCTACTGCACCAAGGGCATGTTGGGAATGGCTTTGGCTTACTCACCTCAAGAAGGAGAGCACATCTGTACCCTTAGGACACACGCTTCAGCAGATTGTGACATTCACAAACATGCTCCCTCCCCATTTGAGCTCCATGGGAATGTGATCAAGCTGATGATTTCCAGTGAAATCAATAATAAAGGTAGAGGGCATCAACAAAATAATTAATAATTTCTCTCAATTATAATCCAGTTTCTTCAAGTACAGCTGTTGCTTGAGCCTCCAGTCTGAATTAATGAAATGGAAACTCCAAAGGACAATAACAGTGTATTTGTGAGCTGGAGGGTGGGGAACACACAGTAAGCAAAAAGGAAAATGTCAAAGGGGGTAAATCTTTAATAAACCATAGCTCCAAAATGGTTTGATAAGCTCTCCTTCAAATGATGAGATTTAACACAACCAAGTGCTGGGTTCTACACAGTCACAGTGGCCACAACAACCCCATGCAGTGCTACAGGCTGGGGTCAGAGTGGCTGGAGAGCAGCCAGGCAGAGAGGGACCTGGGGGTACTGGTTGACAGTAGGCTGAACATGAGCCTGCAGTGTGCCCAGGTGGCCAAGAAGGCCAATAGCATCCTGGCCTGCATCAGGAACAGTGTGGCCAACAGGAGCAGGGAAGTAATTCTGCCCCTGGACTCAGCACTGGTTAGGCCACACCTTGAGTCCTGTGTCTAGTTCTGGGCCACTCAGTTCAGGAAAGATGTTGAGTTGCTGGAAGGTGTCCAGAGAAGGGCAACAAAGCTGGGGAGGGGTTTGGAGCACAAGCCCTATGAGGAGAGGCTGAGGGAGCTGGGGTTGCTTATCCTGGAGAAGATTCAGGGGAGACCTTCTTGCTGTCTACAACTACCTGAAGGGAGGTTGTATCCAGGTGGGGGTTGGTGTTTTCTCCCAGGTAACCAGCACCAGAACAAGAGGACACAGTCTCAAGCTGTGCCAGGAGAGGTTTAGGCTGGATGTTAGGAAGAAGTTCTTCACAGAAAGAGTGATTGGCCATTGGAATGTGCTGCCCAGGGAGGTGGTGGAGTCACCATCACTGGAGGTGTTTAGGAAGAGAATGGATGGGGTGCTTGGTTGCATGGTTTAGTTGATTGGTACTCAATCACTTCTTTACCTCAGTCTTCACTGCAAGGGCCTCCAGCCACACTCCTGGTGTCATGGCAGACGATGCCAGGGACGGGGAGGAAGAACTGCCCATCGTGAGTGAAGCTCAGGTTCGTGATCACCTGAAGAACCTGAAAGTGTTCAAGTCCATGGGACCCAACGGGATACACCCACGGGTGCTGAGAGAACTGGCAGATGAGGTTGCCAAGCCCCTCTCTATTATATTCCAGAAGTCATGGCAGAGTGGGGAAGTCCCCACAGACTGGAAAAGGGGAAACATTACTCCCGTTTTCAAAAAGGGTAAGAAGGAGGAACCAGGGAACTACAAGCCAGTCAGTCTCACCTCTGTGCCCGGAAAGATCATGGAGCAGATCCTCCTGGAGGCACTAATGACTCAGAAGAATAGTGAAGAGGTGATTGGGAATAGTCAGCATGGCTTTGCCAAGGGCAAATCCTGCCTGACAAACCTGGTGGCCTTCTATGAGCAGGTGACAGCATTAATAGATGAGGGGCGAGCAACTGATGTCGTTTATCTGGACTTGAGCAAAGCCTTCGACACTGTCCCGCACCACCTCCTGGTCTCCAAGCTGGTGACACATGGGCTTGATGGATGGACCACTGGATGGATAAAGAACTGGCTTGATGGTCGCACCCAAAGAGTGGCTGTCAATGGGTCCATGTCCCAATGGAGGCCAGTGACAAGCAGAGTCCCTCAGGGATCAGTCCTGGGACCTGTCTTGTTCAACATCTTTGTGGGTGACATGGACAGTGGCATCGAGTGCACCCTCAGCAAGTTTGCTGAGGACACCAAGCTGTGTGGTGCAGTGGACACGCTGGAGGGAAGGGATGCCATCCAGAGGGACCTGGACAGGCTGGAGAGGTGGGCACAAGCCAACCTCATGAGCTTCAACAAGACCAAGTGCAGGGTCCTGCATCTGGGTCGAGGCAATCCCAGGCACAAATCCAGGCTGGGCAGTGACTGGCTGGAGAGCAGCACTGAGGAGAGAGACTTGGGGGTGCTGGTGGATGAGAAGCTCAACAGGAGCTCTCAATGTGCACTTGCAGCCCGGAAAGCCAATCAGATCCTGGGCTGCATCAGGAGAAGTGTGGCCAGCAGGTCAAGGGAGGTGATTCTTCCCATCTACTCAGCTATGGTGAGACCCCACCTGGAGTACTGCGTCCAGTTCTGGAGCCCATATTACAGGAGGGATGTGGACGTGCTGGAGCATGTCCAGAGAAGGGCCACGAGGATGATCAGAGGGCTGGAGCACCTCTCCTATGAGGACAGACTGAAGGAGTTGGGGCTGTTCAGTCTGGAGAAGAGAAGGCTCCGAGGTGACCTCATTGTGGCCTTCCAGTATCGGAAGGGGGCCTACAGGAAGGCTGGGGAGGGACTTCTCAGGGTATCAGGTAGTGATAGGACTAGGGGGAATGGAATGAAGCTGGAGGTGGGGAGATTCAGGCTAGATGTGAGGAAGAAGTTCTTCCCCATGAGAGTGGTGAAGCCCTCGAATGGGTTATCCAGGGAGGTGGTTGAGGCCCCGTCCCTGGAGGTGTTTAAGACCAGGCTGGACGAGGCTCTGGCCAGCGTGATCTAGTGTAGGGTGTCCCTGCCCATGGCAGGGGGGTTGGAACTAGCTGATCCTTGTGGTCCCTTCCAACCCTGACTGATACTATGATTCTATGATTCTATGATTCTATGATTCTATGATTAGGTGGTGCTGGATGATAGGTTGGACTCAGTGATCTCAAAGGACTTTTCCAACCTGGTTAATTCTATTCTATTCTATTCTATTCTATTCTATTCTATTCTATTCTATTCTATTCTATTCTATTCTATTCCATTCCATTCTATTCTATTCTATTTGTTCTATTCTATTCCATTCCATTCCATTCCATTCCATTCCATTCTATTCTATTCTATTCTATTCTATTCTATTCTATTCTATTCTATTCTATTCTATTCTATTCTATTCTATTCTATTCTATTCTATTCCATTCCATTCCATTCCATTCCATTCCATTCCATGTTCTATGTGAAATGCTTCTGTGATAAGCCCCCTGTCATATGTACTCACATGATACTACACCTAGAATCATAGAATCAATAAGGTTGAAAAAGACCTCAAAGATCATCAAGTCCAACCTGTCACCCAACACTTCATGACTACTAAACCATGGCACCAAGTGCCACGTCCAATCCCCTCTTGAACATCTCCAGGGACGGTGACTCCACCACCTCCCTGGGCAGCCAACCAGTCAGAGTGGTCTTTTTCAGGATAACCACATTTCACAAGACAGCCTTGTAGAGGAGCCACAATGGGCCTTTAAAAGATAAATAGATTGCAACCTTATTCTTGCATTTAAAAAAACCCAATAACATGAATGCAAGATTACACATCCCTTGTAGCTGGGATTCCTCACTCCTCGTGGGTAGACTGCGTGTCCTGCATTCCAACACAGAGCTCATTGGTGTGTGTGCTGTTTATAAAGTGAATCGAGCTGGTACGCTTTGCAGTTGTTAATACTAAAGGTAATAATATACACACAGAGAGGCATCCACCCACATAAGCACAGAGAGGTTAATGCCAACCTAAAAATATTTTGGATGGCAGATAGAACACAAAAACATCATCAGCAGAGTTGTTGGAAGACAGCGGCAGTTAACAGGAGGTTTGTAATCTTAGTATCATAGTATCAGTCAGGGTTGGAAGGACTACAGGGATCATCTAGTTCCAACCCCCTGCCACGGGCAGGGACACCCCACACTAGATCAGGCTGGCCAGAGCCTCACCCAGCCTGCTCTTAAACACCTCCAGGGACGGGGCCCCAACCACCTCCCTGGACAACCCATTCGAGGGCTTCACCACTCTCATGGGGAAGAACTTCTTCCTCACATCTTGGGCATGTGAGTGCACAATCTTGCACACATGTGAAGGCACAATCTTGGGCATGTGAGTGCAGGGTTTGATCTGTGCTCAGCTGTCCACCCTTGCAAACACTGAATTTGCATCTTCTGAAGTAGTTTGTCGAGTTCTTTGAGATGAAAAAGGCTGCAGCCTCTCTGTTTCTTAAACAGCCACCAATGCAGATGAAGAAGGCACACTTATGAAGCCAAAGGAGGAAAGGATAGGATTTCTTAGGCCAGATTTAAAGTCACAGGTGCATTGTTCTGACTTTTGGACTTGTTCAAAATGCTGAATGCTAATCCCCAGCGAGATACAGAGACAAACACTCACTGATGAAGAGGAGATGCTGAATTCTCAGTATCTAGCTGTCTCCAAGAAAGCCCATGGTCTGTGCAGTGCAGACTAATCTGTTCCAAATATCAGCAGTTTTGTTTCATGCCCAAGTTCACATATATACACACTCAGTGGAAGAGAGAGGAGAGGAAAGGAGAGGGCAGAGGCGGAGAGAGAGAGCACATCCACACCTGTCAGTGACTTTTGGAAGACAATATCTAATACAGGCAGCTGGAGCTGGAGAAAGGTGGGACTATTCTGCAGTTCTTTCAGTGAATTGCATCTGAGACTGGTCCAGACTATCTGAAAGAAAATACTGCACAGCAGACAAAAATCAGGGCATGTTTTTAACCATCTGGGGAGGAAAAATAGTTATAGATTCTGGCTGGGAGGAGCAGATGGCAGCGGATTACGAGAACAGGACACTGCTGCTGTTGCAGCCGCTACTGCAACTGCCACAGTTCAGCTCTTTTCCATCTGACAGAAGGGCCTCTGGGCAGCCAAAGATGAGTCAGACTTGTGCATGTTGTACAGACATCTCTGGAGAATCCCAGTTTTTCCCTTTCATTTGTGTCACACAGCTGCAGGGGCTGAAATGAGTCGCGCAGCCCCTGCATCCTACAAGCATCCTTTCCCCTCTCACTCTGTCTTTCCCAGCGTCTGAGCTGCAGCCAGCCCCACTGGGCACAGCATGGCTGGGTTGCATCATGCAGGAGGGAACCTAGAATCTCCAAGCAAGGGTGCCATTAACATCCTCCAAGTATTGCACAGAAAGGTCTGAGCTAACGTCAAGTTGAGCAGAAGCAGCAATTGAGGACCTTCACATTGAAGCCTTGGGAAGACCTGCAGGTGCCACTGGCAAACCCAAGGATGTGCAGCAACCACAATGCAAAGCTTCAAAATTTGGTCAACCCACTTAAATCTCTAAGTTATCCATGAGCACTGGTGATTAGTCCATATTGGCTCTGGGAGATATCTCAGCCTCTGACCAACTTTGGCCCCAGCCTCAACAGACAGTGGAGGCAGAAGAATGTTTTGAACTGGACTGGCCAAAGCGTGTATCCAGTGTATCCCACCACATGAGAAACTCCTGGCTGCTTGCCAGAGAGAAACTGCGCCAGCAAGGGCACTCTGGACTGCTCTTTTTACACAAGACTTAGCTGTTGGTTTGAAGCTGGTGAACAGCTCCCCATCCGCAAAAGACTATTTTAAGCTCCACAGAGAGCAGTTGTCGAACAAGCTCTGTTAATACAGGGAAGCAGCAGCAAATCCATTTCACCTTCTTAGCTAATGGCCTCCCCTCCTGGAAAAGAGATTCAGAAAGAAATAAACAGATTGCCACCAAGCTTGGCCTGCCTGAGCCTTCCCACAGCAGGCTGCTCCCCTTGGCTCAAGGGAAGGGAAAGGGCACCTCTCTGGGGAACTGGTGTGCCCTGAAACACAAGACTGTAAGCCAAGGGGCTGTGCTAGAGGAAGGGAAATGAGCTGGGTGAGGGATGATTACTTTCTGTGTTTTGATACTTTCTGGGTAAAAATTAGGGATACTTAGCTGCTGTCATACAAACATTTTATGCAAATCTAATCTTTGTCTTCTGCATACTGGTACATAATTTGCATCTGATTATCAACTTTGGGTCTATTGTTTTATTCTAAACAGAATTTCTGCTGCTGAAAGGTGTTGGATTGACAGTTCTGGTGAATTAAGTCATCTCTTTAACAAGGGAGTAGGAGAACAGCTTCCCACACAGGACTCTGCCATTATTCCACAGCCAGGGCCAACAGTGAAGATGCCAGCTCCTTGGCCTTTTCTGAGCCTACCAGTTGCTGCAGAGAGGACCTCTGAATGTGGAATTCCTGTAAACTTTCTGTGAAGATAACCCAAAATCCTTTAAAACAACTAGTCTGTTGAGTCATAGTCACATTTATGCTACACACACAAAGGACTCTGGTACTTAGCTGGCTCTGAAGTTGCACCCAAGGATCATGAGAAGGTTTACATGGTGGGATCTTCACAAACAAAATAAAAGCTTTTACCCTCTTGACCTAGAAGAGAGGAGGTTTTTCTCCCTCTGATACATGCTGAAATATTGGCAGCTGGATGTAGCCCTGCCTCCAGCATCAGCATCACGCTGAGTCTTTTCCTGATTGCAGCAGGATGTCTTGCCTTGTGTTACAAGGCAAAAAGATTTGCCTGCAGCTGAAGTGGCTCAAGTCTACTAGACTCAGTGGCTTGACTTCATTTTGGACTGAATGAGAATTTGGCTCAGATACACCACTATAGCAGAAACCTTTTGGGAAGCCCCATGTAGGTGGTGGAGTCACCATCCCTGGAGGTGTTCAAGAGGGGATTGGACATGGCACTTGGTGCCATGGTTTAGTCATGAGGTCTGTGGTGACAGGTTGGACTTGATGATCTTTGAGGTCTCTTCCAACCTTGGTGATTCTGTGATTCTGTGGAAATCAATATGGAACGAGTTTCCCAGGGATGAGGTTGAGGCCCTGTCCCTGGAGACATTCAAGATCAGACTTGATGTGGCCCTGGGTAGCCGGATCTAGTGGGAGGTTCACTGCAGGGCTGTTGGGCCAGAGGACCTTCGAGGGTCCCTTCCAACATGATGCAATCTGTGAATCTGTGAAACATGGTTTTCAGGTCCTAAAGGATAGATCCTCCTCATTACCTGCTCTGTCCCTGGAAAGATGTTCTTTTCTTGTCTTGAATGGGGGCACAGGGCCCTTCCTAGTACTGGGGAAGCACAAGGAACTACTCACAGTAGCTACAGGAAGAGATGGGGACTGAACTACCAACCTACTCTGTAACTCAGTCAAGCCAGAGGATGAGGACAAACGAAAGGGATACAAAGATGATTAGGGGACTAGAACATTTTTTTTAATGAAGAAAGACTGAGAGAATTGTGTCTTTTTAGTCTGGAAAAAAAGATGACTGGGTGGGGAGCTCATAAATGCTTAAAAGCTGGGTGGCAGGAGCATGGGGTCAGCCTTTGTTCAGTAGCACCCAGTGACAGAACATGGGGTCACTGGTGCAAACTGTCCCCCACAGCAAAGCCCGTGGCTTGGACAGCAACACTCTGTGCTGGGTTAGGAACTGGCTGGAGGGCCGAGGACAGAGAGCAGTGGTGAATGGTGCCACATCCAGCTGGCGGCCAGGCACTAGTGGTATCCCCCAGGGATCAGTGCTGGGCCCCATGCTCTTTAATATCTTTATTGATGATCTGGATGAGGGCATTGAGTCCATCAACCGTAAGTTTGCAGATGACACCAAGCTGGGGGCAGGAGTTGATCTGTTAGAGAGTAGGAGAGATCTGCAGAGGGACCTTGACAGGCTGGACAGATGAGCAGAGTCCAAGGGCATGAGATTGAACACATCTAAGTGCCGAGTTCTACACATTGGCCACAACAACCCCATGCAGTGCTACAGGCTGGGGTCAGAGTGGCTGGAGAGCAGACAGGCAGAAAGGGAGCTGGGGGAACTGGTCAATGGTAGGCTGAACATGAGCCAGCAGTGTGCCCAGGTGACCAAGAAGGCCAATGGCATCCTGGCCTGGATCACAATTAGTGTGGCCAGCAGGAGCAGGAAAGTCATTGTGCCCCTGGACTCAGCACTCGTTAGGCCACACCTTGAGTCCTGTGTCCAGTTCTGGGCCCCTCAGTTTAGGAAGGATGTGGACTTGCTGGAATGTGCCCAGAGAAAAGCAACAAAGCTGGGGAGGGGTTTGGAGCACAAGCCCTATGAGGAGAGGCTGAGGGAGCTGGGGTTGCTTATCCTGGAGAAGAGGAGGCTCAGGGGTGACCTTCTTGCTGTCTACAACTCCCTGAAGGGAGGTTGTAGCCAGGTGGGGGCTGGTCTCTTCTCCCAGGCAACCAGCACCAGAACAAGAGGACACAGTCTCAGGCTGTGCCAGAGGAGGTTCAGACTGGATGTTAGGAAGAAGTTCTACAGAGAGAGAGTGATTGTCCATTGGAATGGGCTGCCCAGGGAGGTGATGGAGTCACCATCACTGGAGGTGTTTAGGAAGAGACTGGCTGGGGTGTTTGTTGCCATGGTTTAGTTGATTAGATATCATTGGATGATAGGTTGGACTCAATGATCTTGAAGCTCTCTTCCAACCTGTTTAATTCTCTTCTCTTCTCTTCTCTTCTCTTCTCTTCTCTTCTCTTCTCTTCTCTTCTCTTCTCTTCTCTTCTCTTCTCTTCTCTTCTCTTCTCTTCTCTTCTCTTCTCTTCTCTTCTCTTCTCTTCTCTTCTCTTCTCTTCTCTCTCTTCTCTCCTATTCTATGCCATCCTAAACATAAAAGTTCCATCTAAACCTGAGGAGGAGCTTCTTTCATTTAAGGATGATGGGGCACCGGAAGAGGCTGCCCAGAGAAGTGGTGGAGTCTTCATCTCTGGAGATGTTCAAAACCTGCTTGGACATATTCCTGTGAAACTTTCTCTACCTTGGCAAGGGGGTTGGACTGAATGATCTCCAGAGGCCCCTTCCAACCCATGCTATTCTGTGATTCCATGATTCTGTGAATGCTAATCCTGATCCTTAGGCTTCAGCAGTCAGAGCACTGAATAACAGGAGTCTGTCCACTTACCTTTGGGACGGATGGCTGCTCTAGCTTTGTTTGTCACAGCGATTAGGTATTCAGCACCAGTAACAGCTGCTTCTGTAGGAATGCCAGATTAAGACAAATAATGCAGACTTAGTGCTCCTTACATGGACTGCATGGGCTGACCCTGCTGCAATATGCACACCCACAAATCTTCTCAGCTCATTACCTCATTGAATACAGCTGCTTATTGCTAAGGACAGGAGCTGGGTGATACCTCAACAGAATTTGAGCATGACATGCTAAGTCAGAGCTGGAAATAGTTGATTGAGAGCTCTGAGTTTGGCCTGGAAGGACCTTATCAGAAAAATGCAGCCTGAAAAAGAACACATGGCAGCCCAGATGAATAGGACCCTTGGCTTTGCAAAGGAGGGTGCACAGCTTTCCTATCATTAAGACATCCTTCATTATTTCTGTACTTTCCCGTTCTTTGCTAACACCCCTTTAGTATTTTATCTTCTCTCTTTCTCTGTACAGCCAGTTCTGGGTTAAGAAGGTGGGAGTAAGCATTGTGTAAATAAAGTTTGTTGTTTTCCTTTGAAGTATGTGGGAAGGCTTTGAAAACACAACTGTAGCTGCTCCTAATAATCTCAACTTTCTGCTCTATTTCTCTGGTTAACCTTGCTGACTCAAAACAACAAAAAGCATGGCCTGAAGGAAATAGTGCTCACTGCTTTCTTCACTTTTCAATGGCATTTTACAGGAGACCTCTCCTCTCCTCTCCTCTCCTCTCCCTCTCCTCTCCTCTCCTCTCCTCTCCTCTCCTCTCTCCTCTCCTCTCCTCTCCTCTCCTCTCCTCTCCTCTCCTCTCCTCTCCTCTCCTCTCCTCTCCTCTCCTCTCCTCTCCTCTCCTCTCCTCTCCGAACCTCTCCTCTCCGAACCTCTCCTCTCCGAACCTCTCCTCTCCTCTCCGAACCTCTCCTCTCCTCCCCGAACCTCTCCTCTCCGAACCTCTCCTCTCCGAACCTCTCCGAACCTCTCCTCTCCGAACCTCTCCTCTCCGAACCGAACCTCTCCTCTCCGAACCTCTCCTCTCCTCACCTCCCCGAACCTCTCCTCTCCGAACCTCTCCTCTCCGAACCTCTCCTCTCCGAACCTCTCCTCTCCTCTCCGAACCTCTCCTCTCCGAACCTCTCCTCTCTGAACCTCTCCTCTCCGAACCTCTCCTCTCCGAACCTCTCCTCTCCTCTCCGAACCTCTCCTCTCCGAACCTCTCCTCTCCGAACCTCTCCTCTCCTCTCCGAACCTCTCCTCTCCCGAACCTCTCCGAACCGAACCAAACCGAACCTCTCCTCTCCTCTCCAAACCTCTCCTCTCCGAACCTCCCCGAACCTCTCCTCTCCTCTCCCAACCTCTCCCCCTTCGAACCTCTCTGAACCTCTCCCCCTCTTCTCTCCATTCCCCTCTCCATTCCTCTCTTTCTGTGTGGATTCCCATTGAGACTACATGGCTCTTACCAACCTCCTTCCCCAGTCTTGGCACAGGAAAGGTGACTGCCTTCCCCAGGTCATAACAAGAAGGAAGACTCAGTGAGGGGGCCCCCGAGATGCCGGCAGTAAACAAGTCAACACAGAGATGTTTTCTTCCCAGAAGATGCTGGGAGAGAGATCTTCTCTCACATGTGTGCCCTAGAAAGAGAGACAAGAAGTGATCTATTAGGTCACCACTCTGCCTGTCAGTAAGAGTGCACAAGTTTCTCTTTCATATTGTTTTGCAATCAGCTCAAGAGGTCACTCTTGATTCAAGCAAACTTTCTTCCCTCCACACTTTTTTCCCTCTGCCCCTAGCTGCATTTCCAAACTAATTGACTGGAAAAGGAAGCAGTGGCAACTTCACATCAAGGCAGGCTCTTGCCAAGCTTTGCTAATACCTGCTTAGAGGAAGTGAGTGAAATCTTCCAAGGTCACTTGATGGATAGCTGATACCCTTCCTGATGCAGTACTCCTGTGCAAGGGTTTTCATCCCTCATCTGGGCCCAAAGCACTGTTGTTTGCTTGCCAGCCTCCAACACTTTTCTCAGGAGGGTTTTACACATGCAAGTCCATGTCCTGAGAGACAATGATGCCATGACTGCAAGGCACAGATATTGCTTCTGCTGTGGTACAAATCCTGAGTGCGAAAAATGTGATGGAGAGGACTTTTTGTCACGCTGTGACACCACCATACCATATAGCAGGCTGAAAATGGGAAAGACCTACAGCTGGGAGATGTCACTGCCAAGAAAGCCTGTCCCATGGGTAGAGCAATAGTGTTTATTGTGACCAAGTCAGCAGAATTCATCACCCACCCACCCACCAAAATGCAATATCACCACCACCTGCCTCTGTGTCACCTTTAAGAAAGTTTCTAGCTCTTCAGGGGCAGATGAAGAAAAAGATGTGTTTTTTCTTGATAAACCTCATCCTTTCCATCATAGGTATGACAAAGGGAGAGAGGAAGAACTGTGTAAGGAGGCCCCTCAAACATAATTGAAGCACCGGACTAATTTGGCTTGTCTTTATTGCAGGCCAGAGCCGGGCACTAGGCGGACCCACGACGGATGAAGATGAGTAACTACATAATGAGGTTAAAATATTCATTAAGCTAATTGCATGTTAATTAAGTAAGGAATGCTATTAGGGATCCATTGAGCTCCATCTGTGTGTGCAAACAGGACTGAGAATAATCACACCAGAAAACAGGAGAGAAAATGGTGACAGCTCTGGGGCTCCTGTCATGCAAGACTCAGGGCGAGAAGGGCCGACCAGTGGTGACAGCTCTGGGTTCTGAGGGAGCTGGCAGCTGTGAAAAGGAGGGTGATCTCATGACAGGAGACGGGGCTGGCAGAGAGGAACTCTAGGTGCTGCTGAGAGCAATCACATTGTGAATGGGCATAATATTTCCCCACACTCCATCTACAGATATCTAAAACAAGAACTACCCCAGGCAGTGCCACAGGCTGGGGTCAGAGTGGCTGGAGAGCAGCCAGGCAGAAAGGGACCTGGGGGTACTGGTCGATGGTAGGCTGAACATGAGCCTGCAGTGTGCCCAGGTGGCCAAGAAGGCAAATGGCATCCTGGCCTGCATCAGGAACAGTGTGGCCAGCAGGAGCAGGGAAGTCATTGTGCCCCTGGACTCAGCACTGGTTGGGCCACACCTTGAGACTTGTGTCCAGTTCTGGGCCCCTCAGTTTAGGAAAGATGTTGACTTGCTGGAACGTGTCCAGAGAAAGGCAACAAAGCTGGGGAGGGGTTTGGAACACAAGCCCTATGAAGAGAGGTTGGGGGAGTTGGGGTTGCTTATCCTGGAGAAGAGGAGGCTCAGGGGAGACCTTCTTGCTCTCTACAACTACCTGAAGGGAGGTTGTAGCCAGGTGGGGGTTGGTGTTTTCTCCCAGGCAGTCAGCACCAGAACAAGAGGACACAGTCTCAAGCTGTGCCAGGAGAGGTTTAGGCTGGATGTTAGGAAGAAGTTCTACAGAGAGAGTGATTGCCCATTGGAATGGGCTGCCCAGGGAGGTGGTGGAGTTGCCATCACTGGTGGTGTTCAGGAGGAGACTTGATAGGTTGCTTGGTTGCAGGGTTTAGTTGATTAGGTGGTGCTGGATGATGGGTTGGACGTGATGATCTTGAAGGTCTCTTCCAACCTGTTCTGTTCTGTTCTATTCTATTCTATTCTATTCTATTCTATTCTATTCTATTCTATTCTATTCTATTCTATTCTATTCTATTCTATTCTATTCTATCTATAGTCAGCTGCCCAAAGGAGAAAATTTGTGAGTAAACTCAAGAAAGGGCCTAGCCACACTTACCTTCCCTATGGTATTGATTGATTTTACCAGAATTACTTGCAGGGACAGAGATCCCTCCCCCAGAAAGCACTGCAGGACTCAAGTCAGTGGGCTGTGAGGCACTGCTAAGGTCCATTTCTGAAACTGCCCTACAAGAAGGCTAAAAATAAGGAGGTAGAAAAAAATTAGTCTTCCATTTAAACTTCCCCTGTCAGCACCACAGAAGACAGTTTCTAATAAATACCTCTACAAAAAAAGAAAGGGGGGGGGGGGAGAAAATTCCATCTGACATAATTATGGCCAGAGCTCCATAAGGAAAATGCCTACATATTTCATGTTTGAATTCATTAATAATGGAAGGCATGGATTAAATTATGTAACTGCCACCTTTAAGTTAACTAATATTTTCAGCAGAAGGAAAAGGAGATGGGACAACTCCATAACCAACACGTTTATTCCAGCACATGAATAATTCAGGCAAATAATACAACAGCCTTTCGAAGGGGAGAACGGTCGGCGAGGAGGTTGGGCTAGACAGGGCTTGAACCACTTGGGGAGATTTGAAGGACTGGGAGAATAATTCATATTCAATCATTCATTTGATTAATTTCTCCTTTCTTCCAGGCCATTAATGGGCAGATTGTTCTTTTCACAAATGCACTTACAGTTTGAAGTTACTGGAATAAATCTGCTCCGTGGTTCCCCTTGAGTAGCCAGTTTCGTACAAGGAGTCACTGCACAAGCTGGAAACAGATTCGGATGGGGAGGTGATCTCCCAGCGGGTTTCGGATCTCAGACTGACTCCCCAAGCACTTTTTGTTATGAATCTAAATTTAACATCTCCTCACCTTCCTGCAACAACTGATTAAAGTTTCTGCTTCCCCAGGTAAGATCTGCCAGCTCACCCTGCTCATCCTGCGTGGGCATAAAGCAGAGGGCAAAACTGGAGTGAACATGAATGAAGCAGATTCATTAAAAGCTGTGGGCCATTATTCATGAAAAATTAGTTTTTGTGTCAGCTTGTCCGCAGTGAAGCTGGCATTAATCCAAAGTACCTTTCTGATGAGTGGGAAGGATAAGAACTGCCTAAGTAATTCATATTTCTGTGGTGAAACCTGACAGATGATGCTTTATCCAGGGGCTGATTACTGTCATGGGTAAACCAGCCCCAGAGCCTCCCAGAAACACTGCAGCTCATGGAAGATGCCCAGGAAAACTGGCGCAGCCATTCCTACAGGCTCCCAGATAAAACCATCTGTAAAAGCTAACCAGATTTCTCTGAGTGGCTGGAGCTGCTGGCAAGACCTCGGCGTGGGTCTTGGGATGCTGATCCCTGTGTAACAGCAGAGCTCTGGTGCCCAGAAACCATCCCTGTGACTGACTCAGCAGGAAGCCTCAATCCTGATAATTTTATGGCTCTTAGAGGCCTGTACATAATGATTTTTGTCTGGGGAGCCTGCCCGTTTCCAGGTAGATAAACGCCTGTGTAGCAAAAACAGAAGCCCTGTTTGGCACTGAAGTGCCTGCCAAGCCAGGGAGCTCGGCAGGCAGCCTCAGGGCTGGGTTCAGTCTCCACTCCACATCTAGAGAAGACTGTTTTGCAGCAAAAGGGGCAGACAACAAAAGAAACACAAATACAAGTTGCCTCTGCTCCGTGGGTAGTAGGAGCAAGCGAAGGACACCCGTCTCCAAGGATGCTAATTAATTCTGCACCACATTACCTTCATGTAAAGAAAAATCAGAAATAATAAAAATCTCTGCCAACATTTGTGGTTGGTTTGAAGCAAGTGAAATCCAAGGAGTTGATATGTGCATGCGAAGGAGAGGAGGAACATGAATGAGTGAGAGCAGGCAAGACTGTTATTTTATCTGAACTGCTTTATGGGCTAGATGACCTAATAAGTCTTCTCCATCTCTGATTTCTCTGCTTCACCTATCCCTAGTTTACCATTAAGGAATCACTTATGCAAATTCAATTAAGTATTTAACATTTTCCTTCCTGTAGCTCCCTGCCTCACTGACTCTTTATCCTATTCCAAATCTCGTCTGACAACACTTCTTACCACTCTGGCTCCCTTTTCTTTGCCCTCAGACTATTAATTCAGTAACTGTGTGACTTAATCCACTGAAATATTTTGGACTTTCATCTTCTCACAAAGGAGAGACACAAAAAAAAAGCTGTAGCATGCCCCAATAGCAAAGCCCAGAAAACAGCTGCTGAGTGCACTGCAAGAGCATAGCCCACTGGCCTGGCAGCTCTGGTGACCCCAGTCCAACATTATAGAAGGGCAGGAATGAAAACGAGATGCTTCTTTCCATTGTTTATGCTCACTTACAAGGTGTGCCATATGGGACTGAGTTCAGCAGGGTGCATTTGTGAGCTTAGGATGGGAGGATGCAGGCTATGCTGTGGACCAGAGGAGGGGAAGAGATATGCATGAGTTGTTCAGGCTGGAATAGCAAAAGGTGAATGGGTTGCAGGATGTCCAGCAGTGATGTGTATATGCTGTGCAGTCCTGGACAAGAATTACCACTCTTCTGGGCTTTGAGAATGAAATTATAAGTGTTTAGCACCTTGCATTTTATCTTCCTGTTATTTCTACCACCAGTCTTCTGGATTTTTGCTCTCCCTGGTATATGCTAGTCTCCCTTCTCACATACAGACTAATGCAATTGTATGTAAACTTGCTCAAGTTGAAAAGTGATGTTCTAGAAAGGCTCAGGAGCAAGTCCCAGTTAAGTGCATAATTATACAGTACTTGGAGTAATTTTCCTTTTCCCCTGAAAATGCACATTGGCTCTGATTTTCCTATCTGCAGATTGTAAGCTCATAATTAGCAGTAAATTACTCACACAAGTGACAAATTCAGTGCTTTCAAGTAAACAGACAGAATACCCACGGTTTGCAAATTGCCTCTTGGTGCCACAGCCACCTGGCTTTTCCTGTTCCCATCTATCCCACTTGTGAGAGGGGTAGATGGATCAGATAACGTCTCTTCAAGGAGCTTGGATTATGATATCAATTACTGAGCTACCACAAAAAGCTATAAAAAGCAACTGCTGAGCTAATGCTGGCCAGTCCCTGAGGATCGTGTGGCTTGGCTGGGTGTAAGAAGGAGAGCATGTGGCAGAGGCCCCCTCAGGAGCAAAGGTTCTCCCTGCAGCCGTGCCCCAGACTGCCTACCCAGAGCATCTGAGGACATCAATAAGCCCTTGGCATAAGAACTGTAGAGGATATATCCACCCCTTTTAAGGAAAAGGAAGCACTATGAAGTAACACATGATCTGGGAAGCACTGGAGGAAGGTGATCTCGCTGAGCTATTGGGGAGCAAGGGTTAGAGAAAGCACTGAGGGTGGAACGAGCTTCTTAAAATCCATTCTGGTCTTGGGTGGTGCTGCATGATGAAGCAACACTGGTACACTTCACGTTGATCACAGTTAAACACACATTTGAACTGTACTCATAGCCAGATGTCTCGATGGGGGGATAGCCCAGACAGAGTGAGTGGACTTCAGGGCAAACAAGCCGATGATTTCCAGTATTAAGAGCCATCATCTGAGAAATAGCTCTCGGAAGAAGCCCCAGGGATGGGTGCAGCTGGATGGAAAATCATCTATCCTGACTGGGCATCTGTCTGAGGCTCAGAGAATGGCAACAGGCCCACTCATCTGGTTAATGAGCAATATGTTTTCAGGGATCTGACCTGACAGTCATCGGTATCTCTACCACATATCAAGAAGGTGTCGCAGAAAAAAATTACCACAGCAATTATCAGAGAGGCAGAGATGACAACAGAAAAGAAGTAACTCCTGGGGTCAAAAGGTAACAGCTTGGCAAAGTGTAATTACAAAGGGGGATCACTGGAACGTGTGGTTAGGGACAGGAAAAAAACGAGGCGGGAAGATTCTGGGTGAGGGAGGTAGGTTGGATCTAGAGTCACCGCCAAGAACCAGTACGTGCGGTGGCAGGGTAAGCTCCGTTCCCTGAACTGGGACACTGTCATGGATGCTGCTGTGACAATGTGGGCATAAGCAAAGGCAAAAATAATCCTACCCTAGTTTCAGCTTCATTGGAAATTCAGGCAGGAAACCACTTAATCTACTCAGCAAGCAGAAAAATACAAAAGGGGAAAGGAAAAGCATTAAAAGCGGAATTAAAACAGAAATAAATAAAAGGTGGAGATTACATGAAAAAAAATAATTAAACTGGAGGTTGCAGTTGGTCTGGTATCATAATCCCTTCATTATTACATATTAATATGTAAGGGATGTTTTCAGGGAAAAGATAGATTAATCTAGGCCACCCATGCAAATAGAGGCAATTCTTTCCTAGAAAGGGACCTGGGGGCACTGATTGACAGCCAGCTGAACATGAGCCTGCAGTGTGCCCAGGTGGCCAAGAGGGCCAATGGCATCCTGGCCTGCATCACAATTAGTGTGGCCAGCAGGAGCAGGGAAGTCATTGTGCCCCTGGACTCAGCACTGGTTAGGTCACACCTTGAGTCCTGTGTCCAGTTCCGGACCCCTCAATTTAAGAAGGACATTGAGAATCTTGAACGTGTCCAGAGAAGGGCAACGAGGCTGGGGAGAGGCCTTGAGCACAACCCCTATGAGGAGAGGCTGAGGGAGCTGGGGTTGCTTAGCCTGGAGAAGAGGGAGCTCAGAGTAGACTTTATTGCTCTCTACAACTACCTGAAAGGAGGTTGTAGCCAGGTGGGGGTTGGTCTCTTCTCCCAGGCAACCTGCACCAGACTAAGAGGACACAGTCTCAAGCTGTGCCAGGGGAAGTTTAGGTTTGAGGTGAGGAGTAAGTTCTTCACAGAGAGAGTTGTTAGCCATTGGAATGTGCTGCCCAGGGAGGTGGTGGATTCACTGTCCCTGAAGGTGTTCAAGAGGGCATTGGATGTGGCACTTGGTGCCATGGTTTAGTAGTCATGAGGTGTTGGGTGACAGGTTGGACTTGATGATCTTTGAAGGTCTTTTCCAACCTTATTGATTCTATGATCCTATGTGTAGTACCATGTGAGTACATATGACAGGGGGCTGATCACAGAAGCATTTCACATAGAACATACATTTTTAAAGGTGGGCTGAAATGTTCATATATATATATGTGTGTGTGTGTGTGTGTGTGTGTGTGTGAACACTGCTTTAGTCCTTGAATAATAGCACTTCACGCTTTTGTGACAACTTCCTTCTGAAGGACTCAAAGGACTTTACAAAAATGAATGAATTAAGTTTCTCCATCCCACTGTGAGGAAGATAACTACTTTTACCTTATTATACAAAGGGCAGGAGGGAAAACAGCAAGACAGAATAGTTAAGCAATTTGACAGAAGTCATACAGTACATCTGATGGTCTGAATGAATTTAAGAACGAAGTCACTAACTTGCTACAAACAGTAGAGCCTGACTGATACCAGCTCTAGGGAGAATCAGGGGAGTGCAGATGTTGCAGCAGCCCTCTGAAATAGGTGTTTGGGAAAGCAGAGCAGGGAATGTTGGTTACCCACGACAAAAACAAGACTGGAATAACAAAATATCTGGAAGTTGCAGATATAACAGGGACGCTGGAAGGGCATCTGCAAAACCACTTCAATCTATTAGCACTCTTTGAGTGTGTCAGCAAATATGAGACAAATGAACATTGTCTGCCTGTTTTCACTTGGATTTTTAAAACATTCTTGACAGGACCCAAACAAAAGAGTAGGCAATCAGGTATTCTGTTAATGAGAACATCATGCCATGGCAAGCAGACAAGCTGGCTAAGTGTCTGGGGAGAAAAAAAAATACCCATGCAATTTACCATCAAGTTTGCCATTTCTAATAGGGCAAAGTATTAGTATCAGCATGCACCTAGCTCTTAGAAAGATCTATGTTGATGTATAAGTCCAAGTGCCAGGTGCTGCACTGTGGCCACAACAGCCCCATGCAATGCTACAGGCTGGGGTCAAAGTGGCTGAAGAGCAGCCAGGCAGAAAGGGACCTGGGGGTACTGATTGACAGCTGGCTGAACATGAGCTAGCAGTGTGCCCAGGTGGCCAAGAGGGCCAATGGCATCCTGGCCTGCATCACAATTAGTGTGGCCAGCAGGAGCAGGGAAGTCATTGTGCCCCTGGACTCAGCACTGGTTAGGTCACACCTTGACTCCTGTGTTCAGTTCTGGGCCCCTCAATTTGAGAAGGACATTGAGACTCTTGAACGTGTCCAGAGAAGGGCAACGAGGCTGGGGAGAGGCCTTGAGCACAAGCCCTGTGAGGAGAGGCTGAGGGAGCTGGGGTTGTTTAGCCTGGAGAGGGGGAGGCTCAGGGTTAGACACCTTCTTGCTGTCTACAACTACCTGAAGGGAGGTTGTAGCCAGGTGGGGCTTGGTCTCTTCTCCCAGGCAACGAGCACCAGAACAAGAGGACACAGTCTTGAACTGCACCAGGGGAAGTTTAGGCTCAAGGTGAGGAGAAAGTTCTTCCCAGAGAGAGTTGTTAGCCATTGGAATGTGCTGCCCAGGAAGGTGGTGGAGTCACCATCCCAGGAGGTGTTCAAGAGGGGATTGGACGTGGCACTTTGTGCCATGGTTTAGTAGTCATGAGATGTTGGGTGACAGGTTGGACTTGATGATCTTTGAGGTCTTTTCCAACCTTATTGATTCTATGATTCTCCGATTTGCAGATTAATGGAGAATGGTGGCACAGGCTAATAGTCAGTAAGGCAGTGACACCTGCAAATGGTAAATATTCTTTGTGGGACCTAGAGAGAAAAAGATGTGAGGAATCAAACAAGAACAGTGTATAGTTTCTGGGTTAGAAGGATTAATTTGAAGCATCAGCATGTGTTCCCAGGTTTAAAATGAGAAAAGTTTGATGTCCTACTAGGCTGCAGTGGTGGGTTGGATTGGTTGATGGGTTGGACGCGATGATCTTGAAGGTCTCTTCCAACCTGGTGTATTGTATTGTATTGTATTGTATTGTATTGTATTGTATTGTATCCTTGTAGCATTGTGCTCCTCTGCAGTTTGACAGCATTCTCCATTTGCTGGAACATGAATAGTGAGTAGAGTGAAGTTTCTTACTGAAAATAGTGTGAGATCAGTATGTAAGTTCGTTATGTCCAGAACATTGTCTTCAGTCCTGTATTCAAAGAAAATTAGAGCAGAAGTTGTCTACACAATCATTTCAAGGCATAGCATGACTTCCATGTAGGAAGGAAATTAAATGGCAGGTGTATTTATTTTAGAAATCATATGAATAAAAGAGGCATGCAAAGTAGTTAGAGTAAACTATGCAGAAAAGCAAATTCAATGTTCTTATTTACCTTATCTTTCACATTTCCAGCTCCAAAGGCACATCTCATTAAACTGAGTGATAGGGAAAGTATTCCATCAAAGGGAATACTTTTCCTCAGGCAACCTCATTCACCCGTGGAAATCTCTTCTACAAGGTATCTCTGAGGTGCAGGGTGGAGAAGGATTCAAATAAGGAGATACATCTGGATATCAAAATTTTCCAGATTGATGATGGAAGCTAAGACACAAATGTGAATAGAAAATTTTTACAATTCAGCATGTAAACCAATCACTAATGAGGCTGCTAGGGAAGATATGTCCCTAAGCAATGCTTGTCCTTAACTGTCCAGGCACCAGAACAAGAGGACACAGTCTCAAGCTGTGCCAGGGGAAGTTTAGGCTCAAGGTGAGGAGAAAGTTCTTTACAGAGAGAGTTGTTAGCCATTGGAATGTGCTGCCCAGGGAGGTGGTGGAGTCACCATCCCTGGAGGTGTTCAAGAGAGGATTGGACATGGCACTTGGTGTCATGGTTTAGTCCTGAGGTCTGTGGTGACAGGTTGGACTTGATGATCTTTGAGGTCTCTTCCAACCTTGGTGATTCTGTGATTCCAAAGTGAGATCCTGTGAGCCTTCCTTCGTAGCTTCTGGTACCCAGCAGTATCAAAGACAAAGTACCAAACAAAGAGATAATTGGCCACATCAGGCATGACATTTCTTGTGTTCTTCAACCTTCTTCTCCCCCATTTCATTCTGTCCTCAGGGCCACCCTTCCTGTCATCAAGAGTGCATGGAAGTACCACTGAATCATGTAATATTTCTATTAGTGGGTTTTGGCTCTCTTAAGCAATTGGATTCATGGTGTCCAGCATCAGGCTCACTGCCAATTTTTACCTGACCTGGTCACAATTTTCCAAGCACTGTCAATGCCAGAGCGACAGCTGAGATAGAATTTTCAATGATGTTAATGAATAAAAGCTTAAGCTGTGCTTCCTGCACCTGGGCAGTGAAAGTGCATTTATAATTACTTGCCAAACAAGCCTCCTGGCTGCATTCTGTCTGCCCCAGGCAAGCAGTTAACTGAAGTTCTCTCCTTTTACCAAGATTATTTTTGAGTGAATACTTCTGCCAGTGAAAAGTATTGGATTGACAGCTCTGGAGACTGAAGTCCTCTATTATGTGACAGAAGTGACAAAATCTGTAACAACAGTTTTTATTAGGTCACCTAGTTCATCCCTCTGTCAACAGAAGATTGTTCTGTATAATATATTCTGGAGTGATTCCTTCCCCCATTCTACTCTCCACTCTTAAACAGAAAACCCAAGGTCTTGTCCATTTTTTGTTGCACAGCGCTGCTCCACACACCCTCCACACCCTCTCCCATACTGACAATGCAGGGGGAAAAACCCTCTGTGTGTGTGAGTGTGAAGACATGCATGAGCATCTTCCTGTCTCCCAGAGGACATCAGAGAAGGGATAACAAGAAAGTTTGGAATCTGTAGGGAAGAAACTGAGAAAATGTTAGATAGCAATTTCTGTGTTCCAATATTTTTGTTCCATGATGCCTCCTGAAAGAAGCCTTCAGAACAAATAGTTGTCTACAGCTACCTGAAGGGAGGATGTAGCCAGGTGGGGGTTGGTCTCTTCTCCCAGGCAACCAGCACCAGAACAAGAGGACACAGTCTCAAGCTGCACTGGGGGAGGTTTTGGCTGGATGTTAGGAAGAAGTTCTACACAGAGAGAGTGATTGCCCATCAGAATGTGCTGCCCAGGGAGGTGGTGGAGTCACCATTACTGGAGGTGTTTAAGAGGAGACTGGATGAGGCACTTGGTGCTGTGATTTAGTTGATTAGACAGTGTTGGACCATAGCTTGGACTTGATGATCTCAAAGGTCTTTTCCAACCTATTCTATGCTATGCTATGCTATGCTATGCTATGCTATGCTATGCTATGCTATGCTATGCTATGCTATGCTATTCTAAACTGAGAAAATGTTAGATAGCAATTTCTGTGTTCCAAAGCTTTTGTCCCAAGGTGCCTCCTGAAAGAAGCCTTCAGAACAAATAATGTCATTTCCCTTGCCCTGACGCTGATACACTATTGGTATTGTTTGCATGCTCACCACCTTTTTAACAACAAAGCACCCCAAGAACTCATTGTGGCAAATTCACCTGTTTAAAAAGTGAGAAATGAGGCACAAAGGGATAAAGTGACTTGTCCAAGCTCCCAGCGAGGCTAGATTCCTCCCTACTTTTTAGCTCAATCCTTTAAAGCCTCTCAGGGGATTGGTTCAGTAAAATTCAACTATCAATGAGTCTTTGTCCATGACAGGATAATGGGCCCATACTAATGTAGTAGGAGCAGAGGAGCAGTCCAAACCCAGAAATGCATGGATTTCTAGGAATCCCTATCTCCTCTTATCTCCTCCTCCTCTTGCATATTGCCTGAGCACGGGATTTATTGCCTCGGTGTTGTAGCATGATAGTATTTACTTCAGAACAGGTCCTTTGACTGTGCCAAAGCTAAAACAACAAACAGATGAAAATTGGAGCCTGCTTAGCCTCATGAGAAGAGCTCTGACAGCTCTTGCTATTAGTATGTGAATGAGACTGGGAGCAGAGTCTACACTAGGGATGACCAGTTTAGAGAGATGCATTTTATCTCTGTTCTGAAATCTTGTGTTTGCAAATCATTCCAACAGCCAGCAGCAACTACCAGACACCCTTCCTTATCAAACTCCCTTCCTGCTACCAGCTCTCACACTAGAACATACCTAGACTAGACAGCATCCTCCAGAAAGGCACCCTCCTGAAGCCCTTCAGCTTTGAAAGAACACTATATTAGTATATAAAAAGGCCAAGACTACTGTCATAGGTATGATCCAGTTTGATTAGCATTTGGATTCCTTCCATTTACAATAGAATACAATACAATACACCAGGTTGGAAGAGACCTTCAAGATCATCGCGTCCAACCCATCAACCAATCCAACCCACCTAAACAACTAAACCATGGCACCAAGCACCCCATCAAGTCTCCTCCTGAGCACCTCCAATGAAGGTGACTCCACCACCTCCACGGGCAGCTGATTCCAATGGCCAATCACTCTCTCTGTATAGAACTTCTTCCTAACATCCAGCCTAAACCTCCCCTGGCACAGCCTGAGACTGTGTCCTCTTGTTCTGGTACTGGCTGCCTGGGAGAAGAGACCAACCTCTGCCTGTCTACAACCTCCCTTCAGGTAGTTGTAGAGAGCAATAAGGTCACCCCTGAGTCTCCTCCAGGCTAAGCAATATCAGCTCCCTCAGCCTCTCCTCATAGGGCTTGTGTTCCAAACCCCTCACCAACTTTGTTGCCCTTCTCTGGACACGTTCCAGCAACTCAACATCCTTCCTAAACTGAGGGGCCCAGAACTGGACACAGTACTCAAGGTGTGGCCTAACCAGTGCAGCGTACAGAAGCAGAATGACCTCCCTGCTGATTTGATTGGTTTTATAAAAGAACCTTAGCTGGCTAGTGTCAGACATTAACTGGATATGCTCAGCAGGTGAATTACAACTGACATTTCATTGCTGTGATAGTGCACATGGGTGGATCATAGACTGTGTGCTCAAAATCACAGGGCATCTTCTATTCTCACCCAAGAGAGCATATGTCCATCATACAGTGCAGCTTATGCAGAAATTTCCAGGCTTGCATGTCATGACTTAGCAGTGGTTTTGAAGGCACAGGAGTTGCACTGTGTGGTGCTGGCTCCAGGGAGCTGATCCTGGTGGGAGCAGTCTGCTGGCATTACTATGCCACTTCCACGACCTGAGCTAATGTTTCCATGCAGCACCCTGCTGTTGGGCTCACTCCGTGCTCCAGCACAGCAGTACTCTCTGCCATGTGGACATGCCCTGCGGTCGCATGCCAAAGTCATTTTGATGCTCACAGCTCATGCCATGGCAACTGTGCAGCATCCAGCTGCGGTTACTGGGAAGAAAAGGCTGATAACGGGAGGATGCAACTGGCAATCTGGAGGAGCCTGTGCAGGAAAAGGGTTGGTTCAAGAAAGTCAGAGCCTGAGCAGAGCTCAGAAAAGAGTCAGAGACTGAAGACAGCCTCTATGGGGATTCACTATGCAGATGAAAGATGCATACGTGGGCCAGATTCAGCAAAGAAACAGAGGGCAGTGGAAACGCACCTACCCTGACAAAGAATCGGCAAGGCGCTTCAAAGAAGGTGAGAATCTAGGTTGCAAGTACTGGTGGTGTCAGACGCCTGGCCCAAGCCTGGCCAGCTGGCCTCCTTCTGTCGGGTATCGTTACTTTGTGTTCGGCAGAACAAGGGCTGGCTGGTTATGCAAAGACACCTGGAGCCTGTCCCATCCTGGAACAGATACACCTGGCTCCCGGCCACCCTCACGCACCACAGAGCAGCCAAGGACAGGAGCTGTGAGGACCACCCTGGGATCTTGTCCACACCATACCCACAGCGCTCATCCAGGATCACACAACATTGTGCCCTGGCACAATTCGTGCCCTCTCTAAGTGAACAATTTCCAACAGAGTAACACAAGTGATTCATTCTGACAGTCTTTCACATGTAAATATTTTATATTCCTATTGAATATTTTGGGATGATTATGAATTCTTGATGTGATGAGGACCTTGCTATGTATGAGATGCAGGCAGCAGCAAGGACTCGGCAAGGAGGAAAAGCATCCAAGAATGAAAAATAAGATATCATTACAAACTACAAATTAGAGCTGGGATAACAACACAAGCACATAGCACTATTCCTTCCTCCTCTGTCTGGACACATGCAGAAACTGTCTGGAGCTCACAGAAGGAACTTTGCATGTGGATAGATGTGGAGTTGGCTTCCTCTCTCTCCCTCCCTTCCTTTCCCTCTTTCTCTTCTTATGATTTAGTTTTAGTTTCTTTATTCCTGTGGAAAGATCACAGAATCACAGAATCACCAAGGTTGGAAGAGACCTCAAAGATTATCAAGTCCAATCTGTCACCACAGACCCCATGACTAAACCATGGCACCAAGTGCCACAGCCAATCCCCTCTTGAACACCTCCTGGGATGGTGACTCCACCAACTCCCTGGGCAGCACATTCCACGGCAAACGACTCAGTGAAGAACTTTCACCTCACCTCGAGCCTAAACTTCCCCTGGTGCAGCTTGAGACTGTGTCCTCTTGTTCTGGGGCTGGTTGCCTGGGAGAAGAGACCAACCCCCTCCTGGCTACAACCTCCCTTCAGCTAGTTGTAGAGAGCAATAAGGTCTCCCCTGAGCCTCCTCCTCTCCAGGCTAAACAACCCCAGCTCCCTCAGCCTGTCCTCACAGGGCTTGTGCTCAAGGCCTCTCCCCAGCCTCATTGCCCTTCTCTGGACACGTTCAAGAGTCTCAATGCCCTTCTTAAACTGAGCAGCCCGGAACTGGACACAGGACTCAAGGTGTGGCCTAACCAGTGCTCAGCTGTCAATGAGCACCCCCAGGTCCCTTTCTATTTGGCTGCTCTCCAGCCACTCTGACCCCAGCCTGTAGCTCTGCATGGGGTTGCTGTGGCCAAAGTGCAGCACCCGGCACTTGAATTTGTTAAATGTCATCTTGTTGGACTCTGCCCATCTGTCCAGTCAGTCGAGGTCCCTCTGCAAGATGCAATACCAACAGCCCAAAGGATGCAAGACTGAAGTCACTCCAGAGTTTCTGCTGTTCAGCTAGGCTCCGTTTCTGCAGTGCACTTAGACTGTGAATCCATGGGATGATTCTAGACCAAAGTTGGAGAACCTCTACAAAATGTGAGAAGATCTGGACAAGGCAATCACTACTTTTATACCTCTGGTGCTGATAGTGGCAGTATGAGTTTCATGTAGGAGTACCAAAATGCCTCAGAATCAACAGGAAGGACCTTTGCTAGCTTGCAATGATCTCTCTGTAGCTCTCAGTGATTCAGTTTTCCAGGAGGACTTGCACACATGCAGGAGCAAAGGGGTGAAAAATGTTAAATTCCAGTCATGTTAGTAAAGAATTTCTCAGCAGAAACATATCCTCTTGATTTGGACTGGAATAACTAAAGCTATAAATTAAAACAAATGCTGTTTGCTCCTTTGCTTCCATATACAAACCTGGCTTCTCTTCTAGCAGTCCTTCCCATGAGCTAAGAAAGGGACATGTATTGCCAGTTGTTTTTATAGTGCCCTGACTGCCAATACAACATCAATGTCTGTGAGTAATCACAAACTGGCTGAGGCCTCACCTGCTGGCCCAGATCTAGAAGTCTGTGTGCCTAAGTTTATCCAAAGGGCACACAGCCTATGTTGTTGGTACATTGAGCAAGATTAGGAATAATGCTCTTTCCAAGGTTTCTCCAGGATCCTGGTTGTCTCTTGTCCCTGGTTCCAGTAATTGCATCTCCATAAAAATCCCATGACAGAAAAGCCATATTGCTATCTGCGGAGGAAGCAGTTCTCAGAAGCCTCTAGGGAAGAGCAAAGATACTTTTGCCTTATTTATGTGGCAACAGAAGAGAAAATAGCATTTTCCTTGGAAGAGTGGAAGCTGATTTGGACAGGTCTAAACTAAGAAGCTGACACAGAAAACGCTCAGCTCCCCCATGACCCGTCTTGCAGACCTGTCCACCTCTCTCTGCTCATGTGTCCCTAAGCAGTTGTCTGCAGTAGCAGGCCCCCATTACTGTCAGCTTAGCATGTTGTCTGTAAAGACAAATCATCCCACTGTGCATCAGCTCAGTGAGGGGAGTCCTCAGCTGAACAAGCGCAGATAAGGCTGGCACAAAGCACCCCGGTTATCTGGTCCCTGTTGTGCTGGCATGAAGTCCTCTACTGAGCGTTAGGGTTTCCACGTGTCCCCAGAGTGAGGTACAGTGACTTTGCTTGAAGTGCAATTTAAGATTGATGATTTCACAGGTTTTAAATCAACAGCAAGCATCCGGCTGGGCCCTTGATGGAAGCTATTAACTTAATGAAACTGAAAGGCTGTGAAGTCAGATAACAGACATTAGAGTCTTTATTTACCTAGAGATTTAAGGAGACTTTTCTGAGGTAGCCTGTGCCTTCTTTTTTTTTTTGAGAAGCATAAGCTTCCACCTAACAGCACCTTCCAGGCACATACACACGCACACTCAAGCTGCCAGGAGGGCAGAGTGTGCTGACAAGTGCTCATACCCTCTCAATGTTGGCTGACAAATGTCATTGTGGCACAAGGAGAAAGGCTTCTTTTAAAAGCTCAGGTTTTAGAATGGACTAGACTAGACTAGACTAGACTAGACTCGACTAGACTAGAATAGAATTAACCAGGTTGGAGAAGACCTTCAAAATCAAGTCCAACCTATCACCCAACACCATCTAATCAACTAAACCATAGCACCAAGCACCTCATCCAGTCTCTTCTTAAACACCTCCAGGGATGGTGACTCCACCACCTCCCTGGGCAGCACATTCCAATGGGCAATCACTCCTTCTGTGAAGAACTTCTTCCTAACATCCAGCCTAAAACTCCCCTGGCACAGCTTGAGACTGTGTCCTCTTGTTCTGTTGCTGGTTGCCTGGGAGAAGTTTAGGAAAGATGCTGAGTTGCTGGAACATGTCCAGAGAAGGGCAACAAAGCTGGGGAGGGGTCTGGAGCACAAGCCCTATGAGGAGAGGCTGAGGGAGCTGGGGTTGTTTAGCCTGGAGAAGAGGAGGCTCAGGGGAGACCTTATTGCTGCCTACAACTACCTGAAGGGAGGTTGTAGCCAGGTGGGGGTTGGTCTCTTCTCCCAGGCAACCAGCACCAGAACAAGAGGACACAGTCTCAAGCTGTGCCAGGGGAAGTTTAGGCTTGAGGTGAGGAGAAAGCTCTTCACAGAGAGAGTTGTTAGCCATTGGAATGTGCTGCCCAGGGAGCTGGTGGATTCACCATCCCAGGAGGTGTTCAAGAGGGGATTGGACGTGGCACTTGGTGCCGTGGTTTAGTAGTCATGAGGTGTTGGGTGACAGGTTGGACTTGATGATCTTCGAGGTCTTTTCCAACCTTATTGATTCTATGATTCTATGAAGATATTAAATAGCAAAATATATAAAAAATATGCATTTTGTTGCACACACAGGCAGCCCCCTCAAAATGACACAGCCAGATGATTAATGGATGTTCTTGACAGGATATATGCAAAGTCACTCAGCAAGTCAGCAGCAAGATTGAGGGCAGCTTCCAGTTCTCTTGACCACCGCCTGGCTGTGCTGGGCAGCAGACACTGCACCTTTCAATCACATGCTTCAAAATGATGAGGCAGAGCAGCTCTCCAGCTGAGTGAGCTGAGATTTAGTAGCAAGTGGGATCCCCCAGCTCCCACTTCACGGTTAACGCATATGGTGTCGCACGTGCATGCTGATTGTGTGCACAAATGTTGCCTGTTACAACTGCTATCTGAAGGAGTCTCTCTGATAAGCTCAAACCTTATGTTTTCTGCCTTTCCCCTGGTTCTACATACAGACACAGTGACAGGGCGTGTGGTGCTAATGCTCTGGTGCCTGCACACAAAGTGGGAGAGGCTCAGCCATCTGGTTCAGTGCACTCAGGAGGGAGTGGGGAGCAGCAGAGCAAGTGCCCAGCACATACAGCAATCCCCAGGCCTCTGCTCATACACAGGCAATGCTGCAGCCCACCCTGCATGGCATTGCAGCATCATTGGAGACACCAGGGAAAGAGCAAGGAGGACTGGAGTAGAGGATCGATGGCAAACAGATCTAGTGATGCCTCTCCCTGCTTCCCCCCCTCCCCCTCCCCCTTGTCTCCTCAGTGGTCAACTCAAGGAGGGGAGAGGGTATTCGGGGGAAAAAGATGTACCAGGTCCAAGGCCCTGCCATCACTGCAGGCACTGAAATTCCACCGGGCCATAAACCACAGAGATTTACCATGAGAGTTGTTAGGGCTATGGAGTAGCCTTTTACAAGACAGTAAGGTTGTCCTGCTCCTGAGGTAATTTGGAAGATGTGAACCACTGGTGCCTGGATGTGTTCATCGTTATGCCTCCTTTGTTCAAAAATACTCCATTGCTCGCTCGCTGAGTTGCAAGAGAGGAAATTCTTTATAGGTCACTCCCATCCTGGAAATCTCACTGCACAGTCTGGCATATCTTGCTCAAATGTACTTGGACTCCTCCCAGCACCAGACAGAAGGACTCTCAGAAGCATGTGACAGAGGATTTAAGTGGCAAAATAACTAAGGAGTATTAGGGAATTTATTTTGGCTAAATGACATGCGTTTCAATTTGCATGAAGCTGAGGACTACTCTGTTTAACCTCTTACAGAGATGATTTTTGTTTCTGCTCACCTAGATACAACCTTTTCTCTTTCTTTTTCCCAGAGAGAGTGCAGGCATCACTTTCTGAAAGAGTCTTTCTATTCAGTTCTCTTCTGGAAAAACCAAACCAAAACCAAAACACCAAGCAAACAAACAGCAAACAACAAAACCAACCAACCCAAACCTCCCCCCGCCAGAAAACAACCCAAACACAAAGAGCAGTTAAACTTTACCTTCTAAATCCTTTCCAGTTTCCAGTATTCTTCTTTTACTGATGTAATATCTCTTTGGATTTTCCTGTGGGCTGAGTGAACTAATTCAACCAGCACCAGAACAAGAGGACACAGTCTCAAGCTGCACCAGGGGAAGTTTAGGCTTGAGGTTAGGAAGAAATTCTTCACAGAGAGAGTTGTTGGCCATTGGAATGTGCTGCCCAGGGAGGTGGTGGAGTACCCATCCCTGGAGGTGGTCAAAAAGGGATTGGACATGGCACTTGGTGCCATGGTTTAGTTAGTCATGAGGTGTTGGGTGACAGGTTGGACTTGATGATCTCTGAGGTCTCTTCCAACCTTATTGATTCTATGATTCTAATTCATCTGCAGTGAAAGGACTGTATTTAAATTCCAGAATAATATTCTATCTGCAAAAAAAGTTGAAATCAAACATTGTATCTGAATTCTTGCTTGTGGGCACAGCAGAAACACTCACATATACATACAGAAAGGCAAGAAGTCATTGTTAGCATGATTGAAATTATAACAGCATGACCCAGGAATAATACTCCAGGCTGGGCAGTGACTGGCTGGAGAGCAGCCCTGAGGAGAGAGACTTGGGGGTGCTGGTGGACGAGAAGCTCAACAGGAGCTCTCAATGTGCACTTGCAGCCCAGAAAGCCAATCAGATCCTGGGCTGCATCAGGAGAAGTGTGACCAGCAGGTCAAGGGAGGTGATTCTCCCCCTCTACTCAGCTCTGCTGAGACCCCACCTGGAGTATTGCCTCCAGTTCTGGAGCCCCTATTACAGGAGGGATGTGGACGTGCTGGAGCTTGTCCAGAGAAGGGCCATGAGGATGATCAGAGGGCTGGAGCACCTCTCCTATGAGGACAGACTGAAGGAGTTGGGGCTGTTCAGTGTGGAGAAGAGAAGGCTCCGAGGTGACCTCATTGTGGCTTTCCAGTATCTGAAGGGGGCCTACAGGAAGGCTGGGGAGGGACTTCTCAGGATCTCAGGTAGTGATAGGACTAGGGGGAATGGAATGAAGCTGGAAATGGGGAGATTCAGGCTAGATGTGAGGAAGAAGTTCTTCACCATGAGAGTAGTGAAGCCCTGGAATGGGTTATCCAGGGAGGTGGTTGAGGCCCCATCAATGGAGGTAGAATAGAATAGAATAGAATTACCAAGGTTGGAAGAGACCTTGAAGATCATCGAGTCCAACCTGTAACCATAACTTCACAACTAGACCATGGCACCAAGTGCCACATCCAGTCCCCTCCTGAACGCCTCCAGGGACGGAGACGCAACCACCTCCCCGGGCAGCACATTCCAATGACGAATCACTCTCTCGGTGAAGAACTTTCTCCTCACCTCCAGCCCAAACTTCCCCTGGTGCAGCTTGAGACTGTGTCCCCTTGTTCTGGTGCTGGTTGCTAGGGAGAAGAGGCCAACCCCCTCCTGGCTACAACCACCCTTCAGGTAGTTGTAGAGAGCAATGAGGTCACCCCTGAGCCTCCTCCTCTCCAGGCTAAACAACCCCAGCTCCCTCAGCCTCTCCTCATAGGGCTTGTGCTCAAGGCCTCTCCCCAGCCTTGTTGCCCTTCTCTGGACATGTTCAAGTGTCTCGATGTCCTTCTTAAACTGAGGGGCCCAGAACTGGACACAGGACTCAAGGTGCGGCCTAACCAAAGCAGAGTACAGGGGCACAATGACCTCCCTGCTCCTGCTGGCCACACTATTCCTAATGCAGGCCAGGATGCGGTTGGCCCTCCTGGCTGCCTGGGCACACTGCTGGCTCATGTTCACCTTCCCATCAACCAGCACCCCCAGGTCCCTCTCTGCCTGGCCGCTCTCCAGCCACTCTGACCCCAGCCTGTAGCGCTGCCTGGGGTTGTTGTGGCCAATGTGCAGAATCCGGCACTTGGATGTGTTAAATCTCATGCCATTGGACTCTGCCCATCTGTCCAGCCTGTCGAGGTCCCTCTGCAAAGCCTCTCTGCCCTTCAGCAAATCAACTGCTGCCCCCAGTTTGGTGTCATCTGCAAATTTACTGATGATGGACTCAATGCCCTCATCCAGATCATCAATAAAGATGTTGAAAAGCATGGGGCCCAGCACTGATCCTTGGGGCACACCACTAGTGCCTGGCTGCCAGCTGGATGTGGCGCCATTCACCACCACTCTCTGGGCTCAGCCCTCCAGCCAGTTCCTAACCCAACGCAGTGTGCTCCTGTCCAAGCCATGGGCTGCCAGCTTGGCCAGGAGTTTGCTGTGGGGGACTGTGTCAAAGGCCTTGCTGAGGTCCAGGTAGACCACATCCACAGGCCTCCCCACATCCACCAGGCGGGTCACCTGATCATAGAAGGAGATCAGGTTGGTCAGGCAGGACCTGCCCCTCCTAAATCCATGCTGGCTAGGCCTGAGCCCCTGGCCATCCTGTAAGTGCTGTGTGATCGCACTCGAGATGAGCCGCTCCATAATCTTGCCTGGCACTGAGGTCAGGCTGACAGGCCTATAATTCCCCGGCTCTTCCAACTGTCCCTTCTTATGGATGGGCACCACGTTGGCCAGCTTCCAGTCTTCTGGGACCTCTCCAGTGAGCCAGGACTGCTGAAAAATGATGGAGAGCGGCCTGGACAGCTCATCCGCCAGCTCCCTCAGCACCCTAGGATGGATCCCATCCGGTCCCATGGACTTGTGGGGGTCCAAGCGGCTGAGAAGATCTCTAACTATCCCATCCTGGAACAGGGGAAAACTATGCTGCTCCCTGGCTCCTTCTGCCAGCTCTGCAGGCCAGCTGTCTGGAAGCCGTTCTGTCCTGCTAGTAAAAATTGAGGTAAAGAAGGTGTTAAGCACCTCTGCCTTTTCCTCATCCTTTGTTACAATATTCCCCTCCATGCCCACCAAGGAGTGGAGCTTCTCCTTGCCCTTCCTCTTGCTATTAATATATTTATAGAAGGACTTTTGTTGTCCTTCACAGCAGAGGCCAGTCTGAGCTCCAAATGTGCTTTTGCCTCCCTAATTTTCTTCCTACAAGACCTAGCAACATCCCTAAACACTCCATGGGTTGCCTCCCCTTTTTTCCAAAGATAATACACCCTCTTTTTTCCCTTAGTTCCTTTAGAAGTTCATTACCCAACCAGGCTGGCCGTCTGCCCCGGCGGCTCATCCTCCAGCACACCGGCACAGCCTGTTCCTGCGCCTTCAAGAGTTCTTTCTTGAAGTAGGTCCAGCTCTCCTGAACCCCTTTGTTTTTAAGGGCTGTTTCCCAAGGAACCTTCTGAGTTAGTTCCTTGAGTAGCCTGAAGTCCGCCCTCCGGAAGTCCAGAGTGGAGGTCTTCTTGTTCCCCCTCTTGGCTTGGCTGAATACCGAAAACTCAATTATCTCGTGAAGTGGTGTTTAAGAGCAGGCTGGATGAGGGTCTGGCCATCCTGATCTAGTGTAGGGTGTCCCTGCCCATGGCAGGGGTTGGAACTAGATGATCCTTGTGGTCCCTTCCAACCCTGACTGATTCTATGATTCTATGATTCTACGATTTGACTGAAGAGCAAAAGGCAGAGTACTCCTGAACAGGTCCCTCTCCTCACCAACAACAGAAATAATGCACCTGAAACGTCTCAGTTTGCACCCCTTTTCCTGGTGTTGTGTTCACTCTTCCACTACTCTTTTGGGTCTTGATGGTGGCAGTTTCTCCCTGAGGGGTGGTGATAGGTGTTGTCAGAGTCTGTCATCTGCATCTGGAGTCTTTACCTGGGAAGAACATGATTCTGATGTTAACGGTTTCTTTTTCCTCGCTCTAGGGCCCTGCTGGGTTCGCATTATGTGTGCTGCAGTTTTGCATATACTTGCTTCTTGTTCTCTCTGTGGCCCAGAATAACTGGCTTTGTCCAACTCACAGAACCATAGAATCAACAGGTTGGAAAAGACCTCAGAGATCATCAAGTTCTACCTATTACCTAATACCTAATACCTCATGACAACTAAACCATGGCACCAAGTGCCATATCCAGTCCCCTCTTGAGCACCTCCAGGGACAGTGAATCCACCACCTCCCAGGGCAGCACATTCCAAAGATCAACAACTCTTTCTGTGAAGAACGTTCTCCTCACCTCGAGCCTAAACTTCCCCTGCTGCAGCTTGAGACTGTGTCCTCTTGTTCTGGTGCTGACTGCCTGGGAGAAGAGACCAACCCCCTCCTGCCTACAACCTCCCTTCAGGTAGTTGTAGACAGCAATAAGGTCTCCCCTGAGCCTCCTCCTCTCCAGGCTAAACAACCCCAGCTCCCTCAGCCTCTCCTCACAGGGCTTGTGCTCAAGGCCTCTCCCCAGCCTTGTTGCCCTTCTCTGGACATGTTCAAGAGTCTCAATGTCCTTCTTAAACTGAGGGGCCCAGAACTGGACACAGGACTCAAGGTGTGGCCCAACCAGTGCTGAGTACAGAGGCACAATGACTTCCCTGCTCCTGCTGGCCACACTATTTGTGATGCAGGCCAGGATGCCCTTGGCCTTCTTGGCCACCTGGGCACACTGCAGGCTCATGTTCAACCAGCTGTCAAACAGTACCCCCAAGTCCCTTTCTGCCTGGCTGCTCTCCAGCCACTCTGACCCTAGCCTGTAGCACTGCATGGGGACATTTGTCCAGTTGCATTTCTTTAAAGGCCTGTTGCTGAATTGTTGATACCCATGTGGCTTCTGGCAGCACCCTGTGCCCTGTATCTTGCCATCCCATACCTGTACTCCACTAAACTGCATCCTGAGGCCTGTTGTGAAAAGCCCAACTCACATTTCTCAGTGCTATGCCATGGCATTAGAATAGAATAGAATAGAAAGAATAGAATAGAATTGAATAGAATAGAATAGAATAGAATAGAATAGAATAGAATAGAATAGAATAGAATAGAATAGAGCAGAGCAGGTTGGAAGAGACATTTGAGATCATAGAGTCCAACCTATTATCCAGCACCACCTAATCAACTAAACCATGCAACCAAGCACCCCATCCAGTCTCCTCCTAAACACCTCCAATGATGGTGACTCCACCACCTCCCCGGACAGCCCATTCCAATGGGCAATCACTCTCTCAGTGTAGAATTTCTTCCTAACACCCAGCTTAAACCTCTCCTGGCACAGCTTGAGACTGTGTCCTCTTGTTCTGGTACTGGTTGCCTGGGAAAAGAGACCAACCCCCACCTGGCTACAACCTCCCTTCAGGGAGTTGTAGACAGCAATAAGGTCTCCTCTGAGCCTCCTCTTCTCCAGGCTAACCAAGCCCAGCTCCCTCAGTCTCTCCTCACAGGGCTGTGCTCCAAACCCCTCCCCAGCTTTGTTGCCCTTCTCTGGACACACTCCAGCAACTCAACATCTTTCCTAAACTGAGGGACCCAGAACTGGACACAGGACTCAAGCAGCATAGAAAGATAAAGAAAAGCAGAACAAACTGGGCATTAGCTACCTGGTCAGTTAGCAAAGCTGTTGTTACAGCTAAATCAAATAAAACAAATCTGCAGGCAGGTCAAGCAAAGTTCAGGGAGAGCAAGACTGAGAAACCTCATCTGTGAGGTCTCACAGACTCGGTACAAAGCCTGTGACCTGCTACTAGCAGTGGCACTTCCACATGAGAGGGCTTCGAGTTTGCCCGAGATATTTCTGGAGCACTTGAAATACAGTAACTGGAATTCAAACCTAAAGTGCAGAGCTTCATGCCTGCGAAATTGACACAGACCTGCTGCACCGCCCCACCAGTGCTATCCTGGCATTTCTGCCTTGGTATTGTTCTTCACTGTCACAAAAATCTTGAAGACCAAACATAAAGAGGGGGAGATTTTCTTTAAAATCCCTGTGGCTTTCAATGCTCCTACCCACTGTCTGCCACCTCTAATTAAAGTGCAAGGACCATGTCATAAGGACGGTGAAGCTGTATCCAGACTGCAAAATCTGTTTCCCAGCCCTGTCACTAATTTACCAGCTGACACCAGGCAAAAAACCCACAGTCTGTGCCCTTTGTTTTTCCCTTTCTAAGGAAAGGATGACATTGCTTATATATCTGCAGACCTTTCAGAGCATGGACAGATACTGCAACGACCTAGATTTGCTGATGTGCTCTGACAACTCAGATAGTGAAGAAAGTGCCTACATTCTGTTAATTCCATGACCAGATTTTCACTGGCTATGGTCCTGGGTTGGAAAAGAGAAACACAAGGGATCACCAAATGGCAATCTTAGGTGGTCTTCAAGGGATCCTGCACCTGCAGGGGATGGTGAAATCACAGCCATTCCCACTTTTACCCCTCAAATGCAGAGTGCCGTGGGTGGACTAGGGTTGAAGACCTAATCCGTGAGACCTGTGACAGCTGAGTAGGTGGAACTCCTTAGCTCAGGTACCAATTGCTTCTTGCAGGACAGCAGGGTGGGGAAGGTCTGATAACCTTTCAGAGGAGCAGTAATAACAGCAATAAGAGGAACCATCTCTCTCTCAGCCTGCCTCCTAAAGTGAGAATTTCTTGCTGAGGCTCTCATCCTGATTCACTGCTTCATGCCTCCTGGGCTGCAAGTACAGAAGCACACTGTTGTGCTCAGAAACACTTCTAGTGCACAGCTGCTGGCTCCATTACTAGAAAATTGTGCATCGTCCACTGGTGAGTGACTTGCCTGCTAAAGTTCAGCCACAGGGCTGTCCCCTGTGCAGGCAGAGTGGTGCAGCCTTTGGTAACTAAGATCCAGCACACTGCTTCAAGCAGCTGCAGACCACGTTTCGTCTCCATCACTGTGGCACGCTGCACACCGCGCTCTGGCCGTAACACCACCTACTCGAGGGCTACTTCTGCTTGCAGCTGTGCTGGTGCAAACTGGCAGGAGTCTTGGCAGCTGGGGCAATAGCCTGGCACATGAGTAGCCCTCTTGGGGTTTACTTTCAGCTGGAATACACCAGGTTGAAAGAGACTTTCAAGATCATCGTGTCCAACCCATCAACCAATCCAACCCATCAACCAATCCAACCCACCTAAACAACTAAACCATGCAGCCAAGCACCCCATCAAGTCGCCTCCTGAACACCTCCAATGAAGGTGACTCCACCACCTCCACGGGTAGCCAGTTCCAATGGGCAAATAGGGAGTCAAGATCTCCACTATCTCCTCTGCCCAGATACCTGAGGAAATTCAGCATTTACCCTGTAATAGCCAGGTTGGATTTTACAAGGTGTTACTTCTATTTTGCTCAAGAACAAAGCCAGAAAGCTAGCTACAAGTGATCCCAGAAGAGGACTGTCTTCTCCCAGCTGTGAAGGAAAGGTCTATCCTTTGCCTGCTGCTCAGGTGGGAGGGATGAGAGCCACATAAGGACTTTGCAGTCACATTCTCCTCAGGGATAAGGAGACGTTCCCCAGCTTCTGAGTCTTTGAGCCATTCACAGCCCTGCCTTCCTCACTGTCTTTACCCACCGAGGGGAACTAGATGGTACTTCTCCAGCCAGACTGGCCCAGCCCCATGTGTTCAGTCTTTTCACTTTATCAGAGCTGGATTAACCCTCCCACTCAGCTGGACAAGCTGATTAGTTAAAGAACTTGTTTCATCCCTCTCTAGGGCTTTATTTTTCATCTGTCATCTTCCTCTTTATTATCACAGTAAGCTTCTGTCTCTTCAGCTCTTTCCATGCACCCCACTCACTGCACCTTCCATTTCCCCTGCCACCAGCCTTTCCCAGATCCAGTGAGGGAGCAGGGCCTTCCCATTTACCCCAGTGGGATATGTCTTCATATCCTTTTAACTCCTTCCTTCAGACATTCCCTTTCACAGGAATTAATCTCCAGTTTATTCCTCCAGCAATCCTTCGTGCTCCTTTCTGTTTCATCGCCTGGGGGCTGCGCTGGCCCCATGCACAGGACTGTGCTTGAAGATCCCAGTACTCCTGCACACACAAAGCAGTTGGAGGCAGCCCATTGTCTCAGAGTCTTTCTTCCCCATGCACAGTAGTCTTGGGTCAGAAGTCAAGGAGGAAGGTGTATGTAGGTCATTGCTGTACAGAAAGCTTGTGAATTGCTGTTTGTTTCTGATGAAAAAGAGCTTTGAAACACAAAATGTAAGTTCCAGGACCTTGCATTCCATTGAAACTAGAGGGACTGACCCTGGCAGCCCTCCTCTGCCTTTGTAGGCCCAGTAACACCACCCCTTAGGTTCCTTATTCATCTCATCAGTTTGAGCATGGACTACTTCTGCTCCTTGGGTCTGTTGGTTGCCGGTTCCTGACTATTGCCCTCTCCTCATGCCATCTACTCTCTCTGCTTCTGTGCTTCCAAATGTCCCTGCACACATTTCTCCATCTCCAAGCAATACAGACAAACCTCAAATGGTGGGCAAGTGAAATGCATCTTTAGGTGGGGGAAACAACACCCCCACCCCCAGGCCCCCTCCCCCACAAAAAAACAAACAAACAAACAAAAAACCCAACCACCAAACCAAAACCCAAACCACCAACAACAAAAAAACCCCAAACTAACCAGAAAGAGCCTGCAATTATGCTGCCCCTGTGACTGTCAGCATCAGCCCTGATCACTTTGATTGTACATTGTGACCCCCTTTTGCCATGCTCCATCTGTTTGTTTTTATACTCTGTGAATTTGCAGCAGCAAAAGGATCAAGTCCTCACATTTGTATCTACAGGGTCTCCTGTGCAATCTACCCCAGTTCTGACCAGAGCCTTGCTGTACAGGAGAGAGAAGTAAGAATAACAATGAAGAGTGGGAGCTGCAGCCAGCAGCACAGCCCTACTTTGGGAGCAGAACAAGACAATTAAGGAAAGGATTTTCAAATAATCCAAATGAAGAATACAAGGGAATAAATATTTAATACTTGGTCATGCAGTTTCATCCTCTCTAATAATCCCTAATGTTTCCACAATGTCTTTCAGAAAGGAGCAGTGCATAAAGGGCAGAAGCAAAATGTGGTTTCCACAGGCAAATCTCTCCCCTCTTCCTGCAGTGTGATGGTGAAGATGCAGCTATACCCAAGACAGGAAGGAATCCTTTCAAGGGCAGCCATACCCATAATCCCATGGAGCCCCATTGGGAGGATATATTCTGCTTAAGCAGTAGACACAGCTATAGCTCCTACTCTTACTCCCCTTGGCCCCACAGACAGGATCAGGCAAACGTTATAAATTTGCAATACAGTAATCCTCTCTTTAAAATCAAACAAAACAATTTCATTCTCTTTTTGCAACACAGTCCACGTTCTCCTCTGTCTGGGAACTCATCAAGTACTGTGAGGGGCAGAAGAAAGTGTTCTTCATGTGGAGAAAGGGTGCACTGGCTGTAGTTCTCCTGCAAAATACTTGGTATGCCCCAGACAGGTTCTCTGCCTTGCCCTTTACTTTCAGGTGCCAAGTTTGACTCAGGAATGTCTGGAACAGACCAGTGCAAGTACAACAAGTACTGGTGACCAGGATGCATCAAGGGGAATTCAGGACAGTGGGAAGGCACAGATAGGTTGCTAGCGGGTTGGACTGGCCAGAGAGAGAAAAGAACAGGCAGGCAGGCTGTGTGTGCATGGTGGAGGATGCATGAGCCAGTGCCCAGGATATGTGCAGGTGGTAGTTCATTGCCTCTGTGTGTGAAGAAAGGAGAGGATTTCAACATTCTGATTTTTAAACTTTTTTCTCCTTGTCTGATTGCTCTCTACAACTACCTGAAGGGAGGTTGTACCCAGGAGGGAGTTGGTCTCTTCTCCCTAGCAACCAGCACCAGAACAAGAGGACACAGTCTCAAGCTGCACCAGGGGAAGTTTAGGCTCGAGGTGAGGAGAAAGTTCTTCACTGAGAGAGTGATTCACCATTGGAATGTGCTGCCCAGGGAGCTGGTGGAGTCACCATCCCTGGAGGTGTTCAAGAGGGGATTGGATGTGGCACTTGGTGCCATGGTCTAGTAGTCATGAGGTCTGTGGTGACAGGTTGGACTTGATGATCTTTGAGGTCCCTTCCAACCTTGGTGATACTGTGATTATCAGTTGTGAATGTGAGTAAAAACAAATCAAACCATGCTCATGTTAGACAGGTGATATTTATTCACAAAAGGAGACACACATACAGTAGGGAATGGGCCACCTGCAGGACATCTGTAGCCCTCTTCTGTCTCCAAGTGCAAGCTTGGTCTAATTTTCTTTTTTGGTAGTCTAGGGCTAAATACAAGCAACTGGAGGGAGAGAGGAGAACTGTTATCAACATGCTGCATTTGTGTTTCTGTGATTACAGGAATGCATTTGGGTGAACAAAGAGTCCCAATGGTAAAGGATGGGTCCCAATAAAATCTCATTCTAAGACCTGATATATTTATCAGAGATGATATCATCTCTGGACAAAGGAGCTTCTCTACTAATGAGCTGCCTTCACAAACTCTCAGGATTATATAACCCTCTGTAATTTGCTGCAAAGGCTTTGTAAGGTGTTCTTATATGTCCAGTTCTGGGTCCCTCAGTTTAGGAAAGATGTTGAGTTGCTGGAATGTGCCCAGAGAAGGGCAACAAAGCTGGGGAGGGGTTTGGAGCACAGCCTAGTGAGAAGAGGCTGAGGGAGCTGGGCTTGGTTAGCCTGGAGAAGAGGAGGCTCAGAGGAGACCTTATTGCTGTCTACAACTCCCTGAAGGGAGGTTGTAGCCAGGTGGGGGCTGGTCTCTTCTCCCAGGCAGCCAGCACCAGAACAAGAGGACACAGTCTCAAGCTGTACCAGGGGAGGTTTAGGCTGGGTGTTAGGACGAAATTCTACACAGAGAGAGTGATTGCCCATCAGAATGGGCTGCCCAGGGAGGTGGTGGAGTCACCATCACTGGAGGTGCTTAGGAAGAGACTGGATGGGGCGCTTGGTGCCATGGTCTAGTTGATTACATAGTGTTGGATGATAGGTTGGATTTGATGATCGCAAAGGTCTTTTCCAACCTATTCTATTCTATTCTATTCTATTCTATTCTATTCTATTCTATTCTATTCTATTCTATTCTATTCATTAAGCTGGTTTTCCACAATTCAGTTTCAGGTCCTACATCCCAACAGGAAGACAGGCTGGCATTTCTGCAAGTCATTTTCCTTCAGCAGTTCCCATGTGACCAGGAGTACAGCACTGTGCAGAGGAAACACTGGGAGGAGAGTGGAGCAAAATAAAGAATTGCTGAATAATCCAGGTTGGAAGCAACTCTGCAACTCCTGCGCAAAGGATGACCAACTTCAGAGCTGAGATGGGTTACTCAAGGCCTTGTGCAGCTCTGTTTTGAACATCTTCAAGGGCAGAGATCACATAATCTCTCCGCACAACTCTCTCATAACCATGCTCATGGTGAAAAATGTCTTTCTTATGTCCATCTGGAATGGTGATGACTGCCTCATGCTTTTTCAGATCTGGGAAGAGCATCTTCACTACCAGCTCTTTTAGGTAGCAGTCGTTCGTCATTGGAATGAGCTGCCCAGGGAGGTGGTGGAGTCACCATCCCTGGAGGTGTTCAAGAGGGGATTGGACGTGGCACTTAGTGCCATGGTCTAGTCATGAAGTGTTGGGTGACAGGTTGGACTTGGTGATCTTTAAGGTCTCCTCCAACCTTGGCGATACTGTGATACTGTGAAAATAACATTTAGAATCATAGAATCAATGAGGTTGGAAGAGACCTCAAAGATCATCAAGTCCAACCTGTCACCCAGCACCCCATGACTACTAAACAATGGCACCAAGTGCCACGTCCAATCCCCTCTTGAACACCTCCAGGGATGGTGACTCCACCACCTCCCTTAGAACTCCCTTTGCCTTTCCTGCCAAAGACTAAACAAATTCTGTTGACTCAGCCTCTCTCTGCAGCATGAGCTGCAGCTTCAAACCACCTTGGTGGCCCTGCACAGGGCTCCTTCCAGTTTTACAAGCTCTTTCTTTTATTGAGAACCCCCAGACTGGGTATTGGGCATCACATATGTCCTCATGATTGCCAGATAGAGGGGAAAAATCACTTCCCCCAGTCTGACGGTCAGCTCAGCTTTCCAGATCTACCCCTATTAACTCCACATAGCGAAGGTGTCCTCTGGAATTCTCTGCTATGCACTGCACACATGTCAGGTCAGGGACAGTTTACTGGTGAGTGCCAGGTAACATTTCCTTTTATACTGAAAAAAAATGGAAATAATTAATGTTTGAAAATTACCCAGAGGGAAGAGGAATGTTCAGTAACATTTAAGGGCAAATTGTGTGTGCCTGAATGTGGGATGTGAGTAGGTGTCAGTGGCACTGGAAAGGAATTCTTGAGCATTTTTAAAAGAAAAAAAAATCCCCATATTAAGGAGCTAACAGTATGAAATAGCAAGTATTGTGAAGCATGATCTCATGTCTGAATATGGTATGAATTTCAGACTCTGCAGTTATTACATTTTGAATAAATAGCAATTAACAGCTAAGGCTTTTCTCTGTCATTCCCCTCCCCCCACTTCTGGCTAACAGACAAACTTAAGACATTTCAGGTAGCCAAGAGGGCCAATGGCATCCTGGCCTGCATCAGGAACAGTGTGGTCAGCAGGAGCAGGGAGGTCATTCTGCCCCTGTACACTGCGCTGGTTAGGCCTCACCTTGAGTCCTGTTCTGGGCCCCTCAGTTTAGGAAGGAGGTTGGCTTGATGGAGCATGTCCAGAGGAGGGCAACAAAGTTGGTGATGGGTTTGGAACACAAGCCCTGTGAGGAAAGGCTGAGGGAGCTGGGGTTGCTTAGCCTGGAGAAGAGGAGGCTCAGGGCAGACCTTATTGCTGTCTACAACTACCTGAAGGGAGGTTGTGGACAGGCAGAGGTTGGTCTCTTCTCCCAGGCAACCAGCACCTGAACAAGAGGACACATTCTCAGGCTGCACCAGGGGAGGTTTAGGCTGGATGTTAGGAAGAAGTTCTGTACAGAGAGAGTGATTGCCCATTGGAATCGGCTGCCCGTGGAGGTGGTGGAGTCACCATCATTGGAGGTGTTCAGGAGGAGACTTGATGGGGTGCTTGGTGCCATGGTTCAGTTGTTTAGGTGGGTTGGATTGGTTGACAGGTTGGACACGATGATCTTGAAGGTCTCTTCCAACTGGTCTATTCTATTCTATTCTATTCTATTCTATTCTATTCTATTCTATTCTATTCTATTCTACTCTACTCTACTCTACTCTACTCTACTCTACTCTACTCTACTCTACTCTACTCTATTCTAAAATTCAAATACCTCTAAAGAGAATGTCAAGACCCCTATAGTACCACTAATGAAACGGGGAAAAAAAGGCCTGAGGTTCAACTTTGAGATTTCGCTGTGTCTTCTGGACTGACATGCCCTGACCACTCATGGCTTGTCATTTATTGCAGAGCAAGATGCCTGCGAAATCTGTACTGCTTTGCAACTCATTTGTATTTCAGCTTCTTCTTCTAGTGCCTCATTGCCAAGTTTAGACTTGCTTGTATAATAAGATGTGTAGCAAAGCTTTGCAGACCATGTTCTACTGTCAGTGCCACCTAGGTAACTTCAATTTCTGCAGCTCACTGGCAGTGATACAAGTGCATGTGCTATGTCCCCAGATTGTGCCTGAAGCAGCAGATGTGGGATGCCCTCGCTGCCTCTGGTGCTTGTGAAAATGTAGTGTGGAGGGCTGGTCAGCCTTCCAGGCCTGTGTTGGTGCTATAGGAAACATAACATTCAAAATTAATGAAAATCTTGTTTAGTTAGCAGAGTAAACAAGTCTAATTCTCAGATGGTACCATTTCCTTTCCCTGGAAAATCCTTTCTGGTCTATCTTACAATCATAGAATTGTTGGGGTTGGAAAGGACCTCAAAGATCATCCAGTTCCAACCCCCCCTGCCATGGGCCCCTGCACATGCAGGTTACCCAGAGCCACATCCAACCTAGCCTTAAAAACCTCCAGGGATGAGGCTTCTGCCACCTCCCTGGGCAACCTGCATGTGCAGGGGCATTCTTCATGTGTCTTCTTCCCCTGATGTCTCCCCTTAGCATGTCTAACGTCTACAGTAAGGGGAAAAGCCTTGAAGCTGAGATGAATGATGTACATCAATGGGTGAAACAGGTTTTTCTCTTTTAGTCTATGAGCTCTTGAAAAAAATTTCCTGTAAAAGAAATTGAAGACAACTGGCTACAGTCATGTTTCTGTGTTTTCATCTGCATGTCCTGTAGGAACAGTCTGTGGACTTAGAGGAATCAGCTGAGCTCAGATTGGAAAGGATCACAGTGATGCACACAGAATAGTTTCACAGCCTGCAGAGCAGCAGTCGGGCTGGTATTCAACAAGGAATGAAAACTTCTAAAGAGACAAAACCTTTCAGCATTAACCTCTATTTAATAGAAAGTGTTATTGCTGGAAGACTCATGCAAGTTTCACTTCTGAAGAAGCAGTGCTATAGGCCACTTGACCATGAAACACACTAACCCTACTAAGCAAGCAGTGCAAATAAAATTGAGACTCTGCATTGCCTAAGAGGATCTTCCACCCCTTTTCTTGGGAGACTATTTGCAGCCAGATAGATTCTTAGTCAAGATTTGTATTTAGATTGAATGATGTGGTCTGCTGCTATTTTACTTCCCTGCCCCTGTGTTACATATTGCCTCCATGTGTACTTTTCAAACCTCCTGTGAAACAAGCTGGGCTACATGCAATATGCTCAGGTTGCAACTTTAGAATAGAGTAGAGTAGAGTAGAGTAGAGTAGAGTAGAGTAGAGTAGAGTAGAATAGAATAGAATAGAATAGAATAGAATAGAATAGAATAGAATAGAATAATAGAATAGAATAGAATAGAATAGAATAGGTTGGAAAAGACCTTTGAGATCATCAAGTCCAAGCTATTGTCCAACACTATTAGCTATTGTCTAATCAAATAAACCATGGCACCAAGCACCCCATCCAGTCTCTTCCTAAACACCTCCAGTGATGGTGACTCCACCACCTCCCTGGGCAGTACATTCCAATGGCCAACAACTCTCTCTGTGAAGAACTTCTTCCTAATATCCAGCCTGAACCTCCCCTGGTGCAGCTTGAGACTGTGTCCTCTTGTTCTGGTACTGACTGCCTGGGAGAAGAGATCAACCCCCACCTGGCTACAACCTCCCTTCAGGGAGTTGAAGACAGCAAGAAGGTCTCCCCTGAGCCTCCTCTTCTCCAGGCTAAACAACCCCAGCTCCCTCAGCCTCTCCTCATAGGGATTGTGCTCCAAACCCCTCCCCAGCCTTGTTGCCCTTCTCTGGACATGTTCAAGAGTCTCAATGTCCTTCTGAAACTGAGGGGCCCAGAACTGGACACAGGTCTCAAGGTGTGGCCTAACCAGTGCTGAGTCCAGGGGCACAATGACTTCCCTGCTTCTGCTGGCCACACTGTTCCTGATACAGGCCAGGATGCCATTGGCCTTCTTGGCCACTTGGGCACACTGCTGGCTCATGTTCAGCCTACCATCAACCAGTACCCCCAGGTCTCTTTCTGCCTGGCTGCTCTCCAGCCACTCTGACCCCAGCCTGTAGCACTGCATGGGGTTGTTGTGGCCAATGTGTAGAACCCAGCACTTAAATGTGTTAAATCTCATGCCCTTGGCCTCTGCCCATCTGTCCAGCTTGTCAAGGTCCCTCTGCAGAGATCTCCTACCCCCTAACAGATCAACACCTCCCCCTAGCTTGGTGTCATCTGCAAACTTACTGATGATGGACTCAATCCCCTCATCCAGATCATCAATAAAGATATTAAAGAGCATGGGGCCCAGCACTGATCCCTGGGGAACACCACTAGTGACTGGCTGCCAGCTGGATGTGGATGTAAAGCTCCAGATGTCCTTCTCTCTGTATTCCCACTTGATTCTGCATTACCCTCTGCTAGGCATAGTGAGGTTTCTGGACAGAGGAAGTTTCCTGGAAAGTTTGCTGTCTGTAAGGGCAGGATCTTCCTCTGCTGCTGTGGAATAAACCCACCCTCTGCTGTAGCTTTCAGAGGGCAGAAGCAGAGGGCTGAGAGGCACTGCTGAATCCCTAATTCATAGCCATTAGCAGGGGTCACTTTCAAACGCTGCTTCCTTAATGAAGCTCTGGCCGTTCCTTCCTGGTGTTTCATTAAATCACACGCTGGAGCAGCCAAAGATGCGCTGGAGTGCAAATAGGGAGAGAGAGAGAGAGAGGACTTTGGTGGAGCCCTCTGCCCTCCCTCGGCCCCTGCAGCCTCCTGCAACTGGGCCCCTCCCCCAGCTCACAAAAGCTTTAAGCAGCTATTTTTTCCGTTGAGACTTTTTATTGTTGTTGTTGTCCCAGCGCCGTGCCCATCGTTCCAAAGAGGGGAGCGAATATTTGATTGCAGTAATTAGTTAATCAGTAACTGGCATAATTTTTTTCCCTGATTAATGCTTTGAATAATCATTGCATCCCTATCTGTAGGCAGTCTTGTTATCAGAGTCACTTTGAAAACAGCTTTGGAAAGATAGATCTGCATCCTCACAGATAAAATTAGACAGGTCAGATGCTCCACCCTCCTAGAGATGCTACTTCATTGAGGCTGGTCAGGGGAAAAAGAGAGATGGAAACTACATTCTCTTCACCTAGCTCAATCATTTGCATTTCCCTGTAAGTACCATGCTGGAATGACCTGGGGAATGAGTCCACATGGGAAATTTGCAGCTCACCAGACAAAGAGAGGCACAGGGGGGGCCTTCCTGGAAATGTGGACCAGAAGAACATTTCCACAGAGACTAATCCATGATCTGAATGAGGGGACCGAGTCAGTCATCAGTAAATTTGCAGATGACACTAAGTTGGGAGCACGGGTTGATCTGTTAGAGGGTAGAAGGGCTCTGCAGAGGGACCTTGACAGGCTGGGCAGATGGGCAGAGTCCAACATGATGGCATTCAACAAGTCCAAGTGCTGCACTTTGGTCACAACAACCCCATGCAGTGCTACAGGCTGGGGTCAGAGTGGTTGGAGAGCAGCCTGGCAGAAAGGGACCTGGGGGTACTGATTGACAGCTGGCTGAACATGAGCCAGCAGTGTGCCCAAGTGGCCAAGAAGGCCAATGGCATCCTGGCCTGCATCAGAAATAGTGTGGCCAGCAGCAGCAGGGAGGTCGTTGTGCCCTTGTACTCAGCACTGGTTAGGCCACACCTTGAGTCCTGTGTCCAGTTCTGGGCCCCTCTATTTAAGAAGGACATTGAGACTCTTGAACGTGTCCAGAGAAAGGGCAACGAGGCTGGGGAGAGGCCTTGAGCACAAGCCCTATGAGGAGAGGCTGAGGGAGCTGGGGTCGTTTAGCCTGGAGAAGAGGAGGCTCAGGGAGACCTCATTACTCTCTCCAACTCCCTGAAGGGAGGTTGTAGCCAGGTGGGAGTTGGTCTCTTCTTCCAGGCAACCAGCACCAGAACAAGAGGACACAGTCTCAAGCTGCACCAGGGGAAGTTTAGGCTTGAGGTGAGGAGAAAGTTCTTCACAGAGAGTTGTTGGCCATTGGAATGTGCTGCCCAGGGAGGTGATGGAGTCACCGTCCCTGGAGGTGTTCAAGAGGGGATTGGACGTGGCACTTGGTGCCATGGTTTAGTAGTCATGAAGTGTTGGGTGACAGGTTGGACTTGATGATCCTTGGGGTCTTTTCCAACCTTATTGATTCTATGATTCTATGATCTTTGCCCTAGAGCTTTTTTTGCCTTTGCTCCAGGGGAATGCTGAAACAGAGGGCCCACATCTTGATCTCAGGGAAAGGTAAGCTCCATGTTTATGCATACCTATAGTATACATACATAAAAGTACATTTTTGTATCTGTGTTATGGATAATGCACACGCAGAAACATGCACCTGCAAGAAAAACAGTAAAACCAACTTCATAGAAAGGAATGGATGTGAGCTCCTCCTCCCTGCAGGAATAAGACCAATTCCTGAAGTGATGTCAAAGTTCAAAGTCAGCCTCTGTTTAGAGGGATGAATAGTGCTGACTGAGGATCTCTATAACCAGGCCTAGGTGAGAGATTTCCAACTCCAAATTGTTTTGGGTACAAATTATTAGTTCTGTAAAACTGAACCTCTCTAGAAGGATACAGCCTCAAGAATGGTTTCTTTGGTTCCTGGGTGGGATTAGAGGGTTGGAGCACCTCTCCTATAGAGACAGACTTGAGATAATTTGGGCTATTCAGTCTGGAGAGGAGAAGGCTCTGAGGAGACCTTATTGGGGCCTTCCAGTATCTGAAGGGGGTGACAAAAAAGTTGGTGAGGGACTTTTTTTAGGGTGTTGGGTAGTGATAGCACTAGGGGGAATGAAGCAAATCTAGAAGTGGGTAGATTCAGAATGGATGTTAGGAAGAAGCTCTTCCCCATGAGGGTGGTGAGACACTGGAGCAGATTTCCCAGGGAAGTGTTAGAAGCCCTATCCCTGGAAGTTTTTAAGGCCAGGCTGGATGGGGGTCTGAGGAACCTGATCTAGTGTGAGGAGTCCCTGCCCATGGCAGGGGTTGGAACTAGATGATCCTTGAGGTCCCTTCTAACCCCAACAATTCTATGATTCTATGACTTCTAAGAGTAACGTGAGAGAGGCAGTGTGATGTTCAGAATGCTCCCTATGAGGCAGCGCTCAATGGGAAGGGCCTTACATTCTAAACCATTGGCCTCTCCAGTGGGTTTGAGAACCTGGACCCCAGTCTTACTCATCCCTGATCAGTGCCTTAGTCTCCTGCCCGTGAACCATTTTGAGTGTCCAAAAGTTTTCCCTTTTGTTTCCCTTGCTGCACAGCAGGGATATTTCTGAAATCCCGAAGATGCTGGGAGGATGGGATACTGCTTCCTGACAGCTCCACTTGGGCTACCTGATCCTAGAAATGATAACATCTGCAATGGGCATATCAGTAGCAGTGTGATGGGCTTATCAGCAGCTGTGACTTCATCATCAGGTCACAAAACTCAGATCAAGGAGACAGGAGGGTATTTTCCCAAGGTACATTTCTGCTCATTTGACAGAATGCTATTGTGGCTTTTTATCAGCCACTAAGCTATCAACAACAGCCATGCTTGCTACCAGTGACTAGGTAAGCAGATCATGACCTGATGCCATTTTTGCTGCAAGAAGAGAGTGAGAAGATATTGCAAGTGGAGAATATTGCCCCTCTGGTGCTATAAATGCAAAGGTGAGCTAGAAAAGATAAAATAGAGACACACCCAAGAATCCTTTCTCATACAGAAGTTGAATCCCCTCCTGAGCCAGTTCTCAGAAAACCACAGCACTGATATGCATCAGGTGGAAATCAAAGGGATTTTTAGATTAGAAGAGAAAAGAGAAGCAGCACATGTGTGTGAGGACTGACACTACCTCAGTCAGAAAACTGGGCCCAGCTACACTGTGTGAACCCACGGACATCAGCAGGAAAAGGTCAAAGGAACCTCCTCTATGAGACTAAGATTTTCTGTAATATGTACAAAGAAATATATTTAGCAATCTTGCAATGTGATGACACAAGTGAATCAGAAGCAATGCAGTGCACTTGTGATCAGACCATCTAATCTTTATCTAAACTATGTCCTCAGTTATACAATACAATAATACAATAATACAATAAACCAGGTTGGAAGAGACCTTCAAGATCATCGTGTCCAACCTGTCAACCAATCCAACCCACCTAAACAACTAAACCATGGCACCAAGCACCCCATCAAGTCTCCTCCTGAACACCTCCAATGGTGGTGACTCCACCACCTCCCTGGGCAGTTCATTCCAATGGGCACTCTTTCTGTGAAGAACTTCTTCCTAACATCGAGTCTAAACCTCCCCTGGCACAGCTTGAGACTGTGTCCTCTTGTTCTGGTGCTGGTTGCCTGGGAGAAGAGACCAACCTCCACCTGTCCACAACCTCCCTTCAGGTAGTTATAGAGAGCAATAAGGTCTCCCCTGAGTCTCCTCCTCTCCAGGCTAAGCAACCTCAGCTCCCTCAGCCTCTCCTCATAGGGCTTGTGCTCCAAACCCCTCCCCAACTTTGTTGCCCTTCTCTGGACACGTTCAAGCAAGTCAACATCCTTCCTAAACTGAGGGGCCCAGAACTGAGGGGCCTTGTTATGTTATAACAAGTTAAAAACTGTCTTTACTGGTTTCTTTGCAATGAGGACATTTCTTCTGACCTTTTTGCCCATGGAAAACCTCAAGTCATTTGTCTCACACTTCCACTATTTCCTGGACATTTAACTTTCACTTAGCCTACCTAATGCTGAGCTGACAAAAGCTATCTTGGTAATGGGTACTCATATATGCGAAACTACTACCTGTACTCCTATCGTATTCTACTCCTAATGATTATTGTATAATATTTCCTACTTTCTCTTATGCTTAATACTATACTTAGACCTTCTAAAAGAGTCAGGATTAAATGACATGTGAACAGCTATCAAAATGGATAATATTCCCCTTGTGTCAGGAAGACTCCCTGAGTGATATGGCCTGGCTGGCCAGTACATTCGTAGTCATGAGAAACTGAGCAGGCAGACAGCTCCTCATTTCGAGCGCTGGAGAAAGAAAAGATGCTCTGAGCTGCTTGCTGGATGCTTCACATGCAGTGGCCACTTATAGGGGCAAATAAAGTAGGACTCAGACAGTAACTGGAGAGAACCCTGACTTATTCCCATACTAGGAAGAGCCAAGCCACTTACTATTAAAGTCAGTAAAAACTGTGAGATTCATCCCTGCTTGTAAGATTTCAGAAATTACAGTATCACAGTATTACCAAGGTTGGAAGAGACCTCAAAGATCATCGAGTCCAACCTGTAACCACAAACCTCACAACTAGACCATGGCACCAAGTGCCACATCCAGTCCCCTCTTGAACGCCTCCAGGGATGGCAACTCCACCACCTCCCCGGGCAGCCCATTCCAATGACGAATCACTCTCTCGGTGAAGAACTTCCTCCTCACCTCCAGCCTAAACTTCCCCTGTTGCAGCTTGAGACTGTGTCCTCTTGTTCTGGTGCTGGCTGCCAGGGAGAAGAGGCCAACCCCTTCCTGGCTACAGCCACCCTTCAGGTAGTTGTAGAGAGCAATGAGGTCGCCCCTGAGCCTCCTCTTCTCCAGGCTAAACAGCCCCAGCTCCCTCAGCCTCTCCTCATAGGGCTTGTGCTCAAGGCCTCTCCCCAGCCTCGTTGCCCTTCTCTGGACACGTTCAAGTGTCTCGATGTCCTCCTTAAACTGAGGGGCCCAGAACTGGACACAGGACTCAAGGTGTGGCCTAACCAAAGCAGAATACAGGGGCACAATGACCTCCCTGCTCCTGCTGGCCACACTATTCCTGATGCAGGTCAGGATGCGGTTGGCCCTCTTGGCCACCTGGGCACACTGCAGGCTCATGTTCAGCCTCCCATCAACCAGCACCCCCAGGTCCCTCTCTGCCTGGCCGTTCTCCAGACACTCTGACCCCAGCCTGTAGCACTGCCTGGGGTTGCTGTGGCCAATGTGCAGAACCCGGCACTTGGATGTGTTCAGTCTCATGCCCTTGGACTCTGCCCATCTGTCCAGCCTGTCGAGGTCCCTCTGCAAATCCTCTCTCCCTCCAGCAGATCAACTCCTGCCCCCAGCTTGGTGTCATCTGCAAATTTACTGATGATGGACTCAATGCCCTCATCCAGATCATCAATAAAGATGTTAAAGAGCATGGGGCCCAGCACTGATCCTTGGGGCACACCACTAGTGCCTGGCTGCCAGCTGGATGTGGCACCATTCACCACCACTCTCTGGGTTCGGCCCTCCAGCCAGTTCCTAACCCAACACAGTGTGATCCTGTCCAAGCCATGGGCTGCCAGCTTGGCCAGGAGTTTGCTGTGGGGGACGGTGTCAAACGCCTTGCTGAGGTCCAGGTAACTCTTGTCTTGTCTTCCAAAGACTTTGTCTTTCAAATAACTCTTGTCTTCCAAAGACTGTTTCTGCCTTAATAGTTGTCTGGCCAATATGGAGATATCTGCAGAGGGGAAAACATGATTGTTTACTGATGTTTACTCAGTGTTATCCCAGTGACAGAGGGTCATGGAGCACCGTGTCCTTTTATTTAACTAAGGGAATTTGTGCCTGGAGCTGCCTAACGAACCCAGGGTTCCCAGACTAAGGAGAGCTATGGCTGCGGCCCTGCCCCTTGTGGTGGCAACACCACAGCCCCCAGAGGCTCAGAAATCGCTGGGAATGCAGGGAGCAGAAGTGGGGTTAAATTTAGCCCACGTTCATTTCTGCTGTTTGAGAGAAGAGTGAGCAGCTGCCTGTGCCCCGGATTCCACATCTGAGCTATCTCTCCCTCACGCTTGGATGCTTGGGCATGCAGAAAATCTGGGAAAGGACCAGGGCTGGGGGCAGAGGCAAGAAAGCTGGAGGACCTCTACCCACTCTCATCCCTAGGGAGACTCTCCCCAGGCTTGGATGTATTTTAAATCTGTTCTATTAGCAATAACAAACACAGTCAGAAGAAGTAATAACAAGGATTTTGCTGCATATGAACTTGTTATCATGAAATGTAATCTCTCAATCAAATTAGAGCTGTGGTCAGGTATTCTCTTCACTGACCTTGGGCTCATCAAGAGAAAAACATTTCTTTCCAAAGGTGGCCTGTTCTTCACTCAGCCACCCAAGTATTTTTCCCTTTCAACTACCTCTCTAATCTGCTGATAAATAACCACACCTGCCTAACTCTGAGTCAAAAGGGTCAAAGCAGCTTGAGATGTTTTCTTTAATGTGAGATGTCCCATAAAAACCACAGTAGATTCTGTTTAGTGTCAGTGCTCTTGCAATTTCTGTGCCTGGACCAATTTACAAACCAGAAGAGTCCCCCTGGGTTTATCCTGTTGTCTCAGAAGGCAAAAAAAAAAAAGTACCTCTTCCCTTTATATTCTTGAGTGATGTGTAGCTATGACTGATACAGTTCACAGCAGGGCTAACAGAATTTCAGTGCTGGGCAAAGTGCTACCATTATGTATGAGGTGTAGTAAGTTGATGGAATTTTTAGATATCTTGAGTGGAGGACGATCACTCATCATTTACCCAGGTATAACTCCTCAGGCAATTGGTTCAGGATGTCAGACATCCTCCATCCCTGCAGTTGTTAGGTAATTCACCTGCTTGCTTGGCCGATGCGCCATATAATGAATGTTGGGAGGATTTCCTCCTGACCCCTAAGGCTGGTCAGATGATTCCCCAAAGCAAGCAGGTTGGGCCTCTCTCCGGTGTTCTAGCAGGCTCGTTCAAATCCACCCAGCAGAAGTTATAGGGCAGAGGTGCCAAATGACCCTGCTATGTCCTTAACGTGCTGGCATGCATAATTCATCAACTTCAGATAACCTGCAGTACTTCCACCCTTCTGGTGACTGTATCAGCATTTGCAATGCAGAACACTCCTTTAATTTTGTTTATTGAAGGACTGATTTGCACAGCAGGGCATCGCTTTGTTTATTCTCCACTATCATTGTTACCTTTAATGAAGACAATGAAGGATTCAAAATAAGAGTTTGTAAAAATATCCCACTCAGTTACCCTGGCAACAAGCTGGGGCTTTTTAACACCGACACATATTCCATCTGTTTCTTCCTTTTAAATGACAAAACAGCTTCCTCCCATACCAACACGGCATGGAGGAGAGGAGGTTCTCAGGTAGAGACAAACAGAGATTCCAGCTAACAAACAACTTGTGTTACAACTGTGAAGGAAAGCCCCTTTCTAGTCAAGAGTGGTTTCCCTTTCCAGTCAAGGGCGGTTTCTTCCCACCAATACTGGCTAACAAGGTTTTCTCTACACTGTAAAGGGCATAGGTCTTTCAGCAGAGCTTCACTCACTTTGCCATGGCAGGGTAACAGGTAGAGATGGCGAATGTTCCCCTCCCTTGATTCCATCTCAAGGTAAATCAGAATCTGTCAGCTGAATGGCCTTCATCTTAGTGCAAGTCTACACCTGGTTATGACCCAGCCCAGTCTGGAAGACAAGGAGCATCCTTATGCTACTGCAAGACAGATGGTCACAAGAAGCAGCTTTCCAATGGATTTGGAGACCATGGATTAGGGAGTAAATAATATCTCAAATCATAAGTTTCTAGCCCCAAGTTTTCCCTCACTACTCTCACCCAGATTTCCTGTGTGGGCTTTTTCTTCCTCTTACTCCCCTTTCCCAGACCCTATTTTGGGGCTTACTTCAGCCCATCCCTGTTCCCAGAAATCTCGTAGCTCCTTAGAATGGACCGTGGTCTTCTCTCTTCCTTTGGGCCTTTAGTTTTATTGGCAGACAAACCCTCCTCCTAAAGCCTGGCTGTCTGCCACTGCTCAGATGTATGTCACACCTGACTCCCGCTTAGCATCTGACTCACAGCTTAATCTGGAACCATTTGTTACACAAAGTCTCCATCTGCAAGATTTTGCTCTTATTTGTATGGATGTAAACCCACAGCAAGTCTCTTGCATTACCAAGACCAGGACTGTGCTCAAATATTTGCCTTGGTCTTGCAACCGATGGCCCACAGAGGAACACCAATGGGCAAAACTGAACGCTGTCCTGGTTTGAGCTAGACCAGAAACAGTTCTCCATTCAGCAATTTTACTTTTCAGCTCAGTTTCCTCTAGGAGACTGCACTTTCTGAAGTTAACAGCATATTTATGCACATAGGGTCTGCTTCTAGAAGTGATAGTGCTTGGTGTTTCTGGTTGCTGCCTAGGACTGGCATGCAGAAAGGCTTTTGCTTGGGGTAGAAATGCCACCATCCTGCTTTGCTTATGCCTGCCACCATAGAAATAAAGATCAGTGCTGGGCCCAATGCTCTTTAACATCTTAGTTGGTGATATGTATGAGGGCACTGAGTCCAACATCAGTAAATTTGCAGATGACACCAAGCTGGGGGCAGGAGTTGATCTGTTGGACGGAAGAGAGGATTTGCAGAGAGACCTCAACAGGCTGGACAGATGGGCAGAGTCCAAGGACATGAGATTTAACACATCCAAGTGCCAGCTTCTGCACATTGGCCACAGCAACCCCATGCAGTGCTACAGGCTGAGGGCAGAGTGGCTGGAGAGTGGCCAGGCAGAAAGGGACCTGGGGGTGCTGGTTGATTGTAGGCTGAACATGAGCCTTCAGTGTGCCCAGGTGGCCAAGAGGGCCAGTGGTATCCTGGCCGGCATCAGGAACAGTGTGGCCAGCAGGAGCAGGGAAGTCATTCTGCCCCTGTACACTGCACTGGTTAGGCCAAACCTTGAGTCCTGTGTCCAGTTCCGGGCCCCTCAGTTTAGGAAGGATGTTGACTTGTTGGAACATGTCCAGAGAAGGGCAAAAAAGTTGGTGAGGGGTTTGGAACATAAGCCCTATGAGGAGAGACTGAGGGAGCTGGGGTTGTTTAGCCTGGAGAAGAGGAGGCTCAGGGAGACCTTCTTGCTGTCTACAACTACCTGAAGGGAGGTTGTAGCCAGGTAGAGGTTGGTCTCTTCTCTCAGGCAACCAGCACCAGAACAAGAGGACAGAGTCTTAAGCTGCACCAGGGTAGGTTTAGGCTGGATGTTAGGAGGAAGTTCTATACAGAGAGAGTGATTCCCCATTGGAATGGGCTGCCCGGGAGGTGGTGGAGTCACCACCATTGGAGGTGTTCAGGAGGCGACTTGATAGGGTGCTTGGTGCTGCCTTGGCTTAATTGATTAGGTGGGTTAGATGATAGGTTGGACGTGATGATCTTGAAGGTCTCTTCCAATCTGGTTTATTCTATTCTATCTTGTGTACCATATTGCTGTGCCACAGGCAAAAGGGCTGTAAGTAAAAAAGTTGCACTTTCCAGGATCAGCAGACAGGACAGGTAACCCTTTTGTTCCACCATTGTCCCTTACAGGGGTTTTCACCCTTCACCCTGACGTGTCCCTTTGTGCCCATTGCAATAAACAGGGCCCTGGAGCCAGATGGTCCCATTAGCAGTCCTGATGCTGGCAAGACAAGAGCACAGCAATTGACTCTTTATTACCTCCTCCTTTACATTATGTATAACTTATGGCTGTGCTGCTAAAGAAGGACAAATATGATAAATAATCATGGAAAAGAAGTCTGTGGAGATGGATATTCTGCTGCAAACTATCTATCTCTGTCCAGGGCTGCTGCACAGACATTACTGGAAACGGCAGGGTACACAAAAAAGGCACAATTTCTTACATCTGCAAGAATGTTTTCTAACCACCTGAAATATCAAGTGTGGAGAGACTGGCAAGAATTTCAGCCCTGGAGGCCTTCTGGGAGCTTTTGCTAAGAGAAGGGAACCGATGCTGTCAGCCAGCACTTGCCTGGCACCAGGCCCTCCTCCTCCTGCTGGTGGTGGTGAATCCGGGCCTCCAACACAAGCCAGTTTTCATTCCAATCCTAGTAATTGTAAAGCCAAATGTACTGGCCTTTGGCATTAACTGAGCAAGGATGGAAAACTTACTCAGAGGAAAATCCAGAACACTAGTGCCAGCAAAGAGTTAAATCCACAGTTTCCCAGAATGCCTGATGACAGAGTCAGCCCATCAAATTCCTTTGTCACCAGCTGATGAGGATATCCTATACCTACTGCTTCTGGACATCCATCTACCAAACTCCATTCATGAATAGGCAATCAGCTCAGCTACTCCTTTGCAGTATTTCCTCTAACCTCCACAGAGCAACCTGCATCTGCATTCTTAACGCAGCTAATTATTCACTTCAACCAACAATCATACAAGGATGATTTTCCAGAGAGACTTCTTCTTTATTAATGTCCTGACCACCAACTTTCACCCCAAAGTCTTCTGCAACATCTGCCCTTGCCAAGCTTTCAGTCTCCTTTGGCTCTCTGAATTTCTTGATGTATATCTTCTGCAGCAAACACCAAGTTTGCTAAAAGTGCTTAGCAAAGCAAGGACCAAGATCAATGAAATCAAGTGTTTACTACTCTCAGGTAAGCAGCAAGGCGTGAGTAAACACAATATGTTCCATGCTAGAAGCAGTTATGTCCTTTTACCTGCATCCAGGGAGACATCATGAATGAATACCAATTAACTGTTGCCTCAAACATGAATGTTTTCCACAGTTAAAAAAATTGGTTTGAATCTTAAAAATCTTAGATCCAAAGTTGTTGTATCTTATTGCCCTGTCACACAGAGCACTGTGGGTAGGGAATCCATACAAATGGAAATAATCAGAAAGTCTCTACCTGAATGGGTAGATGGAATGAGTCCTTCTTTTAGATCTCTGGGCACTGGCAGGCTGGGAAGATTACCATTTTACTAGCAATTAGGGATGCAATAGGAGTTTTCAGTTAGATTTCTGCTTCACTGGGTTCATAGAAGCAAAGCATTACAGAAGAGAAGAGCATCACCAATCCCTTCTCCAAGCCTTATCATCTTCTCCTAGATGCAAAGAGCAGCCAAAGGATTTGTTCTCCTACTTCTCTTCCCTGAATTGTTTTTCATAGTAGACTGAGAAAGGCTTAAATGTTACAATGGCTGGAGATCAGTGACAGAACAAGAGGGCACAGTCTCAAGCTGCCCCAGCGGAGGTTTAGGCTGGGTGTTAGGAAGAAGTTCTTCACAGAAAGAGTGATTGGCCATTGGGATGGGCTGCCCAGGGAGGAGCATAGTGACTCTATGCTCCTGGAGGTGTTTAAAATAAGACTGGATGAGGCATTTAGTGCCATGGTTTGGTTGATACATAACACATAATTGTATATACTAAGTTCTTCACAGAGAGAGTTGTTAGGCATTGGAATGGGCTACTGAGGGAGGTGGTGGAGTCCCCATCCCTGGAGGTGTTCAAGAGGGGATTGGACATGGCACTTGGTGCCATGGTCTAGTCATGAGGTGTTGGGTGACAGATTGGACTTGATGATCCTTGGGGTCTTTTCCAACCTTATTGATTCTATGATTCTATTAGATGGTGTTGGGTGATAGGTAGGGCTGAATGATCTCAAAGGTGTTTTCCAACCTGGTTAATTCTGTATGAAGGATGGGTATTCACTTGTCACCATGTCTCTTTCTCAGGGATTCTTTCTGTAGAGAAGTGTGACTGGTATTTCCAAGCCATCTTGAACTTTCTTTCCCTTTGCATTTACCACCATGAAACATAACCACAATGGAGAAGATGCAGTCTTTTTCTGTCTGTTCTTTGTGAAATTTGCCTTGTGGTTCATAAGAAGTGATTCTCACTTTCCAACCTGCCCCTCTTCCTGAAGGCTTCCTGTTCAGAGTTGATTGATAAGTGAATGCATTTTCCAGATATGTTTTATTGCTTTTTCCCTCCTTTCCTTATTTCTGAAAAGCAGCAGTGAGGGGGAAGAAATGGTCTGTAAACAAGGCACAAAAGGAGAGATTTATTGAATGATGAGAGCAGATTCAAGGGGCCTCCAGGTAAAAATAATGTAATGAGCATAATATCATACAACTAAACAGCTCCTGCTCCACCACCACCATTTTTGCACCCATCCCAGAGCCAGGGGCAAGACCCTCACCAGCCAAGATACCACACAGAGGAGCTCAGCCCCACTAAGGAGGCCCAGCCAGCACCTGTGGATGATATTGGAGTATCCATCAATGTTCTACCTACCTAACCGGGGGCCACCAGGCCCCCCGGCCTTTGTTGTCACCACCACCATCACCCAGTGCACACCATGGGCACTCACCAGCGATAAGAGGAGGATCCTCCAGCCCAGATGGGCTCATCTTAGGGCTTCTGCCTTCCCTGGTGGGGATTAAAAAGGGGAGTGGGTGGGGAGGGCCAAGTGGCCACACCTGGGGTGGGAGGAGACTCCAACAGATCCCAGGTGCTCTGGGATTTGAGGGGGAAAAGGGGGGAAATGGGGCAGGTGAGGGACTTTTTAGGGTGTCAGGTAATGATAGGACTAGGGGGAATGGAAAAAAATAGAAATGGGTAGATTCAGATTGGATGTTAGGAAGAAGTTCTTCCCCACGAGCGGGCAAGACACTGGAACAGGTTGCCCAGGGAGGTGGTGGAAGCCTCATCCCTGGGAGTTTTTAAGGCCAGGATGGATGTGGCTCTGAGCAACCTGATGTAGTGTGAGGTGTTCCTGCCCATGGCAGGGAGGTTGGAACTGCATGATCCTTGAGGTCCCTTCCAACCCTGACAATTCTATGATTCGGAAACAATTTTGCAGTTTAGGCTGGATGTTAGGAGGAAGTTCTTCATAGAGAGAGTGATTGGCCATTGGAATGTGCTGCCCAGGGAGGTGGTGGAGTCACCATTTCGGGAGGTGTTTAGAATGAGACTGGATGGGGTGCTTGGTGCCATGGTTTAGTTGACTAGATGGTGTTGGGTGATAGGTTGGACTTGATGATCTTGAAGGTCTTTCCCAACCTGGTTAATTCTGTGATTCTGTGATCTTGTGGCATCAGCATGGCTGATGGCTGCTTCTGCTCATGCTAATAGCCTGAAACAAACAGCAGCAGCAGCAGCATACCATCATAAGCCTCACTCTGGTCCCTTTAGTGTCAATCAACTGGAAAAAATCAACCAGCATACCTTATGTCAAATACAGTCCAAGGCCTTTGTGGCCCCCTGTTACTAAGACTGCTTTGTCTCCCCCAGTAGTGGCAATGGGAAGTGAGAGGGCTCATCCGGGCAGTTGCCAGCACTGCTAATGTGTTTTTTAGCAAAGCTGGACCTCAGTGGCTGAGTGAGATATCTACTTGTTGTAGGGAACTTTCAAAGGCTCTTGTTGTGTTTGAGACCATTTGGCTACCAGGTCTCATTAACTCAGCTCTTTATGATAGCTGGGAACCCACAGAAGAGTGTAGCACAGCCTTTTCCTGGCTGTGTATTTTTGGAGCAGCATTAAATGTGACCAGCATCTGCCTCCCTCACTGCTTGCTGTCTGTTAGCCAAAGCAGTGGATGAGTGCACAGCGTCCTACAGATGTGAGTTTTGTTTGGAAGACCTCTCAGTATGGCCTTGTTCAAGTCCCTCTGCGTACTTGGCCCCTCCATGGCCTGCATTCTTTTTCTTTACTTCTTCATTTTATTAGAATGTAGCTGATTCTGACAGGTTAGGAAACCATCACACCAAGCTGTTTGTTTTCATTCTCACACTGAGAGCAGTAAATGCAGATCCTTGGTGCAAGAGCACCCGTGACTGAAACACATCACTGGAGCTCTTGAGCTCTATGCTTCCCTTCCTTCAGTATGCAAGACAGGCATTTTCCAGCAGGTGTTTTCACATGTGTGTCATCTCTACAGCCTTCTCTGCAATGAAGTGTGTAAGGAGGTGTTCAGTCAGGCCTCTGTGTGAGTTGTGTATCACCAACAGAAAGAGTGATCCTTTGTTTTAAAACAATTAATTGTGAGCCAGTGTATCAATGCATCAAGAGATGCATTGTTGGAGACAGGTTTCAGGGCGCTCCTGAGAAGTTGAGCTTGCCTGGTGTTGAGTGACAGGGCCTGAACCTCCATTTCCATGTTTTTCTGCAGATATGTTTCAAACACCAACCATGATTATGCTTTGGACTGGCATCCTAGAAAGCAGATGGGTTTTCTTGGCATCGAGTTTCCTGGGCTTTTGGCTCTTGGAGGCTACTGCATCCTGTTGTGAGGGGAATGTATTTTCCAGTGTCATAGTGGGATTCTATCTGTTTCCAAATACAATGGTCTCCTCCTAATTCTCAGGCATGAGGCACTGCCAGGCCTGGCTCAGACTGACACCATTTTACTCGAATGCACATGTGAAAATAGCCTGATTTCTGCATCGAGTTGCCAATGCAGAATTAATTGAGTTGCCAAATTAATTGAGCCAAGAACAAATAAATAATTTCTTGTTTATTCCTCAGTTAAGCTTTGCTCCTATTGTCAGGCCATAATGGGTCAAAGAGGAGAATTGCTCTTTGTGCCTCAAATGAAATATTACTCATTTAAACAGCAAATTAATAAATGGCAAGATTCCAGATTGGGAAGAGGGCTTGTCCTCCTCTTTGGAATTTACACTAGTGTTTAGTCATCACTGACTTTTCTTTTAACTGCAAGTCATGGGACTATCACTACTACTTCTTGCAACACTGCAAATTTCAAGGCAGAAATCACAGAAAGGATAAGATGAATAACATCTCCAGTTTTCTCTCAGCTGGGACACCACAGTGATTACCCCGTGGGGAAGCTGTAGAGGTCATGCTTGTCTTTAGTGGTAAATTCAGTGATAACATGCCTAGAAGCACTGAACTTGTGGGCCAAACCTTTACATTCCCATGCAGAAGCACCAGGGAGTTATCATTCAACACATGGCTTCACTAAAGCCTTGGGATCATAACCACAACCTCCTTCTGAAGCTCTTCTTCCTGTTCCACCCCAGTAGGAAGCAACAGCAGTTGCTGGTATCCATAGCTCTATATCATAGAATCATAGAATCAATAAGGTTGGAAAAGACCTCAAGGATCATCATGTCCAGCCTATCACCCAACACCTCATGACTACTACACCAAGTGCCACGTCCAATCCCCTCTTGAACACCTCCAGGGACGGTGACTCCACCACCTCCCTGGGCAGCACATTCCAATGGCCAACAGCTCTCTCTGTGAAGAACTTTCTCCTCGAATATGTTCTCTTTCTTCATAGGTACTTTTGAAAATCTACCTTGTGATTCAGGTTATGATCACTAGGAAGTTTACTCTTAGTTTTACATTACAGGTGATAGCAATGTGAGCATTGCTTCTACATGTTGAGCCCTGAAAAGAGGGGTTTCCTCAGGGCTCAATCTCTTCTCTTACAGGCTGCTTCTCTCTGGCACCTAAGGAAACTCTCCATGATCCCTGTACAGAAGATAAGCAGCTTGGGAGCCTGGCTGGTGTCCCACCAATGGAGACAAAGAATCATAGAATCAATAAGGTTGGAAAAGACCTCAAGGATCATCAAGGCCAACCTGTCACCCAACACCTCATGACTACTAAACCATGGCACCAAGTGCCACATCCAATCCCTTCTTGAACACCTCTGGCTGGTCATGTTCTTGAGCTCACTACACTACACGGACACTGCAAAGGTGTCCTCTCAGCTAAGATTGCCTTTAGGAATAGACTAAGTTAGAGGAGAGGCTGTGGGGGACACACAAGAATCCCTCCACAGCCAGGGACTGCCCCGGCAATCTCTCCCTGCTTAGGGCTGCTCAGGACTCTGCTCCATGGCTCTGGCAGCCCTCCCTGCATATGGCTACTGTTACTACGATGCTTTTACCTTAATATTTTACATATCTGTTCTGCTTTTATCTTTAACATTGTTTGATAAGCAAGGCACCCCTTACAACATAGTGGTAAGCACTGCTGAAAGAGTTCACAGTTGGTAGCACCTGCCTGTCTTTAGGTGACATGCAGTTTCCCATACCCCTGGCCTTGAAACAAATAACTTGTAAAGAAGAACACAGTGGCTGTTCAGTGGTGTCCACAAAAATTATGCAAAAGTATGGGCCAAAGGGCAAAGTTAAAACCTCCACTAATCTAAAGTGTTAAAGAGATTTAAAGAGCAGAACTGTAATTAATCAGGCAGGAATGTGGCCAAGAAACTTTGTTTAATGCCCCACTCTTTTAGCAAAGGACCTAAAAGTTGTGTGTGTAGCAAATAAAGGATTTAGCAGAATATTAACATTATCCTCATTCCTGTATGACAGCACATCCTTGGTACAAATAGAAAGGTATTGCTTACCACCCACAGTCTATTGCCCTTGCTGCTTAAAGACCCCAAGCACTTTGCATTTTGCCAGCCACTTGGAATATATATACTAGCTATAAAATGATGCTTAAAGAGTTCCTGCACTTTGCACAAATGGCTATTTATGACCTGCCATCAATGTTGTTCTACAGAGAGGCTTGGGGAGGGGGATTGATGGAGCACTGAGCCTAATCCATCAGTCACTTTGCTACAAACTCTAAACAGATTTTAATTGTGAGGCCAGATTTACTCCAGCCATCTGTATAGCAAACATGTCTCCCCACTGAAATAAGGAAATACTTTATCCTGAATGCTCTTTTGCAATGTATATGCTGCATCAATGTCAATAAAATATTTGTCACAGCAAAAAATGTAAGCCTGTCTGCTGCATAACAGAGAGCCCCAATGGAAGGACACACTCCCAGCTTTAATGCTGGCTGAACTTATCAGTTATCATAGCAAATTAATGGGGCTGGGGAAGAGACTTGCAATTAGAGGAGTAGGGCTACAAATTCTTGGCTTGCTGTTGTTTCTTTTATTGAAAAGGTCTCAGTTCTCTGAGCAGGACTGGGCTGATGGCTGGGACTGCTGGGAGCTTTTATTTCTCCTCAGGGCAAGAAAAGTAAAGCCATTAGCATACAAGCTTGCCTGTGTCTCCATTCCCTGCTCTGCCAGAGCACCCCAGGTTGTTCCCCACCCAGAGCAGTGGATTTACTCCCCACAACCCCTTTAAACCATGGCACCACTGCTGAGACTGCCAACATGGGAGCCAATTAGGTGGTACTACAAAGATGTTGATGCCTGTGGACTGAGATCTATCGACTCATCTCAAATATCCCCTGAACTGCCATGAACTAGTAGCAGCTTTTAATCACTGCTGAGCTCAACTCACTTCAGACCATTTCCTTGAGCTATCCAGTCCTGTTGTCAGCCTCACTTCCACAATGATTAAAACTCTGTTTACAGCAAGACACTTTCTTCTTTAAATTTTATTCCTTTCCTCATTTCTAGCTACAACAAAATTGCTTCTGAAGATCCTTAAGTGATGTGGCTTTCATGTAACACGCCCCACTCCTGTGGTTGACCCAGCCTGACACTTCAGATCTCTGGACAGACTGGGCCAGTCACCACATTCAAGACCTGGTATCCGGCCCAGCCACAGCTCAGCTCTCTCTGGTGCTCAGAGAGGCACTGAATTCATTGCCCTCTTTGCATCAACACAGACCGACCATGTCTGCCGCTCACAGCTCTGTTTTAAACCAGACAGAACAGTTTTTTCCTTCTAATTCCTAATGCACCTGCTAATGTAATATAGCACAGACTGAAAGTGCCCAATACAGCCTGAAAGCTTGTTTATGCAGGAGACTTTGGTCTCCAGGACTCTTGGGAGCACTGTGCAGGTGAAAAACACTTTCTTTGCAATCAATTGACCAGTGCATGCAGGTGACATCTTTATCATTAGATGCAAGTCCTATCAGTCCCATTGCATCCACATTCATGTTTTTCTCCTGTGACCTTGTGGAAACCACTTGCTCATCTGATGTGATTTTCAGTTATTCACACAGCTGAAGGCACAGGACTTCAGCCTAATTAACCTGGAAGGGTGCTGGTGTGAAAAACACTGCGCCCTCTGTTTTACAGAGGATGCCTTAAATGTTTATCCTTGCAAGGCTTTTCAGAATCCAGTTTGGTTTTCACTTTCTGCTGTTGGCTTGTTCCTTGACATTTCTCTCTGATGGAGAATGAAAAGAGACACCTGGATTTGACTCCAGTTTCTAGTCAGGTTGAGTCTGAATTTCGTGCTCTAGAGTGATATTTGTGTCGCAGGCCCTCGAAGGGGATTTTCCCTTGGTTTTATGAATGTTTCTTTCAGGGGATTTTCTTTTTTTTTTTTAATATATATTTCTTTTTTAATTGGTCTGTGGTATTTTTTGAGCAAGCCTATTTTCAACAAAAGCTGTACTTGGGGTTAAATCCAGGCTTTGGTGCTTCGCTTAAAATGGTGACCCCTGGGCACCAGTTATACGAATCTAAAACATTCATCAGACTTCCTGTGGGCAGGGAAGAGCAGATACTGACAGTCTCCTATCTCTATTTCTGGCCAGCCTTGCTTAGTATCAGGGCAGCTAGCTCTCAAATCACCAGATGAACCCAGACTTCTGTGCCATGTGATTCAGAAAGGTCTGCCAAAAGAAGAGAACAGTAGGTCGGTGTTGGTCCTTCTGTGTTAACCTGGTGATGTTTGCTGCACAGGAGAGAGCCTCGTCTCCTGGGTGATATTGAACAATCCAGGAACGACTCCAAACTCCTCAGGCTTTGCTCTCACTAGGCTGCTGGCACATTTTGCCCTTCTCCAGTTAGTGGTGAAATGAGACAAGGAGTATACGGATGTGAAGATAAGAAGGGATCCCAGTGAAGCAGGCAATAGTTTGGCAGTTAAATTTACCATCAAAAACCCTCTAATGTATTCTGGAGGCATTTTAAGTGCCCTGCATTAAACACAACTGGTAATACAAAAAAAAAAAAAAAAAAAAACCAGAGCAGAAATATGCCTTTGATTTCCTTGCCTGTGTTTTACTGCTCTAGTGTGTGCCCTGTAAGCCCCGTGAACATTTGCATCCAGTGTAAGGCATTAAATGACAGTGCAATTCAGTGGGTAACGCTCCTGCCTCCAGGCAGAAGGGTCAGAGGTTTGGGTATTCCTTGAAGCTCATACCTGCTGGTAGGACATCAGCAAAGGGCTGGAGGGATGTTTCTTTTTGGGTCAAGCATTAAATACAGAAACACTGTGAGGCTCAGAAAAGAGGGTGGAAATGAGGATGCACCTCACTCCTCGTAGAAACAGAGCAGAGTGTGTGCATCCAACACATACCAAAACTTGTTAAAATAACAGTACAAAGGCAAGCACTGAAAAATTAGGGAAAAGCAGGAATCTTCAGGCAACCATTAGTGTTTTTCCTTTATGCATTAAATACTTGGCTACACAGCGTTTTCCCTGCAGGGCCCTGTTTTATTCACTGCACAAGGTAAGCAGCACTAACAATAAATAGCATTTCAACATTTCTTTTCTCCTTGCTGTTTGCTCTCTGCCTGCACGGTTGGGTTCCTCATCTCCTGTGCCTCTCTCTCTCCCCTTTCTCCCGGGCATGCTCCCTTTCTTGCTCACATCCCACGTGAAATCCGCTCCTCAGACTCAATGCCAAGTCTTGCCTCTTCCTATCAGTGCCTCTAAGACACACTGTCCCATTTGTCTCAGCTTCCCTACAACCTCTTCAACCCATTTCCAAGGGTTGCTGGTGTCCTTGCAAGGTCCTGCCATTATCTCTCCACTCACCTAATCTCAGCCACAGAGAACTGGCTTCAAATAACATCCTCACCCAGCCAGACCCAGTTGACCTCAGGGGAAAGGATGGTCAGGAAGACCAAGGAGTCAGCACTGCATCCAGGGGCTGTGGGGGTTGGACTGTGACCTGCAGAGTGTTTGCATGCCAGTGTGGGCCCAAGACTCTGCAATACAGATAGATCCCCCATTCCCATCAGCATCCAAAGGCTTAAAACATTCAGAGGATTCAGCAGCTGACATCCCTCCAGCAGGCTGCGAGCTTGGGCCCAGTGTCCATCTGAGCTGATCATCTGATGAGCCTTTTCTAGGCAAGGCAGAGAAAATACAGCAGTCCTGGGGCATGATTCATCCTGAGAAGATACTTAATATAGGTCAGCTGAATTGTTCCCTATGAGTGCTACTGATTGAACAGAAATAGACTGTAGAAATATGTGTAAGATGAATGTCACACTGGTGGCCAGGAGGGGGAGATCACACTGTCACCTAAACATAATCTTTCTCTCCACAATTCCATGTCACAGCCTGACTCCCTGATCCCACATCCCTGACAAAGACCATTTTCCAGATCACAGCCCAGTTTCTCTCTCTCGCTCTTACCAGTTCCCAGGAGAAGCTCCAACGCTGACCAGGCTCCTGTGCAACTCTGCTCACCCAGTAGCTGTTTCCCTGTGGCTTCAGCCCTTGTACAGTAAATTCTGCAGACCTGGGGCATCAAACATGTCCAGGACAGACAGACTCTCGAGGGAGAGCTGCTTCTACAATCTAAGCAATCTCCAGTAGGCATGTGCAAACTGCAGGTTTGGAAGGACAGATTTAGGACACATTCATGTAAAGACCAAGGGTGTATTCTCAACTCAGAGACTACCCAAGTGCTCCACTTCAAATCCTCTTTCAACAGCATGATGGATAGAGAACATTTAAAGAAAAAAAAAAAAAAAAAAAAAAGATTTAATTTCTTGTTTCCTGGTTTCATTCTTGAAAACTGCTACATCATTTTGGATGAGGCAGTCAGGAATAGAATAGAATAGAATAGAATAGAATAGAATAGAATAGAATAGAATAGAATAGAATAGAATAGAATAGAATAAATAGAATAAACCAGGTTGGAAGAGAGCTTCAAGATCATCGAGTCCAACCTATCATCTAACACCATCTAATCAACTAAACCATGGCACCAAGCACCCCATCCAGCCTCTTCCTAAACACCTCCAGTGATGGTGACTCCACCACCTCCCTGGGCATCACATTCCAATGGCCAATCACTCTTTCTATGAAGAATTTCTTCCTAACCTCCAGCCTAAACCTCCCCTGGTGTAGCTTGAGACTGTGTCCTCTTGTTCTGGTACTGGTTGCCTGGGAGAAGAGACCAACCCCCACCTGGCTACAACCTCCCTTCAGGGAGTTGTAGACAGCAATAAGGTCTGCCCTGAGCCTCCTCTTCTCCAGGCTAAGCAACCCCAGCTCCCTCAGCCTCTCCTCATAGGGCTTGTGCTCCAGACCCCTCCCCAGCCTTGTTGCCCTTCTTTGGACATGTTCCAGCAACTCAACATCTTTCCTAAACTGAAGGGCCCAGAACTGGACACAGGACTCAAGGTGTGGCCTAACCAGTGCTGAGTAAAGGGGGAGAATGACCTCCCTGCTCCTGCTGGCCACACTCTTCCTGATACAGGCCAGGATACCACTGGCCTTCTTGGCTGCCTGTTGGCTCATGTTCAGCCTACTGTCAACCAGTACCCACAAAAATAGATGCCACAAAAAGGAAAACTGAGCAACCATGAGAAATCTCTGCCCAGAAAAGGTCTTACATAACTAAAAAATAAGATCTGATGATGGGAAATGCTGGACAATCTTCACTATACTTCAGGCTAACAGCCTGTACATAAAGATGAGACACTGTCAGGCCTTTAAGGGCCAAAAGAAAAGATGCTAGAATGAATGCACTGCATTAAAGAGTCGAAAAATCAGCAGGTTAAACATTTTTGAAGGTGGTTAGGAAAGAAAATTTTAAGGAAAATACATAAGCTCTCCACAAAATCAGTTAGCTGGAAGATAATCAAATGTCAGGTTGACCATTGTCAGGAATGCTAGGGTTACTCACCCCAGAAAATACAACCAGCACCTCGTACTCTGATAGGTTTTGCAAGGAAAATTGAAAACATCATTACAGCACAACTGATTGATATACGATAAAGTCTAACAATATGGATCTTCAGCATAGAAAAAAATCACGTTTCACTGGTCTGTTGGACTGCTTTGGATAAAAAGGCAGTGGAAAACTGGTTGCTACAGGCTATTGCATTCCTACAGAACTTTTGGCAAAGTCTTTCTTGAGAATTTTCTTAGAATTGGATCAATTAAGTAGCCAGTGGTAAAGTAACATCACACACCGGAGCAGGGCTGTGAAACAAAAACCCTGTCAAGAGGAATAAATGGCCAATTTGCATTATGGTAAAGCATCCTGAGTGAGATACAACAAAGTTTAGTAGCAGGGGATCTTATTATTTAGCATAGTCAATGTGATCTTGAAACAGGAACAAACAGTACGGCAGCACAACGAGATGATGAGGTTACTTTATTTAGCCAAGGCTGTGCAAGACTGTGTGGGCTGATCTGGATGCCTGGGCAACCCAAGCCTTCAGTAGGGTCACCACCACCACTACCACCACCTCACTTATAGCTGTATTTGCCACCAGGGCTTTCTGCAAGCCTGCAGCTGCTCTGTTGCATCTTTCCAACTTCAATTCAAAGTACAGCTGCTCTTCAAACAAAAGCTCCCTTAAAAAACATTGATATTACTGATGAAGCACAACCTTCCCTCTGGGGTGGCTGTCAAGCACAACCCACGCTGCACATGTTCTGGATTGTGAGCATCAGTACTTGTACTGATAGGGCTCTTTACCTGGACACCTTTAGAATAGGATAGGATAGGATAGGATAGGATAGGATAGGATAGGATAGGATAGGATAGGATAGGATAGGATAGGATAGAATAGGATAGAATAGGATAGGATAGGATAGGATAGGATAGGATAGGATAGGATAGGATAGGATAGGATAGGATAGGATAGGATAGGATAGAATCATATAAATATTAGGGTTGGAAGGGACCTCAAGGATCATCTAGTTCCAACCCCCCTGCCATGGGCAGGGACACCTCACACTAGATCAGGTAGCTCAGAGCCACAAATATTTGTACCAGCCCCCAAAGTGGCACCTCCTACATGCTTTCAAACTTGGGATCATTGAGGAGTGTGCAGGCTTGTGTGAAGATGCCCAAGTCAAGCCTTCCTGCTACTCCTATGTACAAAGAGAGACACAGGATGGCTACCTGTAAATAACTGATTGCCTGAAAATACAAAAGGGGATCCAAACTGAGACTATCTTGAGCATGAGTCACATTCAATAGAGTCCTGACCAAAACAAGTTCATCAGCCCAGGTGGGAACGTCAGGATTGCTGCACTCTGGAATGGAATGGAATGGAATGGAATGGAATGGAATGGAATGGAATGGAATGGAATGGAATGGAATGGAATGGAAACCTGGTTGGAAGAGACCTTCGAGATCATCATGTCCAACCCATCATCCAACACCATCTAATCAACTAACCCATGGCACCAAGCTTCCCAGTGATTGCAACTCCACCACCTCCCTGGGCCAATTCTGTGAAAGCTTCACCACATTTTAAAGTAGCATATTATCATGTATACTTACGGAATTACAAAAGTCAAACTAGGGTTTTTTTATTGCCACCAGTCCACTCTAATCAAGGCCCTTCATTCAGGCACATTTGGATAGGCGACTCCTTAAACTCCCTGTAGGGGTAGCCAAACTGAAGCCAGTCGCTCTGAAGAGCAGCTGCTTTAGTGTTTCACGCGTCTCTCTGCCTTTAAGGTCTCTGCTTAAAGATGATGAGGACGAGGCACCTCTAATTCCAGCAGCTGTGCATGCATTGATAGATCATAGCTCCCTTTGTCTTGGGCCTGACCCCATTTTTTGCTGTGGCACAAACAAATCTCCCAGATTGTGCATATAGTGGGTCATAAACATGTCTCTTGCTCTCAGGTATACATCACTGCTGAGCCTAGAGAGCCAAGAAGGAGACACTATGTCCTGTGACCTCAGAAATGTTTCTCTGTTTGGATTTTCATCTCTTCTCTGGTTGGCAGGAAATGCAACTTTCAGAGCTTCCCCACAGCAGCACCCCACAGCCCTGCAAAAGGGGACATAGAGAAAGAGTGGAGGAGGAAGAACACGCAACACAAACTTGCCAGGAGGCAAAGTCAGAAACTCAAACTGTTTCTAAGTCCTTACCTGCAATGTGATATTCAAAATGGTCAGGCTGGTTTGGAGACTCTAATTTTGTAATAAGGTTTGGAGAGTGCCCTGAAAAGACACTTCCCAGCTTGGTCTTTCTGCACTATGAATCATAGAATCATAGAATCAGTCAGGGTTGGAAGGGACCACAAGGATCATCTAGTTCCAACCCCCTGCCATGGGCAGGGACACCCCACACTAGATCACGCTGGCCAGAGCCTCGTCCAGCCTGCTCTTAAACACCTCCAGGGACGGGGCCTCAACCATCTCCCTGGACAACCCATTCAAGGGCTTCACCACTCTCATGGTAAAGAACCTCTTCCTTACATCCAGCCTGAATCTCCCTATTTCCAGCTTCATTCCGTTCCCCCTAGTCCTATCACTACCTGATACCCTGAGAAGTCCCTCCCCAGCCTTCCTGTAGGCCCCCTTCGATACTGGAAGGCCACAATTAGGTCACCTCTGAGCCTTCTCTTCTCCAGACTGAACAGCCCCAACTCCTTCAGTCTGTCCTCATAGGAGAGGTGCTCCAGCCCTCTGATCATCCTCGTGGCCCTTCTCTGGACACGCTCCAGCACGTCCACATCCCTCCTGTAATAGGGGCTCCAGAACTGGAGGCAGTACTCCAGGTGGGGTCTCACCAGAGCTGAGGAGAGGGGAAGAAGCACCTCCCTTGACCTGCTGGTCACACTTCTCCTGATGCAGCCCAGGATCTGATTGGCTTTCCGGGCTGCAAGTGCACACTGAGAGCTCCTGTTGAGCTTCTCGTCCACCAGCACCCCCAAGTCTCTCTCCTCAGGGCTGCTCTCCAGCCAGCCCCTGCCCAGCCTGTATTTGTGCCTGGGATTGCCTCGACCCAGATGCAGGACCCTGCACTTGGTCTTGTTGAAGCTCATGAGGTTGGCTTGTGCCCACCTCTCCAGCCTGTCCAGGTCCCTCTGGATGGCATCCCTTCTCTCCAGCGTGTCCACTGCACCACACAGCTTGGTGTCCTCAGCAAACTTGCTGAGGGTGCACTCGATGCCACTGTCCATGTCACCCACAAAGATGCTGAACAAGACAGGTCCCAGGACTGATCCCTGAGGGACTTTGCTTGTCACTGGCCTCCATTGGGACATGGACCCATTGACAGCCACTCTTTGGGTGCGGCCACCAAGCCAGTTCTTTATCCATCTAGTGGTCCATCCATCAAACCCATGTGTCACCAGCTTGGAGACCAGGAGGTGGTGCGGGACAGTGTCGAAGGCTTTGCTCAAGTCCAGGTAAACGACATCAGTTGCTTGCCCCTGTGAGAGACTAAAGCTTGTGTCTCCTGCTGTGACTCAACAAAGATAAAATCACTTGCTGCTTGCCCAGACAATAGCTGATGTGGGTTGGACAGAGCCACTGGAAGGACTCTTGGAAGGTGCAAAGATAACATTGCTCACGGGACTGCAGCTGGCCTACAACAATGGCCCAAGGGCCCAGCATTCACACCTTCAGGACAAGATCATTTCCAGCCATCAGATACCCCAGGAAAGGACAATGGTTCCTGATGTGTAAAGAGTGTGTGGGTAGGTAGATGGAGCAGGAGGAGGCAGAGGCCTTCCCCCTCCATCCAGTGGCTGCCCAAACTCACCTGAGTACACAGAAAGATTTCCTGGGGAACGATACCTGGACCTAAAGATGATTTCCCAGAATGATATCCTGGGGAACAACACTTGGACACTTGCCTAAGGCCTAAAAAACTGTATAAAAGACTGGAGCAACTACTGGCTTTTGGAGGAGAAAACTGGAGAAGCAAGATGCAGAAGAAAGCAGATGGCACCACACGTGGGAAACATCACGGAGCAACACCACGGACCAACCCCACGGACCTTGGACTCTGAAAACCCTCTCTCCACCTCTGACCTTTGGTAATATAATCCCTTTCCTATTTTCTCCTTCTTCTCCCTATTCCTTCTCTTTCTCCCTCTCAATTTTTCCTCTCTCTCCCTCTGTTTCTAATCCATCCACTGTATTTGTGTAATAAATAGTCTAGCTGTTGATATTTTGGCCTTGTTTGTGCCTCTAATTTCACAACATGGGAATATTCATTAAAAACCTGAATCTCTTTCCCTCTCTGGATTGAGACAGCCCCTCAGCTATTAATGCTGTCACCTGCTCATAGAAGGCCACCAGGTTTGTCAGGCAGGATTTGCCCTTGGCAAAGCCATGCTGACTGTACCAAATCACCTCTTCACTATTCTTCTGAGTCATTAGTGCCTCCAGGAGGATCTGCTCCATGATCTTTCCGGGCACAGAGGTGAGACTGACTGGCCTGTAGTTCCCCGGTTCCTCCTTCTTGCCCTTCTTGAAAATGGGATTAACGTTTCCCCTTTTCCAGTCTGTGGGGACTTCCCCAGTCTATATGACAGCAATATGCTCTATGGCTATTCACCAGCAGGCAGTGCCAGGCATTGGGGTGCACGCACAGACTCTTGGATGGGGCTGCATATTTCACAGGTACTCCTTTTTCCTTTCTGCATGGTCGTTCCCTTCTTTGCACATAGTGTCCTCAGATGCTCAAGTGCAGAGCATGGTGATCCGTCCTCTCATAAGCTGTGCAACACACTGTCAGACTGCATTCACCTATTTTTATCCCTCCAGCTCTCTTTTTTACCATATAAGCCACTGGGATTTCCTCTAGTTTGTGGAATCTATCTCAATTCTACAACAGAAATTAGTATCTTCCGTGTTTGAGTTTCGCAGGGCCCTCCCCCATGTCACCCTTTTAAGAAGTGAACAACAAATCAGGGCTTTTTCTCCTACTCTCAGACTGCAGAAAAAATACATATTTACTGTTCCTCCAGATATTTACAAAGGCAGACAGTCACTCCCCAGCTAGCTGAGGGCAAAACCTAGTAAAAAACCATACTTCAGGCCTCCTAAATGAAAGCAGCTCCACAGAGCAGCCAGCTGAGTTGAGCTCCAGCCCCACTCCTCTGCCTTCTTATCCCTTTCTCCAAGTCCCCAGAAGCAAAGCAGATAGGCAGAAAATATTCAAGGGTCAAACACTGGTGTTGGCTTGCCAGGGTGGGAGAGTCTTGTGATATAGGGTCATTTTCATTGGTGCCCAAGGCAGCATGACAGACTGTTTTGAGGATGACATCTTCAAAGTATAGAATTGACCACGTTGGAAGAGACCTTTGAGATCATCAAGTCCAACCTATCACCCAACACTATCTAATCAACTAAACCATGGCACCAAGCACCCCATCCAGTCTCTTCCTAAACACCTCCAGGGATGGTGACTCCACCACCTCCCTGGGCAGCACATTCCAATGGCCAGTTACTCTCTCTATGAAGAATTTCTTCCTAACACCCAGCCTAAACCTCTCTTGGAGCAGCTTGAGACTGTGTCCTCTTGTTCTGGTGCTGGTTGCCTGGGAGAAGAGACCAACCCCCACCTGGCTACAACCTCCCTTCAGGTAGTTATAGACAGCAATGAGGTTTCCCCTGAGCCTCCTCTTCTCAAAATATGGTCAGGTAAAGATCACAAGCAGTGATTGCCTGAATTTCCTGACAGTGTCATGAGTCCCAGTTAGCAATCTCAGGCATATTTGTGAAACTATGGTGTACCTTTACTTTGAGGAGTCAGACTATCACCTCCTCTTACTCTAATACCCCAGAGGAACCAAAATGAAGTTCGGAGACAGGCTCTGTCACACTGTCTTCCCTTCAGCTAAGGTACCAGAAGGCATTCAGCCCCACAGCACAGCCACGTACACAAGTTTTGGCTGAACAAAATGTGCTGAGTGGAAGCTGCTTGTATCCTTTTTTTACACCATTTTGCCAATGTTTTCCTCTATTAGACTTTTTCTTCAATAGGAATTGTTTCAATTTGCACCCTTAGGGATAGTCTGCACATAATTTTTCATACTGACTTAACTATATTAGCTTTAAAGCCAATGTAATTAAAGTAGTATTCCCTCCTCCTCCACAGTCACACTAACTGCTATAAAGGGACTTATAATGGTACTGGTTACATGAAAATTGACTGCATTAATTCTTACTTCTCTGCACATCTGTATTACATCTGGACAGCTGCAACATGAGCAGGGGAGGGACTGGGGATGAAATACTGAAACCCTTCTGACAAAGTCAGAATGGGTCCAAATGTAGGCAGGTAGTGCTAACAAGGCAGACCATCCTACACTCTGGTATTAGTGGGACAGATCAAGAATGGGTTTGAGGAAAAGGAATCTGGAAAAGTTTGATTTGGGGGCACTGTGTTAACAAAGCACCAAAAGGTAGTGGAGGCTTCAGCTTCTGGTCTCACACCAGCATTAGGATCTCCATGACTGATGGCAGAGAACTATATAGTGATTCCAACTATCGCTTCTAGCTATCCTTTCCTACGCACAGCCCTGTCAAGTCTCACAACTCCAAGTTTGCAATTGTCACTCTGCCCTCCCTGACCTGCCTTTCACTCATCCTGAGCATGTCTCCTTCTGAAGGAACTAGCTGCACCCCAGAGCAGAGCACCATTAAGTCACTGCAGTCATCTTCTCTGCACAGATGCCAAACAAAGTGCAACATAATTTCACATTTGTCACTTCCCAGTCTCCTTGATTTGTGATTTCTATTTCAGGAGCCCAGCAAAGAGGAGCTCCACTGATTAATCCTCCCTCTATGAACTAAAAGTAGCTGTAATCCCAGGGCATGGGGGAGGGACCCTTAACCATCCCCAGTGGAAAGAGGCAGCATTAATTCTGGCATGGGAACAGCACTTAGCTTGCCTGCAGAATGACTTAATTTGTTTCTTAATGGACACGATGCTTTGCTGATAAAAGCCCTAAAGTGCCTTTAAAAAAAAAATTAAGAAAGTGATTGTTCATTCTTTACCCATTGGAGATTTCATTTATTATGTTTATGCTGCAGCCTGTGAAGTGAAAAGGGTGATGCTCTGTATGGGAAGTTAACACGTACGCAGGCTCAAGTATTTTGTTAACTTTGCAAGGGAAGGGAGGAGCCTAGCATGGAAGAAATGCAGAGAGCAGCTCTCTGTAGGAATTGCTGTCCAGAGAGAGCTTCAGGGAAGGGTGGAAGGGATGCCTCAACATTCAGGGAGACTTTGACCTAGGATCTTGTGTGTTAGAGGAAGAAGAGAGAAGAGATTAAGCCCTACATCTGAATTCCCCCAGACTGGATAGAAAGGAAAGTCAGCTCCATCGCCAGTCGGGTAGAAGCTGGCACCCAAGGCCACTCCCTGGGCACGGAGTGTTACAAAACACTTGGCTCTTCCTGAGGCAGCCTTCGGGTGCTGATAGTTCCTTATAATTGATTATTTCTTAGGGAAATGGAAGAGGAGGAGTGGTAGGTTCCAGAGATGGGAACAAGGAAGAGCTTTTTATATCAGATATGACACTGGAATGTCAACCAAATATTCAGAAACTGAAAATCAGATCACTGACCAACTCTGGATCCTGGCCCAACCACTTTGTGTTGGCCAACTCTGCAGGCTGAAATTGTGCTGCTGGCCACTGCTAGGGAGTCTAGCTCTGAGCTAGACAAAACATTTGTTTCACATGACATTTCCTGTGCTCTGCAATGCATGATGGCTATTGCATTTCTAGGGACCCCAGGCTTTAGTCTTAGGCCCAACATCCAGGTTTTGGTACCCAGCTTCATGCACTAGGGCTACTGCTTGCATGTCTCAACACATTTGCCTGATGCCTCTCAGCAAGTGCCAGTCACAGCACTGACATTTCTGCACACCTCTGTGGCAGGAAAAGTCTTTCTGGCATTCCTTTGGTATGTGCTATGTGGGAGGGACGGTGCTGCAGTGGTGGCGTTCATTTTTCCTGGCAAGGTTAGCGGGTCACCCCTTTCCACCTTTCCTGCTCTAGAATTCCTTGTTCAGTTATTCTCATGCTGGACTTATTGGAGATGTATAGCTGACAGAACAGGCCTGGAAGCCTCTGCTAAGAGGATCAGGAAGGAGGGGAAAGGTATCTCTCCTCACAAGTCCATCCTGCTCTCTAGGGTGGGGGACAGAAGACTGTGCCAGAAACTGAAGGCGTGGAGTTCAGAGTTTCCCCATAGCTGGGAGCTTCTTCTCTGTCCAGGAGATGAAGATGGAGTAGCATAGCTTCCAGGTTATAGGATTAAAGCAAGTGAAAAACCAATGTGAAACATTTGAGCTTATAGGAAAACTTCATGATCCAGGAGTATCAGTAGGGTACGGGAAGATGTTACAGAGATCAGAGCTATAAAGGACAATAAAGCAAAAGAACGTGACTAGCTACTGCAAATAAAGCTCCTCGAGTCATACTGTATCAGCCCACTGACTTCAACAAGAGAAAAACAGAGTCACAGAACCATAGAATGGTTTGGGTTGGAAGAGATCTCCAATGTAACGTACAGAGCACCTAGGTACAGAAATTCCGGGCCAAAGCTGGAAGAGGGGGAAAGTGCACAAGTCTTTGGCTTAGTGTCACCATGTCACAAGGACTCAGCAAGGTTCAAATAATGGTGAAAGCTGTGTATCAGCCTTCTTTGGCAAGCAGAAAGGGCACCCTTGTTTGCAGAGCAGGAAGGATGAGCATGAGAGAGGTGCAGGGATGTGGCACCAGGCAAGGTGAAAATCCCTTGGCATTGAGCAAATCCAGGCTGCATTCATTGCAGGAAGCTTTGTGCTTTCTTGAGTTTCCCTTTGTCTTGCCTAGCAGATCAATATGCTGTTATTTGCCTGTATAGGAGAAACCAAGTAAATCCCATTCCTAAATGTGCTGTTCTCTGGCACTGAGAATCCAGCCCAAACCTTGATCTCACTTTTACAGGCATCAAAGCATTATCTGAGGAACTTCAGACTTGGAGTGGTGTCATCGTGATGAGAATCAGGCCTTCAGTCATTCCTAGCACAAGACTCTGTTTCCCACCCCCTCTTCCTCCCTTTATTTTCTGCAGACTGCAAGATAATTCGCTGAACCTATTAGACTGTGCTGTTTGTTCTGGCTGCCTCTTCAAGAGTTTCCTCTGTTGTCAGTTCTCCTCCCCACCCCACTCTGCAGGAATTGTACAAATCACTGCAGGCTACAGTCACCTAACGTGAGGACATACATCACCCTCTTCGCAAGCTGCCTTTCACCTCAAGGACACTGAGATGCTCCTGCTGGCTCCTCTGCTCCTTGCCTCACTGAGGGTGTGCGAGGAAAACTCCAGACGCGGCTGTATATTGATCTGAGTTAAACACACACGCACAATCTAATTGAACTGACAGGAAACTGGTGTTTAAAGGCACAAAATTAAAGCTGTTAATGTAATAATGAACAGTTGGGCTTACTGTCTGTGCCTCTGACATTTCATATTGTCATCTCACCAGCTAATCACCGCCTCTCCTCCTTTTGTAGGAGTTAATATGTTTTCATCCATTCACCCAATGAGGTAGCTCTCTAATTGTTTGACAGTTACTAATATATCCTACCTGCTAATGAGCCACTGAGCCGGAGCCTGCAGGTGATGGAATAACAACCACCTACTGCTCTGCAATAACCTTGGTCAGGCCAGACATGGTGCACTGTATGTCCACTTGCTGCTTGCCTTGGATTTTTGGATGATATTTAGAGGGACCATGTGAATGGTGCTGCTATGTTGCTGCAGGAGGACAGGAGAGCCATGACCACTGCCTTTGGCCAGAGAGGTCCCTCTCCAGCTTAAGGCTGGGATATCAGACCCTAGCTATGGATGTGGAACCCAACTCAAACTTCTGCGCCATCTGTGGCTTTGCAGGGCACCCAGCAGTGCCCCCATGCAGCTATTCCCAGAGCAAGTTCTGGAGATTTTGGAAGCACTGCACTAAAACACTGGTCCTGACTTAGAACAGAGCAGAACAGAATAGAACAGAACAGAGTAGAATAGAACAGAATAGAATAGAATAGAATAGAACAGAATAGAATAGAATAGAATAGAATAGAATAGAATAGAATAGAATAGAATAGAATAGAATAGAATAGAATAGAATAGAATAGAATAGAATAGAATAGAATAGAATAGAATAGAACAAACCAGGTTGGAAAAGACCTTTGCGATCATCAAGTCCAACCTATCATCCAACACTATCTAATCAACTAAACCATGCAACCAAGCACCCCATCCAGTCTCTTCCTAAGCACCTCCAGTGATGGTGACTCTACCACCTCCCTGGGCAGCACGTTCCAATGGCAAATCACTCTTCATAGAAAGAATTTCTTTTCTAACCTCCAGCCTAAACCTCCCTGGGGCAGCTTGAGACTGTGTCCTCTTGTTCTGGTGCTGGTTGCCTGGGAGAAGAGACCAGCCCCACCTGGCTACAACCTCCCTTCAGGTAGTTGTAGACAGCAGTTTAGCAGTTTTTTGTAGCAGGTTAGCTCCTCTAATCTCCAGCTGAGAGCTGTAAGGACTTCAGTCTGCTGCTAGTCAGACTACTGGGCTGGGCCATTTCAAAGGGTTTCTGCAAGTCTGCCGGCCATCTGCCTGCTTGCCCAGAATCACAGGCATAAACACTGCATCTCAAGGGCTTTTTTCTTCCCCACTTGGGGAACTGCACTGACTGGTGAATAAATACTCCTGCTCCACAGATGGGAGCTTGCTTGTGAGTCAGCAGCAGAACTGGGAAATGGACCCTTGCCCCAGACCCCAGTGCTGCCAGTTTCCATTTCCAGCAGTAGGAAAAGGGGAATGGTGCTCATCTGCTTTTAAAGATGACCCCTGAGCTGATTTCCTCCACTGATTTTCCAATAAACTTGACTACATCGCTTGAGTGGATTCTTGACAGCCTCAGCATAACAGAAAGGGCATCTCACTTCCCCATGGTAGCCCTCATGAGGGCTGAACAAGCTCAAAGCCTCTGGAATAAATGTTACATTACCCAGGGCAACTCCTGCTTCGCACTGCCCGACAGTCATGTCCTAGGTGATGCGTAACTACCTTGTTAATAGTAGAGGGATAAGCTTAGAGTTGCCAAAGTGATGGCACCGATGGCTATTCATCATCATGACTGGGAGACACCTTCTGCTTGCACAGCTGATATGTGCAGAGTCGTCCCCCCCATCAGCTGAGAAGGAGGCAGGGCAAAGGCAAGGCAAAGGCAAAAGGAAAGGCGAAGGCGAAGGCGAAGGGGAAGGGGAAGGCGAAGGCCGAAGGCAAGGCAAGGGCGAAGGCAAAGGCAAGGGCGAAGGCAAAGGCAAGGGCGAAGGCAAAGGCAAAACGAGGTGCAGTGAGGCAAGGCAAGGCTTGAAACATGGGAATGAGCAGGACTTTGAACTGGTGCTGTGGTTGTGTCCTTACCAAGGCTTTCAGAGGACAATGAAAACACCCTGCAAGATAGCTTTACAGAAGTGTGTGCCCCTTCAGAAAACTTCCACCACCACTCAGCTCATCGAAACCGGGTTTTGCCATGAAACATGGGGATTGCTCATCCATTTTATACCACTAAGGGTATTCCATTATCCATAGTCATGCCTAAGTTTTTGTTTTAGTCCCGTTCTATCTTTTGGACACATTTAATTTCTGACCCTGGAGTGATGCATTACAGAAAAATAATTTTCAAGCTTTAGTTGCTCAATGTAATGACTCATCTCCAAGAGAGAATTAGGAGCATCCAGTAAACCCTCTCTAGCCATCTATTGTTTTACTCATCTACCACATCCATTGTTATTTATCTCCTCTGTTTGCTAAAGAGACCCAGTATTTCCCCAAGTTTTTTTCTGTCTGGTTGCCAGTTCCTTTTACTTCTCCTACATCTTTTCTGGACAAATCTCCAGGGCTGAGTACAGTACTGCAGATAAAAGCAAGCCATCTAGCACTATTCATGGCATTGCCACATAGTTGTTCTCCTGTTACATTTCCAGCTATTCTTTGCTGTTCTTTGCTGTATTCACCAGCTGGAGGGCTTTCATGGAGATGTCTCTATGGGAAAGCTCACTTTTTTTCCTTCCCTTAAGACACAACAATGTCATTGAATGATGCAGATGGATGAAGACCTCTTTCCCTACAGTTTGCTCTAAACCCTTCACTGAGGAGCTGCTGGATACCAGTTTCCAAGCCTGGACTTCCCACTACCAGAGACATGAAGAACAAAATAAATCCATCCCACAGAGAGGGGAGAAGTAGTCATGGGGGATATTCAGGCTCCTGCAGGCAAGCAGATAGCCTCCATTGTCACTGCCACACAGTCTTCCCACAGCTCAAGCCAGGCAGGTTTGCTTCAGTGCTTGGGTTAATAAAATCTGGAGGACAGTCAGCAAAGGCAACTGAACAAGCAGAGAGAAGAAATCCTGTTTCAGAGGGAAAGAGGATGGCAAGGCAAAGTGGAGAGGGACTGTCCTGGAGAGTAGGGCAAATTCCACAGCTGCCACCATGCACTGACAGAGCATCAGTGTGCTACTCCCTGGGGATTGCTGCCAGTGAGGGGGATGCTCAGTGGAGATGCTTCACTTCTGGGCAGCTGTGGTTGCTGGCACCACATGCTGCATGGTAAGCAGCAGAGTTGGGATGTGGAGATGGAGGCGATCATTAAAGTAAAGATGCGATGAGCTGTAGAAGTGAATCAGTTCTTTCCCCAGCCTGGCCCTGCCTTGCCCAGATGGAACAGCTGGTGGACTGCACGTGCCTTTCCCATTGGGACTGAGCCAAATAAAATCCCTCTACCTACAGGTAAGTATCATCCAGAGTTGTCCTACAATTTTCCACATCTCTTTTGAGGTGCTTTGCTCCTTACCTGCCACACAGCACAAGAGAGAGAAGCGCAGTGCCACTTCCCCCAGGGAAGGATGTAACTTCCCATTGCCCAGGCAATAAAAGTCTCTTTCCTGGTTTTATAGACACCTGCTGACAGGCTTTAAAAATAGGGGACCCTATTTCCATTTTCATGGTGTTCCCTTCTATAATACAAAGGAGCTTTAAATTGGAGTGATCTATATTCATTGCGTGGCTTCCTTCCACTGACAAAGTGCTGTAAAATCTGTTGTAGTGTAAATGAGAATCAGGTCCAAGATATTCCTTTACAGCACAGAACAGAGCTGGCCTCTCCAAAGCTTTGAGCATGGTACCTGAGAAGGAAGAGAGAAGGAAGAATCTCACACTCTAGTAGGAGGGCAGGGAGGAAAAATGTGATCTTGATAGGCATGTTTGAGAAATAACTCTACCAGCTTATGGCTGTGAATGGCTCTCAGGGGTGCATGCGACTGCTCAAAAAGGTCATATATGGGTGAATTAACGTGGGTCCAGGTTTGTGAAGGAAACAGGCACCATGCAGGTAACACCTTCAGTAACACATGCATAGGTATATGTATAAATCTCTATGCACATGGATATTCCTGCATTTGAGCAAACATTTTCCAATTTGTTTCAAGTACCACCGAGATCCAGTGGATTACTGATTAATTCAGAGTTATGCCTCCTGTACGAGACGACCAGTTTCATACACAATGTGACCAATATGTCAAGCAATTTCTTGGTTCACCCACCTGCAGCTGCCAGTCATGCTGGGATTTATGTATTAACAGTGTTGGCTCAAACATGGGCTCAAACGTTGGATAATTTGGGAAGGCAGGCCAGTGTTTCTTCCAACTAAAAAGAAAACAAGCTGGAAGATGAACAGCACTGTGAGCAACAGTGTAGGTTTACTTTTTTAACCCCTGACAAATGCCTTGGGCAGAAAGGCTGATCACCTCCCCTCTCAAAACTAGGAAGATGGCTGTAGTTTGGTGCATGCACACATTACCTGTAGGTAGCCACTGCCATGGGCAGCGCCCCCTTCTGACCTCCTCCACTACACCTATAAGTGCAAAGTGACAGCTGTGACTTCGAGACTTGGAGGAGGAGGTAGTGAAGCTGCCAAAGTCAGAGAACAGCAACTGCTCAGCAACAGGTTTCCCTAACAACTGCCAGCCTCCACAAACCCCCCATCTTTTTCTGTCAGGGTGTCTCTGCAGTCTCTCACTGCTGATGGATGGATCAGCACAAATAAGAAGCATTTTGGTTTTATGGCTAAGATCCACAAAGGCTCCCAGGCCACTCTCTGCATTGATCCTCCAAGGAAAATGGTATGGAGAGAAGAGAAGTATCTGAATGATACCTTGGGACCTGCACCAAGCCGGTGGCTGAATGCTGGCATGTCCCAAGGCCAAGGACAAACTCTAACCATTGTGCCTTTGCTCTGGCTGTGGTACTTCCTGCCCATCTAGTTCCCTGTGGGACTCTGAAACTGCTGGGAAAGCCAGTAGTTAGGCAAAGGAGAATTATCTTTCATCCAGTTGCCTCTCCCTTAAGGCATCATGCAAAAGTCAGTTTGGGGTTTCTGGGATGTTGAAAGGAGGGAAGATGGAAGTTTCCCAACCCAGGAAGCATGAAAGGACATGAGGTTTGTAGGAGGCAGTCTCCAGCCAAAAAGGAGGCTTTGTGTGGGGTCTCTGGTGCACTGAAGGGATGTGCAAAATGCAAACAGGCTGGCCAATGGTTTGCACTCATGTCCTCTCACAACGAAGTTGCTGTCACTAGGTGACATAGCATTTGAGGTGAAAGACAGGACTGCATGACTGTCAATGGTGTGGGTAACAGACCAGAAGACCCCATTAACTCTCTCCTTTCATGGATTTCTGCTTCAAAGCAAATTTGCAGTTGGCTTCAGGCTCCCTCTACAGAAAGTACCTTCCTGGCATCCAACTGGTGGTCTTCTCATCCTGCAAACATCCATCACTCCTCACTGTCACACAATTCTCTTCAAAGAGAGTGATCAGACACAGTTCAGCAGCTATCCAAGCACTGCACACATTCCAGCCAGAAAATATGAAAACAGCTGAATGACATGAGAGGGTTAGAATTGGTCCAGAGTGATGGTACTCTGTCCTAGGGACAAAAGCTGTGGCATTTGCCAGGGATTGAAGATATCACTAGCTGTACAGCTCCTCCAGGTCTCGCTGTCCCTTTTGTTGAGCATGGATTCAAAGGACAGAGAGTGGCTGTTCCCCAAGAACACAGACCCACCAAAATACCAGTGCCATTTCCCACAGCAGCTACATTTCACGTCACGGGGTACTGATGGAGATTGGTGGTGCTTACTTTGTGGGATAGTCCAGAAGCAGAGCCCCAAGTGACACCATGTGCTTGTCTTCTCCTTTCAGCCACCTTGGCCAACATATCCTGGACTGCTGCTGCCAGCTGAAGTAGACATGACCAAAAAAAAACCCCAAAGCACAAACCCAAACATAATCACAGCACTTGGCTCTTCCAGAGCAAGATCTATCCACAGGAAGCCAAGGGATTAATAGGAGTCAAGAGTGACTCTTACCAAGCTCCCATGCAAGGAACTGCTCATGTTAGGTTGTGCTTCCCCAGAAGACTTCTCTGGCTGGGATCATTCCTCCAAGGCTTGCTTTGCTTTTGCTATTTCCTAGCTTGTGTTTGACTAGTTACAAGTTTTGTCAGCCAGGGTACAGTGGTTTACCCCAGCTGGCAATAAAGCGCCACAGTTGCTTACTCACTGCCCCTCCCCAGTGGGATAAGGGAGAGAATAGGGAAAAGGGAAACTCAGGGGTTGAGGTAAAGACAGTTTAATAGGACAGAAAAAGAAGGGGGAAATGTAAGAAACAAGTGATGCACAAAACAATTGCTTGTCACTTACTGATTGATGCTCAGCCAGTTCCTGAGCCACAGTGCCCCTGGCCATCTCCTCCCTGTTTACATACTGGGCATGATGTCACATGGTAGGGAATATCCCCTTCACTCATGTGGGCCCTGGCTGTGTCCCCTTTAGCTCCTTGTGCACTTCCAGCCTCCACTGGCAGGGCAATCTGAGAAGCTGTAAAGTCCCTGACTTAGTAAAAACACTGCTTATTGACAACTAAAGCATCGGTGTTATCAACATTATTCTCATCCTAAATCCAAAATCACAGCACTGTACCAGCTACCAGGAAGAAAATTAACTTTATTCCAGCTGAAATCAGGACACAGGGCCATAAATTACCATGACAGCTTCTAGGGAAACTCGGCCCTTTCGTCTCCTGTTCATTTCCTCTGTCCCACTCTATTGATCAGACCCGTGGAGTTTTAGACCTTTCAAAACCAGAAACAAAGAGAGCTCCAACCCTGTCTAACTGAGATATGGGCAAAGTTAAAAAGCAGCTGCCATGCATGTATTTGCCTCAGACTGGCTTCTTGATATTTCTGATAATTTCTTTTCTTGTTTCCCTATATTTTTTCCCCTCTTAACAGCAGCTTTATGATTAATGGCCACTGTGATGTGCTGGCATTTCAGCTTTTCACATGTCCCACGCCCCTCTGAAATGGCAGGGGCTCGAACTCCTGTTTGCAGGAAGCGAGAGGGCCATGAGTTGTGCTATCAATCAATGGGGTAATTCAGCTTGGGGTGCAGAGGGAGAGCTCAGAGCCAGGCTCCTGGCAAACATGATACTCCCCAGGAATCTCTGAAGTGTTTGTATCCAATACGCTCCGCACCAGAGGGCAAATTGGCTCGTTGAGTGGAGGGCTTAAGGCAGTATCACTGCAACGCTTGAAGGTCATTAATTTGTGTCTGATGAGGAAGAAAAGGAAAAAAGCAGTGAAAGATGATGCTTTTCCAATGTGTGGATTGAGGACTCTAACAGGCCCTGAAGAGCTGATGCTGGAGAGCAGGAGTTGTGTTTCAACCCATTAAACCCTGGCCTGACTTCCAATGTCAAAAAGGGGAATGGATGATGGAGGTGAGAGCACAGTTTCCTCATATGGGAGCTTGAAGGCCATACAGCAAACTTTGAACTGAAGAGAACATGAGGAATATCAGGCTTTGCTGGGGGCTGCCTCTGTGATAACAAGAGCTTCAGACATTGTAACTGTCTCCAGTCAACAAACCTGGTAGAGGAATTGGTCACTGTGCTGAAAGAGCAGAACTGCTGCTCCTGGAGGGAGTCACTGCATGCCAGGAAGACAGCCATTTAAAGGAAGCATAAAGAGTCCAAAAGTAATGAACTCAAGTACACAATGAACTCAAGTAACAATGGCTCTAAGAGTTTATCCTAAGTTGCATAAGCACTAAGGTTGCTTGCCAAAAAGCCTCACATTTTCAAACGCAGGTTTCCAGGTCAGGTCACTGCTAGGTCAGGCACTCTTCAGATGAGGAGCTCAGACAAGGTCATGGCCAAGGATGGAATAGAATAGAATAGAATAGAATAGAATAGAATAGAATAGAATAGAATAGACCAGACCAGACCAGACCAGACCAGGTTGAAAGAGACCTACGAGATCATTGAGTCAAACCTATCAGCCAACGTCATCTAATCAACTAAACCATGGCACCAAGCACCTCATCCAGTCTATTCCTGAACACCTCCAGGGATGGTGACTCCACCATCTTCCTGGGCAGCACATTCCAATGGCCAATCACTCTTTCTGTGAATAATCTCTTCCTAACATCCAGCCTAAACCTCCCCTGGTGCAGCTTGAGACTGTGTCCTCTTGTTCTGGTGCTGGTTGCCTGGGAGAAGAGACCAACCCCCACCTGGCTACAACCTCCCTTCAGGTAGTTGTAGACAGCAATAAGGTCTGCCCTGAGCCTCCTCTTCTCCAGGCTAAGCAACCCCAATGGCAATGGGCAACCCTAATGGGCAAAGAGCTTCATGCTCAAGCAGGGGAAAGCACAGCTGAGCGATGGGTGATCAGGATTCTCCCTTTCCACCCTTGGCACAGCATTCCAGAACAGGGGTGCCAGCCCAGCATTCAGGATCTGAAGAAGCATCAAAGCACTGAACACCCTTTCATCTGAGCCAAAGCAGAACTGACTCCCTTTCTGTTGAAGAAGTAGTTGCACAACATTGGTGCATCCAGCAACAAACAAAAAGACACAGGTTAAAAATGATCCTTCCAGAAAACAGCTGGAGAAACTAACCTCAATCTTCTTATCAATGCACTGCACAGCCCTGTGATCAGTGGTACTGGGACATCTGAAGGAGCTGCAAAACATGTCAGGAGCAGCATTTTTTTAAGTCAGTTTTGTGAGTAAAAGAAATTGATTATGTAATCACACCCTGCCAGCAAGTGTTGCAGCAGCAAGTCTCTGTTGTCTCTGAATTTCTGTTTCTCAAGAGTTGGGTGTAGTTACAGTAAAAGTAATCCAGGTAACTCAAGCTACCCCACATAAAATAATAGCAGTGAAAACAACATTAGAAAGCTTTGTCTGCCATAGCCATGTGGGGCTTGTAGATGATGTTCCCAGGAACAGGAAAGGTTTCTCTAAGGAGATCAGGACACCTACAAACACTCTGTTGCCTAACTAGTGTGGAGATGGAAGAAGTTGTGTACTCTTTGGGAAGATTCATAGAGCAACACCTCTCAGAGAAAGCATCAGTCCTGGTAATTAGACTTAGCTATTGCTAAGACTGCTCTGGTTTGGCACCACAATAGTAATTATTGCACACTGACGTATTAGGGGAGCAAAGAACAGCAAAGCAAAGAGAGAAGAAACCCTCAGCCTATTTCTCATTGCCATCTCTCTTTTAGAAGCACCAGCAGAGACATACAAGGGATGAAAGAACTTCTTGTTGGGCAAGTAGTGTCCAAGCCCCCTGTCTTTCCTGCTGCCCTGCAAAACCCAACTCTGAGAGGTACCAAACTAATAGTCTCCAATCTAATTAAAGCCAGGGATGAGCAGCAAGTGTTTTCCCTGAACTAGCACAGCTCACAAAACAGGGTTTGGAAGGCATGGGAAGTCCAACAGAAAAGAATTTAAGGAGGTTCTGACAGAGGGTGCAGAGCCACAAGCCTCAGAAGGTGAAACACTAGAGGGGCATGCTAGTACAGCTCATGTTGCCTGGGCAGGTTTGGTGTCGGTATGTGGCTGCTGGGAGAGACCCAGCTCTAACTAACCATTCAAGGGTGGGAGGATGGACAAGCAGATCTCATGAGGTGCTTTTTACTCCCATTTTCTGCAGCTGCTATGGAAGGAGCCTCTTTGTAAATAATTTAAACCATTGTCTTAATTCTTCCACAGCCAGGAAAACAGACTTGGGCAGAGCAAATAGATTTAGATATAAAACCCAAGGGACAGGCAGCTCCGTTGGAGGCCATAGCTTTATCCAGTAACCCCAGCCACATTCTCCCTCCCCCACTGAATAATTCACAGCTCCATTTTGTTATCTTCTCTAATCTGGGTTTGTACAACCAGCCCTGCTGTTAAGTAACATGAGCGAGATAAAGAACAACAAGGCATCTTTGTGCAGGGGGAGCCTCAGCAGGCAACATACACCTCCTTTTTGTGCTGTCACGCTCTGCCAGAGAGGAAATGGCATCTTTTCCCCACTCTGGCACACTTACTTCCCTCCATTTTCTCTCCATGCTCCTTTCTCCACAAGGATTCTGTACGTGCCTAGGCTGGCCTCTACCTGGGGCAGAGAAAGCCAAGCAGCACTTGGGGGGGGAGGGGGGAAAAAAAACCAAAGCCCCCAAGCTCTGTAATAGACTTTTCATGACATTTACTGAATCTTTTAGAAGTTTGCCTTCTTTCTGCACTAAATATCAGTTGCTTAAGATAATCTGTGAACCTGTAGAACGGCCATTAGGAGCTCCCTGGTGGCTAGGTTAATTCACAGTAAATTACAGTCACTGCCAAGGCGATTGCAGGGAGGTTAGGAGGAGATTGGAAGCGGCAGGCAACAAAGCGCTGCAGCATTTAACAGGAAAAGAAAACAGAACAATAATGAAAAATCTCCCGTGTAAGGAAGAAGGAGGCCAGGAGTTCTGAATGCATGCTGGAACATGGGGGCTTCTAAACTCTGACAGATGCGGATAAATACCGGGATCAAGAGCGGGCAAGTGGTCTGAGTGACAGGCCAGCACCAAGCAATGCTACCATACCCATAAGGGACAGCCAGAGAAAGGCTCCCCTTTTCCTCACTCTTTTGTAACATGGTAGAGTCCAGAACTGACAGGCAAAAACCAAAAGCTTGGCTGCACCGGGAACTGTACACATGGGTAGATGCTCTTCAGGCAAACAACCTTTTCCATCTGCCTTTTCCTTTCCCTTTCTCCTCACCATCCTTCCCTCTCATCCCATTTTGCTCTTTCATTGATGATGGCACTGACATTGCCACCCACTCCATCACTGGTGCTGCTGTGAGCAGCCAGGTTCTTTAACAGCCAAAGTGTTTGCTCATCTGCTGGGTAGAATAGAACAGCATAGAGCAGAGCAGAGCAGAGCAGAGCAGAGCAGAGCAGAGCAGAGCAGAGCAGAGCAGAGCAGAGCAGAGCAGAGCAGAGCAGAATAGAATAGAATAGAATAGAATAGAATAGAATAGAATAGAATAGAATAGAATAGAATAGACCAGGTCTCCAACCTATCACCCAACACCATCCTATCAACTAAACCATGGCACCAAGTGCGTCATCCAGTCTCCTCCTGAACACCCCCAGTGACAGTGACTTCACCACCTCCCAGGGCAGCACATTCCAATGGCCAATCACTCTTCCTGGGAAGAACTTCTTCCTAACATCCAGCCTAAACTTCCCTGGTGCAGCTTGAGACTGTGTCCTCTTGTTCTGGTGCTGGTTCCCTGGGAGAAGAGACCAACCCCCACCTGGCTACAACCTCCCTTCAGGTAGTTATAGACAGCAATGAGGTCTGCCCTGAGCTTCCTCTTCTCCAGGCTAAGCAACCCCAGGTCCCTCAGCCTCTCCTCACAGAGCTTGTGCTCCAAACCCCTCCCCAGCTTTGTTGCCCTTCTCTGGTGTACCACAGCTCAGAAGCAGACCCTCTAGGTGCATGATCCTGGTCCTGGTGATGACAAGGCAATTTTAAGCATAAAATGGAAGACAAATTCCCTCTGCAAGTCACATCTCACAGAGCATGTTGTGCCTTCCTTCTTGTGGCTCAGTTAGGAGCCCAAATTCCTCCCCATCCTTTTGGCTGCTCTGATGTTTAGAATAACTACATTTCCATAATCACACTTAAAAGGGAATAAAGGGGAAAATGTCACAATCCAGGCAATCCTCAAATTACTGAAGAGTAATTTGAGTCACCTGCAGTGACTAAGCTCTGTGGGAAAACTGTGCCTGGAGAGACTTTGGAGAACGCCAGAAGGCAGTCTGCACTGCAGGACTGTCCTTAGCTAACTGAGGACTGCAGCTGCTCTCCTTGCAAACCTTCTCACGGCTCTCAGAACAACTGTGGGCATCAAAAAAATGCTCAGGTTTATTCACCACAGCTGTCAGACAGAAAGACTCTCTCAACACACCTGTACAATGCTTGTGTCACTTCAAGAGACCATTATAGTGAGGACCAACCTGTCCCACAGTGGCAGTGTGGGAAAAAAGACACATGGCAAGTGTCACCATTCCACTGTGGTTTTCTCTCCACCCTTCTGCCCAAGATTTGTTACTCTTCTCTCAGTGTTTCCAAGGTCTCTTGCTTCAGCTGCTGCTTTGGCTACCAGCTGATATTCAGACCCCTCTGATGCTTTTGTGGCTGTGGCTTCTTAGTGTACAAAAGCCTGAGATTTGACAGATTCCACCTTTCTCTAAAATGGGCAACAGCCAACAAGGTATAGAGGCCTCTGGAAATCCAAGTATCTCATCCTCCTCTCCCTCCCACTTTTTCTTCCCTCCTCCCTTCTTCCCCAGCAGCCTCTAGGCTGTTGGTTCTTTTTAATTTCTGCTGCTAGTAAAATGTAAGTGTACCCAAAAAAATAATGCAGGCCTTTTTGTTTCCTTCCTGAAAATATACATATAAACCTATGGGGAAGGCTTCCTTTCTTTCTGCCAGCTGGTATCAACAGTCAATCAGAATCTGTCAACATAGCAATTTTATCATCTCCAACTTGGGTAGCAATGCAGTTGTCATGGGAACCAAAATAGTAACTATGGAATAGCTGCCTTAGTAACAACAACAAAAAATGTGTTGGCATAAAATTGCATTTGTAGTAAATTTCAGTTAACACTTTGGAAATTTAACAGACACTGTGTGATTCCTGGAGTTTGTAAATCCAAGGGCCCTCTCCAGGGAAACACTGGCTTTCAAAGTTCTCAGAGATCTACCCTCATTTCTGGCCCCTCAAATTGCAAGTTGAAACAGAAGGAACATAGGGAAACATCTTTGTTTTAGTACAGGCATCTGCGTAATGTGAGATTAAGGACACAGCAGCTTTATCCTGCTTGGAGAGGCAACCTGCATTCCCTATGCATAGAGTTAAATTTGTGATGCTGGGGAGCTACTACTAACTACAAAGACTTTAATGGCAGCTTGCTTTGGTCCATGTGAAGATCGAAAAGAACATGCCCAGGCACAAACAGCAGGAAGGGAAAGAGAAATTGCTGTACCAGAGCAGACCTTTGGCCCAGTACTCTCTGCCATATCCACATTTTAAAGGAAAATGCATATTCTCCAAATGGTTTTGGTCACATATGCAGGGATGTCTGGCTTTGCAGGATAGTGAGTCATTCCCTCAATCCATTTGATGCTTACATTATATTTCCAAAAGCAAGAGAACAGAGAAGCAGAGTATGCCTAAGGAGAGCACTTAAGGGGGTTTTTTTTCAGGAGACAGGTTTAATACACTCAGTGCTTTTATTCCCTCCAGACCTCTAGTTTCTGTCCTGTAACACCTTCAGAAATGGAAAAAGTCAATCCTAGCTTTACGGTTTCTGTGACCTCTAAAGACTCTGTCAGATCTCCTTGCATTGCATAGCTGAACATGACTCTCTTAACAGAGAAGATGAATAGCTAATTTCCAGGATGGCTTTTGCAAATTCTCTGTCAGGGAGGTGACCTACTCAGCTGAGCATCAACACTACCCACAGCAGCAGGTTCAAATCCCAGCACTGTCTTCTCTGCCCTGCAACTGCTTATCATACTATCATAGTATCAGTCAGGGTTGGAAGGGACCACAAGGATCAGCTAGTTCCAGCCCCCCTGCCATGGGCGGGGACACATCACACTAGATCGGGCTGGCCAGAGCCTCGTCCAGCCTGGGCTTAATCACCTCCAGGGATGGGACCTCAACCACCTCCCTGGACAACCCATTCCAGGCCTTCACTACTCTCATGGTGAAGAACCTCCTCCTCCTGTCCAGCTTGAATCTCCCCACCTCCAGCTTCATTCCATTCCCCCTAGTCCTATCACTACTTGATAGCCTGAGAAGTCCCTCCCTTCTTGTAGGCCCCCTTCAGATACTGGAAGGCCACAATGAGGTCACCTCGGAGCCTTCTCTTCTCCAGACTGAACAGCCCCAACTCCTTCAGTCTGTCCTCATAGGAGAGGTGCTCCAGCCCTCTGATCATCCTCGTGGCCCTTCTCTGGACAGCTTCCAGCACCTCCATATCCCTCTTGTAATAGATGATAAATTATGTTCTCTACCACTGAAGACAGTAAGACACCCTGGACAGTTGAGAAGGGGATTATAGCAATCCCCAAAAGAGCAATGAAGTTCCTTATGAAATGTCATGGGGTTGTTGTTGTGGGTGGGGTTTTCTTTAATTACAGCAATATTTATTACTGCACTTCTCCAACATTAGCAAATGTATAGAAACCACATTTGGCACTAGAAAGGTTGGAGGCTGGAGATGAGAGGAAGCATCACTACCTGCTTACACTGAGCTTACATTTTTCCTGAAAGGTCCAGGTTTTGGCTCCTGACAAGATAAGAGATGCTGTGCCACAGGGACCTTTGACAGGCACAGTTTGGGTAGTGTAATATCCCTCAATCCACATGCAGAGTTTGTTATTGGTGGGGTGAAATTGCCCCCCAACAAATTGGAGATTTACCCTCAAAATACATCACCAGAGACTGGATGGGGTGCTTGGTTCCATGGTTGAGTTGATTAGATAATGTTGGATGATGGGTTGGACACGATGATCACAAAGGTCTCTTCCAACCTGGTTAATTCTACTCTACTACTCTACTCTACTCTACTCTACTCTACTCTACTCTACTCTACTCTACTCTACTCTACTCTACTCTACTCTAATTCAGCAGACTATCTCAGAAGGTTTGGAGGCAGAATGAAGCTATATTTACAAAGCAAGCTAAAAGCTAGAAATACGGAATGCAACGAGTATGTACAAAATACATATCCATATTTTACAATTTAGAAACAACACAGAGACACCCCCCTTGAATTGTTCCCAGACCCTTCTGGACAAGCAAGAGGGGCTGCTTGTAACCTCCCCCTTCCCTTCCTGGCACCTCACAGATACAATATACACCGGCAGAAGCTCAGGAAAGAGGGAAGGGAGCAATGCAAAAGCAGAAATTGCAGAGAGAAGAGGCAGAGAGAGAGGAGAGGAGAAAAGAGGCAGAAATGTTTATGCAGCTAAATTCTATCCTCACTAGCAAACCAATGGAATTACATAGACATATCATTATCTTTCTTTCATATCCAATGGCCAATTTTATTCACTTTTCACTCAAATATCTCCAGAAAGTTCATATTCTTGTTTACAATTAGGACACTAAGCTAAGGCACTGAGCGTTAAACTACAGCATTTAGATTCAGGGAACATTTATTCAGCGCTGTATGAAACATGTGAAATGAATCTGATAAAAAAGGTCTGGACAGGTAGCTGTTGTTTGTCCTGCTAGAATAAGAGGCAGTTTAAAAATTTGTGTAACTGCTGTGTCATGGGATTACAATCCATTCGCTTTGGCATCAACACACTCTATCATGGGGAAAAAAGGGCCACTGAGAGTGTCAATTTGCAACAAAGGCCAATGACCCAACCTTCAGCCTCCCACTCCTGCAGATGATGCCCCCAAGTAAAACACAATCATTTGGATTAGTGTAAGTGGTATATACAATCTAAGTGACCTTTTATCCAGGTGAGTTTGTCTTAGTGACCAATTACCTAGAGAGAGCACACTCAGAGCAATGGTCAGGAAGGTCAAGAAAGTGTTCCGCTCTTCTCTGTCCTGAAATCACTTTGTAAGCCAGGGAAGTAAGGATGCCTTGAGATGCCCCAGAGAAATCAATAGGAAAATTCTGCTGGAGCAGTAACAAAATCTACATCATACAAAATGAATTTAGACCTAAGGTTTAATGCCACTATCTTAAAAGGGCATCTCTACATTCTTCCCAGCGCTATGATAGTACAGTGGAGAATGAGCAGAAAAGGTGTTTCTCAAGAGAAGATGTGAGTGCTAGAGGGTTTGGTCCTTCAAACCCTTAACCTTTCCATTTTGGAGACCAGGGCTCAGACACAGACGCTGGCATTAGAGAAGTGGCTGTGACTAAGTGAGGGCTGCAACGCTATCAGCATGGACAGAGCTGACAAGGTTACAGAACAGTTTGTGTGATTAGCCAGGAGCCACAGCAGAATCAGTGACAGAAGTGAAAACAGGTTAGAAATTCTGCCGCTCTGAAAACAGGGACCAGGACACTGGCTGGAGAATAAAGTTAGTTTGCACAGAGGTGTTCCTGTGCTAACAAACAGGGGGCAGAGAATCGCGGGGAAGACTGTAAAGCTGATCCAGAAAGCAGAACTGCAGGTGGGAGAAGGATTGACCTTGGAAGCAGTAGCAAGTTTAGGGTGTCCCCGTGCAAAATGTTGTAGCTATTATTTCCTTCACACTTTCAACAGTTTCTCTCTATCACTTGCCCCTTCTCCCTTTCACCTGATATATGCAACCCCTTTTCCAGGCAAAAGTGGGGGCGAGGTGGGAAAGTTTTGCATTTGTTCCACTCAGGAGAGCTGAGACTGAAGCAGGGTGTTCACATGAAGCTGTAAAGGAGAAATCAACTTCAGTGACTGTGCCAAACTTGTGTTTTCCTGTGTTTATGAACCACACCCCTTAAGCCCCCAAAAGACGATTGCTGCTGTTCTAATTAAAACAAAAAAATACAAGAGAATTCTGACTCCTTCTTACATTGGGAGCTATGGGTTGATCACAGTGTTAACGGTGCCTGGCTACTGCCTATAATGTTCTCTTTTAATCCTCAAAAGGTTTCCATAACCCACACATGCTGCAATTAAAATGCTTTAGAGAAAGATTTCACCCCAAGAATAAACAAGCAGGAGTATTCCATAAATCCACTAAAATCTACTGGGATAAAGACGATTTCAGGAAGGGCAAAGGAAGAAAATAAAGCTATTTCAGAAGACAAACAGGGCGTAACCAGTGCATAAAAGCCAGTCTGCCACTGTTCCCCAGTGCCACCTCTTGCTCAGTAGGTCCCATAGATACAGACCACAGGCTGCCCAGGAGAGCACACCAAGCAAGCATCATTGCCTAATGGCTTATTTCTGGTGCGCTTCTCTAGGCAACAGCTGCTGCCAAATACTGGATCCTAGGTGAAGTGGCTCATGGATATCGCCCAGAGCAGCTGTTTGGACGGTCGCATCCTGCGTTCCTGCAGCTAATGACTACATGAGCTGGAAAGGGAAGATCTCAGTCCAGAATGAAACACTATGAGCAGTTCACAGCAGCTGTCCTCTAAAACTGTGTGTTTACCTTTGATGCTTCCACGGAAATGTTGCCAAAATCAAGTCTGCATCTACTGATCTATTTTTGCAGTTACAGAACATATAATTTTTGAGGGAAATAGTAAAAAATAATGCAAATTTTCCCTTACCTCAAAATAAGGAGCTAAAGAGAGAAGGCATCCCCAAGTATGCCCTGCATGGCTACAAGCAATATACCTTGTAATGCAGCAGTATTCAGGTAAGGGAGAGAGAGGTGAAGCCCTGTCTCAGCCACACTCACATCCCAGCAAAGTACCCAGCTCCTCAGTGTGAGGAGCTGTCTGAATGCCACAGCAAGAGGGAAGCCAGGCCTGAATTGGTTTCCCTGCCCAGCTTTATGCAGCACCACACTTATCATTCAATACAATTATGTCATTAACTAATTTGCAGATTTGTATAGAACCATTAATTTAATCCTTAAATAAATAGTATGGCTTCAGCGCTGGTGAAAGCACTCCAGATTAACTGCTTGGTGAATGAAGCTTATCTGTGAGACAGCAGCAAGACAAGCTTTGTCCACACACTGACCTGCCAGCACACTGCAGTCTTGATGACAGATATGTGCACAGCTTCATCTGAGGAGTTCATGGAAGGAGCTCAGCACCCCAGCTCAGGCACCTCCTAATCCCTCTTGGGCCTGTTAGTACACATCAGGGCAGAAAGTTTTCGCAGAGGGCAGCTGCACTGAGACTCACCACAGTTCCTGCAGTTGAATCTCAGCATCCTTGCAACTGAAATGACTATGAGTTGTCGCAAGGAGCCAGAAATGGTCCCTCTACAAAGTGAATGCTAGGCAGCTGTGAGCACCCGTAGCAGAATAACACTTTCACACGTTTCCCTGCTGTCTTATTGTCCTATGCCACCCACTTCACTTAAGCTATTTATACCATGTGCTACACAAGATGCTTACACCTCCTAGGAGACGGGGAAGACAGACAAGGCATCTGATCGTTGCGTTATGACAGCTCCACTGATTGGATTATCTTGGCTGCTTGGAAGCTGCCCCCGCAGCCACTGCTCTCTTGCAAGTTGCAAGGAGAGGCACCATTTGGGTTGAGAAGGGGCAGAAGATCCTTACTTACCTGCTTGGCAGTGGATGGAGCTGAAGACCTTCATCTACCTGCCATAGCTGGGTGAACTGGCAGCTAACAGCACTTCTTGTTTCAGCTGAGAAAAAGACAGGGCCTACACTGCTTGAGGAGGATCCAGGCTCCTGTTCTACTGCCTTTGCAAAATCCCAGGACCTAGATATAACCATGACAACTACCGTTCTAATCAGGGGAGCAAATAATAAAAGACACTTTTGACCAGCCATGAGGAATGGCAGACAAAAAAAATCAGGTACAAAAGTAAGAGGAAGGGGAAGGGGTGACTTCAAACCATGTGATGGAAAGCAGCCCCTGCTGCCTCCTGCCACTGACAGGGAGGCGTGCTCAGCGAGCAGGCACACCTGGACCAGCCGGTTGGCTCTCTTGTTATTCTCTGCAACCCTTCAGTATGACTCTTGACAGAAAAATTACCAAATGCAATGCACTTGTGACTTAGTTAATTTGCACCTGTGTCTAATTTCAGACTTGCTAGAATAACAGAGCAATTCCGTAATCAAAACAGAAGAAGGAAGAAGTCAGATCTGCCACTCACTGGCAACTGCAGGGGAAACTGCCCGCAGTTCACACAAGGACCCCATGCACCTTTGCACCACAGTCATGGTGGGATGCAGAGGTTTTCCTGTGAAGGGACAAAACAAGACTGCATGTATGGGACCCAGAGGAAGCCCATGGCAGTTCACAGTGGCAGCTGGCCGCACCATGTTTCTCCCTGCCTCCCCAGGAGGGAATTACTTCAGCTTCTGTGTTTCCATTTCAGGAGGTCATTCTGAGCAGTTTACAATTGCCTACTTGTGGCTGATGGCCATGACTTTCTGGATGCCAGAGGGTGACATGTATCTGCAGCAGAGAAAGGACTAATGGGACAAAGTTCCTCTAGCCCACGGCTGTAGTTTATTAGGGTACTAGTCACAATGCCTCAGTTTCCCCTCCAGGCTTCAGGGAGCTGCAGCAATTAAAGTTCCTATGTCATTTTTAATCCTCTCCCTCAAGTCTCTGATTCACCAGGGTATGCAAGCCACAAACCAAGAGACTTAAGAAAGTTAAAACCCATTTACTTTCAGCAGTCCTCACAGGAATTCAGCAGGGCCAACTCTGGCCTTTCCAAGCAATTACTAGGGGAAATCTCATGGGATAGGGTACTTGAAGGCAAAGGGGCCCATGATAGTTGGTTTATACTCAAGGACCACTTCTTCCAAGCTCAAGATCAGAGCGTTTCAACAAGTAGGAAATCGAGAAAGAGAGCCAGGAGACCTGCATGGTTAAGTAGGAAACTGCTGAGCAAACTCAAGTGGAAGAAGAGAGTCTACTTGGGAGGAGTATAAGGCTGTTGTCAGAGGATGCAGGGAGGCAACTAGGAAGGCCAAGGTTTCCTTGGAATTCAACCTTTCAAGGGAGGTCAAGGACAACAGGAAGTACTTCTTCAAATACATTACAGGAAAAACTAATACTAGAGGCAATGTAGGCCCACTGCTGAACGAGGTGGGTGCCTTGGTGACAGAGGATACAAAGAAAGCAGAGTTACTGAATGCCTTCTCTGTCTCCATCTATACTGCTGGAGACTATTCTCAGGAGCCCCAGACCCCTGAGGCCCCAGAGGAACACAGGACAAAGGAGTTTTCCTTGGTCAGTGAGGACTGGGTTGATGAAGATTGGCTTAGTAAAGAGTTAAGTAATCTGAACATCCATAAATCCATGGGTCCTGATGGGATGCACCTGTGGGTGCTGAGGGAGCTGGTGGAGGGCATTGTCAGACCACTCTCCACTGTTTTAGGTAAGTCATCGTGGACAGGAGAGGTGCCTGGGGACTGGAGGAAGGCAAAGGTCACTCCAATCTTCAAAAAGGGTAAGAAGGAGAACCCAGGTAACTATAGACCAGTCAGCCTCACCTCCATCCCCAGAAAGGTAATAGAAGAACTTACCTTCAGCACTGTCCTTAGGCATATCAAGGACAAGAGGGTCATTAGGAGCAATCAACATGGTTTCACCAAGGAAATTCATGTTTGACCAACCTGATAGCCTTTTATGAGGACATAACCAGGCAGACAGGTGATGGTAGAGCAGTAGATGTGGTTTATCTTGATTTCAGTGAAGCATTTGACACTGTCTCCCACAGCATCCTTGCAGCTAAACTGAGGCAGAGTGGTCTGGATGATCAGGTAGTGAGGTGGATTGAGGACTGCTTGAAAGAAAGAAGTCAGAGAGTTGTGGTCAATGGGACAGAGTCTAGTTGGAGGGCTGTATCTAGTGGAGTCCCTCAGGGGTCAGTACTGGAATCAGTACTATTCAATATATTCATCAACCACCTGGATGAGGGCACAGAGAGCACTGTCAGCAGGTTTGCTGATGACACAGAACTGGGTGAAGTAGCTGACACACCGAAAGGCTGCACTACCATTCAGTGAGACTTAGGCTGGAGAAATGGGCAGGGAGAAACTGAATGAAATTTAACACAGGCAAGCACAGAGTCTTGCACCTGCAAAGGAATAACCCTATGCATCAGTACTGGCAGGGAACTGGCCTGTTGGAGAGCAGTGAAGGAGAAAAGCACCTGGGGGTCCTAGGGGATGGAAGGCTGGCCTTGAGCCAGCAATGTGCTCTTGCAGCCAAGAAGGCCAATGGTATCCTGGGGTGTAGTACAAGGGGTGTGGTTAGCAGGTGGTTCACAGAGGTTCTCCTCCCTCTCTACTCTGCCCTGGTGAGGCCACATTTGCAATATTGTGTCCAGTTCTGGGCCACTCAGTTCAAGAAGGACAGGGAACTGCTTGAGAGAGTCCAGTGCAGAGCCACAAAAATGATGAAGGGAGTGGAACATCTTCCTGATGAGGAGAGACTGAGGGAGCTGGGGCTAAATAGTTTGGAGAGGAGGAGACTGAGCGGGGACCTCATCAATGTTTGCAAATATGTAAAGGGTGAGTGCCAAGAGGATGAAGCCAGGCTCTTCTCTGTGATGCCCAATGACAGAACAAGGGGCAATGGGTGGAAGTTGAGGCATAGGAAGTTCCATGGAAATATGAGAAGAGATTTTTTCACTGTGAGGGTGACAGAACACTGGAACAGGCTGCCCAGGGGGGTTGTGGAGTCTCCCTCTCTGGCAATATTCAAAACCCACCTGGATGTATTCCAGTGTGACCTGGTATAGGTGATCTTACTCTGGCAGGAGGGTTGGACTAAATGATCTTTCAAGGTCCCTTCCAGTGCCTAACATTCTGTGATTCTGTGACTCTTGCCCACTTTCATGACAGGGTGCTCTGCCCAGCCTGCTCGGCCCACCAGCCCACATACCCTTTCAAGCTGCTCTGTGGGATCTCAGGACCCTCCCAGCCAGAGCCAGCAACTACCTCTTTCAGTCTTCACTGCAAACCTGTGATGGTAAAAATGTTATTTTTGAGGGAAAATAGCAAAGAATAGCTTCTGGGTTTCCCTTGGCCAACTTTTGAGAAGGCTCCAAAAAGATCTTACAGCAGCCTTCCAGTACCTAAACGGGGCTTACAGGAAAGCTGGAGAGCGACTCCTTACACCGGCATGTAGTGATAGGACAAGGGCTTTAAACCAAAAGAAGGTAGATTTAGATAGATGTAAGAAAGAAGTTCTTCACTGTGAGGGTGGTGAAACACTAGAACAGGCTGTCCAGAGAGGTCGTGGATTCCCCCTCCATGGAAGTGTTCAAGGCCAGGTTCTATGGGGCAACAGTCTTGTCTAGGGTAACGCAGTCTAAGTGGAAAGTGTCGCTGCCCATGGCAGTGGGATTGGAAACAGACAATCTTTAAGATGCCTTCCAATCCAAACCATTCTATGATTCCATGATTCTCAGTTCAGCCCTCCACAAAGAGGTCCTACTACCTCTCTTTGTGCTGTCATCTCTCTGCATGGATCTCATTGCAGCGTCACCAGATACCCCTTGCAGCCTGATATCCCTTAACCCAGGTACAGCTCTACCCTGTCACAAGAACTCCTGTGACACTAAATCCTCACAACCCATACCCAGACTTCTTCCTAAACCTTCCCTCAATGGCATCTGCTGTTCCTTTAGCACAATCACCCATCTCATTGGTTGGTGTGAGACTCATGAATAACCCCAGCCATCTCCCCCTCTGATGGACTGGAGGCAATAAAGGCACACATATAGCAGAGCAACCCACACTTTTCCCCTTTGAAAGACCATCAGCCCACCACAGCACTGCTAAGGGAAAACCGATCATGACATAAAACATTTTAAAATCTTCAGATGGAAAGGGTTAGTACATCATTAACATGAATGTATTTGGCCAAGACACATGAATGGAAATATGTGTCTGATGTTTTAACTTATTTCTTTCTCATTGACCCCACATCTCTACCCTTGATCATGCATTTTAATGTGGGAGGAGGTTGATCATGCATCTATACTACTACATTTTAATACACTTGCCTCAATTTCTTGTCTACCAAGGAGGCTGATCCTCACTGCTCTGCCTTGCCAGACTGCTGTGGTTCTGTAACTAGGCACAGCCTATGGATCACTGTAAATGTAAAGAGCAGTATATAAGCATTATCTATTTATAATAGCCTCAAAATTCAGTGTCTTACACTAGTGGGTGTATCACAGCAATATGCTCGCTGAAGAAATTGGTCCTTCCACTTCACAGCCTTGCTCTTTCCTACATGAAAGTGCAGCCTGTGCAGCAGACATCGACCATTTACAGCTGCAGCTGAAGGTTTAACTAAGAGGAAGTAACTTCAGACACTGGTTTGGGATGTCCTCACACCCCAAAGGCATTTCTTGTGCTACCCAAAAGGTCTTCTCTGCACGAGAACATGATCCCAGCAAGCTGCTCACTCACCGACGGACAATGGTGCAAAGCAAAACTGTTGGCTTTTCCACGCTGGTCATTCCATCACTGCTGAAACATCCTCCCCTTCCAGTGATGCCCTGCAGCAATGGAGCTTGGGGAAATGTCTGAGCGAAGGGTATGCCCTTCTGTCTTCAAAGCAGTAGCTGAAGCCACCATTCTTGACCTGCCATGGGAGTGCAAAGGCCATGAGCAGATCATGCCAAGATTCACACCAGAGCCACAAAAAAGACTACGGGAAGCAAGGCAAATTCAGGACACTCGGTGGTGTCGAGGACTTTCTTCATATCATAACTGGCTGCACAGTACCCCAGCAGAAATTATTGATTTTGTCATTTCTATGCCAAACAGCATTAGAACAAACAACTAGTAAAGAGAACCTGGAGTCCTCCCAAACCGCTGTGATTCATGACTAGGTAATTACCTATAGCCCTGCTCCTGTGAGACAAGCGGTTGGCGTTCATCACTCCTCCTACTTTCAGTCCTAGCAGAGAGGCCAAGCCCTGGATATACCAGGGGAAGCAAACACATAATCCCTAGAGGTGGTGCCTCCAGGGCAAGGTTGAAGGCGTGTAAGTGGTACAGTGTGGGAGAGCTTTAGTTTGTCTCACCTATCAATCCAGTGCTGCAGTCGGGAGATGCAAAATCCTTAATTAACTTTTGCGTGCTTGCTCTCAGCACTGGTGGAGGTGGGTGGATGTGATTGTCGCTCAAGGGAGGATTGTCCCCTCCCCCTGCTTTTGAATTCCCAGGCAATTAGTGCTCTGTACAGAGCAACATAAATAGAGCTCCTGAAACCTGGGGGCTTTTAGTTTAGTTTGGTTTGGTTTGGTTTGGGGTGGGCTGCTCTCCCACCTGCTCCATCAAATACCAAGCAATTTGTGGACCATTCTGCATGTGTTTGCACATCATTTTTGCATCTTAACTGACAACCTACATGCTTTTTTTAATTAAAATTTTATTGGCTTTCCCATAAGTGATATACCTACTGTAAGCAAGCACAGTTCAGTACAGATAACATGTGGTTTGTTTAGCTATCTTGCAGGAGATTATTTCTGTTATCATTGTAAGTTGATTATTGTAATTATTGAAAAGAGAGGGCTGCGAGGGAGAGAGCATGCAGAAGGAAAATGGGGGGAATTAAAAGATAATAATAAAAGATAATAACAGTCTCCTTTGTTCTTATTTCGTTCTCTTGACAACCTACTGCACATACTAAGTTCCAATTTAACATTAGAGTCAATCCCTCCTGTTGCTAACACACCCCCATCAATAACACAAGGTCTTTAAACCATAGATGCCCGCAACTAACTTCAGTACCAAAGAAAGCCAGGAATTGTCTCTCTTGTTAGTGCCACCAGCCCTGTGAGTATCACAGAATGCTTCTTTTCACCTCTTTATTCTGAATTCACTTGACATTTTTAATCCTCCTTGTGCGTGTCTTAAATGTACACAAACTTAAAGATAAGCCTTAAGTATATGGGGGATGTTTGTGTGCATAAAAAGACTTGGGGGAGAGTGATTATACACCGTATCGACAATCATGCTGTCCTGCATCACTTTTGAAGCCAGTGTGTGGGGTGGGAAGGTGAAAAATCTAAAGGCCAGTCCTGATGCTGTTGGTGAAACACTGTGCTACCTTGCAGTAGTCAAGATGGACATATGTTCCAGAGGCAGTGAGCATTCCCTACTTGTGTGAAGTGCAAGGCAATCTTCAGATGCTGGGCAGGTAGAATGGGGGGCATATAAGGAAGCTGACAAATAGCAAGAGACCTGGTTAGAAAAGCTAAAGCTCAGTTAGAACTAAATCTAGCCAGGGAGATCAAGGGGAATAGCAAAAGTTTCTATAGGTACATTAATGGCCAAAGGAAAACTAAGGAAGATGTAGGCCCCTTCAGAAAGGAGACAGGAGAACTGGTGACAAGTGATGTGATTCTCAATGACTTTACCTCAGTCTTCACTGGCAAGGGTTCCAACAACCCTCCTGAAATCACAGAAGAGAATGGCAGGGTCTCGAAGAAGGAACTGCCCACTGCAAGTGAAGATCAGGTTCATGACCACCTGAAGAACCTGAGAGTGTATGAGTCCATGGGACCTGACAGGATACATCCACAGGTACGGAGGGAACTGGCAGATGAAGTCACTAAACTGCTCTCTATTATATTCCAAAAGTCATAGGAGTCCAGGGAGGTCCCCACTGACTGGAAAAGGGGACACATAACCCCCATTTTCAAAAAGGGAAAGAAGGATGATCCAGGGAACTCTAGGCCAGTCAGTCGCACCTCTGTGCCCAATAAGATCATGGAACAGATCCTCCTGAAGGCACTGCTGAGGCAGAAGAATAATGAAGAGGTGACTGGGTACAATCAACACAGATTCACCCAGGGCAAATCCTGCCTGGCAAACCTTCTATGACAAGGTCACAACATCAATAGACAAGGGGAGAGCAGCCAAAGCCATTTATCTGGACCTGAGCAAAGGCTTTCAGACCGTCCTGCACAACATCCTGGTCTCCAAGCTGGTGCAGTATGGGTTTGATGGCTGGACCATTCAGTGGACAAAAAAATGGCTTGATGGCTGCACCCAAAGAGTGGCTGTCAATGGGTCCATTTCCAAGTGGAGGCCAGTGATAAGTGAAGTCCCTCAGTACTGGGACCAATCTTGTTTAACATCTTTGTTGGTGACAGGGACAGTGGCATTGAGTGCACCCTCAGGAGGTTTGCTGACAACACCAAGCTGTGTGGTGCAGCAGACACGCTGGAGGGAAGGGATCCATCCAGAGGGACCTTGACAGGCTGGAGAGCTGGGCCCATGCCAACCTCATGAGGTTCAACAAGACCAAGAGCAAGGTCCTGCATCTGGGTCAGGGCAATCCCAGGCACTGATATTGGCTGAGCAGCGACTGGCTTGAGAGCAGCCCTGAAGAAAAGGACTTGGGGGTGCTGATGGATGAGTAGCTCAACATGAGCCACCAGTGTACACTTGCAGCCCAAAAAGCAAATCACATCCAGGGCTGCATCAAGAGGATTGTGGCCAGCATGTCGAGGGAGGTGATTCTCCCCCTCTACACCACTCTCCTAAGACCCCACCTGGAGTACTGCATCCAGTTCTGGAGCCCCTATTACAAGAGGCATATGGATGTGCTGGAACATGTCCAGAGAAGGGCTACAAGGATGATCAGAGGGCTGGAGCACCTCTCCTATGGAGACAGACTGAAAGAGATATGGTTGTTCAGTTTGGAGAAGAGAAAGCTCCAAGGAGACCTAATTGTGGACTTCCACTATCTGAAGGGGGCTTACAAGAAAGCTGGTGAGGGACTTTCTAGGGTGTCAGGCAGAGATAGGACTAGGGGGAATGGATCCAAGCTAGAGGAGGGTAGATTTAGTGGTGAGACACTAGAACAGGTTGCCCAGGGAGGTGGTGGAAGCCCCATCCCTGGAGGTTTTCAAGGCCAGGCTGCATGGGGGTCTCAGCAACCTGATCTAGTGTGAGGGCAGGGGGCTGGAACTAGATGATATTTGAGGTCCCTTCAAAACTTGACAATTCTATGATTCTGTGATCTCTGTAACAAAAGTGCTAACCATCCCAGGTGAGGAGATTTTTTTTCCCACACTTCAGAGAGACACTGACCAATGCTTACAACAACTGGAGGAGGACATCTGAGAGCCACCTCTTCCCCATCTCACCATTTGCTGCAGTGGGAAACAGCAATTCTCTTGATGGTGTTGATAAAGAAACTTATTAAGACACTTTGATCCAGGCTACTAAGTCTTTAAAGGAGTGAGGCTTTGAACTTGACTACTTTAAAACTGAGAGAAGGGAATGACACAACCACCTTGATTGCCTGAATAACCTGGGCTGCATCAATGTCTCCCTTACCCTCACGACTTTGTGATCAACTGGGTCAGCAGAAAAGAGAAAAGCATACATCCTTGTGGGACTGCATCACAGCTAGGCACTAGCAGTAGGGATGTATGTTCACATCTCTACTACTTGGGTATGTTCTACTGAACCATTCCCACCAGACTACAACCTGCCTTCTCAGCATGAGCCAGCAGGGTTTCATGGTCAACTTTGAAATGCTGCAATACAATACCTTCAAGATCATCGCGTCCAACCCATCAACCAATCCAACCCACCCAACAACTAAACCATGCAGCCAAGCACCCCATCAAGTCTTCTCCTGAACACCTCCAATGAAGCAGAGACATACAATGGTAAATCTGTCCTCTAGACATCAAAAGCAAAAGTGTCATAAAAGCAGTTTCACTTAATGCCCTGGTCTGATTCCAGCCAGAGCCCCCGTGTCATTTCAGGAATGCCATGAGCAACAGACCTTGCCTGTGTTGGGAAGTCAGTGCTGAATGCATTCAGCTATCAGCTATTCAGATACTTCTCAGAAAATCATCCAAACAGATCAAGCCCTGCAAAAGCGACCTGAAAAATAAAACCCAAGAAATCAATGCTGTGCTCTTTACAGTTTCTTTGCGGTAAACAAATACTGCATTACCTACACTGTGCTCACATTAAAGGATTTTCTTCACTAGAGGTAGTCAGTCACTTCAGTATCTCTGGTATTTGCTTCCCCTCTTTGCCAGAGGACCTGATCTGTGATGTTGCATGAAACTTCAAAGTGAAGTGCAGCTCTCCATTGCCTCGCACAGAAAAGGAGACTAACAAGCTGCAAAACCTTGCCTACCTCTTCTGGTGAGGGACAGCTACAGCCCAGGATTTTGCTTTATAATGACATGACTATTAATGGTTGCAAAAGTTCTTGCCAGGGTTCCCCTAGTGAAAAGGAGAAAGGCAGGAGTTAAGACTTTGAAGGTCAAACAAAATGGACGAGCCCAGAGAGTAATTTTTCTGCTGGGGATGTGGGAACAGGGAGAATAAGCCCCTTGAGAACATTTCTGAACATAAAAAAATAGCAGCAGGGGTCAAAATTGGTGATTTGCATTTAAGGGGTAGAAGCCTGGTGATCAGACTGTAACTATATTAAAGGATAACTAATTTTACCATGCCTCCATTACCTAGCATAGCCTGTCCTGACCTGCATGCAGGAAGCAAAGAAATGAAAGTGGAAGGAAGGCATTTTTAAACTAACCCAGCTTTCTCAAGCAAATGAATAAAGGTGCCTGACCTGTCAGAGTGGCCAGGCAAAGAGGGACCTCGGGGTACTGGTTGGCAGTAGACTGAACATGATCCTACAGTGTGCCCAGGCAGCCAAGAAGGCCAATGGCATCCTGGCCTGCATCAGGAACAGTATGGCCAGCAGGAGCAGGGAGGTCATTGTGCCCCCGGACTCAGCACTGGTTAGGCCACACCTTGAGTCCTGTGTCCAGTTCTGGGCCCCTCAGTTTAGGAAAGATGTTGAGTTGCTGGAACATGTCCAGAGAATGGCAACAAAGCTGGGGAGGGTTTGGAGCACAAGCCCTATGAGAAGAGGCTGAGGGAGCTGGGGTTGCTTAGCCTGGAGGAGGCTCAGGGAGACCTTCTTGCTGTCTACAACTACCTGAATGGAGGTTGTAGCCAGGTGGGGGTTGGTCTCTTCTCCCAGGCAACCAGCACCAGAACAAGAGGACACAGTCTGAAGCTGCGCCAGGGGATGTTTAGGCTGGACGTTAGAAGAAATTCTGCACAGAGTGATTGCCCATTGGAATGTGCTGCCCAGGGAGGTGGTGGAGTCACCATCACTGGGGGTTTTTAGAAGGAGAATTGATGGGATGCTTGGTGCCATGGTTTAGTTGATTATATGGTGCTGGATGATGGGTTGGATGCGATGATCTTGATGGTCTCTTCCAACCTGGTCCTATTCTATTCTATTCTATTCTATTCTATTCTATTCTATTCTATTCTATTCTATTCTATTCTATTCTATTTCTATTCTAAATTTGTGATCATTGCTCATTCTATTCTGTTCTCAGGTGCAAGCTAACGTTGGCTTTTATTTTTTTCTCTGAATTGATTTGCTTGTTTGTGTTGCTTGCCACTTTTATTTCTTTGTCCCTGAAGACGTTGTAAAAAAACCCCAAAACAACAACTAATAGGGTACAAACCGGTAAGTTTTATGCACATCGCAGAAACTTGTATATGATGCCGTTTGTTAAGAGCTCTGCCGTTCTCCCAGCAGAGTGACAGGTTTGGCTAACTCCCGGCCCCTGAGTTACAGTTTTATGCTGCCGATTTACAGCGTTATAAGTTTAATATAGTGGCACGCTGTAAAAGGGCTTTTCCCACCCTTAATTGTTATTTCAGACCCCAGGAAAACACCGCAAGTGTATCATTTACAGAGGAGCTGGGGCACGGCCTGGAAAATCGGTTTCTGAGCACAGCCCGGGAACAGCCCCCGGGCGCGGAGCAGCTCGGCGCAGGTCGGCGTGGGGCTGCCCCAACATCGGCGGCGCTCGGCGGCGCTCGGAGCTTCGCGGCCGGGCCAGCCTAGGCGGCATGCAGGGCTGCCCGGGGCAGCGCTGCCCCCTGCCGGCGGAGAGCTGTTCCCGCAGCGGCGGCCTTGGGCACCGCCTCGAACGCCCCGCGCTCACTGCGCGTTCCGTAACCTCCGTGCCCCTCTCCTGGGGCAGCCGTCGGCATCCCCGCGGCCGGGGGTTGCCTAAAGGAACGCCCAGGGTCTGCGCCGAATACACGTGGGGTGAGGGCTGGACTGTCGTAAGGAAATGTAGCAACAGCTCCATTTGTTCCATGTGCCTTCAGGGTACTGAGCAAGATTGTAGAAAGCGCGAGCACTGTCTCACTAAATAAATAAAAAATAACAATAAAATCAAATAAAAATAATTGGTATGTCAACCAGAAAATAATAAAAAATGAACACACAAACACCCACACCTGCACACACATAACCCCCTAATTCTCTTTCATTTCTCATGTTAGCAATAAACTGCAAATAAGTGGAGCAACTCCTCTTGTGCTGGAGCCCTCAGCACAAGGACATGGACCTAATGGAGTGGGTCCAGAAGAATGCCACAAGAAAAGATCAGAGGGCTGGAGCACCACTTTTAGGAAAAAAGGCTGAAAAAGTTGGGGTTGCTCAGCCTGGAGAAGAGAAAGCTTCAGGGAGACCTTATTGCCACCTTCCAATCCTTAAAGGGGGCCCAGAAGAAAGATAAAGTCAATCTTTTTAGCAGAGCTTTGTTGTGACAGGACAATGGGTAATAGTTTTACTCTAAAGGAGGGCAGATTTAGACTAGATACACGTAAGACATTTTTTACGCAGAGGATGGTCAAACACTGCAAGCGGTTGCCCAGAGAGATGATAGAAGCCTCATCCCTGGAAACATTCCAGGTCAGATTGACTGGGAATCTGAGCAACCTGATCCAGTTACAAACGATCCTGCTTACTGCAGGGAGGGTGGAATAGGTGACCTTTTGAGGTTGCTTCCAACCCATACCCATACGATTCTATAAAAGTCAAAACGTGCCAGCCCATGAGCAGAGAGAGTAAAACTTGGGCTCATTAATTCCTTCTTGCGCTTGTCTCATCCTCCTGAAAAGATCTCACTGCAGATGAGATTGTGCCACATTCCTGGGCTCTCTCTTGAAGGCCTTCATTTCCCTGGAGCTCACCCCCAGCCTGACAGGTTTCCTCCAAGACACTTGGAAATGTTTGGGCAACTCCAGCAAAGGCGGCAGTGCTGCCCCTGTGTTTTGAACCCTTTAATTTGTTATTCACAAGTGTGTTGTCTTCCCTGCAGACTTGTGGGATCTAACAATATTGCCTGCGAAACCAAGCTGTGTTCTCCTAAAACAAAAGTAGTATGGCAGAAGCAAGTTTCAAAGTGAAGATTCTTCAGGGATAGGAGGGAAAAGATGCTTTGACTTTTGCTGCAGCCTCTCTTCCATTGAGCTCCCTCTACTCCAAACAGCTGCTTGCCATCAGCTGTGCCCAGCACTGTCATTGGCTCCTGCTTTAGTCCCTGCTTCGCTCTGCCATTCTACTCTCTGTCTCTAAACACCAGTTTGTCTGATTGTTGGCAATTAACTGTTGATTATCTTCATAATTAAAACCAGTTCAGCCAGGAGCAGTGGAAAGGGCCTGCTGTGGCAGGTGCACAGCAAGCACATCCCTGCTTACAGAGAACCAACTTGAGCTAATGAGGACCAGTGTGCATGTGTAGGCTGCAGGCAGGCCAGGCCATAGGCTGTTGGTGATCTCAGAGAGCTCAGACAAAGCACTGTAGCTTGTTGCCTGGGCTCCCAGGGGCCCTCATAGTGCAGCACTCACAAAGCCCTGAAAGAGGGGTGGTTCTCCATCCCATTAACCAAGAGACCGGGATCCCCGCAAGTACAATGTGCACCGTGCTCCACAGCAGCAGCTGAGAAGTCTTGAGCAATTTCTTCAATAACTTCACTGAATGGGTTGGAGAAACCAAGCTTTCTGCCTTCTCTAGCAGCATCTCTTTTTAGACAAATTGTTAGTGGAAAACCTTTCAAGAAAACACCTTGCTGTGAAATACGCTTTTGTTGCTTGAAATAAAGGACACAGGCAAATGCTGGAGCTGGTAATACAAAGTGTCCACTCAAGTCCTGTGTCAACACAGATCATTTTTATACGCAGTAATAGACAACATGGAGTGTTGAGGAGAAGCTTGAGCAGAGTACAGATAGTAAATTTAAACCTTGGAGGACAAAATGCTGGAAGAGGAGTTTTATTGAGGTGGAGGGGGTTTGCCTCCCCAGTTATACAGAAGAATATTTCAAGTCAATTAGAATGAAGAAAAGTCTGTCCTGCTGTCTGTGCTAAGACGGCTCTAAACACAGACCTCAAAGCCTCACTCAGATGCTACCTGTGAACGGGAACAGCCTATGACTCCGCAAAAGGAAGGAGAGTGAATGAAGAGGGGCTTGCAGGGAGAACTGCTGTCTGATGCCAATAGCATGTCAGAAATGAAGAAAATAGCTTTTGCACTTTGAAAATGAACCATGTATCCAGAAGGGGCTACTGAACTTGCCCTGCCATAGGCGAAGTCAAGTCTTTACATAGTCAGCTGAGGCAACACAGCTGTTTCTGCTGAAAGGAAGGGACCTTCTTCTGCATCCCCCTGTCTTTCTTTACATCTCCCCATCTCCTGGCCTTGTGGGCCTATCTTTTCCCTGAGCTAATTCTTGTTGCTCACCAAATCCTCCAGTGAATTACATGACTCATTAGCTGGGCAGGATACCATCCTATATGCCGGTGTGGTTCTCAGCTATCATAGCTAAAGTCACTCAGTGTATGACACATACGAGGTAAGAAGAGGACAGATGCAGCCAAAAGAAATAATGTATCTTTCTTGAAAGGGAAATATCAGGAAGCCAAAACCTGGTGAAATAGTTCAATATTTTGTAAGAAATAGACCAATCTTGACCTATATCTCCCAGGCAACCTGTGACAGAACAAGAGGACACAGTCTCAAGCTGCCCCAGGGGAGGTTTAGGCTGGGTGTTAGGAAGAATTACTTCACAGAAAGAGTGATTTGCCATTGGAATGTGCTGCCCAGGGAGGTGGTGGAGTCACCATCACTGGAGGTGTTTAGGAAGAGACTGAATGGGGTGCTTGGTGCCATGGTTTAGTTGATTAGATAGTGTTGGATGATAGGTTGGACTCGATGATCACTAAGGTCTTTTCCAACCTGGTCTATTCTATTCTATTCTATTCTATTCTATTCTATTCTATTCTATTCTATTCTATTCTATTCTATTCTATTCTATATTTGGGTGACTGTCTTGTACCCCATATGGTAAATGGGTAAAAATAAAGAACAAAAAGAACAATTGAAGAGCTTTGATTTTCAAAGAGAGGTTCAGGACAGCCCAACTGTGAATATAATGAGCATCTTTTGTTTCCTCCATAGCAGACCTGTAGGGATACAGATCCTATGAAGATACGAGCTCAAAAAAATGATAAGACATGATTACAGGAACTGTGCCATGCTGCTACAACAAGTGTGCTTCAAGACACAGATACAATATTTTCTCTGAAAAAGGTGGAGCTAATTACAAATTCTCTTGGTTTCACTGAAACAGGCTTCTTGGCTTCATTTCATAGAGGCTGAGCCAAGGAAATGTGAACAGCTGGGATACCAGAGGCGGAGTGGAAAGGAGAAGGAATTGTGTGCAGGAGAAAATGCAAAAAATCCAGACTGAATGAGGCTTAATGCACCAGGGATGAATTGTGCTTTGGCTTTTTTTAAACACTATCCCACAGCCTGAAGACATGATGGTAGATGCTGTAAGAAAACAGCTCTCCTCTGAAGCTTGGTATTTCAAAAGAATTAAAGCTTAAAATCCCATTAGATGTTTGTTTAAGGACTAACACATTTAGCAGCTGTAAACCCTAACCATAATGTCCTGCTATTTGTCCACATTATGCTCTAGCAGTGGGGTGTATACTCTACTTTGCTGCCCTGCCTGTCCTCAAACACAGGGTCTTCTTGATAGATGTGCCACTAGCACTTTATCTAGAACTTCCTCCAGTCCTGGCTGACCGGTGAGGTCCCAGATGACTGGAAACTGGCCAATGTGGTCCCCATCCACAAGAAGGGTCGGATGGAGGAACCCGGAAACTATAGGCCGGTCAGCCTGACCTCAGTGCCAGGGGAAATCATGGAGCAAATTATCCTGGCGGCAATAACTGCGCACCTGCAGGATGGCCAAGGGCTCAGGTCCAGCCAACAGGGATTCAGGAAGGGCAGGTCCTGCCTCTCCCACCTGATCTCCTTCTATGATCAGGTGACCCACCTGGTGGATGTGGGGAGGCCTGTGGATGTGGTCTACCTGGACTTCACCAAGGCCTTTGACACCGTCCCCCACAGCAAACTGCTGGCTAAGCTGTCAGCTCGTGGCTTGGACAGCAGCACTCTGCGCTGGGTTGGGAACTGGCTGGAGGGCCAAGCCCAGAGAGTGGTGGTGAATGGTGCCACCTCCAGCTGGAGGCCAGTCACCAGTGGCGTCCCCCAGGGATCAGTGCTGGGCCCCATCCTCTTCAATGTCTTCACTGATGATCTGGATGAGGGGATTGAGACAGTCATCAGCAAATTTGCAGATGACACCAAGTTGGGAGCAGATGTTGGTCAGTTAGAGGGTGGAAGGGCTCTGCAGAGGGACCTCGACCAACTGGACAGATTGGCAGAGTCCAACAGGATGGCATTCAACAAGTCCAAGTGCCGGGTGCTGCACTTTGGCCACAACAACCCCATGCAGAGCTACAGGCTGGGGTCGGAGTGGCTGGAGAGCTGCCAAACAGAGAAGGACCCGGGGGTGCTGATTGACAGCCACCTGAACATGAGCCAGCAGTGTGCCCAGGTGGCCAAGAAGGCCAATGGCATCCTGGCCTGCATTAGGAATGGTGTGGTCAGCAGGAGCAGGGAGGTCATTGTGCCCCTGTACTCTGCTTTGGTTAGGCCACACCTTGAGTCCTGTGTCCAGTTCTGGGCCCCTCAGTTTAGGTAGGACATTGAGACACTTGAACGTGTCCAGAGAAGGGCAACAAGGCTGGTGAGAGGCCTTGAGCACAGCCCTGTGAGGAGAGGCTGAGGGAGCTGGGGTTGCTTAGCCTGGAGAAGAGGAGGATCAGGGGTGACCTCATTGCTCTCTACAACTACCTGAAGGGTGGTTGTAGCCAGGTGGGGCTTGGCCTCTTCTCCCTAGCAACCAGCACCAGAACAAGGGGACACAGTCTCAAACTGCACCAGGGGAAGTTTAGGCTCGAGGTGAGGAGAAAGTTCTTCACCAAGAGAGTGATTCGCCACTGGAATGGGCTGCCCGGGGAGGTGGTGGAGTCGCCGTCCCTGGAGGTGTTCATGAGGGGACTGGATGTGGCACTTGGTGCCATGGTCTAATCGTGGGGTCTGTGGTGACAGGTTGGACTCGATGATCTTCGAGGTCTCTTCCAACCTTAGTGATACTGTGATTCTGTAACTTGTGCTTAGAGCTGGTCAAGAGGGATCTGAGCCATGTCTTTGAAAGAGTTGACCTCCTTGACAGAGAGTTCAGTAGAAACAAAAAAAAAAGGCAAGGCTTGATCTGATTTAAAAAAAAAAAAAAAAAAAAAAAAGGAACAATTTGTCTTTTGTGAGCATTCAAGAAGCAAATGGTAACCTCTGAAACAGAGAGCCATGGGACACCCATTAAGTCCTGTGACACAGCGCTAATAGGTTACTGCTGTCTGCACTGCAAGACGATGACCAGGTCTGAGGGAGTAAGAGCTCCTCTCGTGGCATGCGCTGCCCTGAAACAAAGTAGGCTACTTGTGTTTCATGTGTAATTTCACCAGGAGCTTTGCTCTCTCAAATCCAGTCTGCTTGGGTTCATGGATCCTTTCCAGTGAAGACTAATGTGTGCTTTATTGATACTCAGCTACCCACTGAATCTGGTAAATACCAGAATCCTGGCATATGAGCTGCTAAAACACAACACCTTGAAGCCTCAAATCTTCAGGTCAAGCTTCTTGTTTATCGCAGTCACTGACAGGCTCATTCCATTCAGAAAAGCTTCTCTCACTGCTTAGAAAATCATCCTTACAGCCCAGTCTACCTTCTCTGCTGAACCTCATAGCCCATTGACAATTTTATAGCTCTCCCCCATGCTGTGGATGTGCCAGACCCAGAACTGACAGTTCTCGGTACTCAGATCAATAAATGGTGCCACAAAGTCATGAGATTTGTCCAAAAGTTGTAAGCTCAAATAGATTACTCAGGAACAAATTTAATTTCCCTTAGTCCATATCTCCCTGTGAGAAGTTGGCTGGAGATTTGGGTCTTTAGAAAGAAAGCAAGAACAAAGACATTAATTCCTTGTAATCACCCAGCTCCAGGATACAGACCTGCATGACAGCAGAGATCCAGTAAAATCCAGAGCTGGCAACACCCCAGCCCTGGGGCCTCTCAAGAGCCCCTGGGTGAAACCAGGCTTCATAGCTCATCAGCAGGGAGTAAATGCAAACTTTATTGTGTAATCATTGTCCCTGGAAGAATTATCTATTCTTTATCTCTGTGAGAGCACGAGAGATTAAGTTTGGAAGCCTATTAGCCACCACTGAAATGCCATTGTTATCATTCACTGTTAATCATCATGCCCAGCTCTAATGCACTTAGTCAGAGCAGCTGACACTTGAGCTCTAAATTAAAGTCAACCAAGCAGGAAAGAGGAGGAAAATGCCCATGGCTGTTGCATGGGGCTGGCATCTCCTGCTCATGGCAGCTTTTGAATCAAATAAAGACCCCAGCAGCAGGGTGGGAACTCCTGGCAGATTTTTTCCAGGTCCCTAACTGATTACAGATAGTCTTGGCTGTGCATTTAAATGTCATGGAGAAGTTAGCAGAAAGGCTCCCAGTCACAAAACATCCAAAGAGGACTAATAGACACATTGAGGAGTCCAGCCCCTGGTCAGGGTAACTTGCTTCCTGGGGTCTTTTTGGAAACACCTGCCTGCTAGCTGTTAATGAATTGGGCTGCAGTTTGAATGTCGGTAAGCCTGTTATGAACAGCACTTTATCACATGACAAAGGTGGATTTAGTGGAGTTGAAGGGTTTCCCAGAATATATTTCAAAGTGCCCTGATAATGCAAGTCCCCATTAGTGCATTTATTAACTACAATGCAACCGTGTTTCAGCAACACAGGATGTGAATCTCCCAGCAGAAGTAGTTCATAAGGGTGTGTCCCACAACCCGAAGATGAGAACGTGCAGGTCCATGTCACAGCCTAAAGGATCTCCTTGTGGTTCTGGGCCTTGTGGATGGACTACTATGGCAAAATGCCATTTTCTAACTTAGCTTGAAATTTTTCCCTGGAGCAGAGCAAACGAGCGAGTGGAAAAGCCCATTCTGTCCTCCAGAAACGTGTGGAATCTAGGCAGGAAGAGACCACTAAATAATGCAGGCTCATAGAACCCCATTATTACATGATGTTCCTTATCTCATCTTGCACCTTTACTTCCACTCTGCTTTATTTTGTGATAATTCTAGCCTTGATGTCTATCAGGAGCTCCAGGTGTTTATCTTCCAAATGCTTCAAAAGACCTTAACTCATCTGTCACTGACACAGTTCTGGAGTGGGGTGAAGCCCTGTCTCATGTGGGTTTGTAGGTTAGGACCATGTCTCACATCTCCCTGGATGTACCCCATAGCTCCTCTGGGCTGTTTTGAAGAGGTCTTTGTTTCCTCCATGAATCTGCCAACAAAAGTGACAGTGATGTCAGCTTCTACAGTGCCTGCTTTTACAAGCTACTGTGACATGTACCCATTCTTATTCTTTGCACACCTGAGCTTAGATCCTTTAAAGTTCAGGTCAATCTCAAAGCTAAGATGAACCCCTTTATCTCAGGACTGACACCGTCCTCTTGACCCTACTCAGAGGCCTCACCTATCCTAGATGCTCTTGCCAGGTTTCCATGAAGATTGTGCAGAAGACATAGGGACCATGATCATTGTTTTACAGCACTGTCAGTTAGAAGACATCTTTCTTTGCCCTTTGGTTTATGATTTGGGTCAGTAGTTGGGTGTGAATGACTGCAGGCTTTCTGCAGCTTTGCTGGAGTCAGACTTTTGAACTCCCCTAGGAACTAGCACACACAGAGGTGAGGAAAACAAGGCATGCAATTAACATAAAATCCTGGCACAACATCATGATTCACAGTGTCATCTGGGTTCTCTTTTCTGTGCTTATCACCTCTGTCTCTTATTGAATGCCCTCTGTGCACAGAATGCCTGTGTTGTCAAACTGTAATCCACATTTGGCAACCATACACCTATTTTAAAACCAAACCAAACCAAAACCAAACCAACAAACCCAAAAATAAACAAAACCAACTAAACGAACAAAACCTCCACCCCCAAAAAAAACAACCAAACAAAAACAAAAAAAAAAACCAAAACCCCAAACCACAAAGCTCTCAGCTTTTCACTGACAAGCAGAATTTGATCTTTCTTACCTCCACTGAAACCTCCAGCTGAACAACTTGCTGTGACAGGAGCTGCACAGATCTATAGGAGATGCTCTCCTTCGTGCCAGTTGGCTCATTAGGAATTTTAAAGCAAAGGTTTAAAAGCCTCTTTCAGTTGGGAAAAGGTACTAAATAGTCTTCTTCAACCCCGTTTCACTCCAAGCTCTCAGCTACACTGTAATGGTCTTTACTATCTCCAGCAACTGAAAAGTATCTTCAGACAAAATAAGAAATAACATTTCTTCTGTAGTGCTTTCTCTCCATGACTGCTAATATCCCTGAATTATTTACCATATCATCTTCCATGAACTTCAACATAATTGCAGAAGAGTATCATTAGAGAAAGAGGTCCTGGTTAACACAGATTTCCACACACCTCTGAGAAACATAACGACTATGGTGGATCTAGGAGCCTCCGCTTTACACCCTGCTCGAGAGGCAAATTGCAGGAGTCTTGGGAAGTGATCAGCTTCCTGAGGTTTGTCCTAAGTGACCAGAGAAGCACATAAACCCACAAATAAAGCCATTCATTTTGCTAAATCAGCCCTGAACCTGGTGTTTCTTCTGAAAATACAAATAATATAAATTAATTTGTCTGCTCATGCCTAGGTCCCAGCCTGTTCCACAGCAAAACACTGAGGAAGGCTGGTTGAAATAATTATTCTTGACTTATGCAATCATTCTTTTTATTTCTGAAGGCTAATGGAGTGAAAACGTACTTTCCAGACCTTTGCTAATGACAGAGCCAGAAATAATGATGGGGGCCCTTATGTTCCTCTCATAATGAGGCAAGCAACACAAAATGATAGGGATGCAAGTCCTCAACAATCACTTGTTCTTTATTTAAAAGGCAAATGGAGCATTTAGATGAGTTCTGTAGGTTAATGGAGCCACAAATAAGGTTTGGGGGAAAAGATTTTTCACAGATAATGCAACACAGTCAATAACTTCTTTGGAGAACAGAAATATCTACAGATGTTAAAATTTCACTGCCAGAGAGAGGAGACTGAAAAGCCAGCACTGTGAGAGTAAGCCAAATATGTCCTTTATGTCTCATACGCCCAAGTCTGCACACACAGTTCTGCACCATATGCCCAGCCTGGGTTTCTGGTACTGGACTGGTACAGGAAGATCACAGGCAATGAGAGCCCCAAACCAGATTCAGAGAAAGGGCTACAGGGAATCTGGAAATTACTCCTCATGTGCCTTACTCCATCTTCTCACCTGAAGCACAGATGCAGGCACCAATCCTGCTCAGACAAGACTCCCAGCAAGATGAAATGACCCAATGACTCCTGCCCCACTGCTGTTTGCTGGGGGTCATGAGTTTGGACAGACCAAGCCGAGGAGGCCCCTCAGAGGAGCCCCAGAAGTTTTACTACAAGGCTAGGAGAAGACAGAGTGAGTCATCCAGTAGACTTTCAATTCAGAGGGAAAGAGCAGAATGTGGGAAGTCCCCCAGGCTCTTTCCTGATGGTCAGATGCAATGTGCCTGACATCTGCTACAAACAACTGTAAGGAGAAGTGAGAAGCTGGAAAGACTCAAAGGAGACCTTTTTTGCTCTCTGCAACAACCTGAAAGGATTTTTTCTTGAGGCGGGGGTCAGTCTGTCCTCTCAAGTAACAAGAAACAGGACAAGAGAAAATGGCCTCAGGTTGTGCCAGGTGAGGCTCAGGCTGCATCACAGTATCACAGTATCACAGTATTACCAAGGTTGGAAGAGACCTCGAAGATCATCGAGTCCAACCTGTAACCACAAACCTCACGACTAGACCATGGCACCAAGTGCCACATCCAGTCCCCTCTTGAACACCTCCAGGGACATGCATGTTAGTAAAAATTTCCTCACAGAAAGGGTTGTGGTTGTGTTGTCACTGTCCCTGGAGGTATTTAAAAGATGTGTAGATGTGGAGCTGAGGGACTGTGACCGGTTTAGGCTGTGCCTTTAAGAGAAGGACACTTTCTGAACACTCTGGCTGAATATTTTGGTATATAAATGAAAAACAAAGATATGCTAATCCAATTTCATTGGTGGAACCCGGCTGTAGGTTCTGGCTTAGTCCTTCAGTCGGCGGGGGCAGTCAGTCGTCTTCTTCCCCCTGTACTGTGAGCTGGCCCGTTTCTCTCTGAAGCAGCAGCTTGCTACGCAGGAACGATTCTTGCTAACCAGATAAGAGAAAACTAACTTTTGCATTCGCTTTGAGCTTTAACAAAGTTTTCCCCTTTTAATTACCTTCCTTTCTGTTTCTCTCTAACCCTTTTGGGAAAAAGGGGAGGTAGGGAGGGAGAAGGGAGGGACAGGCCGAACCCCCCTGGCCGCAGGGGGTTTGGGGAAAGGTCTCCTGTATTACATACATTGCTGTATACTTCTGTATATATTGTAAATATTGTATATTTTTGTACATATTCATTGCATTCCATATCTGCTTGTAAAATACAGCTTTCATCTGCTTCTCCGGCTGAGTTAGCTGTGGATTCTTTTGTGTGTGGGGGGGAACCTTCCTACTCCACCACAGGGATGTGGTTTAGTGGTGACTTGGCAGTGCTGGGTTTATGGTTGGACATGATGATCTTAAAGGTTGCTTCCAACCAACATGATTCTATGATTCTATGACTTCTGCCCTGCAAGGTCTTTCTTGATAAAGGAGACCTGTACTTGTTTGTTTCTCACAAACTGGTGAAGGCAACAGCAGATCAGAGCCCACATAATTTTGGGATGACAGTTAAGGTTTGGGTCTCCAGAGAGGTTTGGTTTGGGTTTGGGTTTGGGGTTGTGTGTGTGTGTGTTGGGCGGGGTTGTTGTGTCTTGCTTTGGTTTATGTGGGTGTTTGTTTGTTTATGGGGTTATTTCTTCTTTTGGTTTTGGTTTGTGGCCACATCACCATGTGAAGCAGGTTCATATTTCTCTCTTGATGCTTGTACTCATCAGTTTTCATCTAAGTAGACCTAACACAACAGCCATAGGCTGAGGACTTTTAGAGAGAAGGACCTTAACACCTCAGTCACTAGTACCATATAAATTAATTTTGTATCACTGTTTTCACTTCTACTGCAGCAAGCAGACAGACAGACTTAGGGATGATCTCTGCCATACAGCCCTGAGTCACTGCTCTCTCTTTAGAAACACAGGAGAGAATATAAAGTCCCTCCTCCCCTCTTAGCAAACCTACCCTGCAAAGGGAGGATTTTCTTAGTCTTTCTCAGACTGCTGGCTCAGATGGTTAAAAAAATCCAAGTGCAAGTATATGCATATCACTGATTACTCAGAAGTAGGAGGCAGTACATAATGCACCAAATAAGTTCTGAAATATATATAATTAGTACAATGAATTTTATATTCCTTTCAACATGAGACCATCACAGGGGGAGGAAATTTTGGGCAGCTACTATGATATTTACAACAGCCTGCATACCGTGAAGCTGTCTCCTGAAAAGAAAGAGATAACAGTTCACAGATATGTTTTTTATCAATACCTGCTCAGTGTTTGCACATGAGAGAAAGAAATTTAAACCCATTGATATGTCTGAGTTAAAGGACAAGAGAAACAAATTAGAGAAACTGGTTAAATTCTCAAGTCCCCATTTTAATGAAGCTAACTGGTTTCCCGTGGTCTCATCAACTTTCACAAGCTTAGTGGCAGGAGCTTTGTCAATGTGTTCACTGGGAGCCCATGAGAGCGTAAAGAAGCAGCTTGATAGAGGAAAGCTGCCTAGTCTGGCAGCTCAGGACTGGAGCTCAGCACCCTGGTTGATGTTAGACTGGTACAGTCATCAGTGAAAAGAGATGTGGAGTCAATATACTCAAAACCTGTGATGATAAAAGATCTCACAAAACTGTGTGGGTTTACATTAGGGTGAGTGATGTTTGGTGTTGAGGGTCAAAAAACCGACCAAAATAGAGCATCTCTCAGTGGATCCATCTTCATATGTACAACTTCTCCACTAAATTTTTTGACCTTCATTTGAGATCCTGGATGAAATTAAGGTATTTCTAATGTTTCAGTGGAAATAAGGTCCTCTTCTATTGTTTCTACATCATTCTATAGAAATATGAGTCATTGGTGCTATAAATCAAGGGCCAGCTGGAGAAATTCTACTACTGTGACTTTCTCTCTTTACTCTGACCAAGACAGTATGAGATGCTAGTCACCCTTCAAACCTTGCAGCGTGACGACTGACTCCTGAGAGTCTATTAATGAAGACGCAGCTGCAGTAAGCTGGACTCATGGTTTGGACAGATGGTATAAGAATGCCCAAATAATGAACTGGGAAGGGCAGTTGTCCAAGGAAGTACTTCAAATAACTTTAAATACACATTTGACTAGGTGCAATTTATGAGCCAGTGCATGAATCTTTAGTCACACGCATAGCAGCAAGCTCGGGAAGAAAAAAGCTGCTTTAATCAGCTTGCCTCTGGGCAGCAAAAGCACACAAAGAGAAGGGTATCATCAGTAGCAGAGTGACATGTGCTGAGCATAGAGTAGGTCTCAACAATCACCTACACCCCCACTGAGTCTGATTCACTCGTTGCTGGTACCACACTGTCTCCCTCACCTGTAAGACACTAACGTATGCAACCAGCTAAAACCAGCCTGTGCTGGCAAAAAACACTGGCAAAGCAGTCAGTGATAAATCCAAAAGCATTACCCTCAGGTAAAAGAGATTTCAAGTGACAAAAAAAAAAAACAAACCCCAAAACCTAGTCCTCTATTAGGGCTGAATCACAGAATCACCAAGGTTGGAAGAGACCTCAAAGATCATCAGGTCCACCTGTCACCACAAACCTCATGACTAAACCATGGCACCAAGTGCCACATCCAGTCCCCTCTTGAACACCTCCAGGGACGGTGACTCCACCACCTCCCTGGGCAGCACATTCCAATGGCCAACAACTCTCTCTGTGAAGAACTTTCTCCTCACCTCCAGCCTAAACTTCCCCTGGTGTATCTTGAGGCTCTGTCCTCTTGTTCTGGTGCTGGTTGCCTGGGAGAAGAGACCAACCCCCTCCTGGATACAGCCATCCTTCAGGTAGTTGTAGACAGCAAGAAGGTCTCCCTGAGCCTCCTCTTCTCCAGGCTAAACAACCCCAGCTCCCTCAGCCTGTCCTCACAGGGCTTGTGCTCAAGGCCTCTCCCCCAGCCTCATTGCCCTTCCCTGGACACATTCAAGTGTCTTGATGTCCTTCTTAAACTGAGGGGGCCCAGAATTGCACACAGTACTCAAGGCTGCTATCAAGAAGAATTGCCCACATCAGAAGAGTTCCTTGTTCCTGCAATCCATGTGAATGACTTGACATTTGGCAGCATGAAAAACTATTTTATTAACATTTTATTGAAACTGGTACTGCAGACTGCACCATCCTGTCTCTCAGGGTTAACTATTCTGTCCCCATCATTACTGGCTATTCCATCAGTTTGTGTGCCATCCTCAGATTTCATCAGCAGCAATTTAATATTTATTTCCAGATCACTGATAGGGAAATTGAAATAATGCTGGACACAGACTATTTTATATAAACCTCCCTCCCATCAGTCAGCACTCCCTGCCTCTTTTGGCTTAAGTCAAAATATTGTGCTGGGCCATGTTCCACACACTGTGAAAACATATTATGTCTCTGCAGTCACTGTCAACTGAATTTGTAATGACACACAAAATGAAAGTTGTTCTGTTTAGTAGACTCTTCCTCCTTGAAGGCCATGTTGGCCGATATTAATTGTATTTCACAGAATCACAGTATCACAGGATCACCAAGGTTGGAAGAGAGCTCAAAGATCATCAAGTCCAACCTGTCACCACAGACCTCATGACTAAACCATGGAACCAAGTGCCACAGCCAATCCCCTCTCAAACACCTCCTGGGATAGTGACTCCATCACCTCCCTGGGCAGCACATTCCAATGGCTAACAACTCTCTCAGTGAAGAACTTTCTCCTCACCTCCAGCCTAAACCTCCCCTGGTGCAGCTTGAGACTGTGTCCTCTTGTTCTGGTGCTGGCTGCCTGGGAGAAGAGACCAAGCCCCACCTGGCTACAACCACCCTTCAGGGAGTTGTAGACAGCAATAAGGTCTCCCCTGAGCCTCCTCTTCTCCAGGCTAAACAACCCCAGCTCCCTCAGCCTCTCCTCATTAGGGCTTGTGCTCAAGGCCTCTCCCCAGCCTCGTTGCCCTTCTCTGGACACGTTCAAGAGTCTCAATGCCCTTCTTAAACTGAGGGGCCCAGAACTGGACACAGGACTCAAGGTGTGGCCTAACCAGTGCTGAGTCCAGGGGCAGAATGACTTCCCTGTTCCTGCTGGCCACACTATTCTTGATGCATGCCAGGATTTCTAGTTAGCAACTGAATCTCGTATTTCCCTGAGCCCTATTTTGCCAGATATGGACTTCAGGTTGGTCAGCTTATAATTACCTTAACTGCTCCTCACATCCCTCTGAAGCACTGGCAAAACCTTTGCAGTCATCTGCAATATTGCCAGCAATCCCAGGTTCATTAAAGCCAGACATTTCCTGAGCCAAGTCTCTCAAGACTCTTAGGTATTTGTTATCCTAATAGACAATGTTCAGCAGATTCTTCAGTTACTTTTTCTTGCAAGTAATCACTCTTACCTACGCCTGTGTGTTGTGGCTTTCAAAATATAGAGTGAAAATCATGATGTAATGCCTTTGTCTCCCTTGCCTCATAATATGTTTTATTATCTCTGCCTGATAATGTCAGCATTCCTACTGTTCCCAGTCCTACAAAAAGTCCTTGTTGCCTCTACCTCCTTCCTCTAAACCGGAGAGATTAGCTGCCTTCTGTTCTAGAAACCCCATTTCCATTACCCCTTTTTCCTCTCTGGAACTGAAGGGGTGTTGTGGACAAGGAACAGCAAGCAAGTCCTGAACAAGGATCAGGAAGGATTCACAGTAACTGGCTAGGGATTCAGAGGCTTATATATATATATGTATATATATATATATATATATATATATATATATATGTTCAAATACAGATTAAAGGGGCCAAAACCCCTGACTGAAATCAGGGGGAAATTGCACGAGGAGAAAAATTTGTTCCCACCCTCATGGTCTTCATGCTGTTGAACAGGACTTCTCTCTGTCCAGAAATTGTCAGGAAAGTCAGGTTCTGCCTCAACATGAAGAAAAACTTCTTTACTGTGAGGGTGATGGAACACTGGAGTGGGCTGCCCAGAAAGGGTATAGAGTTTCATTCTCTGAAGACTTTCAAAACCCTCCTGGATGCATTCCTCTGTGACCTGCCCTAGGTGATCCTGCTTTGGTTCTGATTCTGTAAGGTAATAGTTGGCATAGAGCCCCTAAGACAGGGACAGAAGTCACCACTGTAAACTGTTAATTTTCACAGAATTACAGAATCACCAAGGCAGCAATGGGCCCAGGTAGCCAAGAAGGCAAATGGCATCCTGGCCTGTATCAGGAACAGTGTGGCCAGCAGGAGCAGGGAAGTCATTGTGCCCCTGTACTCAGCACTGGTTAGGCCACACCTTGAGTCCTGTGTCCAGTTCTGGGCCCCTCAGTTTAAAAAAGATGATGAGTTGCTGGAACGTGTCCAGAAAAGAGCAACAAAGCTGGGGAGGGGTTTGGAGCACAATCCTTATGAGGAGAGACTGAGGGAGCTGGGGTTGCTTAGCCTGGTGTAGAGGAGGCTCAGGGGAGACCTCATTGCTGTCTACAACTATCTGAAGAGAGGTTGTAGCCAGGAGGGGGTTGGACTCTTCTCCCAGGCAACCAGCACCAGAACAAGAGGACACAGTCTAAAGCTGCACCAGGGGAGGTTTAGGCTGGAATGGGCTGCCTGGGGAGGTGGTAGAGTCACCGTCCCTGGAGGTGTTCAAGAGGGGATTGGATATGGCACTTGGTGCCATGGTCTAGTCATGGGGTCTGTGGTGACAGGTTGGACTTGATGATCTTCGAGGTCTCTTCCAACCTTAGCGATACTGTGATACTGTGAAGAAGTTCTTCACAGAAAGAGAGATTGGCCATTGGAATGTGCTACCCAGGGAGGTGGTGGAGTCAGCATCACTGGAGGTGTTTAGAAAGAGACTGGATGGGGTGCTTGGTGCAATGGTTTAGTTGATTAGATAGTGTTGGGTGGAAGGTTGGTCTTGATGACCTTGAAGGTCTTTTCCAACCTGGCTAATTCTATTCTGTTGTGTTTTATTCTATTCTGTTGGAAGAGACCTCAAAGATCAATTCCAACCCATCACCACAGCCCTCATGACTAAACCATAATTTTGTGCCTCTTTCCCATTCCACTCCATCTTTTTTCCCAAATTCCCTGCCCCATCCTGTCTTCACTGCCACATGCACAACTGAACTAAAAGCTTTGCACTCAGAATAAATATCTGCTCCAAGAAGAAGATTGTTGCAGTAATAACACATTCACTGCACACACACTGCATCCTAATAACTATGGTCGTGTCGAGAAATCCCTCTTAAATCAAAGAAATACTGCAAGGAGTAATGAGAATGTTCAACAAAACGCTCCAAAGCAAACAGAGAAATAGAAAGATTGTTTGACCTTTTAATACTGTAAATATATCTGCAGTGCCCAAGGAATGGCTGCATCCCACAGCCTCCCAAACAGATACCTGATGTCTCTAATAAACACTGTTTTCCTCCATGTCTCCGTAAGGGCCACACGGCTCCTTTTAGCAGCAGGACAAGACAGTTAGGGTTATGTGGAGCAGCATATTGTTTTTCTTTCAGGAATTGTGTCCATCCATGTCTTCTCAGTAGAGTTTAGAAGTAACAGAATACCAGGGATCCACATGTGCAGCCAACCAAGGGCTATGTTATTACTTATGACATCCTGACAAACCAGCTGCAGTGAAACACTTGTCTTATGGGACAAACCACACTTCACTGGGAAAAGAAGGGTGAACCACATTGTCCTGCATGTGCACAGTGATTGCCCTCAAGATGATCTGCTCTGTAATTTTTCCTGGCACTGAGGTCAGGCTGACAGGCCTGGAGTTTCCAGGTTCCTCCATCCGTCCCTTCTTGTGGATGGGCGTCACATTGGCCAGTTTCCAGTCATCTGGGAGCTCTACGGTCAGCCAGGACTGGTGGTAAATGATGGAGAGCGGCTTGGCCAGCTCATCTGCCAGCTCTCTCAGCACCCTAGGATGGATCCCATCCAGTCCCATGGACTTGTGAGGATCCAAGTGGCTCAGCAAGTCCCTAACTACTTTCTCATGGATTTCAGGGGGACTATGCTGCTCCCTGACCCCATCTACCAGTTCAGGAGGCCAGTTATGCTGAAGTCCTCCTGCCTTATTGTTGAAAATTGAGGCAGAGAAGGGATTTAGAACCCCAGCCTTTCCCTCATCTTTAGTTACAATATTCCCCTCCAAGTCCAATAAAGAGTGGAGGTTCTTCTTGCCCCTCTTAAAGCATTTATAAAAATGCTTTCTATTATCTTTCACAGCAGTGGCAGGCTTGAGTTCTAACTGGGCTTTTGCCTCTCTAATTTTTCTCCTACATGATCTAACAACATCCTTGAATATATCATGAGTTGCCTCTCCCCCTTTCCAAAGGCAATACATCCTCTTTTTTCCCTTAATTCAGGAGCTCCTTGCTCATCGAGGCCCAGAGCCTTCCCCGCTGGCTCATCTTTCAGCACGTGGGCACAGCCTGTTCCTGTGCCTTCAAGAGCTCCTGTTGAAGTAGGTCCAACTATCCTGGACCCCTTGGTTCTTAAGGGCTGCTACCCAGGGTACTCTAAGAATTAGTTGCTTAAATTAGCTGAAGTTTGCCCTCTGGAAGTCCAAAGTAAGGGTTCTGTTGTTGCTCCTCCTTATTTCCCTGCATATTGAAAACTCCACTATTACTTCACCCTACACAGCCTCCTACCATCCCACCTCTCACCAGCCCTTCTCTATTTGAGAACAGCAGGTCAAGCAGGGCCTGACCCCTGGAAGGCTCACATAACAGCTATATCAAGAAGCTGTCCTCCATACACTCTAAGAACCTTGTGGACTGCCTCATCTCTGCTAAGTTAAGTTCCCAGCAGATGTCTGGCAGGTTAAAGTCGCCCACAAGGACAAGGTCTGATGATCTTGAGACAGCCTCCAGTTGCTTATAGGATATTTCATCAACCTCTTCTATAGACCACCCAACCAAGATGTCAGTTTTGTTAGCCCTCCCTCTGATTTTAACCCACTAATAGTGCTAAGGGATATCATGGTCAGTACAATAATAGAAACAGATCTTGCAAGTCTGCAGAGCTACCTCTGGTTGGAATGTTTTAGCCATTCTTCCTTGAAAGCAGCATTAAGAATGTGGGGAAAAAGTAACAACAATGTGTTTAAAATGATACCCAGAAAAAGGATAACAAATTCAATAATCACTCACAGTTCTCTGCCCATGTCATAGTATCATAGTATCATAGTATCATAGTATCATAGTATCAGTCAGGGTTGGAAGGGATCACAAGGCTCGTCTAGTTCCAAACACCTGCCATGGGCAGGGATACCTCACACTAGATCAGGATGGCCAGAGTCTCATCCAGCCAGGTCTTAAACACCTCCAGGGACAGGGCCTCAACCACCTCCCTGGACAACCCATTCCAGGGCTTCACCACTCTCATGGGGAAGAACTTCCTTCTCATGTTCAGCCTGAATCTCCCCACCTCCAGCTTCATTCCATTCCCTGTAGTCCTATCACTACCTGAGAGCCTCAGAAGTCCCTCCCCAGCCTTCTTGTAGGCCCCCTTCAGACACTGGAAAGCTACAATGAGGTCACCTCGGAGCCTTCTCTTCTCCAGACTGAACAGCCCCAACTCCTTCAGTCTGTCCTCATAGGAGAGGTGCTCCAGCCCTCTGATCATCCTTGTGGCCCTTCTCTGGACACGTTCCAGCACGTCCAGATCCCTCTTGTAATAGGGGCTCCAGAACTGGAGGCAGAACTCCAGGTGGGGTCTCAGCAGAGCTGAGTAGAGGGGGAGAATCACCTCCCTTGACCTGCTGGCCACACTTCTCCTGATGCAGCTCAGGATCTGATTGGCTTTCCGGGCTGCAAGTGCACATTGAGAGCTCCTGTTGAGCTTCTCGTCCACCAGCACCCCCAAGTCTGTCTCCTCAGGGCTGCTCTCCAGCCAGTCCCTGCCCAGCCTGGATTTGTGCCTGGGGTTGCCTCGACCCAGATGCAGGACCCTGCACTTGGTCTTGTTGAAGCTCATGAGGTTGGCTTGTGCCCACCTCTCCAGCCTGTCCAGGTCCCTCTGGACGGCATCCCTTCACTCCAGTGTGTCTGCTGCACCACACAGCTTGGTGTCATCAGCAAACTTGCTGAGGGTGCACTCAATGCCACTGTCCATGGCACCCACAAAATGTCAAAGGAAAGCCTTGACTTTCTCAGACTGCAAAAATACTTTTGAGAAAACATCACATTAGAAGGAGAAGCCATAAAAGTTAAGATAGGGAAGGGGAGGGAAGTGAAATGTATTTGGATGAAACTTTAACAAAGAGAAATAAAGACTCATGTGGCTATTTTCAGCCTTGCAAACATCCTATGGCTCAAGGCTCCACCCTGGGTCCAGCACTGTTTAGTTTTCTTCTATTTATGAGCAAACTAGAAGGGGATGGAACTGAAATAGCAAAATGCACCATCCACAGGTTTTTAAGTGGGTCAGTAATAGGAACAATCACAATGACATTAAGGAAGACCTTAGGCAACTGGATGACTGGCCCAGGGAATGAAATTCTAGTGCTGAAACACTGAAGACATGTACCATTGGAAAGAGGGGGGAAAATTGCTTTATTAAGAAAAAAAAATGTCTTTGCGTCCATCTCATGATCTGTGCCCCCAGACTTCTGAGGCTTCTCATTACTGTACAGTGCATCCCCACCACAGTCATGTGCCCAGTCCCTCTGCCACAGAATGCTGCCGTGGCTTTGAGCAGCAAATGTCCCTCTCCCACCATGGGAGAGGCTGTGCCCTACAGCAGAGCAGCATCTCCCTTGACTGCCTCCCTCCATCTGGCTCACAGCATGGAGCTCTGTCAGTGCACACAGACAGGTTCTCCCCTGTCTTTTCTTTCCCGCTACACAGAAATACATACATGGGTCACTCACTTGCCCCTTGGCCTCTGTCTCAGTGAGGAGCATCAAGCAGGGACACAGAAAAAGACAGAGGATGTGGCAGAAAAGAGCAAGAGGCTGTGATGTTATAAAGAGCAGAGAGGAAAGGACAGAGGCAGAGCAGGGAGGAGGAGTGGTAAAGAGGTTTGGGCTAGAGAGAGGGTGCTGCACTGAAAGTGGGTAAGAAGCTCTAATGCAGGTGACACAATGAAGCCATTCCTGTAGGTATATTGATGTAGATTCCATATGTGCACAAATGATAGCAGAAAGACAACATTAATTAGAAATTAAAAACCAAAACATGTGTGAGAAATTCTATGTAGGCCCTACAGCCCTGGCTGAAGCCCTGCATGTCGCATCTCTTCATAGGCTTAAAAGCTTCCTCAGTGATGCTGCACAAGTTAAATGGGGTTATGAGATGCCACAGGGAGAAAAAAAAGATGTTAAAAATTCTATTAAAGCAAGATATTGACAAGACATCTTAGGGAAAGGATAGAAAACAAGGCTAATTGCTAGGCTAAGGGTTAAAAATAACACACACACAAAAAAAGAGCTAGGGATGGAGCCAGGAGAAAAAGGGATGCCAAAGGAACAGGGAGGCTGCAAATATATTCTGCACTGACAGCTCTTCCACCTCCAGGATGCCTGAGGGTCTCGGGCAAGGCTGTGCTAAGGAAAAGGGCAAGTGAAACTGTTAGTATTGGGAGGGAAATAAAAACTACTTCTGGTGGAGTGGAGCAGGACAGGGGCTGCCAAGGGATAGATTGTCTGAAAAATAGCTCCCATATGAGACCTTGCTCATCCTAGCCATGACTGGAAAAGATTATACAATACAATACAATACAATACACCGGGTTGAAAGAGACCTTCAAGATCATGGCGTCCAACCCATCAACCAATCCAACCCACCTCAACAACTAAACCATACAACCAAGCACCCCATCAAGCCTCTTCCTGAACACCTCCAATGAAGGTGACTCCACCACCTCCATGGGTAGCCGATTCCAGTGGGCAATCACTCTGTATAGAACTTCCTCCTAACATCCAGCCTAATCTTGCCCTGGCGCAGCCTGAGACTGTGTCCTCTTGTTCTGGTGCTGGCTGCCTGGGAGAAGAGACTAACCTCCACCTGTCCACAACCTCCCTTCAGGTAGTTGTAGAGAGCAATAAGGTCGCCCCTGAGTCTCCTCTCCCGCAGGCTAAGCAACCTCAGCTCCCTCAGCATTTCCTCATAGGGCTTGTGTTCCAAACCCCTCCCCAGCTTTGTTGCCCTTCTCTGGACACGTTCCAGCAAGTCAACATCCTTCCTAAACTGAGGGGCCCAGAACTGGACACAGTACTTGAGCTGTGGCCTAACCAGTGCAGTGTACAGGGGCAGAATGACCTCCCTGCTCCTGCTGGCCACACTGTTCCTCATACAGGCCAGGATGCCATTGGCCTTCTTGGCCACCTGGGCACACTGCAGGCTCATGTTCAGCCTACCAACAACTAATACCCCCAGATCCCTCTCTGCCTGGCCACTCTCCAGCCACTCTGACCCCAGCCTGTAGCACTGCATGGGGTTGCTGTGGCCAGTGTGCAGAACCCGGCACTTGGATGTGTTCAATCTCATGCCATTGGACTCTGCCCATCTGTCCAGCCTGTCGAGGTCCCTCTGCAAAGCCTCTCTGCCCTCCAGCAGATCAACTCCTGCCCCCAGCTTGGTGTCATCTGCAAATTTACTGATGATGGACTCAATGCCCTCATCCAGATCATCAATAAAGATGTTGAAGAGCATGGGGCCCAGCACTGATCCCTGGGGCACACCACTAGTGCCTGGCTGCCAGCTGGATGTGGCACCATTCACCACCACTCTCTGGGCTCGGCCCTCCAGCCAGTTCCTAACCCAACGCAGTGTGCTCCTGTCCAAGCCATGGGCTGCCAGCTTGGCCAGGAGTTTGCTGTGGGGACTGTGTCAAAGGCCTTGCTGAGGTCCCGGTAGACCACATCCACAGGCCTCCCCATATCCACCAGGCAGTCACCTGATCATAGAAGGAGATCAGGTTGGTCAGGCAGGACCTGCCCCTCCTAAATCCATGCTGGCTAGGCCTGATCCCTTGGCCATCCTGTAAGTGCTGTGTGATTGCACTCAAGATGACCCATAATCTTCCCTGGCACTGAGGTCAGGCTGACAGGCCTATAATTCCCTGGCTCATCTAACCGGCCCTTCTTGTGGATGGGCACCATGTTGGCCAGCTTCCAGTCTTCTGGGACCTCTCCACTGAGCCAGGACTGTTGAAAAATGATGGAGAGTGGATTGGCCAGCTCATCTGCCAGCTCTCTCATCACCCTAGGATGGATCCCATCCAGTCCCATGGACTTGTGGGGATCCAAGTGGCTCAAAAGATCTCTAATTGCCTCCTGGAGCAGCGGGAAACTATGCAGCTCCTGGCTCCTTCTGCCAGCTCTGCAGGCCAGCTGTCTGGAAGACGTTCTGTCCTGCTAGTGAAAATTGAGGCAAAGAAGGTGTTAAGCACCTCTGCCTTTTCCTCATCCTTTGTTACAATGTTCCCCTCCGTGTCAACCAAGGAGTGGAGGTTGTCCTTGCCCTTCTTCTTGCTATTAATGTATTTATAGAAGGACTTTTTGTTGTCCTTCACAGCAGAGGCCAGTCTAAGTTCTAAAAGGGCTTTTGTCTCCCTAATTTTCTTCCTGCATGTCCTAGCAACATCCCTAAACATTCTGTAGGTTGCCTTCCCTTTCTTCCAAAGATGATACATCCTCTTTTTTTCCCTTAGTTCTTTTAGAAGTTCATTACCCATCCAGGCTGGCTGTCTGCCCCAGCGGCTCATCTTCCAGGACACTGGCACAGCCTGTTCCTGCACCTTCAAGAGTTCTTCCTTGAAGTAGGTCCAGCTCTCCTGGACCCCTTTATTTTTAAGGGCTGTTTCCCAAGGAACCTTCTGAGTTAGTTCCTTGAGTAACCTGAAGTCTGCCCTCTGGAAGTCCAGAGTGGAGGTCTTCTTGCTCCCCCTCTTGGCTTGGCTGAATACCGAAAACTCAATTATCTAGTGATCACTGGTGCCTAAACACCCTCCAACCACCACATCACCCACCAGCCCTTCCCTGTTGGTGAAGAGGAGGTCAAGCAGAGCCTTACCCCTGGAAGGTTCACGCAGCACCTGGGATAAGAAGCTGTCCTCCATGCACTCTAAGAGCCTCCTAGACTGCCTCCTCTCTGCTGTGTTGAGATCCCAGCAGATATCAGGCAGGTTGAAGTCGCCCATGAGAACAAGGTCAGGTGATCTTGAGACAGCCTTAAGCTGCCTATAGAATGCTTCATCGACATCCTCCTCCTGGTTGGGTGGTCTATAACAGACTCCAACCAGGATGTCTGCCCTGCTGGTCTTCCCTCTAATTCTCACCCACAAGCACTCAACCCGATCGTCCCTGATCTCCATCTCAACGGCATCCAGTGCCTCCCTGATGTACAGGGCCACCCCTCCACCCCTTCTTGGGACAAAAGTCAGCCAAGGTCATCAATTTGGACTAAGGCGTGAATTAGGGTTTGATCTGGGAGTGGCACAAAGCCTATTTCTTTGTTTCTGAGTGGGGCTGGAAACAGGCTGCCAGACCAGTGCTTAAGGTGCTGAAAGAATTCATCTGCTGAGACCTTTTGTACAATAATGTGATGAAGCAATGTGTAATCTTTAGAATATACTCACTTTATCTCTATTCCTTATTTCATAATGTCAGGAAAAGAGACCTGCAGTGAAGAAAAAAAACTACAGAGAAATCACCACAGGTTAAAAGAAATATTAAATACTTTCTTCAAAGGGGTGTTTAAGCCTATGTACTCATTGCTACAGTAAGACCAAGGACATAGGATGATCCAAAATGAAAATGTATTTGTCTGTGGATAACATAAGTTTTCAGAGTCATGGGAGTTTGTGATAACAACAATTTTTAGAGTATATTAAATGCCATTCTTCAAGGCTTACTCCAACTTGTAACTATTTAGGGATCTGGATGACATCTAATGGGGCTTGAGAAAAAGGTTGAAATGACTGATTATCCTGCATCTGCCTGCTGTGAGGGTCTTACATCTTCCTCTGAAGCATGTAGTGCTGGCCAGGGTCAGAGGCAAGATAGTGGAGAGGAAGGCACCCTGGATTAGCTTGTTCGTGCTCCCTCTGCTCTGCCTTTGCTACAGGCTGTGCACGGTTTTATGTCTGTAATCCATAGCTCTCCATGAGGAACACAGAGGACCTCTGAAATGCTAAACAGCCCAGGGAAAGAAGCTTACCTGAAGCCCTGAGTAAACCCAGCAGTCAAACCTTTGGCACAGATTTTGGCTTCTTCCTCTTCTAAATTGCTCAAGGTTTGGATGTCTTTGTTTTCAGTCCTGTATCTGAAAGATAAAGGAATTAGCAGGATTTCTTTAATCTTTGTGTTCCCCAGATAAGTGTATTAGAGGAATTTTGTAGGTTATGGAAATATTTATTTTGAATTAAAATCAAAGCTGCACTATGCTGTGTGTTATTGTATCTTAGTGCAGGGCACAGCTGAGATACACAGCCTCCTGTACCTGGCTGCAGAAAGATTGTTCCTTTTGCCCTGTCCTGCATGAATGACGCAATGATGCTTTCTTCTTAGTGAAACCCAGCTTGTATCTGTCGGGATGCAGAACACATGCAGTCCAAAAGGACTCCTTAAATGTGTATTTTATTTTCAACATTTCATAGGAAAGTTGATTTTGTCTTTTGAACTGACAAGAACGAGAAGCATAACCTAGGGCATTATGGAGTCAGCATGCCCAGTTATTGACAGAGGCCAATAATTTTATGTCTCTGTAAACTTCTTTTACTGAATATGAGAATATCTCATCTGGGTTTACCTGAACTCTCTCCAGCCAGCTTCTCTAATTTAACCAGAAGGAAGGTTGCTGCTACTGTCTAAGATAAACAAGAGAATGCAAAAAGTGATAGGCAGTTAACAGGCAGACACACTTCCTCGCTGTGAGCAGAGTTGTTGCTGTTGTCTACTATTTCCTTCCTATCTCCAAAGTAAATACAGTTTTCCCAGAAGAGCAAACCCAGAACACGCTCTAAACCTCACAGGCAATGACTGGTGGACAAAATTAATGTATTTCTTGGGTGCAGTGCTCTGCTAACTGGACAGAGTGATATAGGGGAAGCACAATATGAACTCTTTCCCATGTCAGCCAACATGGGTTTAGATTCCTCCTCATGACTGTGTGAAGCCTACCCTGACCACAGCAGCCTAACAAGCATTACAGCTCTAGCACCCACTGTACTGCTTTCTTACATCCCAGCCACCCTGTCATAGCCTTCACCAAATCTTTGCTTTTAGTCTGGCCCAGTCAAGACGCCGTTTCATGAACCCTTTCTCACACGGACCGCACTCAAGTACATCATCCAGATAAGCGCTAATGTTGGCTCAGGTCCTGTTTCCTCAGTTTCCACTGCCATTGTCTCTACCCCTGCCTTCTGCCTTCAGTAAGCTCTTTAGATTCAAACACTAACCTCAGGCCAATTTTTTATTTCAAAGCTGGATTACTGATTTAACTCCCTCTTCCCATTTTTCTACCACTTATCTCAATGCTCTCTGACTGTGAGGATGTAACACAGCAACAAAGGACCAGGGAAAAAAACCAAGGGATTAAAGTATAAATGGATCTAAATACTTAATAGCTGGAAGGAAGAAAAGTGTGACCTATATTAATCAGCATCTAAATAGGGACAATAGGGCTTCAGCTGGTTGTGCACCTAATTTTTAATTTATTTTTTAATTTATTTTAAAGACATTGGCATTGTATTTATTCATTTATTTATTCCTAAAGACACTGGGTGTCAAGAAAAATGGTTGAAAAGGTTTTAGTCAAAGGTGACATTTGATGGAATAAAAACATCGTTAACCTTTATGAGGACTGGCACTCCAAACAAGAGACACTCAGGAGTTGCAGATTGAATCCCGCTCTCTGTAAATTGCTGAGGTATCTGTTTAATTTCACCATGAGGAGCTTCATTGCCAGTTCTGGAAACTTATCCATACGCCTTTCAAAATGCAACTTGAAGCTCCAGGCCCTGAAGTCAAAAGATGATCTGAGTCTCAGCTTCCATCACAAATAAAATGGAAGCGCGGCTTACGATCCTGAAGATAGTGTTGAATGTCAACAAGGTTCAGATATCAAGCAAAAAACCCAGACCCTCTTCTGTTTCTTTTTGAGGTACAGTTTTTAAAGGCAAACTCATAAAGATGGTGTACCAACTTGTCTCCTGAACCACTGGAGTGAGCAGTGCAGTAGGCTCAAGGCTGTTGGATGCATCCTTTATTTCTCACTCCAGCTGCTAGTGGGAGATGCAAATGGCCAGTGCACACAGCTAGGCCTGTGCCGTCTGCTGCCTTGGGGAAAGTCTGGGAAGAAGACTTTCTCTGCTAAGACATTGTGAGAGACTAAAGGCTTGTCTCTCCTGGTGTGACTCAACAAAGATAAAATCACTTGCTGCTTGCCCAGACAATAGCTGATGGGCGTTGGGCAGAGCCACTGGAAGGACTCTTGGAAGGTGCAAAGATAACATTGCTCACTGGACTGCAGCTGGCCTACAAAAATGGCCCAAGGGCCCAGCCATCACGCCTTCAGGACAAGATCATTTCCAGCCATCAGATACCCCAGGAAGGGAGGATGATGAGACAATGAATTCACCACCTGTTTCCTGATGTGTAATGAGTGTGTGGGTAGGTAGATGGAGAAGGAGGAGGCGGAGGCCCCCCCATCCAGACCACTGCCCAAACACACATGAATACACAGAAAGATTTCTTGAGGAACAATACCTGGATACTTACCTAAGGATGATTTCCTGGCCCCTGATTTCGTGAGGGACAATACTTGGACACATAGCTAAGGACTAAAGAACTGTATAAAAGACTTGAGCAACTACTGGCTTTGCAAAATTAAAACTCAGAAGAAAAACGGAGAACCAAAAACACAGATGAGAGAAAACACAGAAGGACAATGCTGCTGAGAAGGAAAGCACGAGAGAAGGAAATGCCTGGGACAATGCTGCTCCGAAGAAAAGAGGCCATGGAGCCTGGAAGAAGCAGACTGAACCCTCTCTCCGTGTCCTAAGTTCTGTCTGCTGCATCTCATGGAGCTGAAGAAGCTGCCCAGAGGTCCACATCTCTTCTACAGCCAAAGCCTCAGCACCCTTCCTCTACAGACCCAATGTCTCCTGCAGCACCTTTCCTCCACAGACTCAAACTGTCTTGGGGGGAGTGAGGGGTGTGGTAATATAATTCCTTTCCTTTAATCTCTCTCTTCTCTCTCTCTATTTTCTCTCTCTCCCCTTCTGATCCTTCCACTTCATTTATGTAATAAATAGTCTAGCTGTTGATATCTTGGCCTCGTTTGTGCCTCTAATTTCACAACATGGGAATATTCAAAAGAACTGAGTCTCTTTCCCTCTACAGTCTGAGACAGACATATTGGCCTGCCCAAAACAAGGTGTGTCTTTGAAGTCCTTGAGCATCAAGCAATGAGCAGCTGAGAGTGATGCACTCATAGCTCCAACCTATACCTTATCTGCTACCCTTCTTTAAAACACTACAGCTTGACTCGTTGACTGTACTCTTGCCTCAGTAGCCTCTTGAGCTCTGAGCTGGGTTGGGTTTCCTTTAACAAATCAGCCTCCTAGAACCCATTTTAACATTAATTGATTGGAGATGCTTTTAACTGTTCCTTCTGGGTGTATTAATTTTTTACAGATTGAATTTGGTTTGATGAGGCAGGAAACCTGAAACTATTCCTGGCATCTCCTGCATACTCAGAATAACCACTCTAATGCATTCAGAGATGCACAGAGCAGCAGGGTGGTAAGAAAGCGGGGCTGGGGAAGGGGGAGGCAGAAGAAGGGGGGTAGGGGGAATCTAGGTAGTAACCTATCCATTTTCAAAAGACATCAGTAAGTGATTGCTCACCCTTGTCATCTTTTATATTAAACATTTTTCCCAGCAATGCAGGTATTTCGATCAGGCTGGAGCTGCTGACATTAACAGATATTAAATACACTCAGGAGAAATATGATCAAATGTTTGAAGTGTCTAGTAAATGTGCTGTTAGCCGCCCTCCTAGGGAGGCTTAGTGCAAGCTATTGTGTTTTGCTGAGCGAGAGAAAGGCTGGAATATTAGACAAGGAATCCAAAGGCAATTTTATCAGCAGTGTTATGCAGCTCTGGAACACATTGCTAAAGGATTGGAAGCTTTTCTATTACAGCCATCAAATTACTTGCTATTCTTAAACATTGAAATGCCATTTTGCATTTTAAAGCCTCTGAGTTGGCACCTGTAAAGGATTGCTACGTGCAGCAGCAACACCTCCATATTCTGACACTGTGGCAAGGCTCTGGGCAGGGCTAGGCTTTGACAAAGGTTTCATCCTTCCTGCTCACCCAGACAGGAGAGGGAAATACACTTCACCAAGCTCCTCTCACAGCTCTGCTCAGCTCAGCACCATTAACCCATAGATGAGGCTGACTGATTCTGCTGCCCTGGTTCATCAAATAGTTCTTATCCTTCTCAAATACCTTTTGTTTCTTTCTCCAATGAGATTTTCTATCTTTTTACTTCTAGAACTGTGATATAAGCATATCCCATCATAGCAGCTCAATTACCCTCCTCCTGGAGCAGAAGAATTAACAGATGGGAAGACAACTGGCAGAGGAGGAAGGGGGTCAGCCACACTGGAAGCTATGTGAAAGAAAATCAGGAAAAAAACCACTGAAAGTATATCTCCACATAGTGGCAATTTATCCTCTGGTTTTCAGCTTTTGGTCTCATAAAAAAGAGCCTGAGGCTGTTCCTTCCTCTTGGCACATCAGGGATACCATGTCTGAGCATGAGAATTCTGTTAGGCTGGGAAATGCAAACATTCCCTTGCAGAGGTTTCCTCATCCTTAATTAGCCTCTTAATCCTACAGGACTCTTCCACAGGGTTGTAAAAGACTAACTAAAAAATGAAATGTCACTTTTTTTGGTAAAAGGCCAGGTGTCCCCTAGGGAAAAAAAGGGTTTAGATTACAGAACATATCCCATTTATTGCTAATAAATAAGTTACATGGATTAGTGGCGTCGTATTTTCCTACCCTGGAAAACATCATAATTCCTTCAAAACTTCCCAATGTATCCAAATAATCCAAATACAGCTAAGTCTAAACCAAATACAGCTACTCAAAATACTCCTCTCCAGCCAAAAATTCAATTCAGCCAAACTGAAAGACTAGCAGGTTTTTTGACTAAAGAAATTGCATGTCATGTTTCTGGTGTACAACTGCACCTTGCCTGAGGTCGTCAGTCCCAGCAGCAGTCTGAAGCCTGGGGCCTGAGATTCGGACAACATATCCAAAACACCCTTGTAGGTTATTTGAATTGAGCCTGCATTCAGTCCTGCCCACTTCTGCAACAGGCAATGTGAGTACCCTGCTAGGAAGGACTTGGACCATCTCATCTGTCCAATCAATTATGTGATGTTGCCACAGCACAAATAAAGTACTTGAGGACAGCAGGGCCACACATTGCACCCTAGGGACTCCAGGCACACTTATCCTCTGGCACCTGCACAGTAGAGTGTTCTCTTTCTCTATAACCCTGGGCATTCCTTATAACCCTGGGCTGAACAGGTGGCTTAACCCAGAAATGTCCCAAGGCAGATATTCAACAGGCTAAACTGTCAATGTGGCTGGCTTCATTAGAGGCTTTGAGACATTAGAGGCTTTGAGTCCTTAATCAGTCATGATGGTCAAAAACTAAATGGCCAATGCACTGTAGAGGATTTTAACCCACTGTTGAAGCATTGGGTTCCAAAAGGGGCTGGCTTTGGTGAACCAGTGGCCTCCTTTAGCAAAGCAAGCCCTAGGTCCTTCTGTTTGTTAGAATAGCATGCTTATTTTAAATTCAAAACTGCTGTCTTTTTCTGCTCTTCTTTTTTTTTCTACTGCTAAAAATGGTTTCATGTCAGATCTTGATGGATATGAATTGTCTGCCATATGTTGTTTCCTTTCCTGACTGTTATCTCCATATGTCAAATGTACTTGGATCTGATGATCTCCATACAAATGATAACAAAACAAACAGACAAGGAGAGACCATACTACAGGGGAAACAGAATCCCAGTCAGAGAATTCAAATACCAGCAGACAGCCTTTCTTCTGGAGACTGTAAGGTTTATGTGCTGTTACTCGAAAACAGTGACTAGCTGCTCCTTCCAGGCACTCTGGCACATTCATTGCTCTCTGACTTCTAAGAAAGTATGAGTTTGAGAGGAAATTCCCTAGAGATCCGTTGCCCTATTTAACATACACAGAGTATAGCAAAAGACCTTGTGACTAAAGGTTGTTTTGCCAAGCTTTTTATAACTTGTTTTTATTTTTTCCTAGTAAAAGGAGTACATTGTCAGAAGTGTCTCAAGTGACATAAATTTACCAGAGATTCCATCTCCTGTGTCGCTTAGACACATGAAAATTGGATCCCTTCTCTCTGACAGTCATTGCCTTTCTCTTTCACTTTCTCCTTATTGCATTGCCATTTTTGTTCTGTATCATTGAGGCTTCTCCCATTCTCCAAGAGACCCAAACCCAAGGAGTATTTAGAAAGCAGAGGATCATAAATACCTGACAATTCAAGACAGTGTAAGGTGGGAACCCTCCTATGGTGTTCCTAATTACTTTTTCTCTATTGGTCCCACTTTTGATTCCCTAAACTAGATAGGAGAGTGCCTGCTTGCCCTTCAGGCTGCTCCTTACTGCAGTGAGCACCTGTGAACATGGGAGCACTTGGCCTGGCCAAAGCCTCTTTTTCATCTCAATTCCAAAATGAGCAGGCTATTCCCAGACTGGCTAGTGACAGTCAGGACAGGTGAATCCCTACTCCACAGAACTCCCATCTTTGTGGTGGGAGATTTTTCTGTGGCAACACTGATTTAGAGTCACATTGTGCAGCCTGCATGACCATATTGCATCACCAGAAAGAAATAATCTTTCCATTGAAAAGTGTATTTTGCAGCCCTGCCCCCTTGCTCCTTTGGCCAAACTTTCCACATGAGAGCAGGGCACAATGCCTTTCTTGGTGGCTGAATCCATAAGGACTCAATATCTTCCTTATAGGGGAACCTAAATCTGTGCAGTTCTCTGAGAAAGAACCCACCAGCAAGGTGAAGGTTAAAGCCCACCTATTAAGTGTGTAGTTTCTCACTCCTTAAGTTCTACTTCTCTGAATTCTTGTATTCTTCCTTTCCCTAACAGTTACTGCCCTGCTGAGCTGCTCAAGAGGATAAGCACAGTGTTGGAATAGAGAGCTTTGCAAGGTTAAAGAAGACATCTTTCACTTTAACAAATGATGGTCTCCATCTGTTTTGCTTCCCTCTTATGTGTCTGTAACAGATACAGGCAGAATGGATTATCTTTACTGCAGGCCTACTAATTAAAGCCCTCCTCTGATGTAATGGTACCACTAAAATTTCCACTTGGGTCATCTGTGTTTTTCTGGGGATCCTTTCTTTTTTGGGGAGGACAGAGAAGATAATATTTTAAAGGGTAGATACTTTTAAGGGAGACCAGACAGAGAAGAAATTAAAGGAGCCGATACGTAAAACCGATACACATACAGGCATCCTAATATCTAGAATAATTCCGTTTGGAAAGATTTTTAGGAGTCCATGTAATCCAAATAATCCAAACTCAAAGCAGATTCAGAAGTAGATCAGGTTGATGAAAGTTTTGGCAATCTCCAAGGATGGCAATACCACAGGCTTTCTGGAGACTTCTTCCAGTGAATGGCTGCTTAATTTCATAGTATCATAGTATCATAGTATCAATCAGGGTTGGAAGGGACCACAAGGACCATCTAGTTCCAACCCCCTGCCATGGGCAGGGACACCCTACACTAGATCAGGCTGGCCAGAGTCTCATCCAGCCAGGTCTTAATCACCTCCAGGGACAGGGCCTCAACCACCTCCCTGGACAACCCATTCCAGGGCTTCACCACTCTCATGGGGAAGAACTTCCTCCTCACATCCAGCCTGAATCTCCCCACCTCCAGCTTCATTCCATTCCCCCTAGTCCTATCACTACCTGAGAGCCTGAGAAGTCCCTCCCCAGCCTTCTTGTAGGCTCTCTTCAGATGATGGAAAGCTACAATTAGGTCACCTCTGAGCCTTCTCTTCTCCAGACTGAACAGCCCCAACTCTTTCAGTCTGTCCTCACAGGAGAGGTGCTCCAGCCCTCTGCTCATCCTCGTGGCCCTTCTCTGGACACGTTCTAGCACGTCTATACCCCTCTTGTAATAGGGGCTCCAGAACTCGAGGCAGTACTCCAGGTGGGGTCTCACCAGGGCTGAATAGAGGGGGAGAATCACCTCCCTTGACCTGCTGGCCACACTTCTCCTGATGCAGCCCAGGATCTGATTGGCTTTCCAGGCTGCAAGTGCACATTGAGAGCTCCTGTTGAGCTTCTCGTCCACCAGCACCCCCAAGTCTGTCTCCTCAGGGCTGCTCTCCAGCCAGTCACTGCCCAGCCTGGATTTGTGCCTGGGGTTGCCTCGACCCAGATGCAGGAGGCTAATTTGCAGGCTAATACACTAACCTAATAAAGGTCTATGTGGCAGGTATGTCTTGAGCTATCCTTTCAAGGCAGAACATGGAAAACAGGGCTTGGGGCTCACTATCTACCCAGGAAAACTCTAATGCCCACGAGGAGCTGGTGAATTGGTGTTTCAAGCCTTTGTTCAACTCCAAAACACATCAAGGATGCTAACTCCCAGGAAAGCATAAGTCAGTCTGTGGAGCCATTCAGTGGGAAATGCAGAGAGAAAAAGATCTGTAACACAGTTCACTTCGAAGAGCCACAATTGTGAGTGCAGAGCCTCCCAGAGCACCCCTCATCAGAGGCCTGGCCACACTGCACTTTGAAACCAAGAGGATTTAAGAACTCCTACACCATCCATCATTCTACCAATGGTTTTATAGTCTTACAGTATTATTTGCCTTGCTAGATAATGTGTCTGTATTGGATTACCTACCCCATTGTCTTTTCACGACCTTATGAAGGGGTCCAGGTCCACAGTACAACATGGGGGTGGTCACTGGTGATACAGAGGCAGAAATGAGGAGCAATGAGCAGTCTAGGTCAGACCAGTGGCAAAGTCAGTGCATTAGAGCTATAACCTAAATGCATTAGAGGCTCAGAGGAGACCTTATTGCTGTCTACAACTACCTTAAGGGAGGTTGTAGCCAGGTGGGGGTTGGTCTATTCTCCCAGGCAACCAGCACCAGAAGAAGAGGACACAGTCTCAAGCTGCACGAGGGGAGGTTTAGGCTGGATGTTAGGAAGAAGTTCTTCACAGGAAGTGTGATTGGCTGTTGAAATATGCTGCCCAGAGAGGAGGTGGAGTCACCATCACTGGAGGCGTTTGAGAAGAGCCTGGATGAGGCATTTGGTGCCATGGTTTAGTTGATTAGATAGTGTTGGATGATAGGTTGGACTTGATGATCTCAAAGATCTTTTCCAACCTGCTCCATTCCATTCCATTCCATTCCATTCCATTCCATTCTATTACCTAATTACCTAGCGTTGACCTACTTCTGGAAGAGATCTCACAAGTGCTGATGTTTATGCGAACAGTCAGGTACAGGAGAAGGACTGAACCTTTCAATAACAGCCTCTTTCTACTAGGCAGGTTACTACAAGCTAGTTTAAGTGTCATTAAGAGAGATTCCCCAGAATTCCCAGGTGAATCCCTTACCTCATAAATCTTGTCACCATTTTGTTGGCTCTTGTGCTGATGTGGTCCCTTGGACCTTTCCCACTGAGGGAGAGAGGCACAGGCTGCAACAGACCTTTGAATTCCTGGACAAAGCTGAGATGTTTCTAAGAAGTGTAGTTTATTTGTCAAAATAGTAACACCTGAGACAAAAAGTGTGCTGCTGCTCTCAGGTTTAAGCTGTTGTCTCAGGCCAATACTATAGCAGACTTGTTACCTCTTCATGATGATTGTTACTAAATATGTGTTTGGAGTACTTTTTAAATTAACATGATTTTTTGAGCTAGCTGAATCTGTGTGTTGATCCAGACAGAGTGAACAGAGAGTACAACATGCTTGCACACACTGGATTTTCTTTGTTTCAGTAATTTCAGCACCAACCAAGCCTGAGATTTCAGTATTTAGCAGTAAAGTTGTCAATGGTTAGGGCTGGGCTGGCCACTAGATGAATGACAGATGCTCTCTCCCTTCCCTAATGGGAAGACAAAGGCTATAAAGTAGAAAGGCTTATGCACTGGGAAACTAAACCAGCTTTAAAAATAATGAAAATGGTAAGACCTATACATATAACCCCATTATCAAACAGCACACACACACAAGCAATCACATCACCTTTGGCAATGAGGCTGCAGGGCAGGCACTGGAGAAGTCCTGGACTGGACTATGCAGCTGATTGGAACTGAATTCAGGAGCTGGATTCAGGAACTAAACTCAGGAACTGCATTCAGGAATACACGGATCAGGACTGAAGGCAAAACAGACTGAGGCCTCTTCAAATGCCAGTCATTGAAGAAGAGACTTTAACTCTGTGATCCATCATCTTCATACTGAATATGACATATATGGAATGGAATGCCTTATTGCTCAGGGTTTGTCCTGTCCACTCCTCCCTGCAGGTGTAGCCTTATAATTTATGGCACTATGGGAAGGTTTGAGGACCTGAAAGGGCTCATTTTGTATGGATTATGCTGGGATCAGCATTAACACTGAAGGAAAGCAACAATTTCAGAGCCTCTTTCACCACAGATCTAGTTACCAGAAGTCTGTCTGTAAGGATTTATGTAGTAAATAACTCCAAGTTTTTCCCTTGTACATCTCTGACCATTAAGTACTAGTGTTCTTGCCCTTGGGGAGCACTTAATGTCTCCATCTATTTTAATTTCATATCATTTTGCACTGGTCCTTTGGAAATACAATTGCATGCATTGCTTTGTTTCAGTCAATACCATCTAGACAGCTTGAAGTCAGTACACAAACTCCTTAAAGATAATAATGCCCCAAGATAAAAAGAAAATATTTGACTCCTTCACATACTTGAATAGAAAGGAACTGAAAGGACCACTTTAGCATTGGACAAACTCAGCATTTCATTTCATGCAGGAAAAAAAAATTAGAGAGGCAAAAGCCCATTTAGAGCTTTGGCCAATGCTGTGAAGGGCCAAGGGATCAGGCCCAGCCAGCATGGATTTAGGAAGGGCAGCTCCTGCTGACCGACCTGATCTCCTTCTATGATCAGGTGACCCGCCTGGTGGACGTGGGGAGGCCTGTGGATGTGGTCTACCTGGACTTCAGCAAGGCCTTTGACATTATCCCCCACAGCAAACTCCTGGCCAAGCTGGCAGCCCATGGCTTGGACAGGAGCACACTGCGTTGGGTTAGGAACTGGCTGGAGGGCTGAGCCCAGAGAGTGGTGGTGAATGGTGCCACATCCAGCTGGCAGCCAGTCACTAGTGGTGTGCCCCAGGGATCAGTGCTGGGCCCCATCCTGTTCAGTTTCATTACTGATGATCTGGATGAGGGGATTGAGTCGATCATCACAGTGTGGCCAGCAGGAGCAGGGAGGTCATTCTGCCCCTGTACACTGCACTGGTTAGGCCGCACCTTGAGTCCTGTGTCCAGTTCTGGGCCCCTCAGTTTAGGAAGGATGTTGTCTTGCTGGAACGTGTCCAGAGAAGGGCAACAAAGCTGGTGAGGGGTTTGGAGCACAAGCCCTATGAGGAAAGGCTGAGGGAGCTGGGGGTGCTTAGCCTGGAGAGGAGGAGACTGAGGGGTGACCTTCTTGCTCTCTACAACTACCTGAAGGGAGGTTGTAGCCAGGCAGAGGTTGGCCTCTTCTCCCAGGCAGCCAGTATCAGAACAAGAGGACACAGTCTCAGGCTGTGCCAGGGGAGGTTTTGGCTGGATGTTAGGAAGAAGTTGTATACAGAGAGAGTGATTGCCCATTGGAATTGGCTGCCCATGAAGATGGTGGAGTCACCTTCATTGGAGGTGTTCAGGAAGAGGCTTGATGGGGTGCTTGGTTGTATGGTTTAGTTGTTGAGGTGGGTTGGATTGGTCGATGGGTTGGACACGATGATCTTGAAGGTCTCTTTCAACCTGGTGTATTGTATTATTGTATTCTATTCTATTGTATTCCATTCTATTCTATTCTATTCTATTCTATTCTATTCTATTCTATTCTATTCCATTCTATGCTATTCTATTCTATTCTATCCTATTCCATTCTATTCTATCCTATTCTATTCTATTCTATTCTATTCTATTCTATTCTATTCTATTCTATTCTATTCTATTCTATTCTTTTTATATTTCAAGTGTCTGACTATATGTTGTTGATAAACAGTTGCAGCTCAATTCAGTACAGTTTTCAGCAACATGCAGAGCACTTCAAAGCTGCTGTGCAATTGCTTCTGTTTAAATCCCTTTAATCAATGTAAGATCTAACATTGCCAACAGCATATATGTAGAACTCACAGCCTTGCCAAACCAGTGCTCATGGACCTTCAAAAGTGCTAAAAACCAGGGTCTGTCTGGGAAATAGTAGAAATCATAAAGCTTCCCTAATTAGTGCATTCAGTTTTGGTGCCATCTAAAGACTGAAGCATGTAAGTCCCCATGTTCAAAATTAGTTCTACAAGACAGAGAGAAATCACCCTGGTGCACAAGCAGAGGAAGGAAAGGTGAGAGAGAACTGGAATAGTAACAGGACTGTGGCACTAACAATTATGAGTAATTGGCAAAGTGTTGCAAGAGCTTAATCATCCACAGGGAGTGAGAGTCTATGTGTGTGTGATTATATGAAGCTAGAATTGAAAGAGTGGATTGCTGAAGTCCAGTGAGGTTGAGCAAATTGTTTAACACACAAAACTTAGTGAATTATATTTATCTTACAGTCTTATTCATGCTTTACAAAATCCCTCTTCACTGGTTTGAGTTTTTTTTTCTTAAATGAGTAATTTGAAGCTGTATCTGTAAGCCTGTCAAGTGATTCAAACTACCTGCAGGTCGTTCACATACAAGATGTTTGCTGCAAAAATTTAGCATCTGAAATGGTACTAGTTTTGTCTAGCTTTCTAGATAAGTTAATCAACTTCTCTCTCCTTAACTGGGTCCTTCAGTAATCATTAATTGCTAACTATGGCTTTCAAAGGCAGATTTCATTACAGATTCAAAACTCAGTGTCGAGAAAAAATAAAACATAAGTAAATCAGTCTGGAGAAGAGAAGGCTCCGAGGTGACCTCATTTTGGCCTTCCAGTATCTGAAGAGGGCCTACAGGAAAGCTGGGGATCTCAGGTAGGGATAGGACTAGGGGGAATGGAATGAAGATGGAGGGGGGAGATTCAGGCTGGATGTGAGGAGGAGGTTCTTCACCGTGAGAGTGGTGAAGCCCTGGAATGGGTTGTCCAGGGAGGTGGTTGGGGCCCCGTCCCTGGAGGTGTTTAAGAGCAGGCTGGATGAGGCTCTGGCCAGCCTGATCTAGTGTGGGTGTCCCTGCCCATGGCAGGGGTTGGAACTAGCTGATCCTTGTGGTCCCTTCCAACCCTGACTGATACTAGGATACTATATTATGATACTAAATCACACACTAGCTAAAATTCCCAGTAAGCTGTAAGCAAGGAAATTCTTCCTTTTCACAGAATTTCTGCGTACCTCTGTGCTCCTGGGGGCTCTGACTTTCAGCTCCCCTTGGAAGAAAGTGGCAGGGACAAAGACAACCAAGTCCTGTAATGAGGGTGAGTTTGCAAATGTCACAGTAAGAGACTAGAGAAATCAGAATTAAGGATAGACTTGTGGAGAGAGCAACAGTTTGACTTTACATCCCTTAACGTGGAAGACGATTCAGAGAGATATTTTGGATAAGCTGAAGAATCACAGAATCACAGAATCATCAAGGTTGGAAGAGACCTCAAAGAGGACAATCCCAGCAAATTCATTTGAATCAAAAATTACCCTTGGCCAGTTGATTAAGGGTCGCAAATGGTTGATACCCTCAGTGTTAATGACTGGAGGTATCTTGAGTTTAGTTGGTGCACTTCTTTGTAAGACTGAAGGTCAGTCAGATCATCATCCTGCTCATGCAGTAAATCTCTAACTGCCACAATATTTGGGATAATGACAACAATGCAGAGATTGCAGCACATGGCCACAGTTCTGCTGATGTTGAATATTAAGTGACATCTAAGAAGGACAAAATAGCGTCCTGCACATATTTGAAGACCATATATAGCAGAGCTGAGAGAGGCCAATGTAAATGGTGCCCAATTATAACAACATATCTGTGTTATGCAAAGCTGAGTAAGTCTGTGAATCCAGCTGCAACACAGTGAGGACTCTTGCATGCCATACATTTTAACTATATTACAGGTGAGTTCCCTGAATGAGCTGCTTAGAAGGGCTGTGAAAATAAAGTACTGAGATCCTATGGAGGATAGCTAATGTGAGGTATTTTGAATAAAGAGAACTTGTAATAATGGGATCTGCCAAGCCAAGGAACAGAATCACAAGATAAGAGGTAGGAAGCACGTCTTTTAGACAGAGACATTCAGTTTGATAGCTGCTCTGCACAGAGGCAGCTAGAGGGATGCTGAGTTGGTCTTTTCCACATACAGCTATGATTTTCTTGCAGCTAGTGCTAGGGGAAAAAGAATAAAAAAGACATTTCTGTTTTCCTGAAGGTAAAATAAACTGCTACTTTGAATTCCCAGACAATGGGGTGGTAAGTTCTCCACTCCTTCTAGTACCCCTTTCTCAGATAACCCTTCCCATACTTGGCACCCCTTTTCATACTTGCTGCTCCCTTGTCAATGATAAACCTACATCCATCACTGCTGCTGTAGGTTATGGCATCAGGTTGAACTCCCTAACCCACGGAGGCAGGACTGACAGCAGGCAAAATAATAAACTAATTGAGATTTCCCTCCTCATTTGGAAACAACTCAGGGAAAACATAAGCTTTGTCATATCTGAAGGACAGCTTCGTGCTACACTCCTAAATGAGACAAAACAGTCTTAATCCTGCTGAGTGAAACTTGACTAGTTCATATTAATAGCTTATTATTATCTCTGATAGTTCCCCCACTCCAAATCCTTTGTGTATCATTTACATGAGGTTTTTAAACAGCAAAGCAGAATCCACTTGGAGAGAGATTTTCCTATTTTAATACCATTTTCAAATACATCAGCTAAATCAGTCACTGTTGTAAGCTCAGCCTCCCTTTTCTGCAGTGATCAAAATTAAATGCCAGATGATCTCCAGGGAGGCTACAGACTGAGCCAAGCACAGCAAGCTCCTGTGGTAGATACTGATGCTCTCAGTGAATCCCATCACTACTTATTCATGTGTTTAGCAGTAATTCAACACCGTGTTTTTATACAAATCACAGGAGCCCAGCCCAGCAATTTTTGCTGAGGGGGTTTCTCTATACCCTCAGATTGGCCTTCAAGCCGCCTCACTGCCGTCTCTCTATTTCTCAGTGCCAAGTCAGAACCTGTCTCTTCATTGGATCAATTCAGGAAGTGGCCCTGAAGCTAACACAGGAGCTTAGAGCTAAGAATGGGGGCTCTTCCAGGTCAGGAATCTAAGAAGCAGATGCCAAACTCAGGCTTTGCTGTTGTGTGGACAAATTGAATTGCAAAACTTCTATTTTTCAAGGAGCAGAATATAACTCCCTTTATTTTCCTGCAAGTCTGTCTCTGTGGAGCTGAAAGGAGAACTAGAAGCACCAAGGAGCAAACTCCCTTATAGTCTTTCCAGTGCTGCAGAGGATAACCACAGTTGGTGGGGGTTCACCCAAAAAAGTACTGGGAACTCTTAGCACCAGCCATGTCTTTTTACAGGTTAAGGTCCTTCTTCCCAAATGCTGTGATGGAATGGATCATTCTCATTTTCCTAAGGACAATAGCTCACAATACCAAATTCAAGACCTCCATATCTAGAGTGGTAGACAACATAAATATGTCCTTCTGAGGACAACAGAGGAGGTTGGTCTCTTCTCCCAGGCAACCAGCACCTGAGGACACAGTCTCAAGCTGTGCCAGGGCAGGTTTAGGCTGGATGTTAGGACCAAGTTCTTCATAGAAAGAGTGATTGGCCATTGGAATGGGCTGCCCAGGGAGGTGGTGGAGTCACCATCACTGGAGGTGTTTAGGAAGAGACTGGATGGGGCACCTGGTGCCATGGTTTAGTTGATTAGATAGTGTTGGATGATAGGTTGGACTTGTTGATCTTGAAGGTCTCTTCCAACCTGGTTAATTCTATTCTATTCTATTCTATTCTATTCTATTCTATTCTATTCTATTCTATTCTATTCTATTCTATTCTATTCTATTAATATAACTTCACTAGCAGAAGTAACAAATACAATCACTTAAAGGGTTCTTCCACAATTACTACCTCCTCTCATCCTCCAAGAATCAATTTGTTCTTAATAACCTGAGCAATCCCTTTGGAAGTAATTTCTTGAGGACACGCCGCTGTCAGCACTATCATCACCCACAATATTTTGCAGAACTATAAACCATTTTAAAGAAGAAAAAATACCAAAACAACAACAAAAAAAACCCCAAACAACAAAAGCAAACAAATAAAACAACCCAATAGCACGCCACAACAAAAACACAGGGGAAAAAAACCTGAGCCACAAATGGGCAGCTCCACTGTACAATAAAAATGTTTCACTCCATTTGAAGTATGAAAGGGATGGGATGGGATGGGATGGGATGGGATGGGATGGGATGGGATGGGATGGAATGGAATAGAATAGAATAGAATAGAATAGAATAGAATAGAATAGAATAGAATAGAATAGAATAGAATAGAATAGAATAGAATAGAATAGAATAGAATAGAATAGAATAGAATTAACCATCTTGGAATATACTTTCGACATCATCAAGTCCAACCTATCATCCAACACCATCTAATCAACTAAACCATGGCACCAAGCACCCCATCCAGTCTCTTCCTAAACACCTCCAGGGATGGTGACTCCACCATCTCCCTGGGCAGCCCATTCCAATGGCTGACCAGAGGTAGCAGGTGTTTTAATTGTGAGTACTGAATCCTTCACCATACATTGTACACTGCAGGTATAGGTGATCACAGGACAGATGCAAAATATTGAGGGTACAAACTGGCAATCTTTTAATCCTTATATGGACTCAAATGTTGAAAAAGTTGGATTTCATTTTCATGTTGCAAAGGAACAAGTTGTGTTTTAACCAGTAGCTTTCTAAATTTGTCACTTTTGTAGGCTGAGGATTATACTCAGTGATCCTGTTTTCAGACAAGAGGCAAAAGAGCTAAGGAAACATGCTACCATATTTTAGCATTTGCTAGTAACATTCTGCAGTGGGGACTGTTGTAGCATCTGAGTTAGTCTTGCTTTGCACCTTGCACAGGCATTCAGGCCTGAACAAAGGACATACAAAATGCTACTCTTTGGATTTGGCAGCACGTTATAAGCATTTGGCACAAGCATACGCTTCAACATAATGTGTAAGGCAACAAAGAATCCAATCCCATTCACTTCACAAGAAAAAGGGGGGTGGGGGGATAATATTTTGCACCACCTAATGATAAAATTTGCCAGGTCTGAAGAGTTTGTTGTTTGGGTTTTTCAAATGTTCCTATCAGCCTTGCTTTTAAAACAGGAAGAATGGTAGCTGAGGGCAACCAATAGCTTACAGGGTAAATCTCAGCATTAGGACTTGAATGAAGAGATGAAAGAGGTCTAAAGGAAATGAAATCCCTGGACACCCAGCTATGATCCTATTGGGAACTGTTCCCATGAGGCCACTTAGCAACAGGCCACCATCCAAGCAAAACACCCCTGAGAGCAGAAGAAAAACTTTCTCCTTTGTATTCTGCCCTCTCTGTTGAAAATACTGTTTTCTGCTTATTCCCTGGGGAGTCAGTGCCTCATCAGGAAGAAATAAAGCTGGTTGGTCTGAGAGTGATTGTGTCTCATGCTCTGCAAAGGCACACATTTCTCTTATCCCCGGGAAGAAAACGGCCTCATTTTATATTCAGAATCAAATGTACTGAAATTATAGGCAGTGGAATAATTACATTCAACATGACACACTAGATCTGACCTTAATAAGACAGCCTGGTGGCCTCAACTGTTATGAGAACACTTCTTTCTATTTGTAGACCTGGAGATCATTTCCACATTGTCCCTCCTGATCCACTTCTTGCATCATATTTATGTGCTCTGCTTGACCCTGGGAGCTGAAGCAATAACTCATTCAATTCTGCTGCATTTGACTGCTGACTTTGTCCAGTGCCACTAACACAGAAACAAAGAAAGTAAACATTTACTTAGAGTGAGGAATAGACACAGGTGTGGGGTTACGTTTAACCTTTAATTGTTTGATATTGTGTTTTAGCAATTCTAGAAGAAACTCTGACTTTTCTGACAGCGAACCTGCCCCAAGTGTTAATGGCTCCAGCAGAGTAAGGACATGCTGCTTTGACAGAAATATCTGGTAGAAAATGCTGTCACACCAAAATCTGCCAACTGGTTCATTTCTGGTCTCCATCTCATGTTGATGCATAGGTGATGCTCCAGCTCCTGCTTTCCCCAGAGGAGAGGTTGGCCAGTGTGACACCCATCCACAAGAAGGGCTGAAAGGAGAACAAGAGGACACAGTCTCAAGCTGCACCAGGGGAAGTTTAGGCTCGAGGTGAGGAGAAAGTTCTTCACTGAGAGAGTCATTCGGCATTGGAATGGGCTGCCCAGGGAGGTGGTGGAGTCACCATCCCTGGAGGTGTTCAAGAGGGGATTGGACATGGCACTCGATGCCATGGTCTGGTCATGAGGTATGTGGTGACAGGTTGGACTCAATGATCTTTGAGATCTCTTCCAACCTTGGTGATACTGTGACACTGTGATACTGTGAGGATCTGGGGAGCTATAGGCCTGTCAGCCTGACCTCAGTGCCTGACAAGGTTGTGGAGCAGCTCATCCTGAGTGCCATCAAGCAGCACGTACAAGACAACCAGGGGATCAGGACCAGCCAACATGGTTTAGCAAAGGAAGGTCCTGCCTAACCAATATGATCTTATTCTATGACTGGGTGACCTGCCTAGTAGATAAAGGCAGGGCTGTGGATGTGGTCTGCTTAGACTTCAGCAAAACCTTTGACACAGACTCCCACGGCATCCTCCTGGAAAAGCTGGCAGCCCATGGCTTGGACAGGTGCACCCTTCACTGGGTTAGAAACTGGGCACAGAGAGTGGTTGTGAATGGTGCGCATCCAGTTGGTGTCTGGTGACCAGTGGTGTGCCCCAGGGATCAGTACTGTGCTCAGTTCCTTTCAACATCTGTATTGATGGCTTGGATGAGGGGATCCAGTCTAACATTAGTAAATTCAAGGATGACACCAAGCTGGGGGGAAGTGTGGGTCTGCTGGAAGGGAGGAAGACACTGCAGAGAGACCTGGACAAGCTGGGTTGATGGGCCGAGCCCAGCAGGCTGAGGTTTAACGAGGCCCAGTGCAGGGTCCTACACTTTGGCCACAATAACCCCATGCAGCACTACGGACTGGGGGATGAGTGGCTGGAGAGCAGCCTGGCAGAGAGGGACCTGGGAGTGCTGGTTGACCGTGGCTGAACATGAGCCATCAGTGTGCCCAGATGGTATGGAAGGACAATGGCATCTTGGCTTGCGCCAGGAAGAGTGTGGCCAGCAGGACTAGGGATGAAATTCTTCCCCTGTACTCAGAACTGATGAGGCCTCACGTCAAGTACTGTGTACATTTCTGAGCCACTCACTTCAAGAAAGATATTGAAGTACTGGAGCAGGTCCAGAGGAGAGCAATGAGCCTGGTGAGGGGACTGGAGGAAAGTCTGAGGAGGCAAGGCTGAGAGAGCTGGGGTTGTTTAGCCTGGAGAAGAGGAGACTCAGGGGTGACCTTATCACGCTCTACAACTACCTGAAGGGAAGTTGTGGTAAGGTGGAGGTCAGGCTCTTCTCCCAGGCAATTTATGACATGATGAGAGGGCACAGCCTGAAGCTACACCAGGAAAGGTTTATGTTGGATGTTAGGAAGCACTTCCTTATGGAAAGGGTAAATAGACACTGGAATGGACTGCCCAGGGAGGTGGTGGAGTCACCATCCCTGGAAGTGTTTAAGGAAAGATTGGATGTGGCACTTAGTGACATGTGGTGATGGTTGGTAATAGGCTGGACTTGATGATCTCAGAGGTCTATTCCAGCCTCAATAATACTGTGATTCTGTGATGTTGGTATTCCAGTGCAACCACCACAGGTCTCTGCCAACACTGCTCAGTCATGACCTAAAGCTCCTACTGTTGTAGCACTGAGAACACATTCTTCTGGTGGGATAAGGATAACACAAAAGTATCATACTAGTTGGAATCTTCTGCTTTTGCACTGAAAACTCTTTGTACTTAGAGGACAGAAAGTTGCAGAACAGGAGGGTGTGGGAGGAACAGATTTGTCCAGGACATATCCTTGAAGCCTGCAGATGGGATTTTTAATCCCTCTTTTCCTTAAGGATCAGTTAATCAAAAGGACATAAGAGATGAAAATCAGTGTGATGCTTTTCTGCCAAGTAATAGAAGGAGCTGAGAGAAATGTGTGAATATAACTGAGATCAAACAACTATGTGCAAATTCTACTCTCCAGAGAGATGCAAACATGAAGTTTGGTTGAGAGTTTGCCCCTTCCCCCTGACAGAGGAAGGGTAACAGTTTCTGCAACTAAATATCAAACCCCAGTTTATTACAGTGCCTTCTTTGGGAACTGATGCAACCATTACTTAGTAGAAGTTCAGTTTTCTATATAATCTTGGACTTCTACAAACAAATGCATAAGACATGACCCTGAATTGTTACTCCTTAGGTGTAAAAGAGTTGCTTGATTATTGCAGAATCATAGAACTATAGAATGCACTGGGGTGGAAGAGACCTTTAAAGGTCACCTACCTACCCCACCTTCGGTAAGCAGGGACATTCCCAACTAGATCAGGTTGCTGAATGCTGACCTTGAATGTCTCCAGGAATGGAGCCTCCACCACCTCTCTTGGGAACCTGTTCCAGGAGGTGTTGGTGGATGAAGAAGCGACTATAAACCAGTGATATCACAGTATCACCAAGGTTGGAAGAGACCTCAAAGATCATCAAGTCCAACCTGTCACCACAGACCCCACGACTAGACCATGGCACCAAGTGCCACATCCAGTCCCCTCTTGAACACCTCCGGGGATGGCGACTCCACCATCTCCCTGGGCAGCACATTCCAATGACAAATTACTCTCTCAGTGAAGAACTTTCTCCTTACCTCGAGCCTCAACTTCCCCCTGTGCAGCCTGAGACTGTGTCCCCTTGTTCTGGTGCTGGTTGCTAGGGAGAAGAGGCCAACCCCTTCCTGGCTACAACCACCTTTCAGGTAGTTGTAGAGAGCAATGAGGTCACCACTGAGCCTCCTCTTCTCCAGGCTAAACAACCCCAGCTCTCTCAGCCTCTCCTCATAGGGCTTGTGCTCAAGGCCTCTCCCCAGCCTCGTTGCCCTTCTCTGGACATATTCCAGCAACTCAACATCTTTCCTAAACTGAGGGGCCCAGAACTGGACACAGGGCTCAAGGTGTGGCCTAACCAGTGCAGAGTACAGGGGCACAATGACTTCCCTACTCCTGCTGGCCACAGTATTCCTAATGCAGGCCAGGATGCTATTGGCCTTCTTGGCCACCTGGGCACACTGCTGGCTCATGTTTAGGCAGCTGTCAATCAGCACCCCCAGGTCCCTCTCTGTTTGGCAGCTCTCCAGCCGCTCCGACCCCAGCCTGTAGCTCTGCATGGGGTTGTGGCCAAAGTGCAGCACCTGCCACTTGGACTTGTTGAATGCCATCCCATTGGACTCCGTGATGTGCACTTGCAGTCTAGAAGGGCAGTCGCATTCTGGGCTGCATCAAAACGAGCATGACCAGCAAGTTGAGGGAGGCAATTCCACCCTTTTAAACCACTCTGAGGAGATTTCACCTGCAGTACTGTCTTCAGCTCTGGGGCCCCTTGCATACGAAAGACATACACCTGATCAGTTCAGTCCAGGCGGGCCACAAAGATGATGTTCAGGGACTGGAGCAACTCCACTGTGAGGACAGGCTGAGACAGTTGGAGTTGTTCCACCTGGAGAGGAGAAGGCTCCAGGAGACCTACAGGAAAGATGGCAAGGGATTCTGTCAGGGAGTGTAGTGGTAGGAAGAGGAGTAAAGGCTTCAAACTTTAAAAGTATGGAAGAAATGGTTTACTGTGAGGGTGGTGAAGCACTGGAATTGGTTGCTCAGAGAAGTTGTGGATACCCTCTCCCTTGTAGAGTTCAAGGCCAGCTTGGATGGGGCTTTGAGTGACTCAATACAATAGAATACAATACAATACACCAGGTTGGAAGAGACCTTCAAGATCATCGCGTCCAACCCATCAACCAATCCAACACACCCAACAACTAGACCATACAGCCAAGCACCCCATCAAGTCTTCTCCTGAACACGTCCAATGAAGGTGACTCCACCACCTCCACAGGTAGCCCATTCCAATGGGCAATCACTCTCTCCGTGTAGAACTTCTTCCTAACATCCAGCCTAAACCTGCCCTGGCGCAGCCTGAGACTGTGTCCTCTTGTTCTGGTGCTGGCAGCCTGGGAGAAGAGGCCAACCTCTGCCTGGCTACAACCTCCCTTCAGGTAGTTGTAGAGAGCAATAAGGTCACCCCTCAGTCTCCTCCTCTCCAGGCTAAGCAACCCCAGCTCCCTCAGCCTTTCCTCATAGGGCTTGTGTTCCAAACCCCTCACCAGCTTTGTTGCCCTTCTCTGGACACGTTCCAGCAAGTCAACATCCTTCCTAAACTGAGGGGCCCAGAAATGGACACAGTACTCAAGGTGTGGCCTAACCAGTGCAGTGTACAGGGGCAGAATGACCTCCCTGCTCCTGCTGGCCACACTGTTCCTGATGCAGGCCAGGATGCCATTGGCTTTCTTGGCTGCCTGGGCACACTGCAGGCTCATGTTCAGCCTCCCATCAACCAGTACCCCCAGGTCCCTACTCGATCTAGTGGAAGGTATCCTTTGGCAGGGGGATTGGAAGTAGATGATCTTTTATGTCCCTTGCAACCTATATCATTCTATGATTCTATGAAAATGATGACATGAAAATTTTGACATGACATGTTGTAGCCCGTGTATCTGGGACAAATGCACAACACACCTTGCGACGGGAGAAGCCATTGCACCTCTCACACGAAGTCCCATTCCCTGTCCAATGAGCTCTGCAAAACAAAACACAAGCAAAATTAAAGGCTGGAAGAAATCCCAAAACTCTTGTACCTTTGTTCTCCAGAGCTTCTCTGGCTCACCTGGCGGGAGTCTCTCAGTGCATATCATGTGCCTCAGAGAGCCTTACAGGACAGCAGTTTGTCCCTCATTATTGCAGGTCAGGGACTTGTGTTCCCTCCCCTCTAGAGAGTTCCTGATATTAATCTTCCAAGTTTTAGTATATCCTTTGTGTCTGAGGAAGATCCATAATCTGAAGTCAGAGTCTTCTACATGGCAGGAGTTGTTCAGTGCCTTTGCTGTTTCTCAGTGACAGGTGTTTTGCTCCTTGTCTTATTTTGCATGGCCTCAGTGTTTATGGTTTGTAGGCTTCCATGCAGCCTGCTCTTTGCAGTGTGTATTTGGTTTGGCAGAGCTTGAGTTAATTCTCCTCACAGCATCTTTCTAGTGCTGCATTTCACAGCAGTATTTTATAGCACAGCAGTGTTTTGGCTACTGTTGAATAAGTATCCAGGCTGTGTCTTTTCAACATTTTGCTGCCCCAAGAGTATGCTGAGGGGTGATGTGGTAGTTCAGGCTGGGTGCCTTCTGCTGCTGCCACAGAAGATACACCTTTGGTGTCCCGGGGGTCCAGCCCAGTGGGTGTACACAGGAAGCTGCATATTTCATTCCCATAATGTCCTGCTCCCTATAAATCCATCTGCAAGGTCTCACACTTCCTCCCTTCACTGCTCCTGTGGGAGATGCTCCCTATCTGGTAATGGAGGGGAGTTATCTCAAGGCCTCTTGGGCCTGGCTAGGCCTAATGCCGAGAGGAGAAGGGGGAAGGGCAGTCTCAGATCTGGCCAGCTGAAATTAGCCTAACAGTGGAGGGGGGAAGAAAGAGCCCTGGGGGTTTTGGGTGTACCCTCAGGTGGGGAGAGGGGAGTGCAGGGATGCTTCTGGGTATGCTTTGGGATCTCCTTTGTCACTGTGTTTGTAGTTCCTCTGTGAAACATTCACTGCTTTTCCACTTAAACTTTCCATCACTTCTGCAATCCGTTTGTGTAAGTCTTGTTTTTGCCTGCCCCGGTGGGAGGCAAGGGAGCATCTGCCTTCCAAACCCACCATAGGTGAGCAAGGTCTTGGGAGGGGACATGGCTGAGCCAGCTGACCCAGTCTGGCCAAAGGGGCATTCCATGCCATATGACATCAGCTCAGATAGAAGAATGAAGTGAAAGAAGGAAGTGGGGGATTCATCCCTGGTGTCTGTCCTCCTAAGGAACCACCAAGCTCAGAAAGCCCTGCTTCCTGAGACACCACCGTCCTGCTGATGGGAAGTAGAGACTAACATCTCTCTCTCTGCTTTTGCTTCTGTGCAGTCTATTGATTTTTCTTATTATTGTTATTAAATTGCTTCTATCTTATTACTGGCTTTTGTTATATTTCTCCCCTGTCCATTTAAGAAGGGGAGCGATAGACCAGCTTTGGTGGGCATGTGGCCCCTAGGGCCAGGGCCAAACCACCACACAGTGCCACCGTGGAAATGTCTGTATAAATGTGAGTATCAACAGCCATTGTACTCCCAGCAGCAGCAGCAATACGTGTTTGGTACCTCAGAGCCTGTTAATCTGTAGCAGTCATAAGGCTACTTATCTCCTGCTCTTTTCAAATACCGCAGCAGTGGATACAAAAGGGAAATGGCAGGAGCTATTCTTCAGAGTCTGAGAAGGGTTTTCTCCTCTTTTTCTTACCTTTTATTTTTTAAATTTATTTTATGCTGTGCTGTTGGTGCACTACCAAATGTCTTGTTCAAAACCAATGGCACAGTTTGCAAGAGAGATAAGCCATTACAATCTCCCAAGTTTCTCCTAGTTCAAGTAATCTTGGCCCAGGAAAGCAGCTGGTTGCAGGGTGATGCTGCAAGAGCCCAGAGCACTTGCTTAGCTGTCTGTTAGCTCATTAAAACATCATGACCTGAAAGCTTTGAAAGATTTAGTTCAGATCTTCCTTGGGGTCATTTTTAGCTCTGCTGCCTATTTGCTGATGAATCCTCATCTCCAGCCTTACAGGTACTGAGCTACAAAAGGGTATTGAGCTACAAAAGGGTATTGAGCTACAAAAGGGTGTTTGGAGAGGGGTGTTTGTATGCCGTGGACATATGTGTTATTAAAAGACAGACATATGGCTCCAGAGAGACTTCTAATATGGCTAATGAGAGAATAAGATGTGTAAAGAAAGTAAATAATGTAAGAAAACTACCATTTGGATTGGATTTGCCCTGCTGCCTCTAGGAATGAAAAATTTGGGGTGCTGATTCACTTAACCTCTACCACCACTGACATCCAAAGTTGAAGCCATTTCACCTGGACATGAGCTCTCCATGAGAGCAAGCTCTGATCCCTTTTCATCTTCTTAGGCGGAACACTGCAGAGCAATAGAGCACATTGCTCAGCTCTGGGAGATCACACATTATGGCCAAATGTGAATGAAACAAGGCAACAAAAAGCACCAAGGCACAAGCTACTCAGTTAACCAGATAACTAAATTGGACACACTGTTTAATGAGAGTCTGAAGAAAATGATCTGCTGTGGGATGAAGTCCCCCAGATGAGATCAAAAATCTGTCAAATGCTAGCAAAATCCAGCTGTGAGGCTGGGCTTACAAAAACAAAGGGAGATGCTGGATTTACACATCCAAGCCCCCTGAGGAGAGCTGGATCTGGCAAACAGATAACAAATTGTGCCAGCTAAGGCAGGGGAAGTATTGCAAATGTGATGGAATGAAGAAGATGCTGAATGTACTTAGCAAAGAACCCCAAAAGATGGGGATGGTCTGATTGTTGTGAGGAGATGGTAATGATACAGCTTTATCATCTACATATAGCAATTAGGATCCCTAACAGTTCTTTCAGTGCAATTTTACTGATTTGATAAGCAAGAGATCCTTGTCAGGACACAAAAGGCCAAGAATTAAATCTTCACATTTATTGTCCATCACCCAGTGCCTTATCTGCTTTTCTGGCCTATATATCACAAAGTCTTGCTGGAAACAGCTGGCTCACAGTGTATAAAGGTTCAGGAGCATGTGCCAAGAACACCAGTGCGAACAGGGAGGCTTGCAACTTTTTATTTGGAGCTGCAGGAATATTTCACTGTTGGCAGATCACCTTCAAGCTTTTTCTGCTCCTCTACCTTAGAAGTAAACCACTAGGTCTTTTCCCACCCACTTTTTTTTTCTAATTGTCATGAAGGTAAATGGAGATCCCATCAACCACCACAAGACAGCTGGTGGTTGATCTTACCAGCTAAAGAGATCAACTGCCTGTACAGATGGGAATAGAAATCATCTGGATCTAGAGCTTTGGAAAATCTGATTTTCTGAGTCAGAGGAAAAGAAGGGGAAAAGAACAAGTGCAACAGAAGGCAGCCTTCCTAAACTGCCTGATAGCAACAAAGCAATGCTCCTGTTGTCTCTTGCTGTCACACCTTTACATATGCCTGAAAAAACTTCCTGGACCTTTTCCTGGAAGGCTCAGTCTTAGAAATAAATCCTAGATTAGGAAAATGGGAAGCTTTTCAACTGCTGATTGCCAGAGGATGGGGAAGTGAACCAGGCAAGCTATAAGTGTTCTTACATTTACACTGAAACATTTACCACAGCCACTCTCAGACAGACTGCTGGGCTGAATAGAATTTTATTCTGATGCAGTGTGACTGTTGGCTCCTCTTTACAGAGCCAAGAAATTTATGTTTTACAAGTTAATAGGTTGAATTTCATGCAGATTTGCCTTGCCAAGGAAGCTAAGGAATAATTTAGCTTTTTAAGCAGAACGAGCTTTTGAGCCTCTCCTGAGTAGAGAAAGCTCAAGGCCCATTGTTTTTTCCCACCAATCCAGTCTGCAAATCTAATTAAACCCTCTGTCCTTCCTAAGAAGGGGTCCATATAGATCAATATATTCAGAGGGCTTCACTGATCTTTATTTCGTTAAAACCATGCTGCCACTTCTGCGACTTCGCCAATGGCATTAAGAGTTGCAGGACTATGACAGACAGAGCAACAGTGCTACCTCTGTCACATGATCACATCATTTGGGCCCTCACAGATCTATTTTAGGTGATATTTTAGTGTAGCTGTCAGAAGCTAGGGCTGTACTGTTGCAAAATAGTCATGGTCTCAGCTCAGTCATGTTGGCATTTTTACAGTAGAGGTAAGAAACGAGGCAATAGTACAAGATTTCCTCCTTTTCTGCTTCCCAAGGTCTAAGAAAATTCAGTAAAGGACAATGCTGAGATTCTTGGAAGGCACCTTTAATTCCTATTGAATTTCTGCAGGCAGAGTTACATGTAACAACACTCAAGACAGGACCAAAGAAAAGCAAAGAGAGAGGCCTAGCAAACTAAGTTAAACCGTGCTCCTTTTGCTATCGATCACTTCAACTCTATGCTTTCATTCCTAGTCAAATCTGATCAAAACATTGGAGAGAGAAACAGCTCCAGGATTTCTGACAAAATAGGCCAAATGTGGTATACCTGGAAAAAAATAATATATATTTTATATATATATATATATATATATATATATATATAGGCTCTTCATATATATATGAAGGCTCTTCATATATATATATCTGAAGAGCCATGGGCCAAGAGCGAAAAAGTGAAACTGAATTAAAATCTGTCAACCCTCTTCCATTCCCCCAGCAACCTAAAAAGCTTCAACCATCATCTGCTTCTGGAAAGGCAAAGGCTTCAGGCACCCTCCTTTTTCTGTGCCAGCATCATTGTAATTACTTGAGCAACCACCAGCGTAGTAGAGACGTCTTGTATTTTCTTCAGTGACTGTGCCTGTCCAACCTGGAAGCTAGGTACTTGTGATGTCTTTCCTTGTGCATCTGCATGCATGGCCCGCTGAGACTTGACTGTTATTTGCTTTTCCTGCCTCACGGGGGTAGGTATTCAGGAGAAAGAAAGCAAATGAGAGAGTGCCCAAGGTGTCTCACAATGTGATTTGCTTTGCCTTCTGAATTATTGCTGCCAGAAGCTAATGAGCATTTCTCCCCAGACTTTCTCTTACATGAACAGAAAAACTGACTTGGTTTAACAAGATTTTCCACACGCCTGTTATTGTGGGTACAGGCTATGCAAGCCAGAAAGGAGAACTATTTTCTTGGTTTGAGGCAGCTGCACAAAAGCGAGTGAAGCTTTCATAGAATCCATGCAATGGATGAGTTCGTATTTGCATTCAAATTTAACCTCACGTCCTCAAAGGCAGGGAAATCTGAGGTGATCTTTTCAGCGTGTTTGCTTGACATCTGCTGAACATTCAAGCACACAAATGCAACTTTGTGGTGTGTATTTATGGGTGTGCGTGAACCTGATGACCATTTATGTGAACTCTGGCATGTGTGCGTAAGTGTGTACTCAGGGCTTGCTCCAGTGCATTTAGCAATATCAGTAAACCTATTTTCTGGTGTTTACCTAAGCAAATAATCCAGTTGTACTCACAGCACTTTGCAGCCAGGACACTTGGGGCACTGTAGAACAACAATAGAAGCACTACAGAACACCATCCACACACAGTATTACAGTCGTCTTTATAATTCAGACAAAACATGCCGAGTTCCTTAGAGGAGGAGCAATAGAGATGTCAGAAAGGAATAAATATGTGGTTACAATGGTTTTGTTTCAAAGAACACTGTGAGAAAATGTGGTTTAGATGGATTTAGCAGGGAAGTGGTGGTGGTGGGGTGAGTTCCTAGTGCCAGAGCCCTCCCTGACAACTCATGCTGAAAGCTGAGCTGTGTCTGGTGCTGGCACACAAAGTCAAATTAAGCTAAAAGGAAGGAAGTTTGCAGTATTGCAAGATCCAGTGCCATAAAGCGTGTTCACCCAGCAATATCAGTGTGTTCGAGTCACTCTGGCCCAGAGGGGGCAACCATCATGATGAGTACAGGGCACACGAGATTTAATCGGTGCTGTTTTCACCTGCCAGGGAAGATTGAAGGAGTGATCTGCTAACTGATGTGAAAGCCGTGCAAAGGGATGGAGAATGACAGACGTGACCCCAAAGGTGAGTGTTGCTCCAACAAAGAGCAAAACGTGGGCCCATCCCAAGTACAAAATAGACACACCCACCCTCCTCTTCTGTTACACTCAGCCCTTACCTTCCCAGAGAAACACAGGTTAGCCCACCGAAAGCACCAGCTTGCCTGCTCAGCTGCTGAGGGTCTCCCAGCGAATGCTGTCAGAGCTGTTGTTATTCCTGCCATGCAATATCTCTGAGCACAGCATGGAGATATAAAGCCAGCGGGAACCTTGCAGACAAGAGCCTTGTGATTGGTTGAGAGCTTTCTCCAAGGCCAGTGCTATGTAAAGCAAGCTGCATCTGATGATAAGTGTCTAGCTCCAAGGCTACTCAAAGCTAAATAAGCTGATGTTTACTTGTGTAGCAAGCAGAGCTCTAAGTTGGATGCTGCCCAGTGCCTCCCCCATGTAAACTGGGGAGTTCCTGCTTAGATGCCAAATGTTAGAGCTGCCTTTGAGTGTCTGACATTGATTTCAATGGCATGCAATTGCTGGAGCCTGGTTCTCACTGGGAAAAAAAAATAAAAGACCTTAAGCAAAGTCATGTCTGGTGAAGCTGAGTTTGATCTAGCAAGAGGGAGTATGAACACTGCCCTCTGCCTTTTCTGTTCTATGAAATAGACATTTTTCACTCCCAGACCCCCTTAGTGTTCCAGGAAAAATGCCAGGAAGCTCTCAAGAAGGAGCTTGGAGTCAGAGCTGAGTCCTGCTGGTGGTGCACACAGTGAACTGTAGATACTGGTGGGAGGGAAGAGTACCAGAGAGGGGAAAGGTGGTAAGCAGGAAAGCACCAACACTGCACTGCAACAGAGTAGTTCAGCAATGGTTTGCTTGGGGAGACACCAGTAGGTCATTAAATTGTGCTGGCTGTCCTGCAGGACTCCCAGAGCCAGCAACAAAGGGCTCCAGAGCAAGCTGTCTGACTGTCTTGACAACAGTGTGTTAGAGTTCCACAAGAGACCTGATGAGCGTATGAGTGTTGTATGAGACCTGATGTAGTGTAAAAATAAACCAAATACTTTAATGCAGTCCCACTAACACAAACATAATCACAATTTTCACATGACAATTCAATTATGAGTGCGACATCCATATTTTCCCTCTAATCTAAGGAACAACAGATGGTCTTTGTTCAAACTGTATCATAACCAGGTAGGGAAAGTGCCTTCACTGTATAAACAAAACTAGTTAGCTTTATCAGAATAGCAGAGAATTAAAACTAGTTACTAAGAGTTGTACAGCATTTAGACAATGACTGAGTGCTTGGGCTCTTGGAGTATCTTCTCAAGAAAGAGAGACAAAAGACACTGTTTTACTACCTTCGCATTCCCTCCAGCAGTTGTCCCTGTGTGATGGGTAGGAAGCGGGTCAAGCTGGCAGGGGTTGTACTGGAACGTCTTTTCTTCCACAGCCACCCTATGCCCGAATGTCTAATTGTTGCATGAAGCAAGGTGCTGCATATCTCAGATACAGTGCTCAGAATCAGTTCTCCAAATGAAGTTGTTGGTGGCTGAGAAGATGAGAGTTTAAGATATCACTGAATAAAGAACCTGAATAGCTTAAAATTTATAGTATCAGAACGATTACTGATCTTTTCCAGTATGTATCTCAACAGGGAAAGTTCCTGCAGCAATATAAACAGCATCCTTGCAAGAATCAGAGCCTGAGATTCCAAGCTGACTCACCCTACTCTCAATTTATTAGGCAAGACCATGCAAAAGCAGCTACAGCAGCTCTGTCATTTCAAGGTTAAATGTTTGAAATGATGCAATATATCAAAGACCACCTTCTTTGTTCTTAAAAGAACATCAGGAACATATTGGGCCAATTGCCATAATTAACTCCCAAAGGTGAACTGAATTCCACCTGTCCAGAATCCCTTAAGTGCTGCCTTTCCCTCCAAAGACCTCCCATTACGCTGCCTCATGTATTATTAGTGCCATTAAACCTCTATCTATGGCCTTTCTCCCTGTCACAGTCCCTACACAGCACACGCTGGCATTGTCCTTTCCTCCTAGCTTCCATAAGGAATGACATCTTTGACATCACCCTATGAGCAAGACGTACAGAAGTAGCAAAGCAGCAAGCTATTCCAGGATGAAAACACACAGATCCACCTAGTTAGTGATCTGAGAGTTTTGCAGGCAAGTGATGTCTCCTGTAGGTTTTACCTTCAGGTGGAAGGAAAAGGGCTACTGAGTAGACGGAGTCTTTCACAGCCCAGGGCACCTGGTGACAAAGTGACTGAGAGTGTTCAGAAACTTCCAAAGTTTTTTTTCATTCTTTTAGGGCAGACTTATATTTTTGGGGTATTTGAATTAAACAACCTCCTGGGGCTTCTTTCTTACGTGAAACACCTCCCTTGGGCATTTGGGATTGAGGAAATGTAGCAAATGGGCAGCCTGTGAGAGAAGCCTGGAAAGGCCAGCTATTCTAGGAAGAGGCTTCAAGATACTGAAAGAGACTGCTTATGTGTCACTGTGAGCACTTCTGCCTTCCTATTCTTTTATTCTCCTTTTTCCTCCATTTTTCCTGAAAAGAAGTTGAGGATAATGATCAGCAATAGCATAAATAGCAGAAAATGACAGATACCTAGAAACTAATAAAGGAGATGCTCCTCTGGGATTGGTCTGGAGTACAGTAGCAAGCAGCTCCTGGAGGAACTAAGGGGAAAAAAAGAGGCTGTATCCCCTTTGGAAGGAGGGGAAGGCTTCTCAAGCTATGTTTAAGGAAGTTGTTAGATTATGTAGGAAAAAAATTAGAGAGGCAAAGGCCCAGTTGGAGCTGAGGCTGGCCACCTCTGTGAAGGACAATAAAAAGCATTTTTACAAATATGTTAATGCTAAAAAGAAGGGCAGGAAGAACCTGCACTCCTTATTGGACCTGGAGGGGAACACAGTGACTGAAGATGAGGAAAAGGCTGAGGTCCTGAGCACCTTCTTTGCCTCAATTTTTAACAGCAAGGCAGGAGGAGTTCAGGACGAGTGGCCTCCTGAGCTGGGTGATGGGGTCAGGGAGCAGTGTAATGCCCTGGATATCCATGAGGAATTAGTTCGGGACCTGCTGAGCCACTTGGACACTCACAAGTCCATGGGGCCGGATGGGATCCATCCTAGGGTCCTGAGAGAGCTGGCAGGTGAGCTGGCCAAGCCGCTCTCCATCATTTTCCTCTAGTCCTGGCTGACCAGTGAGGTCCCAGATGACTGGAAACTGGCCAATGTGGTCCCCATCCACAAGAAGGGTCGGATGGAGGAACCCGGAAACTATAGGCCGGTCAGCCTGACCTCAGTGCCAGGGGAAATCATGGAGCAGATTTTCCTGGCAGCAATAACTGCACACCTGCAGGATGGCCAAGGGCTCAGGTCCAGCCAACATGGATTCAGGAAGGGCAGGTCCTGCCTCTCCAACCTGATCTCCTTCTATGATCAGGTGACCCACCTGGTGGATGTGGGGAGGCCTGTGGATATGGTCTACCTGGACTTCAGCAAGGCCTTTGACACTGTCCCGCACAGCAAACTGCTGGCTAAGCTGTCAGCTCGTGGCTTGGACAGCAGCACTCTGCGCTGGGTTGGGAACTGGCTGGAGGGCCAAGCCCAGAGAGTGGTGGTGAATGGTGCCACCTCCAGCTGGAGGCCAGTAACTAGTGGTGTCCCCCAGGGATCAGTGCTGGGCCCCATCCTCTTCAATGTCTTCACTGACAATCTGGATGAGGGGATTGAGTCAGTCATCAGCAAGTTTGCAGATGACACCAAGTTGGGAGCAGATGTTGGTCAGTTAGAGGGCAGAAGGGCTCTGCAGAGGGACCTCGACCGACTGGACAGATGGGCGGAGTCCAATGGGATGGAATTCAACAAGTCCAAGTGCCGGGTGCTGCACTTTGGCCACAACAACCCCATGCAGAGCTACAGGCTGGGGTCGGAGTGGCTGGAGAGCGGCCAGGCAGAGAGGCACCTGGGGGTGCTGATCGACAGCCGCCTGAACATGAGCCAACAGTGAGCCCAGGTGGACAAGAAGGCCAGTGGCATCCTGGCCTGCATTAGGAATAGTGTGGTCAGCAGGAGCAGGGAGGTCATTCTGCCCCTGTACTCTGCTTTGGTTAGGCTGCACCTTGAGTCCTGTGTCCAGTTCTGGGCCCCTCAGTTTAGGTAGGACATTGAGACACTTGAACGTGTCCAGAGAAGGGCAACGAGGCTGGGGAGAGGCCTTGAGCACAATCCCTATGAGGAGAGGTGGAGGGAGCTGGGGTTGTTTAGCTTGGAGAAGAGGAGGCTCAGGGGTGACCTCATTGCTCTCTACAACTACTTGAAAGGTGGTTGTAGCCAGGAAGGGGTTGGCCTCTTCTCTGAAGCAACCAGCACCAGAACAAGAGGACACAGTCTCAAGCTGCACCAGGGGAAGTTTAGGCTGGAGGTGTGGAGAAAGTTCTTCACTGAGAGAGTGATTTGCCATTGCAATGGGCTGCCCGGGAGGTGGTGGAGTCGCCATCCCTGGAGGTGTTCAAGAGGGGACTGGATGTGGCACTTGGTGCCATGGTCTAGTCGTGGGGTCTGTGGTGACAGGTTGGACTTGATGATCTTCAAGGTCTCTTCCAACCTTAGTGATACTGTGATACTGTGATACTGTGATAACAGTGTCAGAAGTCATTGCAGAACCTCACTGCCACATTGCTCCAATTTCTCCATGTCAGTTTCTTGCTTTGTTTTTCCTTGGTGTCAGCACTATGTCTATAGGGAAGAGCTATTTGTAGAGGAACAAAGCAAGCATGTAGTGATGCCCAGTTTTCTGAGCTTTTAGCTCAGTTTTGACTCGGTCTTTTCTCAAGCTCCTTCTGGAGAAAGTGCTGAGATGTGTTTAAATAAGGAGCATGTAAACAGAAAATGGACAGAGTATGGAATGCTTCTCTTGGCATATTGTTCACTTATGTACAAACCAGTGGAAGGACAGGTACAAATATGTTCCAGGCTAGACAAAGTGAAATTGATGGACACTATAGATGCCAGAGCAAATGAGACCTCTGAGGGCCTGGAAAGAAGCTCACTGACATATCCACTCAATATTCATTGAAATGAGCTCAGAGGACTTTGCTCAATTAAAGCCTGGCTGCAGGGCAAAGCAGATCTAAGTTGAACTAGACCCATGAGATCTAGGTCAAAAGAGACATAACTGGCCAAGGGTTTCAGTATATTATAATGACAACTTCTAGAACAGGTGTTTTGGAGCACACTAGTTTAATGATGCTCATCTCTCGCAGTTATGCCAGTGTTATGAATATGCCCTCAGAAATGAGCGGCAGAGGTATCACTACAAAGAAAATTAAGTTTATTTTTATATATATATATATAAACTCTGCAACGGGGTATGTACAGTCCCCCTTCACAGGTATTAATATTCGGTTAGTGGAACTATCTTTACAAAATGTCTAGGCATAGGCATTTAAACCAAAATAATTTGCAGAACTTAGAATCAAACTGATCCGGAAAGCGGCGGGGGAGGGAGTTGGTCGGTGACCGGCGGTCCTCCACCTGTAGCGATTTCCAGGCTACCCCAACTGAAACTCTATGAAGAAGGGTCTGGCTTACTCACAAGCTAAGAGCCTCGTGAAGTCTTCCCTTGGTAATATTTATAGTCCGCAGAACGCGGCACGGATGTGCCGTAATAAGGATACAGGAAATGGCGCCGACCGCGTGGCTGCGTCGCGTGGCTGCTGCCTCTTCCAGAATACGGAGGTTCCCCGCTCGGGGTGGGGGGAGGCACTGTGGCAGTTCGCCAACGATGGTTCACACGGGGTACTGTCCACAGCGCTGCAAGCAGTTGGGTGCAGGTGGCAAAGTACTACGAAGCCTCTTGGAGTGCTGGCTTTAGTCCCGGGCAAGGTGAACCACAACAGCGCTGGTGCGCACACAGATACAGGTTCAACACCAATGTGTGGAGGAGGGGGAGGGCTCGTTTACCAAACGACCCCTATTTACCATTTGCCCCAATGAATACTGGTCCAATGAGCATCCGTTGCTAACACAAAGATTAACCAATGAACTGGCCTCTACCAAATATGGTGTAAGCTTATGCTATACACAGGAAAACAAACATATAGCCTGACCCTTGTGTACCACAGGGGTGAGACCATGCCCAGGCAGGCAGTTTACCTGGACTCAGTTGAGCCTTCAGAAAAGAGGGGGAACAAAGGAAGGCTAACACACAGAAAAGCATGTCCTAGAAATATTCAGGGGCACAATCCTGGCCATAAGCATCATCCACTACAGCCAGCAATGCAGTGTTGACATGTCTACAGATAGCTTAGTAGCATAGCTATACCTGTAGGTGCAGAACCTCACAGACAAAGAGGACTTCTGGTCCTCCTAGTCGGTGAATAACAATCAGGACAGATTCTGGTCCCAGTAACAGTAAATATGAAATAAATCCACTGCATTAATTGACACCTCCACAGATTTACAGTAGCACAGACTGTTTTCACATATTCAGTTGTGGTCTTGCAGATTTACATTGATATAATCCTATATCTTGTGTCCATCTCATTTGGAAAGAAGAAATTACAGACAAGTGGAGTCAGCATTGCTCATCACCTCCCCAGATTTCCCCATATGAGCTCTGGAATAAGCATGACTTTGCCAGCAAAAGTTATGCAAACCTTCGGTGTCATTCTAGACAGTGCCTCCCTGCAAGGTACTGAGCTGTACTGATGCAGTCAGTTGCAATAGCATCTTACATTTCTGTAGTACCTTTCATCACAAAGGAGACAGCAAGGAATCCACTTTAAGGCTTGGGTGGAATGCTTTGACTCTCTTTTGCTGTATGGGACCTTATTAAAGATATTTTCAAGAACAGCATTGGCAGCCTTGCTCTTCTTGCCCCTTCTGCAAAGTCCTTTCCAGGAGCCTGTGCAGCTCATTTTGAAGCTCTGGACAGCAACTTCACCCACTGACCACCCAGCAAACACCTCCAAGTGAAGCTGTGAATGAATGTAAAAGGCTGTCAGAGGAAAGTCACGCTTGGCAGGTGAAAATTAGAAAATCTCACTGCTCATGCTATACTGTGGGGTGTAAGGTGGGTCATAAATCTCCAAACAACACATTAATGGCCTGACCTAGTGAATATGAAATTGGAAGAAATATATGCAGTGTACCAGCCTAAGAGAGAATCTAGGTCAGATGGAGCCCAGGCAAAAGCTGTGTGTTTTCATCACGTTGCATTCTCAGATAATGCTGTGAATATCTTAACACGGAGGGGAAAATCTTCCCCATAGGATCTCTGCCTCCACTTTTGGTAATAGCTCTCGTGAAATTGAAGGTAGAATATCATTTAAGTGAGCTTGATAACTAACTCTGGAAATCAGAGAGTTGGAACTATTAGTAAATCTTTTCACTTCAGAATCTAGACAAACAGGATCAAATTATTATCTGGTGTAATCTAATTGAGTTCCTTGGATTTACGACCACAGACGAATTTTAGCGAACAAAGAGAATAATATAAATGTTTTATTCTGACATTTGTGACATCATAAAGTTAATATAGCTGTGCAGTGAAGGCAAGATTTCTGAGCACATTTGTCTAATTTAAGTCTCACTTATAATGGGAAGTAATTAAATACATTCCATAAAATTGGAGCAAGCATAAGAGAATGCCGAAGGATGTGGGACAGAGAGGCACTTTATTGTTTCCCGCTGTTTATCTTTTGCACTGCAAGCAGGAGTTCCCATTTATGTTCAGCTATCAGCTGCCAACCTAGAGCCCACTGGCACAGCTTAGGTCTTCTCCTGGAGTGAGTTTGTTCATGGCATGTGCTACTTGCATTTAGTTCATTTTCACACAGAACCCAGTGGTGCTGAGTCAGTCTGTCTAACGGTTTTGCTCTGCTTTCAGCTAAATTGGACAAGTGAGTCCTCTCTGGAAAACCTCTGCCTTTATTTATGAAGGACTTGATGTTGAGAATGGGAGGAGTGCCCTTTGATGCCCTGCAGCCACACAGTTTGGGTTAGGGGTCAGGGTTGCTGGGATTTATTTTTTTTCACGCCTTAAGCTGCTTGCAGCACTTGTCAGTGTAACTGGTCCAAGCACACCACGTCTGCTCCTCCAGCTTCCTCCTCTGTTCCCCACGGCACTGCAAGACTGTAGCAGCTCTTGCGAAATAGGAGCTCTGTAATTCTGGGCCTGAAGGGTTTATTCCTTCTCTGCTTGTGGTCATGGATGCCACCACATCATTATGATGCAAATTTATCTCTCACAGCTACTACCAGCTGGTAACTACCTAGTATGGGATTGCACAGAGAGAGAGAGAGAGAAATGTAGCTCCTCTCACTCCAGCAATACTTCGACAGCAAAGGTGTTGTGTCTTTTTACTGTTCTAGGAAAACAATTTGCCCATCAACTTCCCCAGCCCATGAAACTTTCCAGGGCACTTCTATAAGACCTGCTCAGTTACAACAATAGTCAATGTGGAATGCATATGAAGTATATATTTGGAAGGTTGATGATGCTATGATGAAGATGGGGGCTACTGAGTAATACCTGCTCCTGTGCAAATGTGAATGTACTGTATTTTCTGCCACAAAGTTAAACCTAGCCCTGAGCCTCACTGGCTGCTAGAAAAGTGAAGCTCAGGATCTTTGAACATGTTAAGGTCAGCAAACTACAACAAACCACAGCTTCAAGGTGAGGGTGGTTTTTTATTCCTTCTTTAAACCTAGGTGCTAACCATGCCGAAATGCAACTTTATTATGCAGCCAGGCAAGATTTCAGCTCTTTTATTGGAAGGGCATTTTGTTATGTTTATTAGATTTGTCAAAAAGGCATTTTATGTTGTTTATGAGATAGCATATAAATTTATGAATCTTTAACATTTTTGTCAAAAATGGTCTTTACTGAAAATCAAATAATACAAGTAGTGAAACCTCCCATCAGGCACATCCGGCCAAAATTTTCCATCAAGCAGGGCACAGGCTCATACACAAAACAATCTGTGAAATACTGTCAATGAAACCTGTGCTGTAAAGCAGTGCAATAACTGCTTGGGTGCACACAGTAAGGCTGCAATGCTCCCAGGTGGGTACAGATGTGGCAATTCCATCCAATGTCCTGGCCTGACTACAAGTGTGGGAATTGCAGGGCATCTGCTGGTTTTGTTGCCCTAGATTTTGCAGTAGGAAGGAAAGAGTTGCTGCCTTGGGTTTCAGCAAGTTACTGCTGCCCATAATAAGCACTTGTCCCTCTAGGCTTCAGAGCATGACTAGCTGGGGATGACATTCTGAGCAGGAATGAGCCGTAAGCACATCCTCCACCAGCTCTCTGCTTCTGCCTCCACTCCAGAAGCCCATTCTGCAGGGTTTTTCTTTGGTGCTGCAGTAGCTTTTAATTTTCTGCTGTTCCTTTCTGTCTTCCCCCCACCCTTTCAAATAAAAAACTACCTTATATTTCTGCTCAGAGAGCTTCCTTCTACTCCTCTTTTCTTTTTCTTTTTTTCCCCCTTTTGTTCATCCTCCACAATACCATCAAGATGATGTGAAATTCTTGATCTCTTCCCTTCCTTTTCTTTTTTTTTTACTAGGAGGTCAGTCTGGTGCTCTACAATTGATAGTCTCCATCTTCTTTGCAGACTGTGATGTGACAGCAAGATAAGGCTGAGGAATTTATTAAGTCATTACTGTGTCGGCTGGGATCTCTGTAGCAGCCATCACAGCATTTCCAAAATCATGATTTTGGAATGGCATTCCCAAGTCTTTTCTCCAGGCAAGGGAAAGCTTAGAAACAACAAAATGCTTCACACACTGCTTCCCCTTTGCAAAACAGCCCTAAAAGTTGGAAGGTGGTGGGGATGAGAGGCATTGGAAGGTTAGGCAGGAGAAATCCGTGTAGGTCAAAGAGCTGGGTAAAGTGTACAGATTGAGAGGGAATGCAGTCAGCCCTGTCTGTATGTCAAGGTACTGCCCTTTTGCTGGAGGAGTTCACCTTGGCCTGAACAAGGCCCCAAGGACCAGAATCATATCTTTGTAGAAGCACAGAATTGTTTGTGTTGGAAAAGACCTTTAAGATCGTCGAGTCTAACCATTACCTAACTCTACTGAATCTGGTGTTAAAACATGCCCCTTAACACCACATGTCTATGCCTTTTAAACACCTCCAGGGATGAGGATTCAACCACCTCCCTGGGTAGCCAGTTCCAGTGTTTGAGAACCCTTTTGGTGAAGAAGTTTCATCTAATACCCAATCTAAACTTCCCCTGATACAGCTTGAGGCCATTTCTTCTCATCCTATCGCTTGTTACTAGGGAGAAGAGAACTGCATGTACCTTGCTACAACCTCCTTTCAGGGAGTTGTAGAGAGTGACAAGGATTCCTGCCACCCTCCCTTTCTCCAGGCTAAAATAGAAGAGAATATTCACCCTCAGTTTCCTCAGGCACTTCTCACAAGACCTGTTCTCCAGACTTTTCACCAGCTTGTTGCCCTTCTCTGGGCAACTTCAAAGTTTTTCTTGTAGTGAGAGGCCCAAAACTGAACACAATACTCAAGGTGTGGCCTCAGCAGTGCTGAGTACAAGAGGGCAATCACTTACCTGGTCCTGCTTGTCACAGTGTTCCCTGTGACAGTCAAGATACAGTGACCTTCTTGGCCAACCGAGTACACTGCTGGCTTGCATTCATCCAGCTCTTGATCAGCACTCTCAGGGCTTTCTGTACTGAGCAGCTTTCCAGCCACTCTGCTCCAAACCTGTAGCACTGCATGGAGTTGTTGTGATCAAATTTCAGGACCCAGCCATTGGCCTTGTGGAATCTCATACAATTTTGGCTTCAGCCCATCAGTCCAGGTCTCTTTATAGAGCCTTCCTACCCACCCTCCTAGCTTAGTGTCATCTGCAAAATAACTCATGAAGCACTCAATCCCCTTGTCCAGATCACTGATAATGATATTAAAGAGAACTGGTCCCAGTACTGAGCCCTAGGGAACATCATTTGTGACTGGCCACCAACTGGATTTAACTCAGTTCACCACTCTTTGGGCCTGGCAATCCAGCCAGTTTTGTACCCAGCAAAGAGTACACTGATTCAAGTGACGAGCAGCCAGTTCCTCCAGGACAATGCTGTGGAAGACAGCATCAAATTGTTTACTGAAGACCAGATCAAGTTCATTGAGCAGGACCTGCCCTTCATGAACACATGCTGTATAGGCCTGACTAGCCTTGCACATGTTGTGTAATGGCACTCAAGATGATCTGCTCCACTACCTTCCCCATCACCAAGGTCAGATTGACAGGTCTGTAGTTCCCCAAACCTCCCTTCCAGACATTCTCTGTAGATGGGCATTACATTTCACATTTGCCAATCTCCAGTCAACTGGGACCTCCCCAGTTAGCCAGGACTGATGATAAATTATGGACAGTGGCTTAGTGAGCACTACCACCATTTCTCTCAGATTTATGTATGTCTAAGTGGTTCAGGAGGTTGCTAACCATATGCCCTTGGATTATGGGGGCTTCATTCTGTTCTCCTTCAAGCTCACAGGACTGGGTATCCAGCGAACAGATGGGGTCCTACTACTACAGACTGAGGCAAAGAAGCTATCAAAGATTCAGCCTTTTCCTCATCCATGACCACTATGTTCCCCCTGCATCTTATAAGGGACAGAGATTCTCCTTAATCCTCCTTTTGTTGCTAGTACATTTCTAGAAAAAATTCTTCTTGTCTCTTACAGCTGAAGCCAGATTAATTTCCAGTTGGTTTTGGACTTTCTAAGTTTTGTACCCTCCCAGAGAAGGGAGCGATTTGACAAGGAGCAGTGTGGTAGTTTTAGGCTATGCCTTCAAAACTTTTTCACAGGTCTTGAACAGAAAGTAGTAAAATGTGAATAAGTCACTACTGGGTGTAAAAAGGAAAATAATGATAGTTCTAAACAATCCCATTGGAGAGGTATTTACCATAACAAAACAATCTTTCTCTCTCTTCGTTTCTTCGGCTCTGGGTGATGCTATGAGGAGAGGCTGAGGGAGATGGGGTTGCTTAGCCTGGAGTAGGGGAGGCTCAGGGGAGACCTTATTGCTCTCTACAACTACCTGAAGGGAGGTTGTAGCCAGGTGGGGGCTGGTCTCTTCTCCCAGGCAACCACCAACAGAACAAGAGGACACAGTCTCAAGCTGCACCAGGGTAGGGTCAGGTTGGATGTTAGGACGAAGTTCTTCACAGAAAGAGTGATTGGCCATTGGAATGTGCTGCCCAGGGAGGAGGTGGAGTCACCGTCCCTGGAGGTGTTTAGGAAGAGACTGGATGGGGTGCTTGGTCCCATGGTTTAGTTGATTAGATGGTGTTGGATGATAGGTTAGACTCAATGATCTTGAAGGTCTTTTCCAACCTGTTCTATTCTATTCTATTCTATTCTATTCTATTCTATTCTATTCTATTCTATTCTATTCTATTCTATTCTATTCTATCCTATCCTATCCTATCCTATCCTATCCTATCCTATTCTATTCTCCTGGCTTTAATGGCCTTGGCTGCACTGCTTTGTTGTGACTGGCATTAACAACAACTTCTTTGCTTTTTCTCTTGTCCCTTTGTGTACAGGGGTGTAGGGAGAGGAGCGGGGCAGGGAGGCAGGGTGGAAAGAAGCTGTTGCAGTTCCCCTGGTCCTTGGCCAGGGGGTTCTTGTGCTGTTTGTTAATTGTAAATATTTTAAATGCTGTATATTTTGTGCAGATTAATTGCATTTCATTGTAGATGGTGGTTTTGCTTGTAAATGTAACTTTCATTTGCTTCCAACTGAGCTGATTTGGCAAATTTAATGCTGGGGGGAATTTTCAACCCACCACAAGCAGACAGACAAGGGCGATGTGATTGCTTCATAGAATCATAGAATCACAGAATTGTTAGGGTTGGCACAACAGTCTTCTCACAGGTGTGGACTGCTTCACCAACAACTTTTCTGGGCCTGTTTTGTCTTGCAGTCTTGGTGACAGGCTGCAGCACTGTTATTTGCTGTTCTCCCTTATTTCACTAGGTAACACATTCAAACTGTGATGTCAAGCTGGGTCCTACAAGAAACTTACTAGATCTAAGCTCTGATGGTGCCAGGGGTGTGACTGTGAATAGCCAAGGGACATTTAATGTCCTTCCATTTCCACACATCTTGTTTTGGGAAATGTACCTTATAAAATGTCATGGGAGGTGAAAGATGGTAGTGTCCATCAAATAGCAAAGCTCCACATTTTCTCTAGCTGAGTATCAGTAGACTTGGATGGCTCTGTTAAGCATTTATCTATCTGAAACTGCTGCCTTATCATTAGACTGGTTGGGATGGAGGCATGTGCTGCAATGGTTGGTCTGGATAGCATGAAAAGGCTGGGAGAAAGCTGATGGTGAGTAAATGATGGTATGAAATTACTATGCAAATTTTAAGGGAATAATCATCACTGAACAAAACCTCCCTGGTATGGATACTGCTTTCAGCAAACATAGAATCACAATGGGAGTTACAAACCAGAAACACCAGCACAGACCACAGCCTGCGCACCACCTTTCACACAAAATACCAGACCCAAAGCCTTGGGGAAGAACATGGAGCATTGCCAGACACCTTGTTACCTTGTTCACAGCCTGGGGGGGCTTCCCAGTTTTTGCCAGTGTTTCATTCATTCCATGCTGCAATGAGCTGTATCCTAAGTAGACCCTTCACACATTCATTTTTGTGTGTGCTCCTATATGTCCAGGTCATTCCAGACAAATCTGAACAGCTTGCTTTCCCTTGGATTATGATGACCTATGACTACTGGATGAACCCTCAAGAGCGTTGGGCAAGGAGGTTACGAGACATGATACAGTACAAGAGATTTTGAGAATATGTATTCACAGGCTATTTTGGAGCTACACACACCATTAGCTGAATCCCATTAGCTTAACCCTTGATCCAGTGAGAGCATAGAGGTAAGCAGATGAATCAACCCTGGCATGAAACATTGTCATATGGGACATCAGCAAGAGGCCAGGCAGAAAAGTTCACGGTGTTGCTGTGTCCACACAAAACTTAATGCACTGTAGCATATCCAAAGATTTTCACATAATCATTTTTTTAAAGGAATCTAGTCTATGAAAAGTGAGCACTGACTTGCTGTTGACCACACGAATTCAATGCATTTCGGGTTTGTAACAAAAGGGTATTACAAAAGCTTCAGCCCTTACTGCTGAGGTCAGCCATCAGGAGTCCATGACTTTGGAGGTAACAGAAAAATCCTGGAAGAAGGAATACTTGGTTAAGCAGGATCAAGTTAGAGATCAATTCAATAAACTGTATTACCCCACATCCATGAGCCCGGATGGGATGCACCCTTGCGTGCTGAGGGAGCTGGCAGAAGTCATTGTTTGACTGCTCTCCATCATCTCTGAATGGAGAAATGGGCAAGGTGCATGAGGGCTGAAGGAAAGCTAATGCCACTCCAGTCTTCAAAAAGGTCAAAAAGACAGACCCAGGAAACTACAGGCTAGTCAGCAACACCACCATCCCTGAAAAGATGATGAACAGGTTGTTCTGGATATCTCAAAGCATGTGGAGGAAAAGGAGGTTATGAGAAATAGTCAGCATGGATTCACCAAGGGGAAGCCATGTCTGACTGATAGTCTTCTACAAGGGCACAACTGGACAAGGGGATAACAGTGAACAGTGCCTAGCTCCAATTCAGAATTCAAGAAGAGTGTGGCAAGCAGGTCAAGGGAGGTTCTCCTCCCCTTCTGCTCTGCCCTGGTGAGGCCTCATCTGGAGTACTATGTTCAGTTCAGGACACACCAGTTCAAGAATGACAAGGCACTGCTTGAGGGGGTACAGCAAAGGGATACAAAGATGGTCAGGGGACTAGGGGATCTGTCCTACAAAGGGTGAGGGACTTGGGGCTTTTTAGCCTAGAGAAGAGAAGAGTGAGGAGGATCTTATCAAAGCTTATAAATATTTCAAGGGTGGGTGTCAAGAGGATGGTGTCTCGGTCCAGAGAGGGAAAGAGACTCAGTTCTTTTGAATATTCCCGTGTTGTGAAATGAGAGGCACAAATGAGGCCAAAATATCAACAGCTAGATGATTTATTACATAAATAAAGTGGATGGATCAGAAAGGGAGAGAGAGAAAATAGAGAGAGAGAGAAGAGGAAAGGAATTATATTACCACACCCTTCACACGCCCCCCCCCAAGACAGTTTGAGTCTGTGGAGGAAAGGTGCTGCAGAGGTTGGGTCTGTAGAGAAACAGTGCTGCAGGAGATACTGAGTCTGTAGAGGAAGGGTGCTGAGGCTTTGGCTGTAGAAGAGATGTGGTCCTCTGGGCAGCCTCTTCAGCTCCATGAGTTGCAGCAGACAGAACTTAGGACATGGAGAGAGGGTTCAGTCTGCTTCTTCCAGGCTCCATGACCTCTTTCCTTCTCAGCGGCATTGTTCTTCTGTGTTTTCCTTCATCTGTGTTTTTGGTCCTTCTGCATTTTTCTTCTGCAAAGCCAGTAGTTGCTCAAGTTTTTTATACAGTTCTTTAGTCCTTAGCTATGTGTCCAAGTATTGTCTCTCACGAAATCAGGGGCCAGGAAATCATCCTTAAGTATCCAGGTATCGTTCCCCAGGAAATCTTTCTGTGTATTCCTGTGTGTTTGGGCAGTGGTCTGGATGGAGGGGGGAGCTCTGCCTCCTCCTTCTCCATCTACCTACCCACACACTCATTACACATCAGGAAACAGGTGGTGAGTCCATTGTCTCATCATCCTCCCTTTCTGGGGTATCTGATGGCTGGAAATGATCTTGTCCTGAAGGCGTGATGGCTGGGCCCTTGGGCCATTGTTGTAGGCCAGCTGCAGTCCAGTGAGCAATGTTATCTTTGCACCTTCCAAGAGTCGTTCCAGTGGCTCTGCCCAACACACATCAGCTATTGTCTGGGCAAGCAGCAAGTGATTTTATCTTTGTTGAGTCACACCAGGAGAGACAAGCTTTTAGTCTCTCACAGATGGGTCCAGTCTTGTTTCAGTGGTGCCCAGCAACAAGACAAGAGGTAATGGGCACAAACTTGAATACTGAAAGTTCCATCTAAACATGAAGGAGGAACTTCTTTTTGTTGAGGGTGATGGAAGCTGGAACAGGCTTCCCAGAGAAGTGGTGGAGTTTACATCTCTGGAGTCACTCAAAGCCCACCTGGACACCGTCCTGTGCAACCTGCTCAAAGTGAACATGCTCTGGTGTGGGGGTCCTTTCTAACCCCTATTATTCTGTCATTTTGTGATTCTGTAAGCTGGCCATTAGGCAGCATCTGTCATGTGGCTGTAAATAACTGAGGAAAGCATGTGAGCCTCGAAAGAGAGTGGGATCAGAAGGAATGCCAGAGCTTCTCCCTCTTAAGATTTATTTAATGTACTAACTGCTTGTTTGCTTAATTAAAAGTAAAAGATTACTGAAAGGCCTCTATTGTTCTTGGATGATATATTGAGGATGCCTTAACTCAGCACTCTGGGCTGGTACCTTTTGGACTGAATGTGCCCTTGGCATATTCCTAGTGCCTTCTGCTCCATTGTCACGGTGCTGATTTTTCCCTCTCTTCTTGAGGCCACATAAATGCACTTGGCAGTTGTGAAAGAAACATAAAATGGAAAGAAAGGTATGACTGCAGATTCATTAATTTTGTTCCAGTTTGAATGGAACTTGGAAAGCTTTCTAGGCAAGGTTTTGAAGTGAGGGAATATGAAGACATCAGTTCTTTTTTTTTTTCATTTTTTTAATCTCTCAACACTGACCCTGATTTTATATTTTCTATATCACTTCAAACACCAGGTGTTTCATAGATGACCTGACAGGACTGTCAAAGGAGGTTGTCCAAGCACTTCAAGTTCACAAAGGTCTTGATGTCACTGTCCAGAGAAGGGCAACAAAGTTGGAGAGGGGTTGGAGCACAAGCCCTGTGAGGAGAGGCTGAGGGAGCTGGGGTTGCTTAGCCTGGAGAAGAGGAGACTCAGGGGTGACCAGGGAATTATAGGCCAGGGAATATTAGCCAGGGAATTATAGGCCTGTCAGCCTGACCTCAGTGCCAGGCAAGATTATGGAGCAGGTCATCTTGAGTGCAATCACACAGCACTTACAGGATGGCCAGGGGCTCAGGCTTAGCCAGCATGGATTTAGGAAGGGCAGGTCCTGCCTCACCAACCTGATCTCCTTCTATGATCAGGTGACCCGCCTGGTGGATGTGGGGAGGCCTGTGGATGTGGTCTACCTGGACCTCAGCAAGGCCTTTGACACCGTCCCCACAGCAAACTCCTGGCCAAGCTGGCAGCCCATGGCTTGGACAGGAGCACACTGCGTTGGGTTAGGAACTGGCTGGAGGGCCGAGCCCAGAGAGGGTGGTGAATGGCGCCACATCCAGCTGGAGGCCAATCACTAGTGGTGTGCCCCAGGGATCAGTGCTGGACCCCGTGCTCTTCAACATCTTTATTGATGATCTGGATGAGGGCATTGAGTCCATCATCAGTAAATTTGCAGATGACACCAAGCTGGGGACAGGAGTTGATCTGCTGGAGGGCAGAGAGGCTTTGCAGAGGGACCTCGACAGGCTGGACAGATGGGCAGAGTCCAATGGCATGAGATTGAACACATCCAAGTGCCGGGTTCTGCACATTGGCCACAACAACCCCATGCAGTGCTACAGGCTGGGGTCAGAGTGGCTGGAGAGCGGCCAGGCAGAGAGGGACCTGGGGGTGCTGGTTGATGGGAGGCTGAACATGAGCCTGCAGTGTGCCCAGGTGGCCAAGAAGGCCAATGGCATCCTGGCCTGTATGAGGAACAGTGTGGCCAGCAGGTGCAGGGAGGTCATTCTGCCCCTGTACATTGCACTGGTTAGGCCACACCTTGAGTCCTGTGTCCAGTTCTGGGCCCCTCAGTTTAGGAAGGATGTTGTCTTGCTGGAAGGTGTCCAGAGAAGGGCAACAAGGTTGGTGAGGGGTTTGGAACACAAGCCCTATGAGGAGAGGCTGAGGGAGCTGGGGTTGCTGTGGAGAAGAGGAGACTCAGGGGTGACCTTATTGCTCTCTACAACTACCTGAAGGGAGGTTGTGGACAGGTGGAGGTTAGTCTCTTCTCCCAGGCTGCCAGCACCAGAACAAGAGGACACAGTCTCAAGCTGCACCAGGGGAGGTTTAGACTGGATGTTAGGAAGAAGTTCTCTACAGAGAGAGTGATTGCCCATTGGAATGGGCTGCCCCGAGAGGTGGGGAGTCACCATCATTGGAGGTGTTCAGGAGGAGACTTGATGGGGTGTTTGGTTCCACGATCTAGTTGTTTGGGTGGGTTGGATTGGCTGATAGGTTGGACGCCATGATCTTGAAGGTCTCTTCCAACCTGGTTTATTGTATTGTATTGTATTGTATTGACCTTATTGCTCTCTACAACTACCTTAAGAGAAGTTGTAGCCAGGCAGAGGTTGGTCTCTTCTCCCAGGCAACCAGCACCGGAACAAGGGGACGCAGTCTCAAGCTGCGCTAGGGGAGGTTTAGGGGAGGTTTAGCCTGGATGTTAGGAAGAAGTTCTACACAGAGAGAGTGATTGCCCATTGGAATGGGCTGCTCGAGGAGGCAGTGGAGTCACCATCACTGGAGGTGTTCAGGAGGAGACTTGATAGGGTGCTTGGTTGCATGGTTTAGTTGATTAGGTGGTGTTGGATGATGGATTGGACACGATAATCTTGAAAGTCTCTTCCAACCTGGTGTATTCTATCTTCTATTCTAACCCAGATGTCCTTAATATCTGAATGTTGTTAATAGTTCAGAACAGTTTCTTGTGGTAATTTGATATTGCTTACCCTACCAAAGACAACTTGCTTCAGATGCCAAGACCTGAGATCCACTGACATTTGAAGTGTGGTTTATTTTAAGGCCTTTAGAAACAAATCAACATTGGTGAAGAAAAATAAAGGCTCTGAAGGGGTAAATCAGGCCTCTTGAGCACAGCTGGCCCATCCCATGATGGGATAGGAGTACCTGTCCACACAGCCTCACTTTCTTCTTCCTTTCACTCGTGCTGCCCCAGATACTTTTGCACCATTTCCCTGAGTTTGTGGAATTGTCCGTCTGTATACCACTAAGCCCTTGATGTTCCTGTAAAATATGCAGATTGAGTATGTGAAAGTCTGGCTGGGCTCTTAACTGTTCCCAGGGCCAGCAGCTCAAAGTAGAGCAGCTTGCAGATGAGCAAATTCTGAGCTGAGATGAGCAGTGTTCAAAATACCTGGGCTCCCTGGAGCCAGAGGCTTGAGCCAATTCAGTTACCTATTACCAGTTGCTTAACTGCAGTCCACTTATCTTCCTGTCTCTAATGCTTCAGGTAAGACCTGAAGCTGTGCCTGATTAATATGCCAGCAACAAGTTTTGTCATACTCTTGGTGAAAGCTGGGTTTTCCCCAGTGGTTTGAGGTAATAATTGGATCGGGAAGGATCCAAACACCTAACTGGCAGGAATGCCAGACTTCTGGGGAGCAAATTTCCTGGGAATGTGTTCAATAGATAAGAGACTCTGCCACATAAATATAAACATTTATGATTTTTAGGACAAAATCTGGCATGGGTTACTGAGTAATTGGAAGAATTTACACATATTTTGACAGTGCTAACTAAGCACTTTGGACCTTGACCCTGATTTATAATGTGCTTTGGGTTTAAAGATGTCTTATAAATGTAAAATTATTAATACCAATACCATTGCAAGCCCCCAGACAGTGAGCTGGGAACAGATACAGGGTATTCTGCATATGTGTTAAAACAAACATAACCACTACAGGAGACCAAGTTATGCTTGCCTCTTATTAGAATCACAGAATCACAGAATCACCAAGGTTGGAAGAGACCTCAAAGATCATCAAGTCCAACCTGTCACCCAACACCTTGTGACTACTAGACCATGGCACCAAGTGCCACGTCAAATCACCTCTTGAACACCTCCAGGGGTGGTGACTCCACCACCTCCCTGGGCAGCACATTCCAATGGCGAACGACTCTCCTGGTGAAGAACTTTCTCCTCACCTCCAGCCTAAACTTCCCCTGTCACAGCTTGAGACTGTGTCCTCTTGTTCTGGTGAGGCAGAACAGCAGTATGAACAAATATGATGAAAAAGAACCTCTGGATTAAATGTATCCCTGATTGCTCTTGCAGATATCAAATTTTGTGGTTTTTTTTTCTAGAGGTTGATTTTTACTGTACAATCATCATCAGGTTTTACAGCCGACATTACTTCACATTTATTGTATTTCTAACAGGATACAAGTACAGCACCATTAATTTCACTTACATATTCATCTGGAATAAATAGAATAGAATAGAATAGAATAGAATAGAATAGAATAGAATAGAATAGAATAGAATAGAATAGAATAGAATAGAATAGACCAGGTTGGAAGAGACCTTCAAGATCATCGCTCCCAACCTATCATCCAACACCACTTAATCAACTAAACCATGCAACCAAGCACCCCATCCAGTCTACTCCTAAACACCTCCAATGATGGTGACTCCACCACCTCTCGGGGCAGCCCATTCCAATGGCAAATCACTCTGTGTAGAATTTCCTCCTAACATCCAGTCTGAATCTCCCCTGGCACAGCTTAAGACTGTGTCCCCTTGTTCTGGTGCTGGTTGCCTGGGAGAAGAGACCAACCTCTGCCTGTCTACAACCCCCTTCAGGGAGTTGTAGATAGTAATAAGGTCTCCCCTGAGTCTCCTCTTCTCCAGGCTAAACAACCCCAGCTCCCTCAGTCTCTCCTCATAGGGCTTGCGCTCCAAACCCCTCCCCAGCTTTGTTGCCCTTCTCTGAACATGCTCCAGCAAGTCAACATCCTTCCTAAACTGAGGGGCCCAGAACTGGACACAGGACTCAAGGTGTGGCCTAACCAGTGCTGTGTCCAGGGGCAGAATGACCTCCCTGCTCCTGCTGGCCACACTGTTCCTGATGCAGGCCAGGATGCCATTGGCCCTCTTGGCTGCCGGGGCACACTGCTGGCTCATGTTCAGCCTACCATCGACCAGTACCCCCAAGTTCCTCTCTGCCTGGCCGCTCTCCAGCCACTCTGACCCCAGCCTGTAGCACTGCATGGGGTTGCTGTGGCCAACGTGCAGAACCCAGCACTTGGATGTGTTCAATCTCATGCCCTTGGACTCTGCCCATCTGTCCAGCCTGTCGAGGCCCCTCTGTAAAGCCTCGCTGCCCTCCAGCAGATCAACTCCTGTCCCCAGCTTGGTGTCATCTGCAAATTTACTGATGATGGACTCAATGCCCTCATCCAGATCATCAATAAAGATGTTAAAGAGGATGGGGCCCAGCACTGATCCTTGGGGCACACCACTAGTGCCTGGCTGCCAGCTGGATGTGGCACCATTCACCACCCTCTCTGAGCTCGGCCCTCCAGCCAGTTCCTAACCCAATGTTTTGCAGTGGCCTTCTGAAATCCTAGTCAAAATTGAGAAGCTGTTGTGAAGACATTCTGTGGAACCTAAAGGCCACTCTTACCTTCCAGATGTGAATATCTAAAAGACAGCTGATGTATCTGGGCAGACAGGGTCAATAGAATGAATAGACTTCTGTTTGTCAACACAATGAGGAGTGGCCAAACCATTGTCAAGCTCTTCATAGGCAGCATAGTAAAGGAGGAGCTTCAACAGAGATTTGGAAAGATAATGAGGGTCTTTCACTCCTCTTTACCAAGATTACTCTGAATAACAGTAAGGGAAAAAAAAGCACAGAAGTGTTTCTATAAAAATGTTAACAAGTGAGACGTGGAGACTGACAGAATGATGAGAAGGGAAATGACATTGTCATAGCAAAGAAGAGTTTTTTGGCAGAGTCGGAAGGGCCTTGACAGCAAAGATAAATAGCATGTGTTTGATGGAGTAAAAAGAAGAATGTAGTAGAGAGGAGGAAAAAAAAAAATGTGTAAAATCCTCAAACTGATGGATTAGGAGGCTGATCTTTACAGCAGTATTTTGCAGGGATGCAGACAGACTGAAATTACACTTGGTAAGACTGAAGACAGGAGTGTTGCAATTTTGACAATGCAAAACAATTGCATTTTAGCCAGGTTAGATATGGCCTCCTGATGCTTCAAAATAGGAAGTCTAGGCTAATACCAGCATCTTTTCTTTATTACCTGGAAGTGAAAGGAAGAGTTTTAATGCACTTTCCCCCCCTTCTGATTATGATTGTTTCATTTTCACCTGAATGTGTTTTGTTGCAGCTTCTCACAGCCTGCAACAACCAGGAGCAAACCACATTCATGTTTGTGGGAGAACATTCTCTGACACAGTGTAAGTTATGGGGTCTTTGCTATCCTGCTCTCTAACTGATCTTGTGTAAACCCTGTAGATGACATCGAAGATGCCACTATTAGGACAGGCAAGTGAGACATATTAGTGCAGATTTGGTGGTGCCTCGTAGATGGTTGAACCCCTTACGGAGCAAGCAGCAGAAGAAAAGGATTCTGTTTCAGACCACTGGGGTTTTTGTGATCTGTCACAAGGAGATATCTGATTATGAAGAAATGGAATTGCCATGCCATACCAAACATATGGACCATATAGTTTAATAATCCCACTGTGATAATTCATGGTGAAACACTCCAGATGAAGCACAGAGAACCTAGCAAAAGACAAGTAGGGAATGACTTGCCAACAGGGGAAGTTTCTTTTTAATACTTATCAGTTCATGGCTAGCCTAAACCCTGAAGCAAGAGGGTTTATAGCCTTTCATAACAAAAGAAAATATGTATTCTATTTAATGAGAACATACCCAGTTACATTATCCATATAAATGTCTAATCCTTTTTAAAAATCCTACTAATCTCTCAGGCTTAATATTATCTTATGGGAATGAGCTCATTAAGCATTGTATAAAACATGTTTTATTTTAACTGTGTTTTATTTTCTGCCTTTTGCTTCCACCGAACATCCTCTTGTGCTTTTATTCTGGGAGGATGAACAGAGGCATCTATTCTACCATCTTTCTACCACCCACATTCTCCACATCCCAGTCAGGGACCTCGTCTCTGGCGTACAACTTTCAGCATTTCCCGATCTTCCCCATTTAAATACCATATGCACATGGTTTGACAATTTCTGTCACTTGTATGTGAGAGCCTTATTCAATATACTCACCAAAAGAGGAAATCAGGACAAGAGGAGTGTGCTATTGACTTAAGCAAGGGTGTTATCACCATCACAGACTGCTTTGTCCCATCTCCAGGCAGCAAAGTGGCTGAGTGCTCACTATCACTCCTTCTGGAGACACAGTCCTGGATGTGCCAGCATAGGAATGGGTCAAATACCACTGCCTGTTCCCACCCGTTGCATCTGTCATAGCTCCATCTTCTCTAGGTGTGAGGAGATTCCATGGCAGTGTCAGACCCACCTCTTACACCCTACTGTCCTCTCCATTTTCTAAACTGTCAATCAGGGGGATTAAGGAGGCATCTTGCAGTAGACCTTTATCAACTTTAAAACTAGTCAGTTACTCCTACGTTTTGTTGTCAGGCCTTTTGCAGAGGTTTGATGGCTCCTCCTCTCTCATTTTACCCACCTTGCCTTTTGTAACAGTATCCTGGTAGGGGATTTTGATAAGTGTTTTTAAATGACCATATAAAAATTGACAATTTATTCACATTCTGTACAACCCTGCAGTGGTACTGGATAGTAAAGGTTAGTTGTTGCTAGAGTATAAACAAGATGTATGGAGCAGAAAATAGAAATTGTGAAGGATTTCTATATTCTGGATTCAGTACAGCATTTCTTTTGGATTTCATCCAAGCTTCTCCACATTGATTTTTTTATATATGTTTTTTTTGTCCTCAGAGCTTATCCAAGAAGCCAAACAACCTTTCCATTGAACCCAGAAGTAAACTGATCACAAGCCAAAGATGAGTCCTTGCTCTGCAGCTATCTGAACCATTACAGCAGCATTTGTTGAGCGTGCCTTTATTTTCTTGGTTTTAATCTGCAGTGTGCTGACAGCCCCAGAAAGATCCTTCTTAATGGACTTTAATAGCAGTGCAGCACTAAACTTATATAGCAGCTGCCACACCAAGGCATCCCAGTAGACTTCCCAAATAATAGAGTTTAAAGCGTCTGCTTTCAGAAGCCAAAGGCAAGGCTCAAGAGAGCAAAATTAAGTTTGAGTTTTAAAATATTGACAAGCTTGGCATTATTAATTTCAAGAGGTGAATTCATCACTGCTGGAATGGATTTTAGGGGAGAAACCAGGGGAGGATCAGCAGAGGCAGAATTGATCAGCCTACAACCGCACACCTAGATGGGAACCCAGGAATGAAAATCTTTGTTCACCGTGCAACAGTTGCATGTTTACAGCTGCTTAACCCATTAAGGAATTAAATAAATCAGCCAGGAAAGCAAGTCTGAAGTCATGGATTGTTGTGTATAAGTTTGAGCTTTTGTTTAGTACCTTCTATACAAAGATCTCACAGCATTCTACAACTGTTAACGGGTTCCGCCTCTCTGCTAGCAAAAGCATTATAGCTGTTACAAACCAAGACACGTAAAGACCAAATGATCTGTGCAAATGAGCCCACAGTACTACTAATAGCAGAAACCCAGGAGCTGTGGCTCTCAGATTCCTCACCTACCCTGAAGATTTCTGATACTCAGAGGCCAATGTGTCACAATCATGATTTCATTTTGGTTTTAATACTAAGTATAGTTATGTGTGTTATTAAGGCTACTATAATGCTAGAAATTGTATCACTGAGGCCTCAAGCACAAGCCGTATGAGTTGAGGCTGAGGGAGCTGGGGTTGCTTAGCCTGGAGAAGAGGAGGCTCAGGGGAGACCTTCTTGCTGTCCACAACTACCTGAAGGGAGGTTGTAGCCAGGAAGGGGTTGGTCTCTTCTCCCAGGCAACCAGCACCAGAACAAGAGGACAGAATCTCAAGCTGCACCAGGGGAAGTTTAGGCTTGAGGTGAGGAGAAAGTTCTTCACAGAGAGAGTTGTTGGCCATTGGAATGTGCTGCCCAGGGAGGTGGTGGAGTCGCCATCCCTGGAGGTGTTCAAGAGGGGACTGGATGTGGCACTTGTTGCCATGGTTTAGTAGTCATGAGGTGTTGGGTGACAGGCTGGACTCGGTGATCTTTGAGGTCTTTTCCAACCTAATTGATTCTGTGATTGAACAGGTGTAAAGTAGTTGTCTTTTCACCAATAGGGTTTCATGCTTTTAAAGCCAAGAAAGCAGAAATCCCAACTCGTCCAATCTTGTGGCAATAAATGAAACAAGTTGGAGACATCTTGCAGACCACCTGAAAGAAGAACATAAGGAGATGCTGAAATGTTCAGAACATTTATGAGCACATTTGAACAGACCCTGGTAAGAGATTTTACCTCTTATTTAATGGACTAGGAAACCTATTTCTTAGCTATCCATGTGAGCTGATGAAAGCTGCTTCTGAACTGTGGCTCAAAAGTTCAAGACAAGTTAAACTTTCCAACAGGAAATGGGGCACATGCTCTCTGAACATTACAACCAATGTATACTTCTTGGCTCCATATCTTTAAAAGCTAAATGCACGTTGAAGTGATTCCAGCTATGTTCTTGTCCTCGAGTTACTTGTCACATGTCTAATAAATCAGTGAGCATCAATCAATCAGTGCATCTATCTGCAAGTTCCCATTTGAATTTCCTAAATTTTTTTTTTTATAATGGTAATGAATTATTTTAATTCAGACAGCATAAAAGATTGCAGCTTACAGATACTATGCAGGACTGATCCTGAAAATAAGGCATTTTTATTTCTCTGCTGTAAGATCGCCCTCCTTGATTTACAAACCATTCCCAGACATTTTGCTACTAGGCATAAGGTGACATGTAAAATAAGCTGTTGGAAGAAAAGGGTGTGACTGAGCAAAAAGCATGCACACACACACACAAAAGGCAAAAAGAGCTTTTCTCTAACAAAAGAAAGCATCTAAGTAAACTCAAGCGGTAGGAAAAAACTGGTCTGGGGATTCAAACTATTCTGATCATCCAATATATGAACTCCACTCCTTCCCAAGGCCATTCTCTCCTCTGCCTCCTATTAAGCTATTTACAATCTTTTTTGTGTATGTGTGTGACTTTTGAAGGTGTGAAGAGGGACATAGCTCTGCCTGAGTTCTGTCTGGCTAGGAACCAATGAGTACCCTGCACCTAATCCACAAATTTGCAGCCTGACTCTGGAAACTAAAATGCTGAACCAGTGCTCTTAGGTTCCCCTACAGCTGTTTGGTGACAGGGGAATCTAGCTGGGTAAATCAGATAACAGATATCAAAGGCACAGTTCTGTCACTTTAAGGACCACTGCCAATGCTATCCAATGAAGAAGGTACTTTCTTGACTTAAACAGACTCAAAATGTGAAGTATTAGTGCAAGTTCCTTCCCATTCAGATGGGAAAATGATGAAGAGATGTGTTGTTCTAAATGCCTAAGCACCACAGAGAAATAGCATAAAACATGAGGCACACTGCATAGCAGAGCTCTCCTTGGCTGCACAGGCTGGGAAACAGGCAGTAAAAAAAAAGCTGCATGCTATCTTTTAGAATCATAGAATCATAGAATTTTCTGTCAACACACCCAAAGCCATGACAAATAATCCTCAAGAAGTGGGTGCTGGTACTCAGAAATGGAGGAAATCAGTCTGGGATGGGTTGTGAACAGTGAAAAGGAGCAGGCAGCAGAAGGGAAACACACAAAAAATCATAGCTAATTCATAGGACTGATATTTCTAATTGGGTGGTCCTTCCTGAGAGATGTTGGATGGGGAGTTATAGCTGGGGACTGAGAAGCAGCTTTAGTGCCTTGAAGCTTGATAGAGGAGAAGGGAAGCTCATGGATTCTCTGGGGGAAGAGTTGAGCTTTTTGTAAGGTTTTATTCAGCGTTGGCAGGGCATGGGAGGGCCAGAGAGGGGAGAGGTTGTTTAATAAGTGGGTGCTTCAGCTTAGGGGTTTAGTGGTTTTATATATGTAGAGGACTTTATGTATTTCATTCAGGAGCACAGTACTGCTGGGCACTGTTAAAACACAATCCACCAAGGCCATTATGCCTTGATAAAGTTACCAGTCAGAAACAGGGAGAGCGGAACAGATCAATATATAATGTGGGAGTCATAAGCAAACCACCTGCTTTACCAATGTCTAACAGTCTGTCTCCAGAAATAGGCTACATGAGATAAATGTGGGTGTAAGAGATTCTGCAGTAAATAATTATGGATTAAGCTCCAGCTAACTATTGACAGTTTCCCTCCTATCCATTTTTGTATTGGCTCACTTATGGCTGCAGATTCCAAGCACTTTGCTTCGAAATTTATTTTCATCTTCCTGAAAAAAAGAAAAAGCTAGCCATAGACATTTTGCAGGGTTGTAAATTAGTGCCTAGGTTTCAGTGTAAGCTGAACCCAAACTGGACACAGCTGAAACCTAGAGAGCAGAGTTTAATTTTAGTAGTCCTTCAATACTGCTGTGTCTCCTAAGCCTGTATTTTCCAGCCTCTCTATTGCCCCTCCTTTTCCTCCAGATTACTGGAAGCCACCTGCTTGTTTCTAGCAAAGCTGAAACTCAAAATATCACAGCATGCTCCAGGGGGCCAAGAGGGCCAATGGCATCCTGGCCTGCATCAGGAACAGTGTGGCCAGCAGGAGCAGGGAGGTCATTCTGCCCCTGGACACAGCACTGGCTAGGCCACACCTTGAGTCCTGTGTCCAGTTCTGGACCCCTCAGTTTAGGAAGGATGTTGACTTGCTGGAGCGTGTCCAGAGAAGGGCAACAAAGTCGGTGAGGGGTTTGGAGCACAAGCCCTATGAGGAGAGACTGAGGGAGCTGGGGTTGCTTAGCCTGGAGAAGAGGAGGCTCAGGGGAGACCTTATTGCTGTCTCCAGTTACCTGAAGGGGGTTGTAGACAGGCAGAGATTGGTCTGTTCTCCCACGCAACCAGCAACAGAACAAGAGGACACAGTCTCAAGCTGTGCCAGGAGAGGTTTAGGCTGGATGTTAGGAAGAGAGAGTGATTGACCATTGGAGTGGGCTGCCCAGGGAGGAGGTGGAGTCAGCATCACTGGAGGTGTTTAGAAGGAGACTTGATAGGGTGCTTGGTTGCATGGTTTAGTTGATTAGGTGGGTTGGATGATGGGTTGGACGCAATGATCTTGAAGGTCTCTTCCAACCTGGTCTGTTCTATCCTATCCTATCCTATCCTATCCTATCCTATCCTATCCTATCCTATCCTATCCTATCCTATCCTATCCTACCCTATCCTACCCTATCCTACCCTATCCTATCCTATCCTATCCTATCCTATCCTATCCTATCCTATTCTATTTCTTCACCACTCAGCTTTCTTCAACAGCTTGAAAAGATACTGCCTGAATGGATTGCTTGCTGGGCTAAGTGCTTGGCCCTAGATGCTTACTGGTGAGAGAAGAGGAAAGAAAATGGAGATACACCTTCATGAAAACAGCCATGGGAGGCTGGCAAACAAAAGGCTTGGGCAGGTGGATGTTCTGCATGGGGGCAGATGAAATACAATTAGATCATCTCACTATCTGCTTTACAAGACAAAGTACTGCAACAACTGCAGCAGCAAGAGTGGCCATGAGGTTGTCCCACAGCAGAGTGACGGACAAGGCATATGGCCAAGTGTTGATATAAGGTCAAAGGCAAGAAAAAACAGAGTACCCTGGGAGGGACCTTGGTGACAGGAGGACCAAAAATGCAGGAACAGACCTTGGGACAGATTGTGTGATTAAGTGGAGCTAGAGATGATTGTATTTTAAAGTTCTCCTGGGAAATGGGCTCAGAATAGTAGCAGCAGCAGGGCTGGATCTGTAGCTACCTAGACTGCTATTGCTGTATTTGTCAGCCTGGAAAAGGAAACAGAGAACCATGACCTGCATGGGTACCTTTCTTTTTTGCAGGTCAGTGCTCTGTTAGACAGATGTGCCAGTACTAATGGTGTAACATTGTCCCACACTGGCTGTTATAAGTCTCAGGGTTATACTAAATGAAACTGTTGACAGGAATACTAGTCTCCAGAGGTTATTTGTTCACAGTCTGCTGCCTGGGAATAATGCAGGAAGATGGAAATAATGAATTTTTTTTAACCCATCTTCTGGTATCTCAGTTCAGCACTACTTGGACACTCATCCCAATTGTTCCTTGTTCCTAACTGGATGCTTCTCATTTGTTTATTTTTTTGTATTCACAGAAGAGAGACTTGCTGCAAGCTGAAATATTCATAAGCAAGACAAATGCTGCCTGCTAGCTCTCCCCATTCATTCGTGTGCTGACTGGTCATGGCATCATTTTTGTTGGAAAAGACCTTTAAGGTCATCAAGTCCAACTATTATCTAACCCTACCGAGTCTGGTGCTAAACCATGCCCCTTAACACCACATTTATGCATATCTTAAACTCCTCTGGGGATGGTAATTCAATCACCTCTCTGAGGAGCCTATTCCAGTGTTTAAAAGGTGATGAAATCTTCCCTCTGAATGAGTACTTGGTTTTCTAGTAAAATCCCAAGAAAAGTTATTCACTGTCATGTATATGGATCTACAGGAAGATGTCATCCTTGCAGGGTTTCCCTGGGCTGGAAAAGCAGTTTAACAGCCACGGCAATGGGCCCTGCATCTGATTGCTTTAACATTTCAAGCCACTCCCCTTGCCTTTTTTCCTAGATTTGTTTAATAAAACCATTTGAAGCTATGTTAACAGCATAGGTGTAGCTGCTGCTGGTCACTAGGCTACTAATGCCTTTTGAACAGGCTAAGCAATTAAATGTAGGCATGCCTAGTAAGCAGGAATACTAACTTCTGGCCATGCTGTGCTGTAGGGCTTAATATAGGATTTTCTTTCCTTCTCTGAACAAAAAATAATACGCCCTTTGTTTTGAAAGGACTTGCCACCTCAGCCTGGCAGCCATTCTGGCCTTTCATCAAGAGATTTCTAACTCAGGAAGAGAGATGCAAAAGAGCTCAAAAGGAGGGACATGTGTGGAAAATCCAGTGGCTTTTACACGTGCCTGAGTACCAGGAGGGAGAGAAGGACAGTGAAAGAGGAGACAGGAGCAGGCAGAGCAGGGGCAGGGAGGTGTATACCGTGTAGGGTGAGAAAAGAAAGGAACAGGACAAACAGCACCAGAAGAAGCTTGAATGGTTCAAAATTTAAAGGGGGCATCAAGTGAAAAACCCAGCTACAGCACTTGTGAGAGTATCACCTCCCACCATAGCAAGTGAGCAATCTCCACATCCTGGATGGAGAATGGGGGTGGTGGTGGTGAATCCCCTTCACCCAGGCAGAAGTGCCTATTCACTGCCCTGTCACTCTCTGTCACCACGGGAGCGGACTTGGCATTGTACAAACCCAGTGAAACACCAGTTGGTGTCACAGGTCCTTTCACACCAGATGTACTCTTCTGCTTCATTCTTGGCAATGCATACTGCTTATTGGCAGCTGTGAAGACTTTCAGTGTCACATATGTCATTTTAAAACCTTGTTATGCCTACATAAATTTGGTGTATTGGACAGTAGATCTGTACATATATGTGGGAGAAGGAAGCAATAACAAAGAGGTTGTATCCAAAGCTTTTGAATGAAACATCACTCTAAGTATAAAAAGAAGTTTAATGTCTTCCTCTGCCATTGACAGCTGTCTGCAGCATACTGTGATACTGTGACCCTCTCACTTCTACCCCAGTACTTGTTGGCCATGCTGATTTATTGCAGACAAGACAGATGCTTTCACAGCCGGAGTCTTTCACCTGGCCCTTGGATGTGGTTGGAAGAAAGGCTACAGGAACCAGGCAAGGGAACCTGTGTTGTATATACTGCAAGCTGAGCACCCATTTTTAAGAAAAACAGATTGCTCTGCTCTGGTTCAAGAAATTAAATGCTGAAATCAAAGCACCTAGGAGCAGGCAATTTATGTATGTTGAGCTGACATTGGTGCACACATCTAGTGCACTGAAGGCATGGCCATACTGCCTGCAGAGCTCACTAGATGTGAAAGCAGCTGTCCTGTCTGCAATAAATCAGCATGGCCAACAAGTACTGGGGTAGAAGTGAGAGGGTCACAGTGCATGGCCTTCCCTTGGGGCTCATCCCAGAAATGCAGGGAGCCACTACTGAGAGTGAGTATCGTCTATCAACACCGACTACAAATCTCTGATCACACAAGTGAATGAGCTCATGTTAAGGAGACCCTCCTACTAACTGCAGGTAATGACTGTACTAATAGAATCATAGAATCATAGAATCATAGAATCAGTCAGGGTTGGAAGGGACCACAAGGATCATCTAGTTCCAACCCCTGCCATGGGCAGGGACACCCTACACTAGATCAGGCTGGCCAGAGCCTCATCCAGCCTGGTCTTAAACACCTCCAGGGATGGGGCCTCAACCACCTCCCTGGACAACCCATACCAGGGCTTCACCACTCTCATGGTGAAGAACTTCCTCCTCACATCTAGCCTGAATCTCCCTATTTCCAGCTTCATTCTGCTTCCCCTAGTCCTATCACTACCTGATACCCTGAGAAGTCCCTCCCCAGCCTTCCTGTAGGCCCCCTTCCGATACTGGAAGGCCACAATGAGGTCACCTCGGAGCCTTCTCTTCTCCAGACTGAATAGCCCCAACTCCTTCAGTCTGTCCTCATAGGAGAGGTGCTCCAGCCCTCTGATCATCCTTGTGGCCCTTCTCTGGACACGCTCCAGCACGTCCACATCCCTCTTGTAATAGGGGCTCCAGAACTGGACGCAATACTCCAGGTGGGGTCTCACCAGAGCTGAGTAGAGGGGAAGAATCACCTCCCTTGACCTGCTGGTCACACTTCTCCTGATGCAGCCCAGGATCTGATTGGCTTTCTGGGCTGCAAGTGCACATTGAGAGCTCCTGTTGAGCTTCTCGTCCACCAGCACCCCCAAGTCTGTCTCCTCAGGGCTGCTCTCCAGCCAGTCCCTGCCCAGCCTGGATTTGTGCCTGGGATTGCCTCGACCCAGATGCAGGACCCTGCACTTGGTCTTGTTGAAGCTCATGAGGTTGGCTTGTGCCCACCTCTCCAGCCTGTCAAGGTCCCTCTGGATGGCATCCCTTCCCTCCAGCATGTCCACTGCACCACGCAGCTTGGTGTCATCAGCAAACTTGCTGAGGGTGCACTCAATGCCACTGTCCATGGCACCCACAAAGATGTTGAACAAGACAGGTCCCAGGACTGATCTCTGAGGGACTCCGCTTGTCACTGGCCTCCATTGGGACATGGACCCAATAGGCACAGCTAGTTCACACCTCAGACCTATAGTCTATAAATTACTTTCAAAAGCCATTGGAAATTCCTGAGCAGGGCTTTCTAAATTTTCTTTCAGCCCATGGAAGCAGAAAGCTTTCTTCCCTGGACGACCGATCAAAGATTGGCCTACACTAAAGTGGTCTTAACCCAGACTGTACTATGAATTACAGAACAGGAAAACAAAGCAGCTTGTCCCAGATCCCATTTCAAGGTGTTTAAGAGAAACTGTCACATTGCTTCAGAAATATGTGCCATTACAGACAAAGCCACCGTGCCAGCTTTTCCTTTAACCTCCCTAGACCTCTCATGTCCCTGCTAACCACTGCTGGGGGGACATTTATAAAGGCATGAGTAAACTCAGCAGGCAACAGAAGTGACAGTCCTAGCAACACTGACCAGCTTTGGGAGGCTAATTGCAACAGTAATGGCCTTAGAATCCCTGCTCAGAAGTCCCTCAGTTTTCATATTGCTTCCCAAAAGCTTGCTGATATCTTCCCTTTTCCTATCCTTCTATTACTCTTTCATCCACTGCTGTGGTTTCTGCCTGTGGTATTTCACTAAACTTTTTTCAGCTTGTTAACCACTGACCCCGTGTTCCACCTCTTCCTGTCATCAGACTGCAAGCTGTATCCTGTAACCTGTCCCTCTGCTGTAAAGTTGTCTGTAAAATGTAATAATCCTCCTGAAACTCATTTGCAAACCCAAATAGTGACTCAACCTCTCTCCTCTACATGAGCTAGGGGTGACATACCTAATCATTTTAGTGTTCCATTCTGTCTCCAAACCTGAATGTGGGTATTCACACTGGTCTTCTGGACAGACTCATGCTCCACTTTGTCATTTGTCCTACAAATCCACACATAGACCCGCTGCTGAACTAGGAGTCAGGGAGGGAATCAGAATGAGGTCAACACAATTAACGAGGAAGGGGCTAGTGACCTGCTACACTGCTTAGATACACACAAGTATATGGGGCCAGATGGGCTAAACCTGAGGGTGCTGAGGGTGTTGGCAGCTGTGCCCACCAAGCCACTATCCATTGTTTGCTTGAAGTCCTGGCTAACTAGGGAGGTCCCAATGGACTGGAGGGTAGCAAATGTAACACCTAACTACAAGAAAGGAAGAAAGGAGGATCTGGGAAACTACAGACCTGTCAGTCTGACCTCAGTACTGGGGAAGGTCATGGACCAGATCATCTCAAACACCATTACATGCCATATAGAGAACAACCAGGGGGTCAGACCCCGTCAGCAGGGGTTTATGAAGAGCAGGTCCTGATCTCCATCTATGACAAGATGACCCAACTGTTGGATGAGGGAAAGTCTGTGGATATTGTCCACCCAGACTTTTTAAAAGCCTTTGACACTGTTTCCCACAGAATTCTCATGGACAAACTGGCTGCTCATGGCTTGGATGAGCACACACTCTGCTGGATAAAGCACTGGCTGGGCAAACAGGCTCAGGGAGTGGTGCTCAATGGCGTTAAAGCCAGCTGGTGAGTGGTCACAAGTGGTGCTCCTCAGGGCTCAGTGTTGGGACAACTTCTGTTTAACATCTTTATTGATGACCTTGATGAAGACAAAGAGTGTGTCATCAGTAAGTTCACAGATGACACCAAGTTAGGTGTGAGTGTTGATACGCACCAGGGTAGGGAGGGTCTGCAGAGGGACTTGGATAGATTGGATCAATGGGCCAACATTAACAGGATGAGCTTCAACAAGGCCAAATGCCAGGTCTTGCACTTGGGTCACAACAACTCCAAGCAGCACTACAGGCCTAGGGAAGTGTGGCTGGAAAGCTTTCCATCAGAAAGGGACCTGGGGGTTCTAATTGACAAGGAGCTGAATATGAGCAAGCAGTGTGCCTAGGTGGCCAAGTGTGACAGTTTCTATGGAAAATTCAAAACCTCATCATTCTCCTTACCTTCAAATAGCACCATCCCTCAACTCTCTGGCATGTACCCCAACTACTCCAGACTGGAATTGCAGCTCTACCTTGGAGGGGAAGACTCCTTCAGTTCTCAGTGTTTCCAGCACAGAGAGGGGAGAGTAGAGATAAATATAGCAGCTATGTTACTGCAGAACACAGGGAAGGACTCTCCAGGAGCCCTTCACCAGCTGATCTCCTCTTCTTCTCTCTTCAGACTCTGTCCAATGCCAGTGGCTGCTTCTCTGGCCTGGGGAGGATCAAGCTGCTCAGGGCCACTACCTCCTCTAGCCTTTCTTGCTTGTACACTGTCATCATCTTGATGCAATGAGCAGAATGGAAAACTTTTTAGTATCTTGGCATGCTGGAGAGCTCATTCCCAGCCTGGGTCAGAAGGCAGCACAGATTTAACAGGGTGGAGTTGCAGGTTTGAGAACCACCACAACTCCTGGTTACCCAACAGATGCTCCTGTATGGCATGACAGTTGTGGCTGATTGCACATCATCCTTGCCTGCCAGCCTGCAAGTCCACCTGGAGTCTGCCCAGTCAGTTGTAGCCAACAGCTGGGGAAATGATTCACGAAGTTGATCTGAAAGACAAGGGGACTGAGCACAAACGTGGCAGCTGAGTAGTATGGCATAGAGGAAAGCTGTCAGTGTGCACACAGCAGGGGAAGCTGTGCCATGGGTACAACTGTTAACATTTTAAACTTGTTTTATTACAGTGTCAGACAAATTTGAAACAGCTGCTCTGTATGCTCTTCATTTCCAGAGGCAATGTTTTGTTGGTTTTTTTTTTTTTTCACTTGCTGTAAAAGAAATGGGTGCTTCTGCTGTTCACAGAATTACCTAAGCTGCACTTAAGACTTCTGATCTTGCTGTGATCACATGGATACCTTAAACAGCAAGACCAGGGTTCGCTCTGCTAACAGTAGTGCCTGGAAAAAATTTAATGTTAGATACATTGTGGAGAGGAGCAGGCAGGAGCAGCAAGGGAGAACTGTCAGCTCCCATTTCACTTTCTCTAAGACCTTTTGTCATTGAACTACTGAACAGTTTCTCGTGCTGCCGAGTAATTAAGCCTCCCTGACACTGGAGCATTTGTGAGGGAATTACTGCTCATCCCAGCCATGCTCAGAAACATCAGGTCAGAAGTCACAGAATTGACAAACCTATTGAGGTGACTGAAAATATGTTCAGCTGCCAAGTCCCCAGTCTAATATCTTCAGAGCAGCAGAGAAACGAGCAGAAATAGCTTATATTCAAACAGATTGTCAGGGGCAGGCACCTTTGTCTAATGAAGGCTGGACTGGTTTATATTTATAGAAGATTGGAGTTTTATTATGCTTGTTTCTCTGTGCTGCAGTAGGACCCAGAAGACCTAGGTGCAGACTAGGTCCCTTTGTGTGAGGCAGTATGAAAATGCCAAAGAGAAACTAGGTAAAGAAAAGAGAGGAAATAGGTAAATATCACTGATCTACCTTTCCACTTAACCATACTGTTTTGGCATAAGCTCCTTTTTTTTCAAGTGAAGGGAAATGTATAGTTATTTATTTATATTTAATTTACCAATTAGTTGCAGCAAAGATGATTTGGGGCACCACTGTTATGCGATTCTGGTCCCTGGGGCAGCGAAGGCAGGTTGCTAAAGCAGCACCCGAAGCACGAGTTCTGGAGGAGGGTACAGGCTCTGCATTTGTTGCTATATTGGGAGTTGAGTAACTTGAATGCTATTACTAGATCCACAGGTGCCTTCTTGCGTGACTCGGAGAAGCTTGCTCCACTTTCCAAGGCTTCAATCCTCCTGGTAAAATTGCTGTAACAGTGCTTGTTGTCATCTACTCTTTTTTGTAGTAAAGAAAGAAGTGCTGGAGATCATTTGCTAGAAAGATCTTTCAAAGGCTAAGAATGGTCTTAGCTGAGTTTGCTAACCAGCCTCAGGAAATGCCAAGCACAAGATGATCATCATTCACATTTGTAAGTCTCATGGTCTAGAGCAACAGCAGTAGAAGTCTCAGCTTATGTAGAACATCTGCAGGTTTATTTTTCTGTGAGTGATTTCAGTATTAGTCACTGTCCCATCTGTGTGGGGTCACTCCCCACTTCTGTTTTCTAGGCACCTTCTTTCCTTCTGTTGCATCATGCCTAACATTTTGATGTTTAAATTTTATTTCATATATTTTATCTGGCATTTTTAGACTTCCCTACAATATTTAATTGCACTCATTTTTTTTTTTTTTTTTTGCATTTATGCTTCTCTGTAAATGCCCTGGATTGCATACAGGGCAGGAAGAGGAAGCAATACATGTGGGAAATAAATGTGTTATTAATAACGAGGTGGCGATGTACCCTCAAGGCCAAGGTGTCTGTGGTGCATTAAGAGTGTGACCAGCAGGTTGATGGAGGCTCTCTTCCTCCTCCACTCTGCCCTAGGGAGGCAGCATCTAGAGTATTGTGTCTAGTTCTGGGCTCTTCGGTTTAAGAGAGACAAGGAACTACTGGAGACAATCCATTACAGTTTGCAGCAAGGGCTACAAAGATCACAGTATCACAGTATTACTAAGGTTGGAAGAGACCTCGAAGATCATCGAGTCCAACCTGTCACCACAAACCTCACGACTAGACCATGGCACCAAGTGCCACATCCAGTCCCCTCTTGAACGCCTCCAGGGACGGCGACTCAACCACCTCCCCGGGCAGCCCATTCCAATGGCGAATCACTCTCTCGGTGAAGAAGTTTCTCCTCACCTCCAGCCTAAACTTCCCCTGGTGCAGCTTGAGACTGTGTCCCCTTGCTCTGCTGCTGGTTGCTAGAGAGAAGAGGCCAACCCCTTCCTGGCTACAACCACCTTTCAGGTAGTTGTAGAGAGCAATGAGGTCTATGATTAGGAGACAGAAGCACCACCCTTACGAGGAAAGGCTGAGAAACCTGGGTCTGTTTAGCCTGGGGCAGACTGCGAGGGGGATCTATTCAATTCTTATCAATGTAAAGGGTGGGTGCCAAGATGATGGGGACAGACTCTTTCCACTGCTGTCTAGCAACAGCTCAAGGGGCAGTGGGCACAAACGGGAACACAGTAAGGTCCACCTGAACATGAGGAAAAATTCCTTGAGAGTGACAGACCACTGGAACCGGCAACCAAGAGAGAGACTGTGGAATGGCTCTGGACTTTTCAAAACCTGCCTGGACACATTCCTGTGCAACAGGATCTAGCAAAGGGGTCTCCAGAGGTCCCTGTCATAGATTTATGAATTTATGAAAATTAGCACAGCAAACATGAATATTAATAAAAATATTAATGAATATATTTTTATTAATATGAAAAATTGCCAAGAACTTACCAAATAGGTTCAGCTTATGGCTGGAATATACATATTTACAGTGGGAATGTACAATATGTAGGCAAGGCAACAATTCTAACAATTTTAAGCAAACCAGAAGAGAATCCCTGGGCGCAGTACGGTGCTCGACCACAGGGGGAGACTCGACAAGAACCGTTAAACACAGGGGGCAATGAATTCATTACTTACAAATTGGTTCCACCCAAATAGAGGGAGGTTGCTGCTGCTGTGAATTAACTGTTAAGGCCGTAAGGCACTTCTTGAGCACCTGGCAGGATGCCATGCGGTCTCTCAATGGCTGATCTGGCTCCAGGAGGACAGCGGGCTGGACAAAGCGCTTCCGTGAAAGGCTCTTGCGTCTTCCTGGGTTAAACTGAGAGGCACGAGACAAATTCCAGTTGTAAAGGGAAGTGAGGATTGGCTCCTAAGGATTGTGGCTTCTCAGGCTTGCAGTAGAATACAGAATTAACCAGGTTGGAAAAGACCTTTGAGATCGAGTCCAACCTATCACCCAACACCATCTAATCAACTAAACCATGGCACTACTACCTCATCCAGTCTCTTCCTAAACACCACCAGTGTTGGTGACTCCACCACCTCTCAAGGCAGCACATTCCAATGGCAAATTATTCTTTCTGTGAAGAACTTCTTCCTAAACATCCAGCCTAACCTCCCCTGGCGCAGCTTGAGACAGTGTCCTCTTGTTCTGTCACAGGTTGTCTGGGAGAAGAGACCAACTCCCACCTGGCTACAGCCTCCCTTCAGGTAGTTGTAGACAGCAAGAAGGTGTCCCCTGAACCTCCTCTTCTCCAGGCTAAGCTACCCCAGCTCCCTCAATCTCTCCTCATAGGGCTTGTGCTCCAAACCCCTCCCCAGCTTTGTTGCCCTTCTCTGGACATGTTTCAGCAACTCAACATCTTTCCTAAACTGAGGGGCCCAGAACAGGACACAGGACTTAAGGTGTGGCCTAAACAGTGCTGTGTCCAGGGGCACAATGACTTCCCTGCTCCTGCTGGCCACAATATTCCTGATGCAGGCCAGGATGCCATTGGCCTTCTTGGCCACCTGGGCACACTGCTGGCTCATGTTCAGCCTGCCATCAACCAGTACCCCCAGGTTCCTTTCTGCCTGGCTGCTCTCCAGCCACTCTGTCCCCAGCCTGTAGCACTGCATGGGGTTGCTCTGACCAAAGTGCAGCACTCAGCACTTAGATGTGTTAAATCTCATGCCCTTGGACTCTGCCCATCTGTCCAGACTGTCAAGGGCCCTCTGCAGAGCTCTCCTACCCTCTAACAGATCAACACCTGTCCCCAACTTGGTGTCATCTGCAAACTTACTAATGGGGGACTCAATCCCCTCATCCAGATCATCAATAAAGATATGGAACAGGATGGGGCCCAGCACTGATCCCTGGGGGACGTCGCTAGTGCCTGGCTGCCAGCTGGAGGTGGCACCATTCACCACCACTCTCTGGGCTCGGCCCTCCAGCCAGTTCCTAACCCAGCACAGAGTGCTGCTGCCCAAGCCACGGGCTGACAGCTTAGCCAGGAGTTTGCTGTGGGGGACGGTGCCAAAGGCCTTGCTGAAGTCCAGGTAGACCACATCCACAGCCCTCCCCACATCCACCAGGCAGTCACCTGATCATAGAAGGAGATCAGGTTGGTGAGGCAGGACCTGCGCTTCCTAAATCCATACTGGCTGGGCCTGATCCCTTGGCAGTAAGGAGGGCTTGTAGGGCTTGTGTCTTCTATCCCAGTTCTTGGACAAGGTGACTCAAGGTAAGGTGAGTCCAAGCAGGCCAGTCCAGGCAAAGGCAAATTCAGGCATGGCGAGTCCAAGCAGGCAAGGCAAGGAGAATATAATTCAGTCTGTATTTATCAGAGATTCAACTGGGCTAATAGGGCAACTGAAGCCAGCAAAAAATTACCCAATGAAATAGGACTCTGCCAGGCTGTGGCCATAAAAAGCAGGGACATAGGTCTGGTATGGGAGAAGCAGTGGCCGGTACACATGCTCTTACCCCAAAAGGAGACTTGTTTGCCAGACTCCTTGGTGCCTGTTCTTTTGTCCCTTTTTCTGCATTACCCCAACTCCTACAGGGAGGAACAGGGGGTGTGAGACCATGTCTAGACATTCCAGAACCTGTCTGGGGTTGTGCTGGGCCCATTTGGCCCTACCACCACAGTCCCTTCCAACCCTTACCATTCTGTGATTCTGTAATTGCTTCCGAGTTACTCTTACCATTCCTGAAAAAGAAACTGAGGCACAGAGAGACTTAATATAATCAAAAGAATGTCAAAGTTCTGACTCCAAATTCAGTGCTGTACCTACTTAAACTTGTCCTTTCGTTTTCATAGGTATGTTTTATGTTTAAAAAAAAATAGCTATGAAAGCCTTCTAATCTACATGATTTATAAATTGCTAATTCACAGCTGGTTAATTTTGTCTTCTGTATGCTTTCACAGCACAACCAACGCTGAGCCAAGATGAACTCAGCTTGCCTTCTTTAATCTGGAGACATCCTCCAATCAGCAAAGAAAACCACAGTCAGATTTCTCAAGGCCCAAGCTAGAGGCAAAGGTGTGGGCTCTTCTCTCTTCAGACTGTTCGCAGTGACACCTAATTTAAACTAAATGAACATGCAAATCTTGAGGCATTCGGCTGAATGCCACCCTGCTGTGCCAGGTGCATACAAAAACTAAAACATGTGTTACAAACACAGAAAATGAGATGAGCTACACATCAAAGAATGAGCAGTTGAAAGTCTGGCAGCCTCGGTCCCAATTCAGCCAGTCTTTGGCACAGTTCAGTTGCTGGGGTCATCTCCGTGTTGCTGACTAGCAAGCGATGCAGGTTATTGTCTTCATGATCTGTAGCAAATCATTCTAATTGTTCACCTTTACCATTAGCTATGACTAGACCTCAGACATATCCTCTCCATTACCCTTTCCCACATGCTCATTTTATGTTTTAGCCTCAGTACAGAGTTTAATAAGAGCAGTCTTCCAAAAGAAAAGATTTCACTAAGAATAACTAGTTACTGGATAGGAGTAAAAAGTGATTATTTCAATCAGTTCAGGAGTCAATTTTATCATTTGATGGCAATTTAGATGTCAAAACAAGAGGGAAGATGTACAATACTTGTGACATACTCCACCTGCTCCACTTCACAATTGTGCACACATATCTCAATCAGGAAATCACGTTTATACTAAAATGAACAACCCCAAATGTTCTGATTATATACAGGCATGAACTTCCCTCGTGTATCTGGGGACAAAAACCAAAAGTACTTCAGATACACTAATATTTAATCACCACTTCTAAATATGGTGGAATTTTGCTTCCTGATCCTGTGAGGTCTCTGGTTGCTTAGCCTGGAGGAGGCTCAGGGGAGACCTTCTTGCTGTCTACAACTACCTGAAGGGAGGTTGTAGCCAGGTGGGGGTTTGTCTCTTCTCCCAGGCAACCACCAACAGAACAAGAGGACACAGTCTCAAGATGTGCCAGGGAGGTTTAGGCTGGAGGTTAGGAAGAAGTTCTTCACAGAAAGAGTGATTGGCCATTGGAATGGGCTGCCCAGGGAGGTGGTGGAGTCACCATCACTGGAGGTGTTTAGGAAGAGACCGGATGGGGCACTTGGTGCTATGGTTTAGTTGATTAGTGTTGGGTGATAGGTTGGACTCGATGATCTTGAAGGTCTTTTCCAGTCTCGTTAATTTTATGCTATGCTATGCTATGCTATTCTTCCTCCCTAGGGCATTAGTAGTAGGCAGAGTTAAGAGTTGTTCAGTTTCTCCACCATCATGCTTAAATTGTGTTTGCTTTGTGTAACAACATTATCTCTAAAATCATGTTTTGCTTATGTTTAACTTTGGAGTGAATTACTACACCCCTGTTGGGTTGGTAAAAATCTGCATTGCCTGGAAAACTAGAACTTTTACATTATCCCAACATAAATTCACAAAAATCAGTAAATTAATTTGAAACTACACAACAGCACCGAGCAAGAAAACCTGAAAGAATGTTTCTTCACATTTTTAATATTTGAAAACTGACTCAATGTGAGTTCACCGTAACAGCAAGTAAGGACATACAAACTACTGAATCTTCAAAACCCCAGTAGGTACTGCCTGTCTGAGGGGAGTTTACAGCATCCAGCAGCAGTACAGGTAGCCAGCACACAAGACATGATTTTAATTCTCAGTTGACTTGCTGGCTTAAAAGGATGAGTTACTGAAGCTAGGCCTATTTTCTTCAGGTACTCACTTCTCTTAGTACATTCAGCAATGCTCCCTCAGTAGTTAGGCTCCTCAAAGCTGTGCCAAGAGGAAGCACTCATGCTTTGGTGCAGCCACATTTTAAAGAGGAATGACAGCTGGACCAGTTAATATGAATGAAAACTCTCAACACATGTGCCATCTCCATTGTATCACATCTGTCTTAGGACTCAACATTTTTATTGCATTTGAAGTCATGGCTGAGGAAGAGCAGGCTGAGATACCAAAGCATTAACTGTTGCTTGACACTGCAACAGGGTGTTATGTAACATCAGACTCAAGTCTGATACAGCAACCAGTACTAGTAAAATCTGTCACAAACCACTCTTCAGAAGAATCCTGTTTAAAATCTGTGACAAACCACTCTTCAGAAGAATTCTGTTTACATTACTCCAATGACTTCAATTAAATCCCAACTTTTCATCAAGAAGCTTGAAGTAGGTGTGCACATGGATGCCATTACTGTTTTTCTCTGCCATGAATTTCATATAAAATTCTTTAATGAGGTCGAATATTAATCTCAAAAAGTTGTTAACAGAATCCACTAGTTTCTCACAAAGACCTGCATATACCGAGCTTTGTTAAGGTTCATAGAACGGCTTAGGTTGGAAGGGATAATAAAGAGCATCTACTCCAACTTTCAACAAACTCGGCTTTAAATGTAAAGCACAAATTGAAGGATAAGCTGGGTAATGGCACTTCAAGAACACATCAAAATTCCACCTTCAGTATCGCCACATCAGCATTTTCCCACACAGCATTTGTCACTCAGACCACAAAGCAATTTCTAGGAGGGGGTCAGCGGTATTTCCACTTCCCCTTGTGGGTCTTTCTCCGGGGCCAAAACACAGGGACCAAGGTGGTTTGCTTTCTCTCGGCCTCAGCCAACCCCTAGCTCAGTGTCCTGAGGCAAGAAGTTTTGTTTACCACAGGCAAAGAAATCCCTGCATACGTTAGGCACCTAACCGATTTTATTTAATACTGAAGGAACAGGACAAACACCCACAGAATACACAGTAAGGAGGGAGCAACACCCTCACGGCCCTCACAGCACTCTCCGACCTCCATGCCTCCCTCCCAGGTCGAGGCAGCAAGGCTTCCGAAGGAAGCAAACGGAGCCACGGGGAAAACAGTCTGGCGCCATCCCCGCCGGGGTACCGCACGGGCGGCCATCCGTCCGGGACAGATCCCAAGCGCGCACTTGGCAATCCACCCTCCCGGCACACTGTGTGACAACGACCATCTCTGGAGGCTCAAACAAGTCCGGACCCGGGAGAACTAGGGGTGGGGAGGGTGGCGTGCAGACCCACCAACCACCGCTGACCCTGGGCAGTGTAGATAAAGCCCCCGGAGTCCCTCTTGCCATCAACCAACTTCCGCGTCGAAGACCCACCCCGCATGCGCCACTAACGTCAGCACCTCCACCCCACTGGTCGCCTCTGGCTGTACCACTATGCGCCTAACGTGTGGGTAGAGACACAAGTGGCCAACGGCTTCGGATAGCTCTGCAAGCCTCAGATGCACCTAAGTCTCCTTATAGAGCAGCTGTTCCCTTCTCAAGTCTAGGGAGGCCTCGTGAACTTGCTTCTTTTCTAGTTCCCGGCCCTGATCTATGCCAACCTCCCCGAGGGTGAGCTATGGTATATGCCATTCCCAGCTGATCCGGTGTGTTGGCGAAACCATCCCGCTCAGGACAGGGGGAGGCAAGGCGCCGGAGGGAGGGGGACACACGCATTGTTGAGTCAGGGCCAGGTGCTGGGGGAGGGTGGGCGCGCCCCACTGTGACAAGTGGGGTCGTCACAGAAACCGACGGGCAGAAAGGGTAGTCGCAGAGAGCTCTGCGCTGCGTCCCCGTTCCCCTGGGGACCCGGCCGGTAGGGTGCGGCCACCCCTCTCCCGCTCCCTCCCCTCCACCGCCTCCCTAGTGGTCGCGTCCGGCTCCAGCTGACCGGCCTGGAATCCCGGCTGGGAGCCCCGCGCCCCCCGCCCACCGCTCCCGCCGCCCAGCGCACCGGCCCCGCCATGGGAGACGCCGGCAGCGAGCGCAGCAAGGCGCCCAGCCTGCCACCGCGCTGCCCCTGCGGCTTCTGGGGGTAAGTGGGGGGCCGAGGGCGAGGCGGGGGCTGGGTTGCAGCTGGCTCGGCTCGGCCCGGCCCGGCCCGGCCTGGCCCGGCGCGGGGAGGGGGCGGGTAGCGCGGCGAAGGGCGAGGCAGTGGGGGGCCGCGACCAGGCGGGGGCAGGGCCCGGGCCTGGTCTGGTCAGGGTTGGTGGAGAGGTCGGCCGGGGCGCCGGTCCAGACCGTATCCTGGGACTCGGGCCTCTCATGGGGGCCGAGCCCGCAGCTCGCCCTGGGGTGCGGGCGGCCCTTGGCTCCTTCTGGGCGGGTCGCAGTGGGTGCCCAGTTGGGGAGAGGGGTGTCCCCCCGGCTTCCCTGTTTGCGGTGGGGTGTGGGGGTGTGGGGCGTCCCGGAGGGCCCAGTCGAGGCTGGCAGCCGTTTCTGGCTTAGAGACAGTGGGTGACCCGGGCGGGAGGTGGCTGCGTTCCTCCCGGACGCGCTGTTGGCGGGGACACACGGACGGCCTGGCTGCGAGCGGCAGCCCCGCAGCCTCCCCGCCGCTCGGGCACCTCGGCGGGGGTAGGCCTGCTCGCTTCCACAGACGCGCAGGATTCCTGGAGCGGCTGCTCCTCTGGGGCTGCGGAGTGGCAGGCGTCTGCGGGCTGTGCTCCTGGGCCTGCCTTTAGCTTCTCAGAGGCGCAGATGAGTAATGCGGGCCCTTGGCTGCCCGGCTTGGTGTCCTGGAGCTGGGTGCCCGACACATGCCTGCCCTGCACCGGGCAACGGGAAGCTGTCGTTGCTATAAATGCAGGTCAGCGTAGGGCAGCATAACTAATGAAGGGGAAAGGATAAGGACAAAAATACACTTCTTGCCCCAGCTCTTTGAAGGCAGGGAGGCTGATAACAGATAAGGTTCTTGTTAGCTGTTGGCTGATCATTTTTTTAGAAAGAAGTAAGGTCATTCCTGTTAGCCAGAGGTGGAAAAAAAAAGTAAGCCTGTTCTTTTGTAAACTCCTCTACTTCTCTACCACCTGCCTCTGTGATCATGTCTTCTGAGGACGTTCCAGTTACCGATTTATTTTATTTTATTGTAAATTAGACGTATCAGGGCAGACAGTATACTTGCAGATACACGTGATGATAAAGTGTCTTTAATGTGTATCACAGGGACATTAGTCCCTAATGTTCTTCTTTATGGAAAATTCAAAAAATATGTGATTAAATAGACTTTAGAGGACCCACCTGAGATTTACATTTGTCTGTGATTGTACCTTCTTGAGATTTATGTCATACGATTTAAGACACTCTGGGGAAGGGGAGGCTGAGAAGAGGTGCATTAAGAGTGATTTAATGATGTCACTGTGCATTTGGTTGGTTTATTGGAGTGGCAGGATTTTAAATGAAATCGCACTTTTGAGTTATGACAGAAGCCTGAACTGCAACAAATGCCGTGGCCCTGCTGGGAGCGATCTTGAAAGACAGATTATAAATATACAGTAAATTATTTTATTAATTTTCCTTTTGTCAGGCTCCCATCTTTGGGCCTGATATTTTCTGTAATGTAGCAGTAGTCAAGGGACTGCTTCTCTAATGTAGCATACTGATTTCTGTAACATGACACGGATGCAAAAGGAGAGTTGCAGGAAAATTGAAAATGAACTTTTTCTGCGCGCTGAACTTCTTGGCTCGTTCAGTGTGCTGCTTAACAATGACAGGAGGCTCTCGAGAAAACCGATTGCCTTTAAAGGTGCTACTTTTCCCCCTTCTTTTTTTATCATACCTTTCCTTTGCACAAACATCTGTCCTTTTTCTTTTCACCTCAATGTGTCATGCATGCGTTATTGTTTCTTGCAAGATATTTTTGAAAGACAGCACTGTGGAAAAAAACTTGCTTCACCCACCAATACAGTGAATAAATGAATCTGTTTTTCAGTTTAAGCATCTGCCCAGTACATTTCAATACACAGTGGCAAACCGTGTGTCTAGTTTTTCACTTTAAAAACTCCACAAACAAAACCCAGCAAAACCCAAACCTGTGTGGTCACCTTCCAGAGTGTTAACAGTTTGTTGTACTTCTTAATTCTGAAGAAACCTAAGTTTCTTCTTGTCCTTATTTACCTAGGCCTTGAAAAAATGATCAGCTGGTAAATCTATGTAGACATGCCCTTCTAGTGAAGTTGCATTGGTGGGAGTACTTGTGGGGTCACAGGTTTATATCAGCTTTCTGATGAAAGTAAATCATAATGGCAAAAAGATATGCATGTGAAGCTGGACTTCTTCCCTAGGTGTCAGCTAGGGTTACTAGCAGAAACATGTGTTTGGATGGAGTCTTGTCTGTGATTTTTGTGTCACTTTTGTAGGTCTGTCAAGTCACATTTTGTAATAGCAGGGCCATATTGAATCTTTATCTCCAGACTATTAAAGGCTATGAAGAGTTCTGAAACCTTTAGTTTAATGTAGTAGTTTCTATGAAATTTGTAAGTAATGTAGAGTAATAGTGTGGCTTTGTTTCCCAGTCCCCATTGGTCTAATGTTTGAGAATCATAGAATTGTTAGGGTTGAAAGCAACCTCAATGATCATGTAGTTCCAACCCCCTACCATGGGCGGAGACACCTCACACTTGATCAGGTTGTCCAGAATTACCTCCAGGGATGGGGCTTCCACCGCCTTCCTGGGCAACCTGTTCCAGTGTCTCACCACCCTCATGGTGAAGAATTTCTTCCTAACATCCAATCTGAATCTACCCATTTCTTTTTTTTTTCCCCCATTCCCCCTAGTCCTATCACTACCTGACACCCTAAGAATCCTTTCATGGTTTGTTGTTGGGTGAGTCCAAACCATGTTGGTAGCTGAGCAGCTGGGGGTCAGTGAGTCAGATAATAAGATCTAGATTTTGCCAAATGTAAAAGGTGTTTTTTTTTTTTTTTAAGTCTTATTATGTAATATTTAGCCAGGGCTGTTTACAGTAACATGTGCACTTTCTGCAGTGATCCACAAAGATAAGAAATCCTAGAGAAAGTACTGAAAGAAGCACTAAAATTGAAGTAATTTGTGAATTTCTGGGCTAAAACTTGGCTATTGGTGAACAATGACGGAAGTAGCCCCTGTGATGCATGTGGATGGCAGTGGCATGCAAAGAGATTACAGGAGGAAACTGGTATATATTACTGTATTAAAGTTGGAGGGGTTCTTGTTTTAAAAGGCTGGGGTTTATATTAGCAATTCAGATCCTGTAGGTTTCAAGAATTTCTAGTGACTGCAGAACTACTAAACTCTTGATGTTTTAAGATCTAAGAGACTGAAAAATGGACCGCTGAAAGAAAAGACTAAGACTGTTCAGAACTTGTGAAACATTTCCTTAAGGTCAATGGCTGATGTTTGCCTTCCTTTTGTTGAAGATCATGGAATCTGTCCTTAAATCTTGTGCAGACTTGCCCTTTTTAGAATGTCCAAGCTGTCAGTTCTACTCAAATAAAGTTCAAATGGAGCACTGAGATCTTTAAGGTTTACAAAATTGTTTCAGTTACCTGGATAATCTGGATTGGGAAACCTCATCTCTATTCTTATTTATGAAGAATTCACAGAACTTACTGTTTGGAAATGCCTTGCTCACCATTCTTCCTATTTTTATGTCTTAAACTTCAGCCGGTATATAAATATCTTGGTTTTTATTAGAGTAGTCTTAGTGTATGAAGAGTGGGAAGGGTGCAGTATGTAAGTTGATATTTCAGGTTACTTCATCTAGAATTAGTGCTGTGCTTAGCTTCTTATGATACAGAAAAACATTGCTTTTCCTTATTAACAGACCATGTAATGTTTGTTTCATAAACCTGAAAGTTTGTGAAACTTAGATTTTGCAACCTATATAAAATTCTAAACCTTAAGTTAATAAATACATGAAAATATCTCTATATATTCCAATTAAGCCATTTTGCATATTAGGGATGAGGCACGATCCTTTAATGAGCTACATGGTGGCAGTTCCCCATTGGATTTTAAAGGACTCCACGAAGGTTTTACTTGTGTATAGCTCATCAAAGGTCTGGGGCTTTTGCTATTAAATGGTTATATGCATAGGTGAGACTTGTAAGATAAAATACTCCTTGGCTGTTAGAAGCATATACTGTGAAGATGTATTTCAGAGAGGATAATACTTTTACAATTTGTGCTGTAGTGATTACTGCTTATTTTTCTTATGGTCCAGACATACTATTGGATTCAAAGCCTTAGAAACAGAAAAGAAGGAAATATGTGAATGGATGTAAAACAAATTAATGGATGTAAAACAAATTAATTCCATTCTTGAAATGGTGGCAGCCAGCGGGAAGTTGATTGAAAACACAGTATGATTAGTTTCATCTCATCTTATTTCTGGCAAATATAAGGTGCTATAGTCAGCTAAAACTGATGGCAGTATCGTTTGAGAACATGCCAGCAGGGTTTTGCAGGATGTTACCATTTGTTCTGCCTTTCTCTGACACTGCATGCGTCGTATGTTATGATGAGACACTGTGCCCCAAGCATTCTGTGCAGACCCAATCCAAAGTTTATTTCTGAGTCTGGATTTTCCAGTTGCTTATGTTATTGCCAGGTCTCTGCCATGCCAATCCTTCTGTCTTCTCAGTTTTGTTTACTAAAATTAAACATTCGATCAAACAGTGAATCATTTAATGTAAGCATGATTAGTTTGTGACTTTATAGCATCAAAGCTTGCTTTTAGCTTCTAAACAAATAATGACTACGAATGTGTATATATATGTGTATACACACACACATGTATGTGCATGCTCTTAAGAAGACTATTCTCTGGTTAGTCTTTTCCTTCCTGTCTTTTTTTGGTCATTACAGCTGTTCACTCCATGTGAACTTTGAGTGACTATCCTTTTAATAAATACTTAGTTATCCCATAGGTTTTGTAGGTCATCATGAATGGATATTGGCTTCATAAACCTACTTCTCATTTAATGATTGTTGAAACTTCACATAGGTGCTCTTAAATGAGGTTTAAGTAAATTGTTGAAATGCATACCTTTCCCTCTGAGAATTAGCTGTCACTGGACTTGGATCATGTGGTTTTTTAGCCAGGCTTTCACTTACTGGAGCATTGGATCACATGCTAGAATAAGCCATGTCACTTTATGCAAGACCATATATATGCTACCAAATAGGTTATTGTTTATTAGCTCTCAGTGTTAACTAAGGTCCTGAGTGAAGGGTGAGCTGTGAGCATGAAATGAATTGCTTTTGGATAGCTGTGGATGGGTATTGCTTTCTGAGAGGCAGGTTTTCTCTGCAGTTAGTGTGTGATGATCAGAAATGTCAATTCTGCCCTCTGAAGTGATAAATTGATTTAAATCAGTAAATTAACAACACTTAGGTTTTATGAAGGTTAATACTACCAGACCTAAGCCATTTTTTTGTGAGTAAAGTAAAAGCTTGTTTGCTTTTATTTATTGCAAATATTTGTAGGCTATTGATCACACAAAACTGCAGTTGGTTGGAATCAAGTAATTTGCCTACTGTGGTCTTTGTTTTGCTTAAAAATATTTGAATATTTTGCTTTCTTATGTTATGCAGCCACAAGGATGATCCAAGGGCTGGAGCACTTCCACTGTGAGGATAGGCTGAGGGACCTGGGGTTTTTCAGCCTAGAGAGAAGACTCTGGGGAGACGTAGTAGCTGCCTTCCAATACCTGAAAGGAGCCTACAGGATAGCTGGAGAGGGATTTCTCATGAGGGTGTCTAGCAATAGGACAAAGTGGGATGGTTTTATGCTGAGGGAGATTAGGTTTAGACTAGATTTTAGGGAGAATTTCTTCAATATGTGGGTGGTGAGACTCTGGAATAGGTTGCCCTGAGTGGTAGTGGATGTCCCCTCCCTGGAGGGGTTCAAGGCCAGGTTGGATGGGGCCTTCAGCAACCAAATCTAGTTGAGAGGTGTCTCTGCCCATGGGACAAGCAAGAAGCAAACAAGAATCATAGAATAGCTTAAATTGGAAGGCACCTTAGATCATCTACTATAACCTCCCATGGCAGGGAAGTTAGAGTAGGTGCCTTCCAATTTAAGCTATTCTGTGATTCTTAGGAAGTGCTACAGGGGATGGTAGCAGGCATTGGATAGACATTGGAATTTTATACTTGGATCTTAATTTTGGAAAATATTGAGAATTATGAGATATAGAGAAACTTCTGTCTGAGAAGAAAATGGTGGTAGGGGTGCAGAATTGAACGTTGTCATGTTCCCTGCTTGAATAAGAATGTGCAGAATGGAGAGTCATAAATGAGGTTTTTGTGATTTCACTCAGTCATAGTAGAACTAGAGGAACAGCTCAACTAAAGTCAAAAGATAGATGTTCTTCTAACTTTTTTGTGTAGTGAGCAATTGCCTCTTGCAACGATGGTTGCGAGGTACCACATTTTGGATCATGACTAAGTTTTCTGTTTGCTGCGGAGATTACATTTAGGAGTGGAGGTTATTGGCACTCAAAGTAAAAGCAGATGAACTGGATTTATTACTTTAACTGTAATAAGCTCTTTTCTAGGAATGTGAAAACAATGCTTTCTTTTGCAGTATTTAATAGAATTGACAAAACAGAGAGAAGATTTTTGTTACTTAATGAAAAACAGCTGTTCTGGATCAGACCAAAGATGCATCCAGCCCTGTTTCTGCTTTGAGTGATAAGTGATGCCGAGTGAATAAGCATAAGGACAGAGCAAGCATGTGGTGATGCTTATCTTGGTATACCTCCTTTGCTTCTGGCAGTCTGACATAAGGTTGTCATCTGTTTTATAGATTTATGGCTGGCAGGTCTTACCTATTTTTTAATGAATTTGTGCAATAACTTGATGAATCCATGTGTATTCTTGACCCTCACAAGATCCTGCAGCAAGTACTTCCATAATTTAACCATTCTCTTTCTGGGGGGGGAAAAAAGAGGCAATTGATTTTGTTTCTTTTAATCTTGCTGTGTGATAATTCTAAGAATTTAATAAATTCAGACAGCTGGTGTATGAGGGTGTTTGGTTTAATACAATCCAGAAATAGGCCTGCTTGATTAAAAATGTCTGTTCACTTCTCCAGTGAAGCCAGAATTTGAGAAAACAAATGCTTACCCCATGAATTTATTCAAATTCCTTAGACAAAATGTTTTAGAAATATTTTGTCAGTGCAAATGAGTGCTGTGCTAATTATAGGCAGACATATCCAGCACTTCTTAATCTTACTGTAACTCTTTTTGTCAGAGTGAAATTCAGTGTCATAGCTGGAACAAACAAGGAAGTTTTCTGAAGTTTGGAGGAGATAGAAGTTACTGTGTCTGGGTCACCTCTCGGATTTCTTTCTATCTTCCTGTCAGGCAGTACCTTCTTCATGTAAACTGTGATCAGTGAAAGGTACTGTGATTTGGGCAGTGCTAATAATTGTTCCGCAGTTACTGCTGTGAAGTGTCTGTCTTAATGCTAGTTAGTAAAATGTTAATGTAAGGTAACCTAGATATGTTGTGTTTTGTATGTTGCTTCATTTTATTGAACGTGCTTTGGGCTTTCAAAAGCTTCTAATAGTAAGTGCATTCTTTTAGAGGGTTGCAGTATAGGTATCAGATTTAAGGAACTACTTCTGCTGTTTTTAATTGCATAAATTTGAACCATTATGTCGAACTTCATTGAAGTGGTAATGCTGGTGAAGCGTGTTGAGCTTGGAGAGCTCAAGTCTGGAATTGACGAAAGCATCATGACTCACTGTTTAAGATATGAAATCAGTGATGCTAAACATTAGCTTGAGAAAATGGTCCTTGATAGATATGTTCATTGGAGATGTTTGGTATTGACTTGAATATTTTCACTAACATGATATACCAATTAATATTGCATCTTAAAATTACTTTAAATTAGAAGTTTGTGTGTATAAATAGACACAGGCTTCTTTAAGAGGCTTTTGGTATGAATGTGCTACATTTTCTCAGCAAAATACTGCTTATATTCATAGAAGTTTAAAATTTCACAGTGCTCCTGAATCTCCTCAAATATACAGCCTTCCCTGGCTAACTTTGTATCTTACAGTGTCTTGTGAATGTTCTTGGACAATAGTTGATCTTGATTCTATTGAAAACCTTATTTGGATCTTGGAGATAATATTTATATTTAGTTTAGGCAGGTACATCTGTTCTCCTGGCTTTTGTCTCCTTTCTTTTTCTCAAATGGCAAAAGTCCTTCCTGTATAGGCAGTGTTCACAAACATGGAGTCCCCTTCTCGGGTTTTGGAAGAACTAAAAATCAGGGAATAACTGCAGCATGAATTGACTTACCTAGATGTCAGATTTGTAAAGGGACTTAGGTCACAGCAGTTGCAGATAATGGAAAGGCATCTTCTCAGGACACTGAGAGGGCCATGTGAGAAAATACTGTTGAGGACACTCTATGCAATAAATGAAAAGATGATCTGAAAAACACTTCTGAAAATGAAACCTTTGTGTGGGTGACCGTGACCAATGGTTTTAGACTGTGGACAAGACAGGAACATACAGTAGAAGTGGGTTGGGATTTTTAGGTTCTGCAAAAATGCTGAATCATCTTCAAATTTAAGATTTTTGATGTAACACTTCTCTTTCATAATGGGGATGGATCTTTTGTTTGAATTGGCAAGAGGTTGATATGCTTAAGGAATGTGGTGTTTCAGCCTTTTTTTCCTTTAAATACATTTTAACTCTTGTAACTTGGAAGTCAGAGAGCATATCATAATACATAGGTCCAGTTGCTCTAAATTATTCTTCACCTGTACTCAGGAAAATATATTAATTGAAAAGCTACAGTATTTCATGAATTGGAGAAAGAAGACACTTGGCAGTTGTGTGTTCAGTTTCTCTGTCCATTTCATCTGAGTAGTAGCATTGTGGTAAGTGCAGTGTCCAAAGAAGCTGTATTAGGAAATTGATGGGGGTTTGCCTTTAATCTGTCCTTTGGGGTCTTTCCTGAAGCAGGAAATGCTGTCCTGTGTTATTTATGAAAGAATTGTAGGTATCCTGTTCAATTCCTGCTGTTTAATTTGGCCATCATATGCACTGACCTTAAATAGTGGAGGTCAGTGGGACAAAGATAAATTTCAGTTTCTAAATTTTGTTGCATTTTTATTAGCGGTTTGAAGGAATTAATTTTCTTAATTACTTTAATTGGCATTATGTCCTTTAATGAATTTGGCTAGTGTTGGATTTCCAATGCTTATTCAATGTAAAGAGCCTAACAAGAAATGATGAAAAATGTTAAACAGAGGCATAAACTGCTTTTCCTAAAGTAATTTTAATAAGCTGTCAACCAGAGAAAAAGAAGTAATTTTGACAATTCTCTCTACTTTCTAACTCTTTAGTCTGTGTAGTCTCTGGTGCTTGTTGAGTTGTTTAATTTGAGGGCCTGGTTTAGCAATGTATATATTTAACTTGCGCTTGTTTGAATGTAGAAAAACAAACCGGGCTAGTTCCGTGATAACCTCCAAACTGAGTGCTTGGAAAAGCAGAATCCAAAGTCATGTCCTCACTGACTTAATTGCTGAAACGCAACTGGCCTTCACAGTATGACTGTTAGTGAGCTCAGCCCTGTCACCATAACAGCATTTTGATCTCTAATTATATGTTGTTAAAGTGTCTCAGAGGAAGTTGCGTATATAAAGTAGGCAGAATTCTGTCGTTTAGCAAGAATTCTGCAGTATTGGAAATTGTATTGTCCTGCTAACTGTTGATTAGATGCTGTTTTGGTCCACAATAATGTCAATATTGAGGAGTCTAGCTTTTTGGTAAATCAATTAACCGTCTCTGTTCTTTTATCAAGTATCTAGTATTACTCAATAAAATGCATTTTTATCTAGAGAAAAGTGAAGTATTGCTGGCACTAGTTTGCAAGAAGAGCCTGTTGGAATGGGTGAAAGCTTATTCTTTCATTCATACATAGATGTGTGGATGAGCTGTCAGCTATGCTATAAGTGATAAAGTGCTTTTACTATTTCTACGTATTCAGTACTTCCCCAGGTGTTAACTCCTTTATCAAAAGCATTTGAATGCTTCAAATACCTTTTCGTGGCATGAGGGTTTGTAATTAATACTCTATGGGGAAATAATGGAAACTTTCTTTGGAAATAAATAATGAAGATGGTGCAAATATACTTCTCAGCTCATTTAAGAAAATGAGTTAATTCTGCTTATAACTTCAGGTGTTGTCATACATGTGGTGTTTGTGATATTTCTAACACGCCTATTTTAGAGTACATTCCTTTTCCAGAATTCAGTTGTCACCAGATATATAGTGTTGAATGTCCAAACATGTAGACATTGTGCTCTAGTGTTGGCCTTTTATTTTTTAAATAATACATCTTACATTTATTATAAGAGGTTAGAGACTGTAAGTGCATAAAGACAAAGGTAGTGTCTTCTTTTTTTTTTTTTTTAAATAAAAATCCTTTCTTTGACATTTATGTTTGAAAAGGATTTACTGCTACTTTTGCTGCTGATGCCGTGTGATAGCTGGTCCATGCTTTTCCCTTTGTGTGCTTTTCTTCCTAGGTGAATCATCTATCACCCTTCTTTTAATTCCACAGTGCTTTAGGAGCCTTGAATGAAAGACATGGTAGCCAGGAGTTTTGGCAGGTTCTCTAGTTCTGTCCTTTAGAGAGAGCTGTTTTTAAATCAGAACTTGCTCTGGGACAATACCGACCCATTGATATGTTGTTTCCAAGGATGTTCATGTAGAAGGAAGTGTTTGTGGTGGGCGGAAGTCTCTTTTAATCAGAAGAGTTGCTATGCAATTAGAAGAGCAAGAACCGCCTGCATTACACATCTGCAAGTCTCAGGTGGTTTTGCAGCACTCTCTTGAACATAGGACCCCATCATTATCCATTATTCTGTGATGCAGTCTCTCCTTTGACTATTAATGTTCTCCTGTGACTAATTCAGGAAAGACCACAAATCTTTCTGGTGAATAATTAACACTTCCTGTCCTGCTTACGTGGCTTATAAAGACAGATCCAAAAGGTAAAGGAAGAACACGTGATGAATGTCATTATGCAATAATCTAAACTGATATATTCTTTCCAAGTGAACTAAAGTAATGGAAGTCCCCCCATGTTTTGGCATAATGAGAACCATAGCTTTGCAGGTTTGAATTCAGTTGCTTGAGCTAACATGTTTTCTGAAGTGCATACAAAATTCAGATAACTGAAATTACTGTTTGCTTTTCAAACTGCTTTAATTTGAAACCCAAGCTAAGATGATCTAGACCAGGACTTTGAGAAGTTAAAGGCTACAGCTTTCAGAAGTTGCTATTTTCTTTGTTTTCTTTTTTCTCTTCTCAGATGAGGTTCCCAGGACACTCTTAGATGCCATTGAGATGGAAAGGGATTTAGTTGTTTTCTTATTAGCATTCTTTCTGTCGTTATTCCAGTTTGCTGATGTATTAGCGGGTTTCTGACTTCTGTTAGTATCATGATTGAGGCTGAGGGAGCTGGGGTTGATTAGCCTGGAGAAGAGGAGGCTCAGGGGAGACCTTATTGCTCTCCACAACTACCTGAAGAGAGGTTGTAAACACATGGGGGCTGGTCTCCTCCCAGGCAACCAGCACCAGAACAAGAGGACACAGGCTCAAGCTGCACCAGGGGAGGTTCAGACTGGATGTTAGGAAGAAATTCTTCACAGAGAGTGTGATTGGCCATTGGAATGTGCTGCCCAGGAAGGTGGTGGAGTCACCATCAATGGAGGTGTTTAGGAGGAGACTTGATGGGGTGCTTGGTTGCATGATTTAGTTGATTAGGTGGTGTTGGATGATAGGTTGGACACGATGATCTTGAAGGTCTCTTCCAACCCGGTCTATGCTATTCTATTCTATGCTATTCTATTCTATGCTATTCTATTCTATGCTATTCTATTCTATGCTATTCTATTCTATGCTATTCTATTCTATGCTATTCTATTCTATGCTATTCTATTCTATGCTATTCTATTCTATGCTATTCTATTCTATGCTATTCTATTCTATGCTATTCTATTCTATGCTATTCTATTCTATGCTATTCTATTCTATGCTATTCTATTCTATGCTATTCTATTCTATGCTATTCTATTCTATGCTATTCTATTCTATGCTATTCTATTCTATGCTATTCTATTCTATGCTATTCTATTCTATGCTATTCTATGCTATTCTATTCCTTTAAAGTAGTCTTTATGGTGTGGTTGGAAATGCTGAAATTGCATGTGGATTTATATTTTTATATATATATGCATACATGTAACTAATTTCTTTAACAACTTTTGATACAGAATTATAAAAACTGAAATGGCTGTGGGCAGCATTCATGTAGATAAATTGTGTAGCTAATGATTCACTGGAGCAGAGAAAAATGCTCACGTATTTCTCAACTTTCAGAAAAAAAAAAAACAGGTCTAAGAGAAACATTTTTATTTTGAATGTGATTTTGACTGTTCTAATTTTCCTAGTGTGAATGTCATTAAAATTAGACATTTTTTTAAATTGCTTTTATTCAGGACTGCTTAAGGCCCCCCAAACATAAATATTTTAGTTAATTTATGCTCCAAATAGATTTGTAGAATTTTTGATAGGATGTAATGAGATGGTGACTCAAACAGAAGCTGCAGAGATTTGATATTCTTTGGGTGTCCATGAAAGCAGTTAAGAAGACAGCAAGGGAAATGGTGTACATGATCCTCATTTTGGAATTTATTGTCTGTTTAATCAGTGCTGCTGCTTCTGCTTAGCTTTCTTGTCTCTTATCGTCTATGTAGGACAAATTCTGAAGGTAGAGGTTACCTTTTTAGTAGCATAACTGAGTACCTACTTTGGGAAAAGTAGACCAGCTTTTGAAGGCACAGGCTCTTGTTCAGTATCTGGGGAAGCTGGGCTGCTTTTCTAAGTATATATCTAAATATTAATTTTGCCTCCAGAATCAATCTTGCCTATATCCTTAGGTCATCGTGACTGCAACAAAAGTACTACTAGAACATAATTGACGAGTGTCTTCTAGCTGGCTGGACAGATGGCCTGAGTTCATGTTTCTGTTTGTTTGTTTTCAACTGTAGATGTTTTTCAGAACCTGTTGTTTCTGCTAAAAATTTGTGGCACAATACATAGCAAACACTGAATGTGGTATTATGCTTACCACAAGAGCCAGAAACTCCTACCTCAATTTGTACCATTAACAATAGCTACAGATGTGTTTGATTCACTTTGAGTCCAGTTGAACTAGTCAAGAGTAAACATTTTCTTTAACAGTGTATAGATAGCATTTTACCTTCCCCTAAGAGAACAAAAATGTCTATATAAACTTTCTTGATAAAGATGATGTTTAGAGAGCTAGAAATCCAAAGTTTCCATTTGGAAGTCTGCTGTTTGCAGGGAATAGGACATTAAACAAAACTATTGGGAAGTAAGGGAGGCAAGAGACAAATGTGTGTGAAGTTCATAATTTACATATTTGCTATTAATTAGTTTCATAGTTGGAGATGCTTTACTTTTCTGGAAATTGTGTAACCTGCCACTTTTCCAGACTCTGGTGGTGCTTTGGTGGAAGTGGAGAGTGAGAGAAGAATTGTGTGGCCTCCTTTCAGAAGGGGTCTTCCATGAGCTGGTGAGAGGCCTTGAGCACAAGCCCTATGAGGAGAGGCTGAGTGAGCTGCGGTTGTTTAGCCTGGAGAAGAGGAGGCTCGGGGGAGACCTCATTGCTCTCTACAACTACCTGAAAGGTGGTTGTAGCCAGGAAAGGGTTGGCCTCTTCTCTCTAGCAACCTGCACCAGAACAAGGGGACACAGTCTCAAGCTGCACCAGGGGAAGTTCAGGCTCGAGGTGAGGAGAAAGTTCTTCACCGAGAGAGTGATTCGTCATTGAAATGGGCTGCCTGGGGAGATGGTGGAGTCACCATCCCTGGAGGTGTTCAAGAGGGGATTGGACATGGCACTTGGTGCCATGGTCTAGTCATGGGGTCTGTGGTGACAGGTTGGACTTGATGATCTTTGAGGTCTCTTCCAACCTTACTGATACTGTGATACTGTGAGTTAAGGGTGCAGCTGAAGAGGCTGCAGAGATGTGTGATTTAGAGCCTAAAGTCAAGCAGAAACATGGAAACATTAATTTGCCTGTTTAGTTTTTCTCTTGGAGACTAAGAATGGACTGAAGGGTTATGTGCTGATACTGTTGCTTGCTTGCTTAATTTTAAAAAATTATTTTAACTCCTGCTTCTATTTAAGATTCAACATAAATTTTCATAGTTAATGAAGCAGTTTGCAGCTGCAGCCTGTCACAGTGGTTAGGTAGTTAAACCTTGCTTGTTCTCCTTGTATACTGGGAAGGTTGCATGTGGCTTGGATGAGAGCTAAAGATGAGGTAATGTTATGGGGCTCATTGTTTTATTACCTACTGTTAATGATCACTCTTTGCTTTGTTAGTGTGCCTTTGCCTAAGATTAACTTCAGGAATGCATAAAAAGCTAATCTAACATGTCCAGTGAAGGGCAGCAAAGCTGGTGAGGGGTTTGGAGCTCAAGACCTTTGAGGAGAGGCTGAGGGAGCTGGGGTTGCTTAGCCTGGAGAAGAAGAGGCTCAGGGGAGACCTTATTGCTGTCTACAACTACCCGAAGGGATGTTGTAGCCAGCTGGGGTTGGTCTTTTCTCCCAGGCAACCTGTGACAGAGCAAGAGGATGCAGTCTCAAGCTGCACCAGGGGAGGTTTAGGCTGGATGTTAGGAAGAAGTTCTTCACAGAAAGAGTGATTGCTCATTGGAATGGGCTGCCCAGGGAGATGGTGGAGTCACCATCCCTGGAGGTGTTTAGGAAGAGACTGGATGGGGTGCTTGGTGCCATGGTTTAGTTGATTAGATAGTGTTGGATGATAGGTTGAATTCGATGATCTCAAAGGTCTTTTCCAACCTGGTTAATTCTATTCTATTCTAATGAAGAGCCTTTGCTTTTTGCTCTGCATGCATGCAAATGAAATATTTAACTTGGCCCTGATTTCCCACCATCTGAATTAGAAGAAATACAAGTGCCTTGATTGTGATTTATCCCTTGTCTTTATTAGCAGAGGAAAATAAGAAGTTGAGGTGTATTCCCACACTTTCTGCATGTTGTTTCAAAGTAGGAAGACTGTGAGAATAGCATAATGGTTTCTGTGAGTGCTGTGATACCCTTGTGTGTGTTTGTGTCTACTTTAAAAGTTGCCTTGTGAAGCTGTGAACATTACTGCTTGCATTAATCTGGATCACCAAAGATGGAAAAGCCAAAATACCAGTTTGTGCAAAGGTTTCCTTTTCCTGTCATGGAATGAAGGATATGGGATGAAGGATTATTTTTTCCACTAAGGTTTTGCTTTAAAGTTCAAGGGTTTTAAATACTATGTGCTGATTTCTTTCTACACTAGTAATTGAAACACATTTGGCTGAGACCTGTGAAGTGCACTGTGTGAAACAGGAGAAAGGCACAATGCATTGAGGGTCTCTTCCCAACTTAGCATTTGAATCCCATTTTGATAAGTGCTACTCTCTGCCTTGGTATCCACTGAACAGCACATGCAGCAGCAGCTCATTTCTTGTGGGTAGGTGACCAGTACAAACATAGCAGAGAAAAGTGAGCTAGGTGTACAGCTGCCTTCTGTGGTAGCTGCACTCTTATTTAGGGGTCTGCCACATGAAGAGCAGTGCTGAGCTTTCAAGGCACAACATGAGAGGGGCTATGACAAACATCTCTACTCCAGAATCAATTTAGACTGTGGCAAAACTTTGAAGGAGGTGGGAAGTGAGGAGGGTGAAGCATGTTTACATTATGATTATTCCTTTAATTTCATTGTTACCTTTTCCTTTAAGTCCTAAGAAGTAAAAAAAGGAAAAAAAAACACTAGGTATTTTGATTTTTGTTAGAGAATCAGATTCAACATTTTTGGGTGACCTTGTTCTCTGTCCTCCAGACGTTAATTTTTCGATCTGCTGTACTTGCATAAAGGCTGTAGTTATAAATTTATAAGGAAAATGTCAAGTGGCTAGGCACAAAATTTGATCTATCTTGTTAATTATAGAGACCCTGCAGACTTTCCTGCATACTGCTCAAACTCATACTCGTTAGAAAAATAATACTTGTTTCTTATGTGTGATTGTATTACGACAAAGCAAGGTACACATTATACAACAGAATAGAATTAACCAAGTTGGAAAAGACCTTTGAGATCATCGAATTCAACCTATCATCCAACACTATCTAATCAACTAAACCATGGCACCAAGCACCCCCTCCAGCCTCTTTCTAAACACCTCCAGTGATGGTGACTCCACCACCTCCCTGGGCAGCCCATTCCAATGGGCAATCACTCTTTCTGTGAAGAACTTCTTCCTAACATCCAGCCTAAACCTCCCCTGGTGCAGCTTGAGGCTGTGTCCTCTTGTTCTGGTGCTGGTTGCCTGGGAGGAAAGACCAACCCCCAGCTGGCTACATCCCTTCGGGTAGTTGTAGACAGCAATAAGGTCTCCCCTGAGCCTCCTCTTCTGCAGCCTAAACAACCCCAGCTTGCTCAGCCTCTCCTCACAGGGACTGTGCTCCAAACCCCTCTGCAGCTTTGTTGCCCTTCTCTGGACATGTTCCAGCAACTCAACATCTTTCCTACACTGAAGGGCCCAGAACTGGACACAGGACTCAAGATGTGGCCTCTCACCAGCCTTGTTGCCCTTCTCTGGACACGTTCAAGTGTCTCAATGTCCTTCCTAAACTGAGGGGCCCAGAACTGGACACAGAACTCAAGGGGTGGCCTAACCAATGCAGAGTCCAGGGGCACAATGACTTCCCTGCTCCTACTGGCCACACTATTGCTGATGCAAGCCAGGATGCCATTGGCCTTCTTGGCCACCTGGGCACACTGCTGGCTCATGTTCAGCTGGCTGTCAGTCAGTACCCCTAGGTCCCTTTCTGCCTGGCCACTCTCCAGCCACTCTGACCCCAGCCTGTAGCACTGCATGGGTTTGTTGTGGTCAGTGTGTAGAACCTGGAACATTTAACACACCTGGATGTGTTAAATGGCAAATACCAGGACTCTCTAAAATTTTACTGTAGATGTTGAGGGAGTAGGTAGCATATTGGAGTATAATGTTCAAGGTGTTTGGGATCCTGATTATTTACTTAAAACAGACTGCTTGTAGACCTTATATAGTTCAGAAGAATAAGCTGGTGTTTGATTTGTATTAACAGAACTTGCATGCTTAAAATATGAAAATGAGTTGATGCAGACCAATCTGAAATTTGGGAGTTTTGATTTGTGGGTCACTAATTAGCTCCACAGACTTGCTTATGTGAAAGTTGTTTCTTAATAAGACTTACTGCTGTTGATAGTGTGCTTGATTATTAAGCTAAAACACTTAAGTAACCCCTCTGTGATTTAGCATGCGTAGCATTTACTTAGTTGTATTTCTCAACAGGTTTTATTTATGTTTTGGCATCATATTGTATAACACTTCCTTGTACTGCTGCACTGCTAAGATTATCAAAGTAAGGAAATGCTTGTTTCTTTAGGAAAAAAAAAGTCTTTCTACTTGTTTCTTTGAGCTTTATATAATTTATTATTATTTGTACATCCCAGCCATGTACATTCTGCTTTTCAGAGCTGCCATAGAGACTAAAATGTAAGATAAATGCCTTTTTCATTAAAACTTCGATTTTGGTAAACCTAAATTTGGAACAGCAGTCATATGAAAATATTTATTTGTACTAAGAGCCCCTTAAACTGGAAACATGATTTATCATGTTGACATCATGTGAAATTGTCAATTCTTAATAAATCAGAGTGTTCTGCACTGTAATAACTCAAAATCCTGAAATGGCATTACTTCCCAAAGTGGTTGGGGAAAAGAAAGGTGATACAACATAGACCAGGAGATGCCCCTGCCTGCTGCAGAGGGGCTTGGACTAGCTGACCTATAAACGAGTCCAACTGCAAAAGTCTAATTATGAAGTTGGGGAAAATGCATAGAAGAATGAAAACCAAGTTGTTTGTAATCTTGCTGTAAGGGGAAATTTATGAATGGAAGGTGTGTATGGGGAATGCTGAATGCTCTCCACTGGGTATGTCACCTGCTACTTACAGGAGCACCGTTCGAATGGTGACTTCCTGAGAATAGAGGGCAGGGTTCTTCCTATGCTGTGCAACCTATGGAGTGCAGCTTTCTTGTTGCAGTGGATGGTTGCTATGAAACTTCAGCTTTGGGGGACAAACACTAAGAATGCAAACTTATTTTTCCTCTCATGTGTCATTATAAAATAGCTGAAACTTGTTTATGCACCTTGGAGCATGAAAGTGGAAAAAAAGAGAAAAGTTACATTGATAAGAGATCATGAATCAATAGAGATTTTCAGCCAAGAGAGTACTGCAATCTCAGCTTCCTGGGTTTATCTCATTCAGATTGTTTAGCCTTTTGGTACATGTTGAAATACTGAAAAAACTTATGACTGAAAGAAACCCATCTGAATTCTGATCATGTAATGGAAAGTTTTATGTCTTGTGAAAGTTTTCATTTCTTCCTCCTAGTTAGAGGAGCCCTGAAAGTAGCATGAGCAGATTAATATCGAAGCCTACTCTTTCATGGCTAACAAGGCAAACATAGTTCTTGTAAGCAAGTGTCCTTCACTGAAAAATCCACATATAATGGATTATTTCAGAGCATTTAAATGACTTGTGTATCAAATTCCATTGATACTTGAGAGCCTTTGAAAATGTTTCATACTTACATAGTGTAATCAGAAAGTCACTTGTAGGACTGAAGCCAGAGAGAGAACTCTGGTGGATTGTCTTAGTGGGGTGGCTTAGTTCACTAACAGACTCAGTGTTTTATAGGCTTGTGTATGACTTCACTTAAATACATTTGAAATGTAGTTGTGTAGTCCTTTTCTTAACCCATGCATATATCTAATATTGTAGCAGTTGGTAAGAGCCTCAAAATGAGTTACATGTTGGAATAAATACTGGCACGGCAGCAGAGCAAAAACTGTGGTATCTTTACCTCTGCACTTTGCATTCAGTCTTGTGGTGAAATTTCAGAACCTTCAAATGAAGGAATGCATAAAATGGGATAACTTACCATAGGTCTCTTTATGGTTTGCACATGTGAAACTGAGTCCTAAACATGGTGACATGTTATTAGTATTTTTAATCTCCATATGAAATGTTTTTCTATGGCAGTGGACAGAACTGTTGTTTTTACTTCTCACTGCTTATTATTCTTCTCTGTGTTCAATTACTGGCAGAAATAATCTCATGTATTAAAAAAAATACATTTTCTCCAGTAGTAAGATGCATTGCTCCCTAGTAATTTATTATTGTTTCTGGTTACAAACTGTTTTGGGAGAAATACATTCTCAGCACTATGTTCATATTCTATTTATCACTATTTTTTTGACAGACTCTGTAGCAGCATACCTGAACTTTGTGTCATTTATCCTATCTCCAAATAGTTTTGTGTTGGAAATTACTTCAGGCATTTGTTGTGCTTCAAAAACATGCAGTAATTTTTCTCTGTAACAAGTTGCAGATTAGTTGCATCAGTATGTTTACAGCCCACCAAATGGTCTACAAGACTGAAGGAAAAACTTGGAAATCCAAAATATAGTAGATCTGTTCCCCTCTTGCATTTTAACTCCAGTTCAAGTTTCTACATAGCCTTATCTTACAATATGTTTAAGTATCTCATGGATCTCCCATCCTTAACACCTTTCCTTGTGCCTTAGACTGCATGCTGTAAAAGCATGTGGGGAGTCCTGGTAGCAATAGGATTTTTTCCTTAGTTGGGCAATAAAGTACATTGCTTCCAGTATGGAACAAGGCATTGGCTACTGTAGGGGGAATAACTTAGGTGTTGGCAATGGTAAAACAGTGCATTATTCTGTGCACACAAATTCTGCTTTCATAATGCAATCTCAACAGAATGTGGAGCTTTCATACAATGTAGCTTTTTTTTGGAGAAGGCTGATGTTTTTAGAGGTGTTCTGCTTTCCCTTGATTAACCTTTTGAGTTATTTGAGACACTTCTATAAAGTTATGTTGTGGTTTGTGGTTTTTGGTTGTTTGTTTTTTATTATATACTATAAATGCCAGAATAGAATAGAATTGATCAGGTTGGAAAAGACCAGAACTTTTGTGATGGAGGAAGCAAAGAAAGACATTTTTGTGTAGATTACCTTTTTTTTTTTAATTTACTGTGAAATCTTCTGATTTATTTTGCATATGTGATACTGAATCCTGTAATGAATTGTTAGAGTTGTCCTGCTTCTCTTAATATAGTATTCAACATCTCTTCTTTTATCCATAATGTACAAGACCACTATATCAATAAATGTATTTGGTTACTATGTACTACTGATAGGCCCTTAATAGGAGAGTCCATTTTTTGTGAGTTGTAATTATTCCCTATAGATTTATTTGCAGGTTTTGCAGGCTGGATTATCATACAGTAGTGCCCACTGCAGATGACATTCACTGCAGCTTTGCAATACAAATGTAAACAGGCTGTGATTTAACTTGGATTTTGTTGAACTGAGGGATAGTCTTCTGAGCTTGTTCTAAGTCCTACTGTGACTCATCCATTGATACTAAAGCATGATAACCTGTTTCTGTAATACATTTCCTTTTATGCAGTAAAGTCTCACTAGTGTTTCTAGTAGTTCAGCTGATTGAGTGTTTACAACAGCAGGAACCATCGTGTGCTAATAGTTTGAGTTATAAAATGCTTCACAGATGTTAGGGTACCTAGAGCATTATAAATGTGCAGTGCAAATGGCCAGAGACCCACAGAGAGCAGAGTTTGTAACACCGCAGAAAGCAAGTGTGCTAACTTCTGTCCTGCGTGGGTGCTTTTCTGTGATGCCTCATCAGGTGTGAGTACAACCCATTTGGTGTTTGTACCTATGGTGTATTTGAAAGTTAATTTTCAAACTTTAGCTATGTGTGAGGGCCAAGGGGAAGTAAGCACTGCCTAATAGGAGATGAGCAGTCTCTCCCCAGCTGCCTTTGCCATTTTTGTATTGCCATGTCTGACTTTCCCCCCGCCCCCAAGAGCTCTGCAGAATTTTTATGCCAAGAGCTCATCTGAGATTTGAAGTCCAGGCCATATTTGCTGAAAAGGTCAGTTAAACACTGAAATAATTAGACAGTCCTTCATAGAATGTGCTCGAAAAAAAGCAAGGTGATTAAATTAACCTCTTGTGTTGGTGGAGAGCATCATGGGACACAACTGATCTTTCTGAGAAACTTTCAGTTAAACTATACTAGCTTACACTAGAAACTTCTCTTAGGAAAATAAGTGATTAAAAAAAAAAGCTTGCTTTGAAAAGACATTTTAAAAATTGGCTGTAGTGGCACACATCACAACCCCTGCATAATTTCTTTTGCTTTCAGAGACCCTAATGCATTTTAAGGAATAAAGACTTGATTTCTGATCAAAGAATATTGGTCTCTGTGCATTTTCAGCTGATAAGTAAATAAGCAGTGAGTTTTGATGTTCATGTCTCCGATTCTAATGTAACAAATTCTGGTGTTCTTCAGGTTTGATGGATGGTAGCTGGAACTATGCCTGTGGGTAGGTGATTGGAATGTTTGTAGTAGATTTGAAGTAGTACCAATTTACATCATACAGAATTATCTACAGTGCTCTACTCCATGTCGAGGTCTGCCCAGGGCAGTGGTGGAGTTGCCGTCTCTGGAGGTTGTTTAAGCAGTGTGTGGACCTGACACTTAAGGACATGTTATAGTGTTGACCCTTCAGTACTGGGTCGAAGGTTGGACTGGATGATCTTTGAGTTTCCAACCGGATGTATTCTGTGATAATAGTAGAAGCATGGGAACTTTTGCAGTGGTGAATGGGAGTTAAAATGATTTTCAAATAGTGAGTCTTTTAAGCCTATGAGATAAGCCAGCAGTGTGCCCAGGTGGCCAAGAAGGCCAACGGCATCCTGGCCTGCATTAGGAATAGTGTGGCCAGCAGCGGCAGGGAGGTCATTGTGCCCCTCTACTCTGCATTGGTTAGGCCACACCTTGAGTCCTGTGTCCAGTTCTGGGCCCCTCAATTTAAGAAGGACATTGAGACACTTGAACGTGTCCAGAGAAGGGCAACAAGGCTGGGGAGAGGCCTTGAGCACAAGCCCTATGAGGAGAGGCTGAGGGAGCTGGGGTTGTTTAGCCTGGAGAAGAGGGGGCTCAGTGGTGACCTCATTGCTCTCTACAACTACCTGAAAGGTGATTGTAGCCAGTTGAGGGTTGGCCTCTTCTCTCTAGCAACCGGAACAAGGGGACACAGTCTCAAGCTGTGCCAGGGGAAGTTTAGGCTGGAGGTGAGGATAAAGTTCTTCACCGAGAGAGTGATTTGCCATTGGAATGGGCTGCCCGGGGAGGTGGTGGAGACCCCGTCCCTGGAGGCGTTCAAGAGGGGATTGGATGTGGCACTTGGTGCCATGGTCTAGTCATGGGGTCTGTGGTGACAGGTTGGACTCGATGATCTTCGAGGTCTCTTCCAACCTTAGTGATACTGTGATACTGTGAAGTGCATACTAAAATGTCAGTGCTTCAGTCTTGTAGTGTTTCATGTCCACACTTTTTGAGTAGTGTTATGCTGCTGCATTGCTTGGAATTGTGCTGAACTGGCTTTGTGGTAGAAAATCCAGAAGTTACATATGAGAGGAGATCTCTTCTCAAGGTTAAATATCCACAGTGGTGTTCTGGGCTAAGACTTTGTGTGAAGTGTGATGCAAACATTACTTTATAACATTTCTGCAATGTAGCAAATGAGTGGCATTCTCTCTTTCTCTTTTTTTTTTTTTTAAATCTCTTGGGTGTTTTTTGAGCCTATAGGAGTCTGCATCCAGTACCTGAGAGACGTGAAATCTGCCACAGACTTTTCCCTGAGTGCTGTTAGGAAGTTAAACAAAATTTCTGTGTGACTAAGATAAGCATTCAAACCTGGTTGTGATAGGCAAGATAGTTCTGAGTAGTTGAAATACAACTGACAGTCTGCTAGAAAGGACCTCGTTGTTTTTTGCGCTGGTTATGATGAGTTTCCAGTGGCTTCTTCCACTTTTGAAAGTTACTTTAGGATGTTTGGTCACTGTTGGGTTTTATTGTTTCAGTTTTGCTTTTTTGGTTTTGTTTGGTGTTTGGTTGTTGTTTGTTTTGTGGTGGTGTTTGTTTTTCTTTTTTCTTACTTTTGTTGTACCAGAAGGGCAGAACTGTTTTCTGTCATTACAGATGAATATGTTTTTAGGAATGTTTTGTTTGATAATTAACTGACAGATTACTCCTAGTGTAGGCACATCCTTGATATGATTCATTTCAAAGTCCTAAAGGAAGACCTGAAGTGCTCTCATTCTCTAGAGCAGTATCATGAGATGTGGCTACAGTTGCCCACCTGAGAACTGAAAATGGCTGTGTAGTCACATGTAGAGGCAGCACTAGCTAAAGTAAGAGCCATGCTGCTTTCTTACTGTACAATTGGGTGCAAGACTAGCTAGGATGAAAGCAAGTCAGTTTCCAACAGTGAACCTCCAGCTAACCTCTTTAAGACTTTACTGAATTCTGTGTTAAATGGGGAGGAGAAAAAGTGTCTGCTAACCTACAATTCTATCTATAAGAAGCTAGTAGTATGTATTTATGAACAGTGTAATGACAGACTCGCAGAATGTTAGGGGTTGGAAGGGACCTTGGAAGACCATCTGGTCCAACCCCCTGCCAGAGCAGGATCACCTAGAGTAGGTCACACAGGAAAACTGCAGGCACCTTGTGAAAATTCTTCAGGAAGTGCTATAATTCTACTGTAGCATGCAATTCCAGAAGGGTTCAATAGCCAGAGGAGTGCAAAGAACTATAGAGGTGAGACTGTCACTCATTCACAAAAATACACTGTTATATTGATGCTTTTTGGGGTGGCTTAGGGAGGTCTATGCAAGCGAGGCATCCTGCTGGACAACCTGCTCATTACTGAATAGGGGGACAGAGCTCCTTACAAGTCCTGGAACAGCAATGCTTTCTTGCTTTGTCCAACAGATGTTCATTCTTCTTCTTTCTGACTGCCTTATTTCTGAACCTAGCTTCCTGTGCTTTAACTCATGGAAATGAATAGGCAAAACAATACTTGGGCTTCTGACTCTTCCTTTTGCATATAGTGCACCTTCAAGTGCTTTCTCTCTTCTTATTTGGGATGGTCAGCCTTTTAAACTCCTTTTTGCCTGTGCAGTGTTTGACTTAGTATGTATTAGATCTCTGCAACAAAGGATTTTATCTTACTTTGTTATTATGTTAGTTTTTGGAGAACACTTATGACACTACTTAAACCAGACTTTGTTAGTGTGTTTTGTTAATACTAAGCAACAAGATTTTTTTTTTCTTTTTTAAAAGCTGGTTTACATAAGTTGACCTTGTCAGTGATATTTAATATGCATACAACAGGCAAGGTCTTTGAAATACTTTGCAAGGCTTTTTTATCTTCTTTTTTCTCCTGGCATTCAAAACTTCTAACCATTCCTATCCATTATAATGCCAGGCATTTAAAAGTACCTTTTTTTTACATCTCTTAATACAGAAAAATATCTTTGATTTAAAAATAAAATGCTTCTGTGCTTTGGCATAAAGCAGAAGTACACTTGCTTAACATGAGCAAGACTTGAAAGTTTTTGTATTCTCTAAGCTAAATCTAGTTCCAGTCAGGAACTGTTTCAAGAAAGTTTCTTAAGGAGGCTTGATATATAATTAGCCACGTCTTGGAAGTCAGGAGACAAAATGGATACTTTTTTGAGGTTTCCTCCAGCTTTTTTTGTCTTTTTCCTAACAATGTTTTACCATTTAGTATCTATCATTGACCCTGTGGTAAAAGGAGTAACACAAATGGAATAGGTTTCCAAGTGTAGCTTATCACTGGAGTATCTGATCTGAAGGAAAAGATAAAGTTGATATGATTTCATATTGTAAATCTGAAGATGATGATTGTGTTGTCATAGGACGATGTTAGTTATTGCCTGCAAGAGACATAAATAATAATGACCTTGAGGAATTTGTGGAAGGTGGGTAGATCACAACCTTCACATTTTATTCCTGCTTTATGAAGGCCTCTTAAATTCTGCCAATACTTGGCATTCCAACCTTTTCACTGTCCTTTAAATAGCAGACTGCACGTTTGTAAAAAATATGTTGGGAGAGTTGCAGAGGAATGTTTGGTATAGGATTTTGCTACTGAGATTTTTGTGGTTTTTTTTTTTTCCTTATTTTTTTTTTTTTTAGCAGTATGGAAATATTTCATGGGACTATGAAGTGTTTTAGCTTTGCTGGAAGGCAAGAACTTTGTAAGCTCAGGTAGAAACTGAACTGAATAAAATCGTAAGTTCTTACAACCTGCTTTACCTCATTTAGATGCATTGGATTCTTTGCAGTTTATTGTATTAATTGTTGGAAAAGGCTTCAAATTGAAATTCTGTCAGTGCTTTTGTGTCAGAACCCCATGATATGTTTTGTAAAAGTAAGGAGCTGCTTCGTTGCTGTGTATTTTCCCCATTTCCCCATCCTGCTCTTGTGTACTTGTGCTCTTATTGTCAACAAAGCACTTCAATGTCTTTGTATATTTAAAACATGACAAGTGCTTCAGCCACAGAGTTCTAAAAAAATGCTTTAGTGTAGCCATTGGGTAAAATAAATAAATTGGGATACAGCTACTTCATTGGGATGCATCAGCATTTCTTGTGAGCGTGGAAAGCTGCCAGAAGGGCATTGCACTACCACACTGCGCCGTGCATAAAGTTTGCCCTCCCTTTCATTTCAAATTGAGGGCCTGATGAATGTGTGACTCACTAACCAAAGCATCTTTTTCAGCAGCCTCACAAAAACCTAGAAATTATATGTGACACTTAAATTGTTTGTGGTGAAGATGAGATGTCCAAAACCGGAATAGTCATATGTTTTCCAAGCAAAAAACCCCCTGTAATAGGAATAATACAATTTTACTGGTAACAGTTTTCTAATTGAGCTAGAGTTCCCATTACTGAGCATGGGGGTTTAGAACAGCTGAAGAAGTAGAGAGCATTGCATTTGAGCAATACTTAATTTGAGATTGTAGTTCACTTAACAATCTATTTCTGAGTGTATGTGGATGTTGAGTATCTGAGGGGTGGGTATCAAGATGTACGTGGTAGTCCCTTTTCAGTGGCACCCAGTGATAGGACAAGGAACAATGGATGCATGCTAGAACACAGGAGATTCCACCTCAACATGAGGAGACACTCCTGTGTGATGAGCGTGATGGAGCACTGGAACAGGCTGCCCAGAGAGATTGTGAAGTCTCCTTCAGTGGAGACTTTTAAAGCTCACCTGAGTGTCTCCCCATGAGGCCTGCTGTAGGTAATCCTGCTTTGGCAGGGGGGTTGGACTCGATCTCTACAGGTCCCTTCCAATCCCTAACATTCTGTGATTCTCTTTCTGATTGCCAAGTTCTTTACAGGTCCAGCTGCATTTGACATGCTCCACTTCAGCTCTTTGATTTGAAAGAAATTTGGCATATGTTATTCTTGAAGAATAACTGAGCTGCCTTAGTCTGAAAATATGAATAGTTGTTTAAAATGTCTGAAAAAGCCTTGCCTATATCCCCTTAGCCAGATCATAAATTGAGGAACCATAAGTATGAGGTTTGTAGCATATATGAAATCAATGAGGTGACTTTTGATTTATAAAAGTAAAATTGGTTTCTTCAGAAGTGAGCGTACAGGATGTACGGAACTTTCAAAACAGGATTGAGGGTCTTATTAACACAGTCGAATTAACTTCCTTCCTGTACAAGGTAAAGTGTTGTATGCTGTAAGTGAATGATGAAAAGTGTAAGGGCAGTACAAAATTGGATCGATTTTCTTTTAATGATAAATAATCCTCTAGCCTGATTGCATGAAGGTAAACATATGTGGGCTATAGCTTTCCTTTTGCTGCATGCCAAGATGCAGCTCAGTGTGAATTCTTCAGCAGAGTTATAAACCTTTGGAAATTGCTTTATAATGGAAATGGTGACAGACCATTAACTACAGTAGTCTGAGTGCACTGATGTAACATATATTTGTCCTGTGTTGCTAAATACATGAAGCAGTATGTGCTGAATGTATGGGGAGGAGGCTTCTTTGTAGTTTTAACTAGTTAATAATATGATTCATATTGCATTAATGATTTTTAAACATGCAGCCCCTGACAATCTTGGACAGGGGCTAAGATACATGTGTGCTGTAGTGACTGTGATCCCACTCTAATTGCTGTAGTGGAAGGGGACCAAGAAACATTTAACATGATGCATTTAATCCCTAATACAATTAGAATGCCAGTGGTGCAGATATGTCTTCCTACTCCTAAGTCATAGACTGAATCCTTAAGAATTATTTCTAGATATGCTGGAAAACCTTGTTCCCAATAAAAATGAAGAATATGTGATTTTGCAGTCATACTTAATTAGCATATGTGGCTTAAATATCTAATTTATATATGCTATATGAAAGCATTTTTTTCTCTGAACTCTTTATTATTCTCTCCTGTAAAAACAACTTAACAATATGTATTTTCAAGAATGACTATTATTCTGCTGCTGTTTATCAAGCATTGAGAATGTACTACCTATACTGCAATGTTTACTTATTTTGACTCCAGTGCAGCTGCACGATTCTTGCTATTGATGGGAATTTACTTCAATAAAGCAGCTCACTATTAGCTTGGTGTAGGAGGCATCCTAGTACAAATGGAACTGCACATTTTGCATTGCTCTTTGGCAGTTGTGTGGAGTTAAGCTAGTAGTAGATGTTGGTGTTTGTGGTTTGCTTTTTTTCCTTTCCTTTTGAAGATGGGATGAGGACACTTGGAAGTGCTTACCTGGAAGATGCAGGGCTTTGTTACAAACCCTTCAGTATTTATTAGGTGTGCCATTCTAAGTTTCTTGGTCGAAAGTGTTTGCGTTATGGAGTATCCTGAGATCAGATAAATTTCTGTGCACTTCTTTTAACTCTCTTCAAATGTGCATGATTTACATATACAGCTTGTTCCTGAATATTCAGATTAAGATTGATTATTTTTGTAGATGCTGGCTGTTCTGAACCAAATGCTCTGCATCTAAGAGTCTTCAAGATTTATGGCTAGAATTTCGACTCCATTCTATACGTTTCCATACGATACTACCATAGATAGGGTCTCATAATAATAAAATCATGTACTGGGAGAGAGGAAAGGAAAAGCAATCTTCCAGTGAAGCAGAGAAGAATGCACATTGATTTGAATGGTACCTTGCAATGGTATACTCCTAAATGACAAGAAAGAAAAAGAATGATTCATAGTATATAGGGTGTAAATTTAAGAAAATGACTTTCAGTGCTATTAGTGGACTAGATGTAGGAATGTACTGGAAGTACCAGGTGAAAATGAAATCAGGGAAGGCAATTAGTTATATATCAATACATAGAATTTGAAGTATATTATTTTTGATATTTACTGCCTCTTGCTGACTCTCACTTTGCATTCTGCACCTTTAACTGGAGGTGCAGATATTGATGGCGCTGAAGTTAGGACCTTATGGTGGTCTGCTTGTACATCTGTGTGAAAGCTCAAATAGTTTCTTTTGCTATGGACGTTTGTTGCACAGCAGTGCAAGTAGGGGATGATAGTTTGAATAGCCTCAAATAGCCTTTTTTTATTTATTTTTAACCTGACATGTAATTTATTTATTGCTTAAAGCATAAATACAGCTTCCTGGTTTTCCCATTTCTGTAAATTTCTTCCTTTCAAAGAGGTGCTATGTAATTTTTACTATTTTCATGGCTGTGTTATTAAGGGGGTGGAGGTTTTTGTTTGAAAAAAGGAAGCACTTTTAACACCTACACTCATTTTAGACTGAGCCCTGCAGAACTACTGTGTGCAATCATTCTATAGCCTCTGGGGTTTTCTAGCAGGCTTGAAGTGTCCTCTGCCTCTAACTTGCTCTGCCATTTAACCTTCTGAGCTCGCTTCACCTCGTGGCTTCCAATCTGCATAGTAATCTTGTGTCACCCTCTAGTTAAATGGTTTCTTTTTGGCAGATGGAAGTACCTTCAAATAGGGCTGAACTTTATGCTCTGCCTTGGAGGTAATACCATTCTATTTGACTTGATTTACCCATAAATATGAATGTATTTCTGAATGCCATCTTAAATTCTGTGTTGTAAATTATCAACATAAAACTGGCTGTCTAGGGATATTGTGTATATAAATTGTATACCGAAGTAATTCTGGATTAGGTGTTGCTAAGCGTGAAGCTGACTTTTAGAAGAGAAATCTGGTAATTATCCTCATATGTCTGGTTAAAAAACATGGTGATTCTGTGTCTAATTCAGGAGCATGTAAAATATCACCAGCCTTTGACAGCAGGGTGTCAAAACATTGGTTGTCAGCGTAAAAACTTGCAGTCTAAAACATGCCATTTTTGTTGCCAGGACTGACTTTGGATTTTAGCTTCGCTGTGCCTTACTCTCCTTTACACTCGTAATTTTACTTTATGTTCCTAGAAATCTGAATTGTTTGGCTTTACCTGCAAATCTCCTGCTCTAAGTGGAGTTGTCTGCTGTGACAGTCTCTTTCTTATCAAGTGGAAACAGGGCTGTGTCATGACCAGAACTGTTCGGTAGATTTGAGGGTTTCAAATAAAATTACCTCTAGAAAGAGCAGATGTTGCAGATGTATGATATATTTGAAAAGGCTATCAGTAGCAAATAAATGTTATATTTTGGTGTTCCTGCCTGGCAAGCATGAGTTTCTGATAAATATTGGAGTCAATGGCAAGTTTTTAATGCAAAATAGCTATGTGGTTAAAAAGACACAGCACACAGCACTTACAGGATGGCCAGGGGATCAGGTCTAGTCAGCATGGATTTAGGAGGGGCAGGTCCTGCCTCACCAATCTGATCTCCTTCTATGATCAGGTGACCCGCCTGGTGGATGTGGGGAGGCCTGTGGATGTGGTCTACCTGGACCTCAGCAAGGCCTTTGACACCGTCCCCACAGCAAACTCCTGGCCAAGCTGGCAGCCCATGGCTTGGACAGCAGCACACTGCATTGGGTTAGGAACTGGCTGGAGGGCCGAGCCCAGAGAGTGGTGATGAATGGTGCCACATCCAGCTGGCGGCCTGTCACTGGTGGTGTGCCCCAAGGATCAGTGCTGGACCCCGTGCTCTTCAACATCTTTATTGATGATCTGGATGAGGGCATTGAGTCCATCATCAGTAAATTTGCAGATGACACCAAGCTGGGGGCAGGAGTTGATCTGCTGGAGGGCAGAGAGGCTTTGCAGAGGGACCTCGACAGGCTGGACAGATGGGCAGAGTCCAAGGGCATGAGATTGAACACATCCAAGTGCCAGGTTCTGCACACTGGCCACAGCAACCCCATGCAGTGCTACAGGCTGGGGTCAGAGTGGCTGGAGAGTGGCCAGGCAGAGAGGGACCTGGGGGTGCTGGTTGATTGTAGGCAGAACATGAGCCTGCAGTGTGCCCAGGCAGCCAAGAGGGCCAATGGCATCCTGGCCTGCATCAGGAACAGTGTGGCCAGCAGGAGCAGGGATGTCATTCTGCCCCTGTGCACTGCACTGGTTAGGCCGCACCTTGAGTCCTGTGTCCAGTTCTGGGCCTCTCATTTAAGGAAGGATGTTGACTTGCTGGAACGTGTCCAGAGAAGGGCAACGAAGTTGGTGAGGGGTTTGGAGCACAAACCCTATGAAGAGAGGCTGAGGGAGCTGGGGTTGCTTAGCCTGGAGAAGAGGATACTGAGGGGTGACCTTATTGCTGTCTACAACTACCTGAAGGGAGGTTGTAGCCAGGCAGAGGTTGGTCTCTTCTCCCAGGCAGCCAGCACCAGAACAAGAGGACACAGTCTCAAGCTGCGCCAGGGCAGGTTTAGGCTGGATGTTAGGAGGAAGTTCTATACGGAGAGAGTGATTCCCCATTGGAATGGGCTGCCTGGGGACGTGGTGGGGTCACCTTCATTGGAGGTGTTCAGGAGGAGACTTGATGGGGTGCTTGGTGACATGATCTACTTTTTTGATGGGTTGGATGCGATGATCTTGAAGGTCTCTTCCAACCTGGTTTATTGTATTTTTTTTTTTTTTTTGTTTAAGATTTATTTCATGGAGTAAACAGCAATAATCAGGTTTGCTCAGTTTTGAGAGTGCGGTAGGAGAAATCTTGCCACCTGTAAAGAAAAAATTGTAGCAATGGGAGGAGGGATTTGCAGTCTAACAAAGAGCTGTCAATGTCTGTCAAGTGAAGCATATTTTTGACATGACTCTCAGATAATACCTAGTAAGTTTGACATATGCAAACTGCTAAATACATTTTCTTTGTAAAGCTTTTACTCTAGTTAAATATTGTACTTTCAAAAAGGAGCTGATTGTTGGTCAACATTGTTACTCTGTCTTTAATAAAAAATGTCATTTTCTTAGTTCTGGTTTAATGTTGATGGATCCACAGTGACATAAGTGGCAGTGTAAAAGAAACTAAAAAATAACAAACTACTCATATTGTAGACTTTTTTGTTATATAGCAGCCTCAGACTGACTTGTATGCCTTTAAAAAAAAGGCAGAGAAAAGGATCAGAGAGAAAGTGATCCTTGAAACTGTAACAGTGAACTGAAGTTATTTAGCTCACAAGGTCACTTTTCTAATAGCACTGCCCATTCAGAAAATCTGGGGTGTTTTTTGTATTATGAGTAACTGGCAGCTTTCCCCCTCCCCCCCTTTTTTTTTTTTCTCCCCACATACCTAGCTGGATGTTGTGTGTGTGTTTCTCACTGTTGATGTGCTGACAAGGAAATATTGTTTGAGGCTTTGAATTGATATTTAACATCTGAGATGGTTGATTAAACCACTGAAAACATTTGTCATTGCCCATTCCAATGTCACCAATATGAACCATCTGAACTCTGCCTTTCTTTTTCTTTGCTGCCCCTGGGGTTTAATGGCTTTGCAGAGAAGCTCCTGCCTGGCATATTGAGCTGCTCCAGAAGGTCTAACCCATAAGCAGTGAGTACTGAACTGCAGCACACTAATGCTGTAGGTGTTGACTCACCATGCTGTTTTTAATTGCAGTTCTTTTGAAGGTAGATAATCTGTGCAGACTGTAAACATAGATATTGAATCTTTGAGTATATACCAATTTGATGATGTATTTGTATGGCTACAAATGCTGTTCTGCATTTCTTTTCTTGGGAATTAACTTTCGTCCTGTGCACTTACTGTTTGCATTTAAAACTAGCTTTCATGTGTCTGTGGCTCTTGCTATAGCTGGCAAACGCTTATGTCTCATATCTGCAATGAATTGTGTTCTCCTAGAATTTTTGAGCCTGTTATAAACCAGCTTTCAAATGTGCATGAACTGAAAAGTATCTGTAATGTTTTGATGTGACTAATAATAATAATAATGATATGATTGACCAAGTCTGAATTGACTTTGTTACCTGAAGGTCATTCAAAATACCCTTTTGCAAACTCTGAGGGAAAGGGACAAATTCTATAATACTTCTGATAGGTGTGTTTATTTGTGGTATAGTTGCATTGAAAAAAATTAAGTCTTCTTAAGATAGTAAGCAGTTCTGATTTTTTATGGCATGCATATTGTAAGATGCAGACCTCATCTCAAAGTTCTGTCCATAGTGCAAGTAGAAAACAATTGGTTTTGTAGTTTCAATTGGTTTTGTGTATGCAGAATTAATTTGCATAGATGGTGTTAGTGCTTACGTGTAACGGCAGAGCTGGTGCAGAAACGCCGAACAAATCAAATGTTGGGAACAGAAACTGGGTTGCTCTTACCTAAAGACATTTCAACACTCACAGAACTTCAGAAAATATTCTTCAGCTCACTCTGCAAAGGAGATGTTGTGGTGTTAGAAGAAAACTCTTCATAAACTGGGAGAAACTTATTCTCCCATACTGTATTGCTTTGCATAATTTCATGGTAACCGTAGGGAGGTCTATAGGTTTATTTATTTACTTATTTATTTGATATGATCCTATTGGCTTTCTTTATGAGGGTGAACACTTGTGACATAATTGCACAAACACTTAGGGGACATCTGGGAGGCTTAAGATACTGCTGTCTTGCTCCAGCTGATTTTTCTCTTAGCTAAAGGTTCCTGTCCTCAAGGCTGAGCCACGCTAATGGATCATATGAGCTATCCTGGTCCATGCCAGTGCAAAGGCAGCCAGGTTATTTTAAATTACTGCTGGATGCATCTGAGGGAACTAATGAACAGCTTGAGGTTAGAACTTCTTAAGTCATTCCGGCTAGACTTCCAAGAGCACATCTGTCTATGTCCTTATAATTCCAATACTGTAATCTCTCTGTTGCTGTACTGTAGTTAGGATTTGTCAGGACTGCAGAGCGGTTGCCAAGGGGAGTCTTAATATCCAAGTGGAATGTGTTGGCTCTTCCTGTCTATCATTATTATCATATTGCAAGAGAAAGATACGAATCAGTGTATAATACTCATGGAATGGTAAAGTGAGCTTATTTTCATGTATGAGGTAAATGTGTGGAAGTCATGTTTTGGAGCTCTTTAAATTGGAAAGAGATTGCCCATACGAAGTCTTTTTTCCCTTGTCACTGTTCCTAGTTCAGCCACTTCTAGCCCCTGACATTTGATTCCTAGCCATTTCAGTTCTTACCCTCTCTGTACCCTTGCTTCATTCCCCCAAAACTCCCCTGTATTGCTTAGACTGATAATGAATTTTTTAGCTCTTTTTTTTTTTTTTTTTTTTTTTTTTTTTGCCCCAGGTCCAGCAAGACTATGAATCTCTGTTCCAAATGCTTTGCTGGTAAGTGCAGTAAAAGGTTTTGTGTTTTTGTTAGATTATCGAACCCACATTGTTGGCATCTCTTTTAGGATTTATGCATGGGCTTCTCTTCCTTCGGTGCGTATATGTAATCAGATTTCCCTTACTTTGGTGCTTCATTTATTTGCTGCTCACCTCTTGTGTGAATGCACCAATCAAACACTGTTCTTGAAGTTTATGGAATTCTGGAATGCCCTTGAACTACAGAGTTCCACTGTCGGCACAGATCCTTTGCAGATGATGAGGCTTGAAAAATGCTTAAATCTGAGTTGTAATTTTGCATTTTGTAGGTTTTATTTTATAATAACCTCTGACATATGGCATGGATAAAAAGTGAGAGGTTGGTATAGAGCACTTCTTGTTCAATTTCTTTTTAACTTGCAGCCCTTGCACATTGAATTGTCAGTATCTCATGAGTAGGCTAATCCTAATTGCAGCATATTATTTTCTTATTGCAGAGTCATTGCTGCTGTGTAAAAATGTTAGGAATTCCTATTGACCTTTTCCTGTTAGCATCTTTTAGCTTTGCCTTTCTTAATTTTGGGGGTATTACTTAGTGTTGTAAATTTATTTTTATTTGTAATTAAAGTGCTGTCATAGTTAATGATTTTTATTTTCTCTTGAGGGAGAAGATATAATATTAAATTTCAGATTAAAATCTAAAACTTTAAAGCTTTTTCTGATTTTTTTTTTTTTTTTTTGGGGGGTGGGTGTATGGAGTTTTTTCCCCCTGTGTTTTGTTATTAATAGAAAAATGAATGTTAACTTCTAGATTTCAGATTTTGGGTTCAGCATAATTCTGTTAACCAAACACACAGCAAATGAAAATTGTCAAAGGGTGTTCAGTAAAATGATGTATGTACTTACCTGGTTGTTTTCCAAAGCCATGGATCATGGGAAAGGGCCTAATGAAAAAGGGCAAGTACTTCCTTGTACTCTTTCCCAGCTGACCACAGTCATAAACAAGCTACTAGGTCTTTGACTCAGCACAACTGTTGTGTTCATATTGGAACTGTGATCTGTATGCCTCAGAAAGGTGGATTTTCTGATTCAGAAATATTAAAATGTCCCATCTCTTGTATTCAGAGTTTAACTGAGTAGAGAAAACTTCACAGCCAGCAAACCAGGCATTAAGCAAAGCATCTTTTAATTTGGTTTCACAGGGTTGTGTTGGTTGTGGTTGTTTGGGGTTCCCTCTCCCCCTTTTTTTTTTTTTTGTTGTTGTTGTTTAGTTTTGTTTGGTTGGGGTTTTTTCACAACAAGAAGGGTTCTTGGTTTATATTCTGTAATGTTCCTGAAATAGCACTACCTCTGATCAAGTTAATTTTTTTCCTGTGGTAAAAGTACAAGATGATACCTAAACATTTGTGTGCTTATTCAGGGGAAGGGAAGTTTACTTTGAAAATTCTTCAAGACTTTTCCTTACAGCTTATTTTTATGAAATAAGACTTCTAAAGAGTTTGAATATCTTAAGCTACTGCTAGTTGGAACAAACCAATCTGGTGGAAAAAGAAAGATCTAAAAAGTAAATCTGAACTATGATTTCTTTAACAAGTAGCATTGAAATAACCAGTTCTGTTTGAGTAGTAACTTCATAATCCCAATGTCCTTTTGGCTTTGAGGGTTTTTTTCCTAGTTGCTTTTTGTTGGCATGTTTTTTTTTGGTTTGCTTTGGGGGTTTTTTTTTTTTGGTGATGTTACTGAAATATTTTTAACATATTTTTTTATACTGGATTTCCAGCCACAGTATTGAAATAGAAAGATGTGTACTTGTATTCCTGTAAATTTGATCACCACAACAGCAGTATTTTAAGCAAGTAAGGTGTTGCAAGATGTTCTTCACCATTCCACACGCTCCAAAGATGTGATGTGAAAAAAGTGTTTTTCTTGTTTTCTCTTTTAATAGAGCAAATTATTAATTCAAATGTATTGAAGAGTTGTATGTGAGGGAAAGTTGGAAATTAGTATTTCTCTTGACTGTCATTTCCTTTCTCTTTTATTGTAGAAAAAAGAAATCCACACAACGAAAAAGGTTAGTACCTTTGCTAAATGACTGGGTGTGCTTTGTTTGTTTGTTAAAAGGAATGGAATTCAATATTCCTATGAAAAAAATTTCAGATGCGCATAGCAGCAAACCCCCTTCTGTTTTTGTAAGCATTACCTTCCTGTATATCTAGAGGGAAAAGGGCAAAAAAGTCATCAAGAGATTAAAACATTGGTTATAAAAAATAATACCACATAAATTGTTTGGTTTATATTGCAATCTCAGTTATTACATTGAGCCTTCCTATCTTTACTGGTTTGTCGGGCTTTCTGAACTGTGACGATTCTGTAAATGCATGACCATGAGTTCTTCCTTGCTTCTGTCCTTCCTCTCTTCCCCATCCTCTCGTCATAGTTTCATGTCTGTGGCATTAATTAGCACTGAAGTAGAGCAAAGGGTAGTGGTCAGGGGCTGTTAGTTTGCCTTCTTGTTTGACCAAATGCTTGTGATTTCTAAATTTGTTATCAAGACAAATTTTCACTCTCATTTGTCCAGCTATGCAGCTTGGAATTCCTTCTTTTGTCTGACTGCATATTTTCTTGCATTAAACATGAGAATACTTTACTTTTCACAGGTGGCTATAGAGATTAAGTTGTTCAGATTTCTATGGCAAGAGTGAGCTGTGCATTGCACAGATACCTGCAGTGCTTTGCTGGAAGAGCCCAATGTTTTGCCCTAGATCTAGAAGAATCACTGAGCTCTTTGGTACAAGCACAGATTTGTTCGTTTGCCACAGACTAGTTCTTGGCTTGCAAATAACAGTTGATAAATACTTGAGAGAAGCATGGTATTAGCTATCCTCTTCAGCCAGCTTTGCCTTCTCTTCAACTCATCTGCCTGTTCCAAGAAGGAATACCTGATGCGTTTTACTTGAGCCCTGTAGAAGCAGGGCTTAAATAACATTCAGCAGACTCTGAAATGTTCAAGAGCCTCTCCAAAATAATTTCAAGTTAATTGTACTTCTGCAAAGTACCTTACAGCATTCTGTCTCTAATTTGGTGCTGACCGTGTGCTAGCAATGCTGCAAAGTCTCCAGATACAGTCTAAGTGTAATACTGCATATTAAATTGCTTCAAATAAATTTGCTCTTCAGATGGTGAAGGCACAGTTGCTTCAGACTTCTTGCTTATCTAGAATCCAAGTGCATAAAGCATGAGTTTTCTTTTAAAATAAATCAGAATCTAGGCTAGTAAGTGGAAAAATGCAAATTGCAACCAGAGAATATCCCTTCGTGTCGCTGCATCTTTGGGTAACACTGCAACCTCCCTTCTTCCTATGTGATAGTCTGTGAAATCTGAATGATTAAAATGCAGGACAGTGATAAGCGAATTTTTTCAGAAGCACTCTTTATTAATCTATCTTTACTCCAGTTAGATTTATGTATTTTTTTTAATATCAGCTTCAGATGGGGACATTGCTGAGTGCTTTTGAAATGCCACTTTTACAAAGTAGGGTCTTTCAGGCAGGAATTCTACAGACATTCACAGAAACAACACCTGGTACCTCAAGAACTCTATTTTAATTAGTACCTCTGGGAACAGTCCTGTACAGAACAAACTATTACAGAGTAAGAATAAATATTTAAATGGAGAAAATGTTAAAACTAGACTTTGTACTTAAATCACCCAAAGAAATGCAGTCTGTCTTGAAGCCATTGGATTACAAGTCTACAAAGTTTAATTTGTTGTGGTTCTGTCAGCATTGGGACGAGTGGTGCAGGCAGTGGATTTCAGCTGTTCAGTAGTATGTGAACCTGAAGGTAAGTACACCATTGGATGAGGTGCTGGAGTGATACACTTGGGAAGGTGGAGGAAGATAAAATGATAGAGCATTCATGGATTTGTGAGTCAATTTCGTAGCCCTTCAGTCTGAAGGTGTAATTGAAACTTCTAGAGGTGGGTGTCCATCTCTTAATCCTGCTATGCAGTGTTTATGTTCTTGTTCCATGAAATGTTTGATGAGCATCATTGAATTTGAAAAAAAAAAAAAACAAACTTCAACTCTTCTAACCAAAGAATTCTCTTGAGTTTTAGGGGCCTCAACTCCTAGGTCGGTTTTATTTTTCAGTTTGAAATCAAACACCTTTTTTTGCATCTGAATATCTTGTTGAGTAAAAAATGACTGTATTTTACCTGTCTCCACCTGTCAAGTAGGAAATCAATATTGCTAGAACCACCTATGCATTTTCAAAATCTATGCTTAGCTCTATGCCAGATTAAGAAATCTATCTACAGTGTTTATCTTTCATTCTCCTGAATATGAAAGATCTGATAAGGGGAGGAGGAGGAACCCAAAACAATAGCAACGATCAAACAAACCCCCTAACCCTAATAATTTCTAGCTATCATCTGATTCTAGAAGTATCAAATTACTTGCTTTTCTTTCTGTTTCTTGAACTCGCTCAGAAGTTTGCTTCTAGAGTTACTTCATGTTTTTGTGCATCTTGACCCTTTTGCTTTTTTGAGCAGACTTTTGTTTTGTCCTGCCAAGCCACCCATAACTTTCAGAGCTTACAAAATTGGATGTTTACAGTGACTCAGAATCACTTCAATAACACAGTTTCTTCTTCCCTCAGTCTTCACAAATCCTATTTAGAATGCTGCCTTGTCTGGCAGTAATAGCACCTACTGTAAGCGTAAGCTAGCAAAAATCAGCATTCCTGCCTGAATAGATTTTGCAGTTAATCAACTGCTAACCTGATCCTCAGTCAAGCTTTCAGCTTGCTCACTGAAAACCTTTTCAATAGGTGCATGTTGCTCATCCAAATTTTGCTGTATCCTGCTGTATGATAAATTATAAATGATTCTTTATTCAGTTCTTCATTAAGTTTTCATTCCTAAATGAATGATTAAAAACCTTATGAGTTTGTGTTTTCCCTATCCTTGTAATTTCAAATGGGAATCCACATGTTTTTTGGTTATTTTGCTAGAAAGGCAGCAAGCATTTTCAGAAGTTTGAAAACAGCACTGTGTACTAGTTTATCTGTACACAAAATGTTTCTTTTTCAGTATGGTATTTCCTTTGTTGGCTCCTAATGGAAACTGGTGTCTCAATTTGTTGCTTCATTAAGCTGGAATTGGTTGCCGTATTCAGGTCTGTCTTTGTGTTTTGAAGTACATGGAATGTACACTACAGAAAACAGTGCTCGCTGGCTAGCACTTCAAAGTAGTCAAGCTTCATCTTCCAGTTCTAGTAGACAGTGAGGTTTGCAGCTAAATAATTGTTTTGAAATTGGTATAGCTGGTTACAGTGGCAACAAATATTTCAAGTTTCTAGAGCACCAACTAATAAAGAACTATAACATTCCAGATATAAGATATTGTTTGGCATACATTTAATTTCTTCTACTCTGTACTCAAAGAATTTTTAAAGGGGAAAGCTGGTAGGGAAAAGATGTCTTAACATAATTAGTAAACTTGAGAAGATGAGATGTATGCTAAGCTTGATAAAGGCAATGACCATGAAGTATCATTAAGGAAAAAAAAAAAAAAGGATAAATTGCTTTAATTTGCCTTCACTTAGTTATAAGCTTGATTTGCACTACTAACTCCAAAAAGGCTTTTTGCACAAAGTTAATATGTGTTATTCTGCAGAAAATACTAGATGATTTTACTTGACTCCTTCTCCTCTAACCTGTCTTAAAGGTTTGATGAGGAAATAGAAATTAATAGAAAAGGAGTTAATTCAAATGTAGTTGTATTACGTAAGTTTAAGGCTAATTGTTTTACTTCTGTCAAAAAATGGTACCATCAAACAAATAATGGAGCATGTTAATGCTACCTGTTCCTGCTACTCAATGTACACAAAATTGAAAATATGGGAGAGAAGAATATCTCAAGTTTCTAGGCTACTGAATTTTTAGGACTTAGGTAGAGATCACATTTAGGAATGGAATGGAATAGAATTAACCAGGTTGGAAAAGACCTTCAAGATCATCGAGTCCAACCTATCATCCAACACCACCTAATCAACTAAACCGTGGCATCAAGTGCCTTATCCAGTCTGTGATGATGACTCCACCACCTCCCTGGGCGGCACATTGCGATGGCCAATCACACTGTCTGTGAAGAATTTCTTCTGAACATCCAACCTAAACCTCCCCTGGTGCAGCTTGAGACTGTGAAGTTAAGTGAAGTTAGTATACTGCTACTTTGGGAGACCACTCTTTTTTTCAGTGGTATTCCATGCTATGGACTTTGTGGCGTAGAGGGCTCCTGTGTTGCTTTGTGGCAATACTGATATGATTTTGTCATGCATTATCTATAGAAAAGGTGTTTAAGAGGCTGTGTGGAAGATAGTTCCCAGCTGCCCTGGACTTGGCTGTGTGAAGGCATTGTGTGCACAATAGTGCAGTGTAGAATGTCAGTAGAGTCAGTGGCTCAGATGGTGGTTCAATTTGCTCCAGTTTATTTTTTTCTTTTTACACCTCCCTCATACTTCCCCATATAAAATGTTTAGAAGGGGCAAGCAGTAATGGAGGACAGACCCATGCAGTGTTTCTATTTATGTACAGTCTTTAGTGGAAGAAAAAGACTTTCGTTCACAGCTGGCATATAAATGTATATTGAAGAGGGCAGGGGTTTTCTTTTTCAGTTTCCTTCTTTCAGGCTACTACTAACTTCAAGCCAGTAGGACTTTTTCCAGTCACATTTGAAAGTCTTTTCACTAACACAGGGCAAGAAAATTGAATGCCTTTTGATTAAAGTCTTTAATATTTTACACTCAATCAGTCCTATCAGTAGACTTCTGTGTAGGACATTAGTGGCTATTTCATTGGATTGCATCTTGCTGAATTCATAGTTTAGTAGCCTGGTGCTCATTTGTGAAAAATACTAATTATGCTTTAACAAAAATATGACCTTGCTAGTTTCGAACATGCCGAAGCATGTTACTTTCCGGGTTAAGTAAGGGTGGCCCGTCCACCCATTTAGTCTACGCCAGGTGTTAAGTCGGCGCTACCGATTAGATGTCGTTCATCGGTACGTGACAGCGTCATGACATTATAATCATTACGAGTTCCCACTGTAGGAGAAGGCGGGCGCCTTCCCCCCATCGGGTGTTTTGCAACACCGTCATTTGGCTTAGAGTCATATCCAGTTCCCACATTTGGTTGGTCACATCCGGTGGTGCCAAGTCCGTCCGTCAAATCCATGTGAGGGAAGTCTCCGTCAGGTGCTCTCCCCTCAAAGAGCACCTGACTTTGCCCAACTATACATCGCCGTGGGCCAGGCGGCAGCGTGACGATTAACATCGCCACTAAAGGTTTTTTCCTCGACCAGCCAGCGGGGAGCTGACTGGGGGGCCGGAGCATGGGAACCATGCTCCAGCGACTGGGGCAGAGATCAACTTAGTTACCACAAAGGGTATCCGGCGGGACCACGTGGAGGTGTGATCTCTGCAGCTAAGCCCAGTTGTAACTATGACTTCTTTCAGAGCAGTATGTCCTGACTTCTCAAGAGCATATGTCCTTAAGAGAGTCATAGTTACTCCCGCCAATGAATGAATGAATGAAATGACTGTTGAATAGTCTTAATTTTTTTCCCCTCTCTCTGTGTTAGAAAGATATCACTGCTATTTTCCTTGTGGTTTGGGGTTTTTTTATGTCAGGGAATTTCCAGTCCCATTGTACAGATTGATCTACAAGCAAAGAAAGGACCTTTGCCCTTTTTTTGTCTCAAGCTTGCATTATTTTTAGTTTTATGTGGCTGTGTTTTCTAGTATGTTTTCTTCTTTATGTTAAAGCCAGCTTCTTTCTATTTTGTTAATGCGCTGTTCACCTTTCAACTTGTTACCTTTCCAAATGACTCACTGAAACACCAGCTGTATTTTAGTCTCTTGTGTATATGTTCTCTGATGATCTAAAAAAAAAAAAGTTTAGAAATATGTCCTAATTGCCATGATGTTTGCACACTGAGAGCGTGGAAGTGGAGTTACAGATTTACAATTTGCAACCTATAGGTTTAATTTATTAAACTCTCTTGGAGCTCTATTCTTCTATAAATGCATGGATAAGATAGGAGAGGGGAAGTTTTTCTTTTTTCCCCATTTAGCAATTTGCTTGATTTATAGAAAAAGTTTGTGCTCAGTTTTGTGTATTTGCTCATTTGGAAACCTTCTCTAGCTCATAGAAACACTAGTGATTTGTTCCTTAGCCTCCCTGTGGAGTTTGTTCCATATTACAATCTAATTCCGTGTCCGTGTCGTGCACTCCTGAGCTGTTAATTTGTACATTTTGATGCAGTTTGTTTCACTGTGTTTTTGTAATCCAAACTGAATGTAACGAGCTGTGTGCTTTGGGGACCCAGCCTTGCCTTGCCAATTAGAACAAGTGGTTACTGAGAGAGAGCTTGTTTTAAATAAAACATGCCACCTCTTTGTGGGACCTGCAGCCTTTGGGGAGTAAAAAAAGGTTATTTAACTCTTTCTCTCTGAGAAGAGAGGTCATATTAGGGAGCATATTTTAGAAACATTCAAGTTATTCCTTTGAGAAGTACAGTGCAGATTCATATTTCACCTTGTAAATACAATTTAATTTGTCATTGGCAAATGTTATGCAGTACTGCATGCAGGATATTTAAGAATGCACGAGGAAGCTGTTGAGTTGGCTGCATGTCTTCTAGGATTCTAATCACTAATGAAAATTGTACAGGACTAGCAGGTAGCCTTTCTCTTTCTGCTTGTACTGCTGCCCAAGAGGCTGATGCAGGACAGGAAGAGTGCCAGATGGTAGAAGAGGTAGTATCAAAATGTATTTGACAAGGGAAGGTATCCATAAGCAATACTTACTAAATAAAAGTGCAAAGGTAGTGGTCTAGGTGACCTGTGAGGAGGGGCTCATTGTTATTCTAGCGTTTGGAGGTAACTGGGAAAGGGTACATGTATGACCATCAACATTTGTGATTGTTGCAGATATTATCTAGAATTCTGCTGGTCTTCACAGTAACTAAATTTCCTGGTGAATACAAGAAAAGACACAATTGCACTTTTGGAAGCTAACTCTACATGCTTGTGTATCTTCAAAGAGCAGAAGTTACCGTCCACCAACTTTCAGCTAAGGACACTGAGAAAGAATCAAGATGAACTGTTACGGCAATTAACTCGGGCATTTCAACAGTCCTTGCTACACAAGCAAGGGAAGATCAAGTAAAACCTCTCTTGTGAAAACCTTTTAGCTCAGGAGCTAGGTGTAAGGGAAATACAGCTGTTTGCTAAGGTTTTAAGCTGTTAGGTAAGCGGGTGTACAGGACAAACATGATTTGCATAATAGAACAAAATGTAACTGATGACTTCAATTGTCTATCCAGTTTCCATTAAAGGAATGTGATCTAGCAGCTATACAGGTGCCTGGGAACTTGAGAGACAATTTCCTTTCCACAGTCAGTGAGCTTTTATTTCTGATACTACACAAGTTACCCTTTTTGGTTTTCCATTTTTCTTCCTCCTGAGTTACTTATGATTTCCCTGCTTCACTTGATTGCTTTAGAAGCTAAAATACATATGATGTTCAGTGCCATTCAGTGATAATCTAAGGAGCTGAAGTAAATCTGGAACCCTGTCTTGGGAAACAAAAGGTCATTTTGAGGAACAACACCTGTATTTTCCTCTTTCAAATCAACTTCAAGCTAGCATGCTATTAATATTAGATTGAAATGGAAATTGGCTGCTTTGAAAGTCACTCAGGGCCCTCAGTCTGAGTAAATTGCCCAAACCCTGGGACAGAATCTTCATCCTTTGGCTGTATGTGATCCAGATTGACACACCACTCCCACCCCTCAACTTTAGCATAGTGTTAGTGATAGTGCAGGAAATTAGTGTAACAAATTGGTGTCAGATCTTACTGAGGAGGAAGTAATTTTTTTTCCCCCACATAATCTGTAATAGGGTTGATTTTTGTCTGTGTTAACACCCATATACTCACAAGCTCCAAGGTGAGTATGTTCAAGTAGTCTGCCAACACCACCTGTGTGAGACACAATGAACCAGGATTTCTGGCTATTGAGCCTTCACTAAGACTCCCTTTTATAACCTTGAGGAACAGATGCCATGAGGGACCTTTGGTTTCCTTATTTTGTTTTAGCTTTCATAAGTCTAAGGCAACATTCTGGAATTTCAGTTCTTTCTGGTATGTGACTGTTCTACAGTTGCAGTTCTGTCCTTCATCTTCCTGACATTTTCTCTTTAGTTCAGTTTGCTTCTCTTCTTAATTTAAATGAAATCACGTTGTGCTGTTGCAATTAATGCATACCATTTCTTTTAAACCTTTTAGTGCTGTTTCTCGTGGAGCCCGCAGAATGACATTCCAGTCATTCTTTCTTCATACCAACCTTGATGTATCTGTTACAAAACTTCTATGTTCTCACAAAGTTAGTCACCAGAGGGCAAGCTACTCATGCAGATTTAGGGAACCCAACTGTAGCTTTACTTTTTGTATAAAAAATGAATAATCCCAAACAAAACAGTATTGTCTGTGAAGAGTTTCTCTGTGTTGTTGAGTGTCACACAGTATCAGAGTAGTGGAAACTGAGAAGTATAATGCCTGTCTTCTTTGGAGATAGAGAAGTTGCTATTTGATGTTGAATAAGAGGGAATGTTTAAAAGTTAACATTTTAATTGTTGGACTAATTTGCTAACTTTTAGGGGAAAAAAATGTCTTCCTTTGGATAATTTTTTTTTTCTTGTGGTTACTTCAAAATATCATTTAGTTATTAGTTCAAAAGAGTAACAGTAGGTTAAAATAGTTTCTATGAGGAATCTGGCTTTAACCTTTCTTGTGAGCAGGTGATTTCCCGTAACTGGGAAGGAGAGAACCTTATGCTTGAAGACTGCAGGACTGTAGCGTAGAGGTAGAGGTAGGGTAGAGGTAGAGGTAGGGTAGAGGTAGAGGTAGGGTAGAGGTAGAGGTAGGGTAGAGGTAGAGGTAGGGTAGAGGTAGAGGTAGGGTAGAATGGAATAGACCAGACCAGGTTGGAAGAGACCTTCAAGATCATCATGTCCAACCTATCATCCAACACCACCTAATCAACTAAACCATGCAACCAAGCACCCCATCCAGTCTCCTCCTGAACACCTCCTGAACACCTCCAGTGACAGCGACTCCACCACCTCCCCAGGCAGCCCATTCCAATGGGCAATCATTCTCTCTGTGTAAAACTTCCTCCTAACCTCCAGCCTAAACCTCCCCTGGTGCAACCTGAGACTGTGTCCTCTTGTTTTGGTGCTGGTTGCCTGGGAGAAGAGACCAACCTCTGCCTGTCTACAACCTCCCTTCAGGTAGTTGTAGGGTGTAGATGAGGCCTTACTTGAAAAGGTACTGAAACTATCTGCACCTCTGGTAACTGAGTATGTAAGATTTTGTTCATTTCCTTTGCAAAAAGCATGGCCCGTTGCCTGAATCTGGCACTGAAGATTTAGGAAATTGCAAGACAGGTTATGGTGCCATGATAATTAGGTCCAATCTGTGTGTATGCATTATAATTGTCTTTTAATTATGCTAAAAGGATAAAATAGGGCAAGAAAGCATATGATTAGTGGCCTAATCTCCTGGTTTAAATCACAGGTCATTAAGTAACATCTAGCTAAAGCTCTGTTTGCTGAAAATACCTCCTTTAAACACGTCCTCTTCTGATGTAAAGACACTGAGGGTTCTGCATGCACGACAGTCAGTAGTATTTCTAAAGAATAACCTCCCTCACTATTAAGTTAGAAAATAAGGTGCACATTTCCAGTTACAGCACTGTAAGGATGTTTCCTTCGAGTTGGACTCATTCATTGTACTGAATAGGAAGCAATGTTAAGACATTGTCATGCCCTATATCTTCTTACTACAGCACTTGCATGTTGACCTAAATAGAGAATAATTATTTTCTTTATAGAATTTCTTTAAAAAACTAATTAGCCCCCTAGTGCTTCAAGAAAATAAGTTAATTTACGATCCTGACATTTCTGTGAGTCAAGGTTTACTAGATATAGATAAGAATCTACAGCACAAATGTCAAACATCCACAGATACTGGATATCAACTTGGAGTAGCCTTGGGACTGTAATCCTATCGTAATCTCTCTCACTTGAAATACATAATTTATGATGCTTAAAACACTGAACACTGCCTACCTTTATGGAACTGCAAGAGTACTGAATGCTTCTGCTAGTGAGGACCCAAGAATACCTATTTAAACATCATGAAATTAAGGATAAGAGTAATGTCATGTAAGAATCCTGTAGCAGTCAGTGGGTAGAATTTAATTCTCACTGATTTCTTGTTAGAATTTTCCTGGGAGTTAAAATCAAGTCCAGCAGAAAGAAGCTTTGCTGTCTTTAAAATTCTGATTGCTTGTTTCCTTTTTTTTTTTTTTTTTTTTTTTTTTTTTTAATCTAGTAAACAAATTAGGGGTCCCCTAAAACAAAAGTTATGTCATTGCTTGCATGCACTATGACAAAAAATTTAAGAGGCCAAATCACAATTATGATTAAATGAATATAGTTCAGATACTTCCTGATTTCAGACTGCTTGACTTCTCAAGCTTAGTGTGGGATTTTGCCATCATGTAATGCTACACTTTACAACTCTTCCCCCCACATTTGTCTAGTGTAATACTCAGTTATGTTGCTCTGTAACTGGTACCAGGTCAAAGCATTTGGAAATCATGAGTTGGGAGTGTTGATTCTGAACTCTTGGGCTGCAGTGAGGTCACACATTGGACTCAAATGCTCTGTCGCACTTGTGATCAGAAGTGCTGAAGCTGAATAAACAGTCTGGTGGCAGTCATCTATACGGTCCACTTTCTGAGACTGTACAAGCAGCTCAGGTAGTGGTCTTTGGAGCATAAGCAACTCTTGAACTGGGGAGCCCAAAACTGGACACATTATTCCACATGTGGTCTCACCAGGGCAGAGTAGAAGGGGAGAAGAACCTCCCTAGACTTGCTGGTCACGCTTTTCTTGATTCACCCCAGGATACCATTGGCTCTCTTGGCCACAAGGGCACATTGCTGTCCCATGGAGAACTTGCTGTCCACTAGGACTCCAAGGTCTTTGTCTGTGGAGCTGCTTTCCCTGAATGAGAAAGCTGATCCCAGTATAGGTGAGTGCACTCCTTTGACGCTTACGTTGCCTTGGCAGAGTCCTTACATCATTTCATGTCCTTTGTGGAACTCCTGTCTGCTGAAAAGCTTTGAGCAGCAATTTAAAAGCTGGATATTGGCACTGCTGGTTCTTTTTTATTATTCTTTTTTCTTTTAAATGAACTCAGTAGTATCTAGTGAAAACTGTAATGGGTACAAATAATCCTAGAAATGAGGAAGCCTGTAATGGGTGTTGACATCTACCCAGCTGAATGAGGTAAGTTAATGTCTAGAAATACCTCAAATATTTGTCTTTATTCTGCACTATTTCTGTTACTGTCTGTAATACTAATTTTAAAAGAGGTAAGTTCCCATGTATACAGTAATTTTATAACTGCCAAGATTTCATTGAAGAGAAACATAACAGTAACTTGTTTCCTTAATCAACATGTAAAAATCATAGTTGATGCCTGACTGGTGCTAGTTAGAGGTAACTGGATGGATTCCAATATGAATAGCTATAACTGTTTTTTGTTGGATTTCTGTTTGCTTGGGCTTTTTCTGGTTTTTTTTTTGGTTTGTTTGTTTGATTGGTGTTTTTTGCTTGTTTGTAGGTTTTTTTTGGTGGTTGTTTTAATTGGGCTTTTGGATCTGTGAACAAGTGAACTGAAAAATGTGTACCTGAATCCAAAATCAAGATGACTGGCAATATTCTCCAAATCAATATGTCTGGTAGAAGTGGATAGCAATAGGTCTCCAGTGCATCTGGTAGCTGTGGATTTCAGTTAATCTTTTTGTGTGTTTGTTTGTTTTTGCTTTCCCAAAGAAAGGAGAAAAAAAAGGTCTTGGCATACCTGAGTTGGGGGAAAATATATTGGAATATTCAAACAGGTTTAGAAATGCATAGTGCTGTAAGCTTTTGTAACAGAACATGTTTTTTCTTGGTGGTAACCAAAAGAGCTTTTTTGATGTAAAGGTCAGATTTCATGTATTTGTTATCACTTGAGCTCTTTTTGACAGAGTGAAAGCTAATTTTGCTCATGATTTATAAGATACTTTATGTGAGTTACTACTGCATAAACATATGACATTGTGAGCAGCTTCATGTTCTGCTTACCCTGCCCTAGTAAGTGGTGAAAGGAACTTTAAGATATTTATTGGAGCCTCTTCTGTAGGTACTGTAGCAAAGTACAAAATGTTCATTTACAGGAGAGCAGAAGTAATTGTTTTGGTTTTACCTTGAAATAGTTATCTCTTCCACACAGCAAACTTCAATAAGTATCTCCCTGTAGAGAGAATGACTACTCAGTTGTGACTCTTTCCAGACACGCAGCTGAGCTGCAGAAACTAAATGATGCCTTACTCTTCGGGAGGGAAAGCTTCTAGCTCGCTCTCTTTTGACTTTTGATGATATTGTCAATAGGACTTGAAAGTGTCTCTCCTTTTAGGAGACTTCAGAAAATATTCTATACTATTATGGCAACTTATGCTATAGTTAAGCTTACCAAGGTATTCAAATAAGTGTCTAGTTACTTTAAAAAAAAACAACACACAAAAAAACCCCCAACAAAATAACATAATAAACCTCCCAGATAATCTCACTGGTGTGATGACACACAGATCATAAAAACTTGAATTGAAGATGATTTCTTTGAAGAACAAGAACAGTTTGTAACTCTTTCTGTACTCTAGTAAAACTGATCAGGATCCATTGCACGGATTTTCTAAGGGTTTAGTTAAGAAGAAAACTTGGAAGCCTTTCTAAATGTTTCAAATGTTTTTGAAAAATATATATTTACCCATATAGATGTGTGTGAAGGTGGCATTTCAAGACTTGTGTTACCAAGTTAGAAGTCTTTCACCTTCTCAGACTACGCTTAATAATGCCATAACAAATGCTCTAGGACACCCTGCACTAGATCAGGATGAGGCTTTGGCCTGATCTAGTGCAGGGTGTCCCTGCCCATGGCAGGGGGTTGCAACTGGATGATCCTTGTGGTCCCTTCCAACCCTGACTGATACTAGGACACTATGATACTATTGTCTATGTAGACTTTTATTCTTTTTCAATGTGTAGGAAAACAGTGAATTTCTGTGCTGATTTCTCTTCCCTACGGTGTTGTTCCAATGAGAATAATAAAGATTCCTTCAGTGTGGACCATGGTTTTGTATGACTGCATATTTAGTGGGGAAATAAGCTAAAATGTTGGTCTATGTTTATATAAACAAGTAGCACGTGTACATATGTATTCTGTATTTTTGTAAGTACATTCTCTCAAGATATGTGCTTTATATTTTGGGTAAATGTTTTGAAGTTACTTTTTTCTCTAAGTCATATGCTAAATATTTCCTTTCATGAAGTTAACTACTCTTTAGACTTTTATGTTAGCATGTCGCATTCCTTATCAAAATAGTCCTTTGGAAATTGGAAGGCCTCAGTGATGTCCCAAACAGATTTACAGAAAACATCTGGTTGGAGGAGACCTCAAAGATCATCCAGTCCAACTTTTGACACACCGCTTGAAGGGTCAACCATGTCCCTAAGCTGCTTAGACACCTTTAGGGATGGTGACTCCTCCAGTGCCCTTGGCAGACCACTCCAATGTCTGATAACCCTCTCTGTGAAGAAGTATCTCCTAGCATCCAGCCTGAGCCTCCCCACGTCCCTCTAGTCCCACCTACGTTATTTTCAATCAACTATCTTTGACTGGCCAGATGCTACATAGGAGCCAATGCGGTGTGAAGCTATAGAGGTCACTGGCTAAGCACTTATACTGAAATACTTAATTATTTCTTAACTGCATAAAAAATACTTCACTATATTTTATTTGTTTTAATTATTTTGATTAACTTGAAATTGCAAAGCAGTAAGAAAGAAAATTAGTTTCATAGCCTCCATGCTTTAATCTTTATTGGGAAGGTGTATCATGCAGTATGTGACAATCTCAAGCAGTCATTTTTACTAGCAGTAGTAGTTCCTCCAAATATGTATACAAAATGTTGTCTTTAACTTAAAAAACCCCAAACAACAACTAAATTCAAAGCATCTAAGGTAACTTATTTAACCAAGTATTTGTGAACTTTCTATTGAGTTCGAGTTTGCATTCACATATATATTCCTAAGCTATGACCAGACAAATAAGCTATCAAACAAAGTCCAACAAACCAGAACAAATACTAAGCTTCATTATTTTATGAATGTAGATATACTTTAATTATTTTAGTTAACAAAAATAATTGCTAAATTTAGTGTAAAAACATCTTTTACTGGAAGTTGATGTGTTCACATGTGAACAGTAACATTACACCGATACCCAATCTATAAAATATTTTGGTTTAAACCAGTCTTTTGAGAAAGAACAATACTACAGCATTTACCAAGTTTAAAACCTGAAGGTTCTTTTCAGATCTTCCAGGTCAGAGCTAGTTTCTTCTATTTCTCAGTTCCTAGTGAAATTCTTACAAGTTCAGGACCTGAAAATTGAGGAAAAGCAGAATGTAGTGTGAGATGGTTGATGGGTTGGATGCAATGATCTTGAAGGTCTCTTCCAACCTGGTTTATTCTATTGTATTCTGTTCTATGGTATTTTATTACTGATGAAATCCTGGGGTCTGTTTTGCATTCTCCATCAAGTCTGAGACTGAGTAGTTGTAGAACCTGTGTAAGCATCTAAGTGCAAGGGCTGAGATGTTTGCTGGTTTCTACTCCACCTTTCTCTTTGGCTCCCTGTGCTGGGAAAGGCTAAGGTTTGGGATGAAGGGCGGAGTTACAGTGGCATGACATTTACTTTGTCCAAGCTGTTGATCCTTTATTTTTTCTGCATAGTATTAGAAAATCTGTATTTTTACATTATATTTTCTGTTTTTTATTTATTATATGGCATACAACAAAAGGCTATACTGTGGTAAGGATGCGAGCACCTTTGCAAAACACTTATTCATGCATAATTGGGTTAATGAAGGGAAAGCTGCCTGAGTTTTGACTGTACCACAGCTTCTGGTTTGAAAAGTGGTGGCAGGTGAAGGTGAGACTAGTAGGAAATTACTGTCATGGCTTTTTTGGCCTGTGCTGTGCTGTCTCTCTAATTAAAACTTTCTTTGCTAAAACCCTTCTGTGGCACTATTTAGTGTCATGTAGTAATTAACTTAATATGGGGTTGAATTTTGTAGTCAGCTGAACTGATTTTATGTCCTTGGTTCACAGGAAAGCAAGTAAGAGGCTTCCCACCTCTTTTCCAGTTTCACTGCTGATTGAGGCAACAGAGATTAAAAAAGTTGGCAGGTCTTTCTGTTATAAGAGTTTGTGCAGCAAGGTATTAAGAATTTTTCAGTTGTGCCCTGGTATATTAGTGGGAATATATTGTAGTTCAAGAATAAATGTGTTGAAGATTTTATGCCTCCATCACCTGTTGGAGAATGTTATCCTGCTGCAGTGTTATTAAGTCATTTTTCACCTCCTCTTAAATTAATGGTGGCATTCTGTTGCTGGATTTGTTCTTGTCTTCAGATTGAAGCATAAAGGAAAAAAATCTTACTGCTGGAGTATTAAAATTAATTATTTGATAAGCAGTACCTTGCTTGAAGTAGAGGATTATAATGTAAGGCCAATTTCTGCTTTAGATTTTCTTTCATGTATTAGAAGTGCTCTTGGAGCACTGAGGGCGTCAGGAGACTGCAGGAGGTATGGATGATTTGAAATTGCAGTGGGAAGGGCCACACTACAGAAGAGGGGACATTTGTGTCTGTGTGTGTTTTGCAAGGAGAAGTAACTCTCTTGAGCGTTCTGCCTTTAGTCAGCATTATAATGCCCTTTTACTAACTGCCCTGTGATGCTGTGCTATTTGGCAAAAGAGGTATGTCCGCTGAGCCAGAGCTTGAGTGCTCAGCATAACGTAGTAAGAGGTTGAAGTTGGGGAGGGAGAAAGAAGTTCTTTGTTTTGCCTTTAAGGTAATTTCCAACACCCGACTTGGAGACTTAAATTCCCTCAGACAAATCTTAGGTATAGCTGGAATTTGACAGAAGTGGCAGAGCACAGATTTTCTGCCAAGAGGCATGACGTCTGCAAGGAAACCAGAACTTACACAAGAAATAGGTGAATGGCGAGTAATTTCACCAATTACAGCCCTAGAGGTAAGCACTCAGTTTTCTGAGAGATGGTTTTAAATTGGCCATTTTCAGAACCTATTACATTCATTAGTTAAGTGATTATTTGTTTTTACTGTTCTGTGTTTATTTTGTTGGTTTTTTTTTTCCTGGTGGAATGACCAGGAGCACATGATAGCTGAGGAAGAAGCAATTTACCTCCAGTTTGTTGTATGGGACAGCTATGTTTATCCAGGAATATCTTGCATATCTTTTTAGCACATGCAGTTAAGCTCATGTCTTCAAATTATGTTCATCTGGCTCAGATATAAAACTAAAGCCAGTGTAAAGAAGCTTCATTATTTTTCTCCCTAAACATTTTAAACTGATGTGAACTGCTTGTTAAACTGAAGTCACACACCGTCCCGAGAGGCAGGTTGAGATATGAAAGTTTGGGTTAGAGTTAGCTTATTTTTTTCTGATCAGTGTGCTGAAATTTAGATCATGAATGAGATAATTGGAAACCTTCCTGCCAGAAATCTGAGTTTTGTGTCTCATGTGGTAGGACTCACTTCTTGTATTGGCATTTATGAAGAATAAAGCTTTGGCTTGTAAGAAGGCATAAATTAGTGAGGTAAATCCAGTTTAATCACCTAGTCCATCTGCAGACAATGCAGGTTCCCTGATCTAGTTTTGGCATGTGATGTGGGCTACAGAAATTGCTTTGAGTATAAAAGGCAAGTAAGTTAATGGACTTGCAAAAGAAAATTGCCCATTTCCTCAGTGGGATACCAAGTGAGATACCAAGAGAAACTGGAATACATAAAGTTGTGATATTGCTCTTCAAGAAAAAGGCTTTTTTCCCCTTTTTGTTTCTGTGTCAGACAGTGATTTTTTTTGCACTTGAGCTAGGCTTTGTCCTGGAGGCTTTTAGAGAGTTTGTAACCAACCAAACAAAACCCCAACAAAACAACCACCAAAAACCACACAACCCCCCAAAAAACCCGTTAGGTTTGTGCATACGTTGCCCTACCAAAAACGTGCAAGACACAAGTGTGAGGTGTTGGGTTGGTTGGTTTGTTTTGTAAATCTTTCTCCTTCTGAGCAGTGAGACCTTCACAGGATGTTTGGTATAGCTTGGCTCCCAACCGACCTAAAGAATCTGAGGTCTGTACCTTACTTTGGAGCTGTCATTTTTTTCAAGTACTCTCCTAGCACTGTCAGTCTAACATTGTGCCTAGCCAACATAGCTCCTGCCTTACGTGGAGTGTACTCATGACTGGATTTATTTATTTTGAAAGAGTTTTGTGAAAGTTTAAATTCTTCAGTTGGATCTACAAAGTTGCATGGCAGAAAATGGGCCTTCTGTTTGAATAGGGGAAAAAAAACCCACTTCATTTAAATGAAAGACTGAGTTTGGGATCTCTGTGTTCCAGATGGCAATGGTTTGTGCTGCCAGGGCTACAGGTGTCTGCTGGAAACAGTTCCCCTATGCTAGACGATTCTTTGTCATGTTGCTGTCCCCCTGCTTATTTTTATTGATTTCTGGTTTGCTTCTGAAGATCAGCAATAGATAGGCATCTGTCAGGGTGGTAATACCTTACAGACTGCAGTACAAGAAGGTTAAAGGAAAGCATCTGTATCTGATAGCTTTCTGAGAAGCAGTTTTAATCCCTGGGGTGTGATGCATTGCCTGTCTCGTATGATCAGTGGGTAGTGTTCCTTACAAATCAGGCATTCTCTTTAAATCAAACCCACTGTGTTCAAGAATTGTAAAACTAGTATTATGAAGCTTCTCCAAGAAGCAGATGTGTGTGCTCCTAGTGTTTTTCACTGAGAGAAAATTAAGTGAAACATTAACAGTTTCTATACTTTGTTCATGTGAAAATGGTTTGTGGTAATGCTTCTCCCTTCCCCCTGCCATTGTCTGCTGTGTTGGTATAAATGGTGAATGTGAGTTTCATTTTTGAAGTTTTCTGCATCTGTGCTGTCTGATGTTTAAATTGAGTGAGCCTTTTAACTCTTACAGTGAGATTTCAAAACTCTCTTGCTTTTTCTGATCAAGGCTTTCAGATATGTTCATTCTTGAAATGTGCTGGGCTATGTGTAGTGTAAATATTTTCTTTTCTATGTGTATTCTTTATTGGTTTTTCAAAGGAACTGAAAATCAGTCTTGACTCACCTGGCAATAATGTATGTGTCTCGTATTTGACTCTTCCATGATTAAAAACTTTGGGTAAGGTTAAGTTGCTGTGTACTGGCAGACAAATTGTGAAGGGCATAGTACCTAACTGGAGGGGAATCTGTAGAGAAACTATGCTCACTTTTGAAAAATATTAATATTTAATTCCTCTCTATGTTCAGTGGCCTGTGTCTGGCTCTCTGGACACACTTGGGGGAATCACAGCTGAAGTCTCTCTGCTGCTGCTTCTCAGCAAATTGGATATGCAGAACTTCATTCATGGAACAGAATAGAATAGAATAGGATTAACCAGGTTGGAAGAGACCTTTGAGATCGAGTCCAACCTATCATCCAACACTATCTAATCAACTAAACCATGGCACCAAGCACCCCATCAAGTCTCTTCCTAAACACCTCCAGGGATGGTGACTCCACCACCTCCCTGGGCAGCCCATTCCAATGGCAAATCACTCTTTCTATAAAGAACTGCTTCCTAACATCCAGCCTAAACCTCCCATGGTGCAGCTTGAGGGCAGAAGAGATGAGAAAAAAGTATGTAAATAAAAAACTTTGATAATTCCTACTGACTCTTCAGATTCAGTCTAAATCATGTAACAAAAATCTGCGTTGCTTTTTATTTACAGTATGCCACTATGTCACACCACTCCTGTCAAATGTCTTGAAAGCCTTAAACAATAGTGCTGCTCACACTTATGTAGGGTTGACAGCTGGGCTGGGAAACCTCACTTCTTTTGGAACCCATTAAAGCTATTCAGTAATTAGTAAATGTAAAAACAACTGACTGTACAGGAATTGGTGGTACCACGTGATACCATTGGTGATGAAGTTATTAGCAAGCCTGAAAAAATTACTTCTGAGTGCTCTCTAGTCATGATAATAAATCTAGATCATCTCTAGTAAAAACAATGATAAAACCTGAATGCTAATTTAAATTTCATTTTACAACAGCAGCAGTGTTTATGGAATTTTGTTGTGTGAATTTTCTACTGTTTAGGCAATTGGCTTTGTAATTTCCATTTGCTTCAGTCGAAAGTAGAGCTGTTTGCTGTACCATAAAAGTGATGATTCACAGTCTGAGTTCAAGTGTGCCAGCCAGGAGATTGGTTGGTAGTATGCTGAGGAGCCAGAGGCCACTGGTAGGAGGAACATGCAGACAGGATTCTTGCCGTGATAAAAGTCCTTTATTTCTTGAAATTCTCTCTCTTACATGGCAGTAGCAAAAAATTCCATGCATAATAAAAGTTCTGAGTATTGAATTTTGAGTTGAATTTTCAAAAATTTTAATCTTTTAAAAATAGTGTCTTAAAAACAGCTACTGAATCAAAGCTGCATTTGCATTTTTAGTGGAAAGCGTTTGTATATGAAATTTTTAGCTACCTGTCTGCTGTGGAACATGAATAACTGAATTATGTTTACTTTTAGGGTTGAGGGGCACAGACTAGATTTCCTTAACATTGGAAGGGGTGTTCACTTGCTTATAGACTTGAGGTGAGGAAAAGGTTCTTCACTGAGCGAGTCATTCGTCATTGGAATGGGCTGCCCAGGGAGGTGGTGGAGTCGCCGTCCCTAGAGGTGTTTGAGGGGAGATTGGACATGGCACTTGGTGCCATGGTCTAGTTGTGAGGTCTGTTGGGACAGGTTGGACTTGATGATCCTTGGGGTCTTTTCCAACCTTGGTTATACTGTGATACTGTGACTTTCATTGGCATATTTCAGTGACCGCTGATCTTATCTTTGGTTGTGATCCTGAACAACTAGCATGGAGAACTGAGGAGACTGCATGGAAAAAGATTGCTTTTTGAATACATGAGTTGTTTCCTTCTTTCTCAAGATGGAGCTCATGTGAACTTTTAAAGGAATTTCCTACACAATGCAGGAGAGCAAGATGAGTTTTGATCACAAATGTATGCTTGGTTTGAAATATTACCTCACAAAGAGCTGTCTGTAGGGGAGGATTTGCTTTAGTTCAAATTAGAGAAGGCTATGTTTAGTCTGTGACTTGGAGAAGAATGTAAACATCTTGTAACTGAAGAAGAAAAACTAGGCAGAGTTTGGTTGGATGTGTTAAAATATTGTTTTGTTATTTTAACCTATTGCATGCCTTAATTACACACGTGCCAGTAGAAAAGAGCCAAGTAAGATGTGACACCTATGCTTTCAAAAAGATGACATATCTTTGCTGTATAACATAATGAACGTCTTCGCCTGCTTACATCTTATCCTGTGCTCAGGGTGATTCAAACACCTATACAACAACAGCTGCCTCTTTTATAAATGGATGTGGCATTGAGACTCTTGAATGTATCCAGAGAAGGGCAATGAAGCAGGTGAGAGGCCTCGAGCGCAAGCCCTACACGGAGAGGCTGAGGGAGCTAGCATTGTTTAGCCTGGAGAAGAGGAGGCTCAGGGGAGACCTTGCTGTCTACAACTACCTGAAGGGAGGTTGTAGCCAGGAGGGGGTTGGTCTCTTCTCCCAGGCAACCAGCACCAGAACAAGAGGACACAATCTCAAACTGTGCCAGGGGAAGTTTAGGTTTGAGGTGAGGAGAAAGTTCTTCACAGAGAGAGTCGTTAGCCATTGGAATATGCTGCCCATGGAGGTGGTGGAGTCACCATCCGTGGAGGTGTTCAAGGTGTTTAAAAAGGGATTGGATGTGGCACTGAAGCCATGGTTTACTGGTCATGAGGTCTGTGGTGACAGGTTGGACTTGATCCTTGAGATCTTTTCCAACCTTATTGATTCTATGACTCCATGATTTTCTCTCTTTTTAACTTCTGCTGTCATACAGAGGAACAATTAATGAAAAATATGAGTGCAAATTAAAGCAAGGGACACAACTCATTGAAGACTATAATGGATGAAGGATTTTTACTAATGAGGTAAACCCTGGAATATCTAGAGCTAATACTCCTAAAGTCTATAAACATGTACACATCAGGTTGGGGGTTTTTTCCTTTTTTTTTTTTCTTTTATCAGGTGGTCCTATGTATAGCATGGTTTGGTTTTATTGAAGTAAGCTGCCTTAAAAAAAAAAAGTTCTTTTACTTGATTTCTGAACAGTAGATCCCTTAGTAAGTGTTGACATTTTCTGGCATTCACCCAAGCAAGGATTTGTCAGGGAAATGGAAGTGCAGAACTTGGTAAAGTTCATTGGGGAAGGCTGCTCTCTGCCTAATGGCCTAAGAGGCATGTTTGTACTGTGAAGCCATGTAGGTTGCAATAGCTTCTGAAAACACTAAAGGCAGGAACTGTTGCCTTTTTTCTTCTTCTCAGGATACAACATATTTTCTAACTTGGAGAGCATCTTCTTTCCAACTGCTCATTCGGCATGTTTTGATGAAGTAGATGTCTTTGTGGTTTTCAAAAGAGACTAGGCTGTTGTGGCTGAGGTAGGAGTGATTAGGAAGAATATGCCCATGTGTATGCACACATTTGTTTACCTTTGTTTTCCTCACGAGTATTCAGAGATGCTTCTCAGACTCTTTCCCCACTCTGTTTTGGCTATCCTTCCCTCGGGAAAAAAAAAATGAAAGAAAATCTCTTTTGCTGCTAGTGAAATAACAACTGCTCAGCTACATTGGATGTGTCAGTGGATGAATAGGAGAGTGAGAGGTGAAAACACAAATGGGAAGCTGACAGCAGGATAATGCTAGAGATATTAAAAGAATATTAGGTTTACTGGTGCATTGTTTCTGTGGTTGGGCCATAGTAGAAGCTATTGACTCTTGCACAGATTTCATTAACCAGATTTTGCTCAGTTTTGGAAGCTTAGTAGAAATTTAATTTGTTCACCTCACACAAACCTTTTGCCTCTGTTGAGCTGGTGTGAGGAAATTAATTTGTATCAGATGATTTATTCAGAATCTTAGTTCAACTTCTTGAGCATAAATCTCTATTTCAGTTGGCTAAGGCAAATGAAGCAAAAAATTTCTACAGTGAGTTTTGTTTGGTGCTTTCTCTAGCATGTGTTTATTCTGCTGTGTATGAATGTATGTCCAAGCTGCTAATGGATTTTCTCTTCTGGAAGATATGATTTATATGTAGAATGTATAAAATGTACCTTGGAGAATTGTTTAGTGAAAAAGTGGAGAGGAGAAAAAGACAATTCCTATTTGTATAAGAGCCTTGACACACAGCATTATGCTGGACTTTCATTCTCCTTTATGAGAATCTATCTTCAGACAGAAATAGACCTAGTTCTAAGCAGTTTTCCCACTGATGATAATATAATTTAAACTGTACATTTTACTTGTTGATTTTGAGCAGCAAATTAAAAGATAAACTTACACTGCTTGTATGGCATTTAAATCTGTGTCATAGTGCTTAAATCTTCTCATGTACACGGCATCTTTTTTTTTTTTTTTCATGTTCCTTTTACTCTGATGTGAATTTCTCATCTAAGTAATCTATATTTTTTCCTTCAGTTTATGCATGACACTTCTCTTTGCTGTACTGATTAAACACTAGAAACATGCCAATGGATGAGAGTTGCTAAAATAAGCTGAGAATAACTAAAACTATACGTTTATTAGGTGTTCTTCCAAAAGTTATGTTTTCATTAGATGATAGACAAGGACAGTGGTAGTGAAGATGGTATCAGGCTTTGTCACCACATGTGCAAAAAATCCCAGTTGTCATACCCTAGTATTGAATGTAGAATTTGGAATAGAGTCTAGCCTGTTGTCATGATGTGTAAGCATGCAAATAATTTGTTTTTGTGACCACTTTCAAGTCTTAACGCTTATTCACAGTATCACCAAAGTTGGAAGAGACCTCAAAGATCATCAAGTCCAACCTGTCACCACAGACCTCATGACTAGACCATGGCACCAAGTGCCACATCCAGTCCTCTATTGAACACCTCCAGGGATGGTGACTCCACCACCTCCCTGGGCAGTCCATTCCAATGGCGAATGACTCTCTCGGTGAAGAACTTTCTCCTCACCTCGAGCCTAAACTTCCCCTGGCACAGTCTGAGACTGTGTCCCCTTGTTCTGGTGCTGGTTGCTAGAGAGAAGAGGCCAACCCCATCCTGGCTGCAACCACCTTTCAGGTAGTTGTAGAGAGCAATGAGGTCGCCCCTGAGCCTCCTCTTCTCATTTTAGTGCTTGTCAATATTATAAGACAAAATTGACAATTAGTTTCCTGTGTAATGGATAATGAAACAAAAACTACATAAAATTCTGTTTTAACAGGGCAGTGTTTTCAAACAGAAGGAGAATTAAGTTAAATTTTGTGAGAGAAATTAAATAATATTATGTGGTATTTTTCAGAAAAATCCTGAGACTTTCTTTCTGTCAATACTAAAGTATTTGACTTTTTTATTGTGTGTGTGTATATATATATATATGTTTTAGTACTGTTATCTGTTATTATGGAATATTTCAAGAATTAAAAATACTCTTGCCTTAAGTGTTTATAATGTGTCTATCTGTGTTTTTAAATATCTGCAGAATAGTGCTTCCAAACCTTTGGCAGTCCTTCATGTTAATGTTCTACCCAGCAAGAGCACAGGGGCTCTCATAATTCACTGTGGCATTTCATGATCTTCTAGAGGATATTGTGTTCCATCATATCTACTTGTCTGCATCAAATTCAGTGTTTTTATAGTGTCCTGAACTGTTAAATGTGTTGGCTCAAATGTGACATTTTGAAATGACTTTACCTCCTTGGTATGAGTTTCTTTTTCATACATAATTGTCCCTGCTGTAATACCTGAAATTAATTAAGCAATGTGCTCAGTATCTGCTCTGGGGGGGTTGTTGTTTCCCCAAGGTAAATCCGGTATGGCTGTTAGGAAATACTTTATTTTCTTCTCTGCTCTATATTTATGTTGGTGAAAGCCAGATCACCAAAGTGTACCTTGCCTCCAGAGAAGATACTGATAATATTTATAGCAGTTCTGTAGGAATTCATTATGCAGAATTGAATTTGCTGTGGTGAAAAGTCTGTGCTGTGCAGGTGAGCTTCTCTCGTTCGAGACAGTTTGTGGTGTGTTGGTTCACTGCATGTTTTTCTTCAGATGCTTTCTAATGCCATGTTGGCAGATAAAACTGGGCTTTACTGGAGGTGTTTAGGAAGAGACTGGATGGAGCGCTTGGTGCCATGGTTTGATTGATTAGGTAGTGTTGGATGATAGGTTAGACTTGATGATCTCAAAGGTCTTTTCCAATCTGGTTAATTCTAAGTTCTGAGATCTGAGATCTCAACTTAATTTCCTCAATGAGAAGCCATTACAGAGGTATGGACAGGTTTCATATCCTCCTCACAGTATGATGACAACTGCTAAATTCAGCACTACTGTGGTTACTTGAGCACTTGGGTTTATACGTATTGCTGTAGAGCATTCAGAGTATGACAGAGCTAAATGTAGTTGAGGCCAGATCATCACCATCAGATGGGATGCAGCTTCCCCTAGTGTAGCCAATTCTTAAAGATCATATTTACCTGTAGATGTTGGCATCATTTTCTCCTTTAAGGTGACAATAGGGGATAAAAGAATGGTAGGTTTTGGAAATGATGTCCAGAGATAACCTAGTCCAACCCCCCTGCTAACACAGGTACTCCTGGATCATGTTGCACAGGAACACATCCAGGCAGGTTCTGAAAGTCTCTGGAGAAGGGCAGCCTGTTCAACTGCTCTGTCACCCTCAGAGTAAAGGTGATCATACCTGATTTTCATGGATGCTGTTGATTTGATGTTCCATATGCTGTACAATCCTAATACCGATAGGTAGCTCTACTGGCACTTCATGAGAACTGCTTTGCATAGAGGGGGCTTCTTCATCACTGGTGAGACTGACACACATTTCACAGAAGAGTAGAGGTTGGAAGGGACTTCTGGAGGTCATCCAATCCAAACCCTTCTGCTCAAGCAGGGTTACCTGGAGCTGGTTGTGAAGAAGGAGAAAAAAAAATGGCTGGATTTTAAATTGTTCAGATTGCTTCAAGGAATATTTACTGCTTCCTTGGGCTGTTGTGTCTTGAAGCCATGACACAGAAAGAACAGAATCTTAAAAGTTCTCTTTGCTTTGACAGGATCATATCTAGATGCATAATAGTATACTAGCCAAATACATCTTTCTATGATGCCTGGCAGTTTTCCTTTTCACTTGGCTGTGTCTCTATACTATTTACAGGATTCTGGATGCATTAAGTCAAATAATTAGGCTCGCCGTAAAGATAGATTTCAGAAGACATCTTGATTTACATACAATTAATGTGATTTACATAGTTAAGAAATTGTAGCTTGCCATAAGACAAGCAATGACTTTGGGTAAAAGCAGTATTTGGTTAAGTTCTCAGTATTTCAATTTTTACAGGCAGAGGATTAAAAACAGTGGCCCAGTATAGTCATTTCCAGGAGCTATTGAAGCATGTTTATAAGAACAGGAAAAAGCTATTGTGTAAATTGCATGCAACAGGCACGGAGAGCAAGTGTAAAACAATACTTCAGTCTTGCTCTCTCCTTATGCTGACAGGATTTTCCATTCCTAAATTCACACAACTGTTTTATAGTATCTTAATCTGTCACTGTGCTTTTTTCTAGTATCCATTAACTCCATGGTGTTTGTCATAAAGAAACAATGAGGTTGATGACTGACGCTGTCCAGCTCATCTGCTAAAGATGTAGCTGTTCTTCTAGTGCTGAATTTTACAGTTGATATCATTTTAGATTTTTTATTTTAGTGTCTTTGAGCAGCACTGTATCATGCCCTAGAGAAAGGTCAAGATAATACTCTGCATTGTGGATACTAAGTAATTTATATAGTATTTCCAGTAGAAAAGCAGTTTAATGGACCTGCAGGTGATGTTTAATAACTGAGAATGTTAGTTAAATTGACCATCTGTTACATGTCTCTGCACTTGCTGCAGTAGCATGTGGGATGGTGCAGAAATTTCACACTCGTTTTGTTTCAGGTTGTTCTAATTGTTTCTTTTTTCATGCAAAGCATGAAAAGGCTCTTGCAATTAAAAGAGTGCTCCCTCTAAATTAAATAAATCCAGAGATTTAATCAAACTAATTTCCAAAGTAGATTCACTTCTGTTGAGTGATACAACTTGAAGGGATGATAAGTAACTTTGAGTTGAAACGGGATTTCATTGCAAGTGATGCCTCTGAGGTTCCTAGTGAGTTGCTGCTGTCTTGTTCCTTGACTGGTTTGTCTTGGTTGCTTGTCTTGTTTTACTTTCAGTACTTGCATAATCTCTTGCGTAGTTTTAAAAAATCTTGATAGTTTGCCTTTAAATGTAATTTATTTCTCTCTTTTTAAACTGGTGTTTGAGATCCTGAGGTTAATCCTCAGGAAGAAATCACCAGGAAATAGAATTCAGGAGAATTTTGTCCACCTACAAAATCTGGTGATGAAGGTATTCATTTCAGAGTCGCAAATAAATTAAGAAGTGATACTATCCCGTGGCAGCTTTTGTATTCCTCAATGGACAGCATAAAGGTTGCACCATATCCTAATGGAATAAATAGCATTTCCTTACTGTGTCAGCTAATGTCAGCTCATTTGAAAAACTTCCAGAATGAAGTCATACACCATAAACAAGAGCCCTCTGGAGACGGCGCTGGTTAACTCTAATACAAGACTACTTTTAAAAAATCAAAGTTACTTCAGGGTTCCACATTAGTTGAAAACTAACCTCAAGCTGACAGTGTATTGGAGGGGAAATGCTTTACTTAGAAGGTGTCTTTAGAAGTATTATAATCAAAATAGTGTTCATTTCACAGTATCACCAAGGTTGGAAGAGACCTCAAAGATCATCGAGTCCAACCTGTCACCACAGACTTCATAACTAGACCATGGCCCCAATTGCCACGTCCAATCCGCTCTTGAACACCTCCAGGGATGGTGACTACACCACCTCCCTGGGCAGCACATTCCAATGGCGAACGACTCTCTCAGTGAAGAACTTTCTCCTCACCTCGAGCCTAAACTTCCCCTGGTGCAGTTTGAGACTGTGTCCTCTTGTTCTGGTGCTGGTTGCTTGGGAGAAGAGACCAACCCCTTCCTGGCTACAACCTCCCTTCAGGTAGTTGTAAGAGAGCAATGAGGTCTCCCCTGGGCCTCCTCTTCTCCAGGCTAAACAACCCCAGCTCCCTCAGCCTCTCCTCACAGGGCTTGTGCTCAAGGCCTCTAACCAGCCTTGTTGCCCTTCTCTGGACACGTTCAAGTGTCTCAATGTTCTTCCTGAACTGAGGGGCCCAGATCTGGACACAGGGCTCAAGGTGTGGCCTAACCAGTGCAGAGTACGGGGGCACAATGAGTTCTTGAGTGTACTTAGACCTTGGATTAAATTGAAGCATGCCCATAACATTATATATGTGTACATATGTATATGTGTGTGTACATATATATATACTGTGAGCATAGTTTATGGAGTGTTGAACTTGATTTATTAATGGTTCAAACATGGCAGTGAGCTGCATAAGGGATTGGTATGCATAGAAGCTAGCCATGGCATAAATGTGAATTGAATTTCCAGTAATGGGTTGGTGTTTTTTTGCTGTTTGGGGTTTCCTTGTTGTTGTCATTGGGTGTTCATTTGTGTGGGGTTTGGTCATTTGTAGCTGAGCAAATAATGTTTTGTTAGGAACAAAATATACATTTTCTTTTTTTTTTTTTTTTCCTATATCAAGGAATTGGTGGGAAACAACAAGAAAACAAGCCCATATTCTTGGCTGGAGTACTAAATAATTTTTATGACTGCTCTAACATAGTGTTGGTGAGATAGTATCTGAACTGGCTGCATCATGTGGCAAGCTGTTTCCAGATAAACTGTTTGGTTCAGAAACACTGGATCTGCAAGAAGGAAATATTTTAAAATCATGTTCCTGGTTGTGGGTGAGCAAAATACAGGTACCCTTCATTTAAGGATGTCAATTACTACATGTGTTCATGTAACATACTTTTATTGCCACTGCCCCTTTCCTGACCACAACAGTCTATCCACATGATGAGTGGTAGAACTCATAATGTTTTGGTACCTTGATACTTAGCTTTAAAAATGCTAAATTCTGGAGAGTGTGCATTGCGTACTAGAGAGTGCTTCAAGCAGTGCAGGGTAGCTGTGCCACTAATAATGACTGATCACTAGTGGTGTGAAATATTAGCCTTGTCTGTTTCTAATGGAAAGCTGATGTGGTGTTGGCTGTTTTCCAAAGAAGCTGATGATTGTATTAAACATAATAAAATCATCTTCTTGAAGGAGGAATGGGAGTCTTTTTCTGATGGTTCAAAGCATGTGCCAAATTCTGTGAGTGAGAAAGTCTGTACTGTGCTTCTTAAGCTGGATCCTGATGGTGTATTTGTTCAGTTGCTTATTTTATCTTCTGATTGAGCAGAATTGCAGCAAAAAATCACCTTGAATTTGTTGGACTTTAAATATTTTAAGAACAGAAATACATATCAAGAAGCTCAGATAACATCTGTCAGATTTTTATTTTGATTCCTCTTTTTCTGGAAAGTGATAGGGGAAAAAATTCTTGGATCTCTGTTTTTTTGGGGTTGGTTCTTTGTTTTCCCCATATAGAAGACATTTAAGTGCTCCAAGGGCTGCTTTTTAGGGGTTGTATAAGAATGAAAGATTACTTGTACTGTTTGATTTACTAGAGCAAAGATTATCAGCCCCTTAAGGGAAATTGCTATTGATTATTTTACACTTGTTATCAAGAGTTTCCTGTACTGAACATTAATGTCATACTAACAGAAGGGGGTGAGGAGAATAGCTGCATCTGTGCCTTCCAAAACAACAAGCAACTGTTATTGGTATGACAATGCTTACTGTTTGTTTGAATGTGTTTTATATAATGCCACTGGGAAAAATATTTTCTAATGTCTAGTGTGCAAATGAAAGAAGCACTGTCCTATATAACCTCTCTTGCACAAACTAGTATTTGTTAGGTGTATGTGATACTTCACCATTCATCTCTGCAGAGCGATACCCTTTCCAAAACAGCCATGTTATCTGTTGAGAACAGATCTCCCAGCTCATCAAGTGCAACTCAAACATACTGCAGTTTGTAATAACAAGTGAAACACTATAACATTTAAAAATACCTGTTTTACATCAGTTTTGCAGCAGCCTGCCAAATTGGGTTTCTGTGATTACAGATCTCTGTTATCATCTTGTAAACTCTTAATTCTCTTCAGGAGACCACAGCTTTCTCATTTGTCGCCATGCTGCCTACTACTAATGTGATGAGTATTTGGATAGTTATCAAAATCTTCTGAGCTCTGCTGCTTTTCTTACTTGGAACTTTTAATTTTGCATTATGCTACTTACAAGTATATTTCGCTAACTACGAATAATAACAAATCCTTAATTCCTGTCACTGCTAAAAAACACGCTATATACTTTCTATCCCAGCATGTTCTCCCTGAAAACATAGTTTAGAACTTGAGTGACAGCCAGCACTGGACTTGGTCTTTTTGTGCAAATGAATATGCCTGTGTTCAACTGCCTATCCTGTTGTTTTCACTACTTGCCAATAAGTCCCTTGCTTCTTATATGTCCAGGACAATATGGGAGTTTTCTGAGGGCAAGAATAGCTTTCCGGTTATGGAGGTGAGATGTACTTTGGATTCCTCTGTAATCTACACAAGTGGTGTATCTCTTAATTCCTGCTGCTCTGCCATAATTGTTTAAAAACCTTTTTTTTTTTTTTTTTGTGATCATATCTGTTAGACTTTGCATTGATACATGGGATTCACAATTTTATTCTTTCCTTCTGACTTTGATTACTCCATATGACTATATGACTAGGATTGTGTGCTGTGCCCAGATTAAGAGAAAGATTTAATGAGAAAGGTACTACAGTAACACCCCATAAGAACATGCTTGGGTATCCCATGTTGACAATTAAATGATGACTGCAACCAATACAATAGGCTATTTTTGAGAAATGCAACTTGAGTCATTAGCCCAGTACACGACACAGTTCTGAAGTTCCACTTACACAAGTTTGTGTTCATTAGTTTTCCGTATGCTTACTGATGGAGAGCAAGTAGTAGAAGCTTCTAGTAGAGGCTTTTGCAGACAAACAAATGGGACTAATGGAAGAGTAAGCTGGTTTTCTTCTGCTTGGGATTTTATTTAGTTAGGCTGGTTTTCCATTATAGTGCTACTTCATCTCTTATTTGAAGCTGATTATTAGTGTGACCAGCCAGCCATGTATGCAGTACTGTTAAAATACAGCCTGAAAGCTTGATCTGCTTAGTTCCACTGTATCAGTGTTCCTGTTTTTGAAAACACTTAACTGCCTCTCTTCACTTTGCACATGAATTCTGAAATGTATATTTATTCTTGAAGCTTTTTCTGTTGTCTCTGGACAATGCAGAAGAAACAGGAGGAAAACAAAATTCCACATCTCTGTAGTTACTGCCTAACCTGAAAGGAAGAAGAGAAAAATCACACCCCCTCTTGGAAACCATGCAGCACACTGCTCAGATTTCACCTAGTGTTGTTCTTTGAATAGGACAGACAACAGAATATAGATTTCTCAGCAGACAGCAGAGAGAGACTATGATGTGTTCAATTTTTTTAATCTCAAAGATAAGACCATCTTCTAGAGACATAATATCATGTTTCAAGTTACTACTTTTTCAGTAAGACATTTTGAGAAGGCCTATACTGCCTGCTGATTGAATAGTTGCTTCTGTCCTGTATCTTTCCACTCTAAACATAATTTTTATGATTTTACTTTAATTTTGGACATAATCTTACATGTCATGTAGAGTTAGGACAATTGATGGTATAAATTGTTTTTTGTTGCTTTTACTTGCTGAACAGAAACTGTGCTTTAAAGTGCTTAATCTGCCAAGTTGCCCATTTTATTCTTTAGGTTTCTCAGCCTTGTTTTTTATTTTGGCAAGTTTGTCTGTATTTGGACCAATCCTACTCTCAGTAGCTGGCTCCAGGGTCAGTACTGGGAATTTTTACCTGAAGCTACATGATCAAGCTTTCTATGTTGAGATGATTGAAGAGTCAAGCTAGCTCAAATTTAACTCGAAATTTAGGTACACTGTAGAGTTTCACCACCAATATGAACTGTTATAGGTAAACTGAATTAGAAAGCCTCACTTGGTATTTCCCTCTGGTATAGCTGTTTGGGCTGCACAGCTGGCTGAGCTGAGGGGAAAACAGCCCATCAAAATGTAAACACCTGAATGAGAAGATTCTTGATTTTGGTATATTTTACCGCATTACAATAGCGTTGAGACCACAAGGGAGGGACAATTGCACATGGATTGGAATGGATAGGTAGTGGAAATTAATAAGCTAATTACAAACTAAGAATGACCTAAACTAAGGTGAGCTAATTGTGGCCTTCCAGTATCTGAAGGGGGCCTACAGGAAGGCTGGGGAGGGACTTCTCAGGCTCTCAGGTAGTGATAGGACTAGGGGGAATGGAATGAAGCTGGAGGTGGGGAGATTCAGGCTGGACATGAGGAGGAGGTTCTTCCCCATGAGAGTGGTGAAGCCCTGGAATGGGTTGTCCAGGGAGGTGGTTGAGGCCCCGTCCCTGGAGGTGTTTGCAACCAGGCTGGATGAGGCTTTGGCCAGCCTGATCTAGTCTGGGGTGTCCCTGCCCATGGCAGGGGGTTGGAACTAGATGATCCTTGTGGTCCCTTCCAGCCCTGACTGATACTATGATACTATGAATATATTGTCAGAAAGTCAGTTTAGGAATAACTAGGGGTGTATTGATTTTGTCATCTCTGCATCCTAGAAAAAAGGAATCAACATAGACATGTTGTGGCATGGTATGGAGAGAGCAATGCTTAAGAGTGCTTCCCAACCAAAGTAACTAGTGAAAGCCAGAAGGTAAAATGTTACTGATTCTTTTCATATTGCCAAAAGAAATTGGGGAATATTGTATATGGATATTACCACATTGAGTTGAACTGCATTCAGAACCTTGTCTACAGCAGGAGACACCCCAGACTTTTACTAAGAGATGGGGCAAAAAGAATTATCTAGAGCACAAAATGCACAACTGATAGCAAAGCAAGACTTGGTTTTGACCCTTCTTGGAAGCTGATTTCCCTCTAGAGCCGGAGGGGTTCATTTAGAATTTATTTATTTTTTTAGACAGAAGCATTGCAATGTTGCTGCTTTTAAATCTTCCTAAAATGTCAATTACCATGACACCTCTGGCAAAGACATGCATATTTACAAAGAAAGGAATCTTGTCCTTTAGTTAAAAAGGGGAAGAAGGGACATTTGTGGAAGTTGCATGGCTGATTTTGGAATGTTTGTTACAAGAGCTTAACTGTGTCAGAGACAGTAATCTGTAATTTGTGGAGTTAATACAAAATGAAAAGTACATGTAAGGTCTCACTTGAGACTGTCAAAACAAAAGGTAAACTTATTGCTAACGTTTTGCTATTAGGAAGTTGATTGAGCTGCTAGAGGGGAGGGGGAAAGGTGAGAGGTGTTGTGACACAGTATATTCAAGTATAGCACTGTTCATTGTCATTAATTATGTGTGTCTGTCTAGGAGGAGGGTGAAATTCAAGAGAACTTTCCCATACAGTGACTGAAGCAAAGATAGATAAGTTGCAGGATTTTTGTAAACAGCTTCAGATACTGAGCACATAACTACTCTGAAAATGGTGTAATTCTCCATGTATGAAACTAAATCCAGGGGTTGAAGTAGGTTTCTTTTGCAATTGATACAGTTTCTAGGACTCTCTGAAAATTTTATTCCTTCTCAGTGTTGTGCCTGAAGTTCTCTCGTGTAACTGTGCTGGGAACTACATGGTGCTGACCAGAGTCAGAAAAATGTGACAGAAGTGTAATTGTTCTGGTGTGAGAGGCTATTTGGGACAAGAGAAGGTGTATTTTTTCCAAATTCACACTAGTTTTCTGGTGTGCTTCATCATACTGTAATACTGGCACAGTTGAAGGCACAGGGTAGGCTAGTGGGCTGAGGAACATCCAGGGAGAGCTCCTTAAACTGCTGCAGCTGTTAAAAGGAATGTTTTCTGAGCTGTGTTGTGTTTCTCCCTTCAAGATGAGATTTTTAAATGATGCAGTCATCTCAGTTTGGCTAGTGCTTAGGGTATTTTTGCATTGGACAGAGTTTTAGGCTTTTGGCTCATGTAGATAAATGAGTGGGATAGATTTAGGTTTGTTGGGGGTTTGGGGGATTGATTTGTTTGTTTTTTCCAGTTTGAGGAATAATATCATCCTCACCTACAAATTGGATGAACTGTTTGAAAAATGATGTTTCAAATGGAAAGGAAAGTTTATTTTTGCTAAGCTTATTTTTAAAAAATAAAAAATAAGAAAGTTTATTTTTAAAAAATTACGTTATTGCAGCATGTAAAAAGGGCCACGAGGATGATCAGAGGGCTGGAGCACCTCTCCTATGAGGACAGACTGAGGGAGTTGGGGCTGTTCAGTCTGGAGAAGAGAAGGCTCCCAGGTGACCTCATTGTGGCCTTCCAGTATCTGAAGGGGGCCTACAAGAAGGCTGGGGAGGGACTTCTCAGGATCTCAGGTAGTGATAGAACTAGGGGGAACGGAATGAAGCTGGAAATAGGGAGATTCAGGCTAGATGTGAGGAGAAAGTTCTTCCCCATGAGAGTGGTGAAGCCCTGGAATGGGTTATCCAGGGAGGTGGTTGGGGCCCCATCCCTGGAGGTGTTTAAGCCCAGGCTGGATGAGGCTCTGGCCAGCCTGATCTAGTGTGGGGTGTCCCTGCCCATGGCAGGGGGGTTAGAACTAGGTGATCCTTGTGGTCCCTTCCAACCCTGACTGATACTATGATAATGTTACATAATGCGAATGGTAAGGCTTAACTGTGTAATTCTTAAAGTTTAGGGAATGCTGGCTATTTATACTGTTGTAGTATTTGGGGCTTTTTTCTAACTCTTGGTATACACATAGTTCAAATATAAGGGCTACAGGAATAGAGCAGGTAGTGGATTTACAGATCTCTTCAGGTTTGTTCTTTGTTGAGAAATGTCAGATCCCAGAAAACAGACAGCCTGACATTTCCTTTGTTGTAATTATTGCAGAGCATTCATGGACTTGAAATTCCAGCACTCTGCAATAAGAAGCATATTCTCAGTGTAGCAGAAAGTTACTTAGAAATGCTAATCAACTGGATGATTGTCCTTTTATACTAGATTATAAACCAGTGTAGTTTTATTTTAGTGACCACAACTGCAGAAACCCATAGAAATGTTACAGAAGGTTTGGAGCTTGAGATTTCATTACAATATTTAAAGTCCACTGGAATATTCTAAATATTCTTTATGCAGTCTTGTTTCTGTCTGTACTGCACCTTGTATGGCAGAACAGCAGCCCTGCCATGTGTGGGCTGCTAGCTATTACTGTAGTATGAATGGATAAAGGATCCTTGTTTTTCTTAGTTGAGCATGCAGTAAAAACCTTGGTTTGGTGGATTTTTTGGTTGGAGTTTAAGCATTATTGGTAGGTCTCTCTCATTGTTTCCCAATGCCAATAGTTGACATAAGTCAATACAGTGATTTGCTTTTCTGTCAGTAACTGTAATAGGTCTGACAGTAGTTGTGGTTTGCATTCTGAAATGGTCATAATGTGAGAGAGAGAGACTGATTTCTATTACAGCCACGTTCTGAAGTGTCTGAAAAAAACATGATATGGTGGCAGTGTTATTAACATGAAAATCTCCTTTTAACTCAAGCAAGTCGGTGACATGCTCTATCCGGGGAGCTTACAGGTCTGTACAAAAGCATTTGCTTTGCAAAGCAGGGGGACGGTTTGTGCGCTGAAGCAACAAGGCTAAGTAAAATGACTTATGCAATTAAAGACTGCCACCTCTTTGAAGAAATGCATCTTCTCACTTTCCCTCCTCCAACCTTTACACAGTCTTATATTGTCCAGATTGCTGTGGGTCTCATTGTTAAACGAGCTTTGTATCTCTCAGTTAATTTCCTGCCAGTCTCAGTTTAGCTTGAGGACTGTGGGTGTTTGTGTATCCATTAAGCACACTGCCAGGACATGTCCACCACTTGCCACCTCTCCCATTAAACAGCTGTCAGCAGGTTTACAGAGCTGCTTTCTTGCTTTGCATTAATTGCTGCAACTCACTAGATGCAGTGAAAAGCATCTATAAAGAGAAAATGCAGAGTTTACCTTGAAATTTCTAAAGGTAAATGGAAATGCCATGAGCAGTTAAGTCAGATTTCATATATAGTCATATCAATATGATTAGCAGGAATGAAGTGTCACTTCTTTTTAAATTTTCTTTTTTCAGCTAACATTTCTCCTTGAACTCCTACCTGTGTAAGGAAAATGCTGCAAATCCAAACAACTGCACAGCAGCAGATTCTTGGATGAGCCTGGCTCGCTGAAGTCGTATATAATCTCATGCTGAGATTTACAATTGGTTCTGAAATGAAAATCTGCTAGAATTAGATCAAACATTATCCTAGTTGAGATAAGCAGTGTGGGAAAAAATTAAGGATTTGTCCATGAAAGGCAGTATGTAGTAGGGTTATTGGTGTGAAGCTTTCCAGCAGATGTACTGAAATGGAGAAGGAATGCTATGTTAATTTGATGGGCTGCAGCTAGTTTACTACACATTAATATGGTGTATTTTTGCAAAGCAGGAAATTCTGATTCTACTTCTGAAGACAAAGAATTTTTTTTTTTGGGGGGAATGAAAATTCCTTTGTATTCCTCAAAGCAGTAAAAGCAGTTATCAATCGTTTAAGTAATTTTGTGTATCTGGCCTTTTATTAAAATAGTACTTTGGCAGTCTGCTGGTGAGCATTGCATAGAAGGCCAGTGCAAAATATGGGATAACTTCAGTGTATTGGCTGGAGGTAGGAAGTTTAACCTAAATATCTGATGTCTTTAAGAAATTTCTGAGGCCTTACTATGTTTAGCTTTATGCTCTGTGAATTCACACTTAATTAATTTTAATTTGAATTAACTTTCCTGAGCATACTTTCTAGGTGAACTCTGAGAGCAAATCATTGGGCTGCTGAGTTTGCAAGCTAATTAGACATGACCAGCATGTGGAAAAAGTGGAAAGAAACTTGGTTGAAGCAATTTGTGCAACATCACCAAGAAGGCAGTGTTGAAGAGCAGAATAACACAAAGTGCTGTAATACAACTATGCATCCCCTATGCTGGATGGTGCAGTCTTCTAAAAATTGCTGCAGCAGAAGTTCTTCTATTCATTCAGCTTACTCTGTCTTCTTACACTCTGCAGGACCACAATTTCTTCACCCAGTGATGTTCTCCTCAGAATCTCTGTTCTTTATATTACTTACTGAGGAACACAGAATTGGTCTTTTGAGGGCTGTTCGATGTTGCCTTTCAATCAGCAAGTGAAGAGTACTATTGAATGATCAAATATTTTTCTCCTTCTCTAAATCTGCTGGGGGTAAGCTTTCTGCTTATGGTATAGCATATTGGTGAAATAAGCAGTTTAAAAAAATGATTAAGATCCTCAATACCATCTCTCATAGTAATTTGTAGTTTTTATTCTATCCCTATGGCCTGTATCAGGAACAGAGTGGCCAGCAGGAGCAGGGAAGTCATTGTGCCCCTGGACTCTGCGCTAGTTAGGCCACACCTTGAGTCCTGTGTCCAGTTCTGGGCCCCTCAGTTTAAGAAGGACATTGAGACTCTTGAGTGTGTCCAGAGAAGGGCATCGAGGCTGGTGAGAGGCCTTGAGCACAAGCCCTTTGAGTAGAGGCTGAGGGAGCTGGGATTGTTTAGCCTGGAGAAGAGGAGGCTCAAGGGTGACCTTCTTGCTGTCTACAACTACCTGAAGGGGGGTTGTAGCCAGTTGAGGGTTGGTCTCTTCTCCCAGGCAACCAGAACAAGAGGACACAGTCTGAAGCTGCACCAGGGGAGGTTTAGGCTGGATGTTAGGAAGAAGTTCTTCATAGAGAGATTGCCCATTGGAACGGGCTGCCTGGCGAGGTGGTGGAGTTGTTTAGGACGAGATTGGATGGGGTGCTTGGTGCCATGGTTGAGTTGATTGGGTGGTGTTGGATGATAGGTTGGACACAATGAAGGTCTTGGAGGTCTCTTCCAACCTGGTTTATTCTAGTCTAGTCTAAATACTGTTCCTTGAGTTTCTGTACACTTTCATAATTATTCTTGGTGCTTTTACCCACTAAACTTGAATGGTGATTTGTTCCTAGCCTCTGAGGAAGTTCACAGTTTAATGGGTGAAACATGATAGGTAATAAAGAAAAATGTTCTGTTGCATGCACCAGTTTAGAGGAATGAATCTTAGGAATATTATGTACTCTGATTCTGTAACAGCAGAAAAGATCCATTCGAGTTTCTAAATTTTGTTGAACATGCTCAAAAATTCTGTTGTACTCTACTTGTGTGTAATTTAAACAAACAAAACCCCAATAAACCCACCAAAAAAAAGAACCCAATGCTTTAAGAAATGCTAGCATTCAACTGTTCCATTTTCTGTTTCAAGTTTTGCTGCAGACTAATAATTCATAAACTTTTTAATGGGATATATTGCACTGGGATGCCTTCTGTTCCATCTTGTCCTGCGTTAGAATTAAATTTGCTCTAAGGCACATTTGTGTGGCATTTGATTTTATGCACATGTCACTATGTATTTTGAACATTCTCCCAACAATATTGGAAAAGTATGCTGTTGTCTTACTGGCAGCTCTGTTGTCTGGAGTAAAATCTTATGCAGGCAATATAGCTGTTCTTTGTTTGAAAGGTTTTGGGGAAGCCTCCAGGCTGGAGCAGCAAGGTCTACCCACTGCAGAGCTGCAAGGCACAAACCACTGCTGGGCTGGTGCTTGTGTGCCTGAGATGGTGCCTACACATTGTGGTCATTCCACTCTGAAACTGTCCTCCTGTTTTTTGAGGGATGTATAAACTGAGCCACTGTGACTGTGTTGGCCACAGCTTGTTTCCTTTAGGAGTGTGGCTGTTTATCAGTGTTGTGTTGGATGGGTATCAAGAAAGGCCAAGTATTATCATAGAATCAACAAGGTTGGAAAAGACCTCAAAGATCATCAAGTCTAACCTGTCCCCCAACACCTCATGAGTACTAGACCATGGCACCAAGTGCCACGTCCAGTCCGCTCTTGAACACCTCCAGGGATGGTGACTCCCCCACCTCCCTAGGCAGCACATTCCAATGGCTAACAACTCTCTCTGTGAAGAACTTTCTCCTCACCTTGAGCCTAAACTTCCCCTGGCACATCTTGAGACTGTGTCCTCTTGTTCTGTGCTGGTTGCCTGGGAGAAGAGACCAACCCCCTCCGGGGTACAACCTCCTTTCAGGTAGTTGTAGACAGCAATAAGGTCTCCTCTTAGCGTTCTCTTCTCCAGTACTAGTTCATGCATCTCTCAGCTTGCTTTTGTGAGAGTCAAGAAGGACTCAGGGCTTGAAATGAGAGATTTGCATCCATTCAATTGTTCATATAATAATAAACTGCTTTAGATAAACCACAGCTAGATGTTGTGGGTGTGGGTCTCATTTCCCTTGTGTCAAGTGATAGAATGCAAGGAAATGGCCTTAAGTTGCACCAAGGGAGGTTTGTGTTGAATATTAGGAAAAAGGCATTGGAACAGGCTGCCCAGGGAGATGCTCAAATCCCCATCTGGACATGTTCAAAAGATGAGTGGATGTGGTGCTGAGTGATGTGGCTTAGTGGTAGTGGCTTAGTAGTAGTATTGGGATTGCAAGCTGGAGGTGAGCAGTTGGACTTGATGACCTCAGAGGTCTCTTCCAACCTCAACAGTTCTATGATTATACAAAAAGGGTAGACATGGCACTTCAGAACATGATTTGGTGGGCATGCTGGTGTTGGGTCAACAGTTGGACTTGATGATCTTAGAGGTGTTCTCCAAGCAAAACAATTATTTGATTCTGTGTAATAGACATCATTTATTTATATTTCATTAGTAACCAGTTCAAGGTTACTTAAAATAACTTTTCTTACTTGACAAATGTTCATACCTGGGTTTTTACCAATAACTCAAGTAATTGAAAAATTGAGATGATAAAATCAAGCAGTTTGAGTCAATGTGGACTTGATCTAAAGAAGCATCAAAAAACAGAAGAGCATCTAACATACAAAATCAGGTTAGGTGGGGCCTTGAGCAACCTACTTTAGTAGGAGGTGTCTCTGCCCAAGGCAGGAGGATTTGAACTTGATGATCTTTAAGGTCCCCCAACCCAAACCTTTGTATGTATGAAGGGATGGGATTGAGCAGGTGAAAGGGTGTATGTATGTTAAATGTTAGAAGGGATAAAAACTCATGCTTTGCATATATCACAGAATGAAGTGAGCTGATAGTGTATTCATTGTTCCTGAGGGAGTTCATTGCAGATCTTGGTGACTGATTTGCCTGTTTCATTTCAGCTGTTTTTATTTTAAAAGCATTCTGTTATTTCAGAGATCTGTCAGCCTCGATGCCACTGCAGTCTTTAGTGGAATGCCTTTAAAGCTGCATGAGGGGATTGAGTCAGTCATCAGTAAATTTGCAGATGACACCAAGTTGGGAGCAGATGTTGATCTGTTAGAGGGTAGAAGGGCTCTGCAGAAGGACCTCAACTCACTGGACAGATGGGCAGAGTCCAACATGATGCCATTCAAAAAATCCAAGTGCCAGGTGCTGCATTTTGGCCACACCAACCCCATGCAGAGCTACAGGCTGGGGTTGGAGTGGCTGGAGAGCTGCCAAACAGAAAGGAACCTGGGGATGCTGATTGACAGCCACCTAAACATGAGCCAGCACTGTGCCCAGGTGGCCAAGAAGGCCAATGGCCTTCTGGCCTGCATCAAGAATAGGGTGGCCAGCAGGAGCAGGGAAGTCGTTGTGCCCCTATACTCTGCACTGGTTAGGCCACACCTGGAGTCCTGTGTCCAGTTCTGGGCCCCTCAGTTTAAGAAGGGCATTGAGAATCTTGAATGTGTCCAGAGAAGGGCAACGAGGCTGGGGAGGGGCCTTGAGCACAAGCCCTGTGAGGAGAGGCTGAGGGAGCTGGGGCTGTTTAGCCTGGAGAAGAGGAGGCTCAGGTGAGACCTTCTTGCTGTCTACAACTACCTGAAGGGGGGTTGTAGCCAGGAGGGAGTTGGTTTCGTCTCTGAAGCAACCAGCACCAGAACAAGAGGACACAGTCTCAAGCTGCATCAGGGGAAGTTTAGGCTCGAGGTGAGGAGAAAGTTCTTCACTGAGAGAGTTGTTAGCCATTGGAATGTGCTGCCCAGGGAGGTGGTGGAGTCACCATCCCTGGAGGTGTTCAAGAGGGGACTGGATGTGGCACTTGGTGCCAAGGTCTAGTCATGAGGTCTGTGGTGACAGGTTGGACTTGATGATCTTTGAGGTCTCTTCCAACCTTGATGATTCTGTGATACTGTGATTTTGTGTTTTTGAAGCTATATGAAGAATAAAGATCCATTTAATCCCACAACACTCTCATGTGTTTAAGCAGGTGTGTCTGTGTGTATCCACAACTGTGTTGCAGTGCATGCAATGAAAACAGAATTATAAAATGCTACAGAATGTTGGAGATTGGAAGGGACCTCAAAATATCATCCAGTCCACCCCCTCTGCTAGAGCAGGATCACCAATACCAGCTCATACAGGAATGCATCCAAGCACATTTTGAGTATCGCCAGAGAAAGAGACTCGACAACCCCCTGGGCAGCCTGTTCCTATTTCCATGGAACTTCCTATGCCTCAACTTTCCCCCATTGCCCCATGTCCTGTCATTGGGCACCACAGAGAAGAGCCTGGCTTCATCCTCTTGGCACTCACCCTTTAAATATTTATAAAAATAAATGGGGTCACTCCTCAGTCTCCTCTTACCCAAACTATTTAGCTCCAGCTCCCTCAGTCTCTCCTCATCAGGAAGATGTTCCACTCCCTTCATCATTTTTGTGACTCTGTGCTGGACTCTCTCAAGCAGTTCCCTGTCCTTCTTGAACTGAGGGGCCCAGAACTGGACACAATATTGCAGATGTGGCCTCACCAGGGCAGAGTAGAGGGGCAGGACATGCTCTCTCGACCTGCTAACCACACCCCTTGTACTACACCCCAGGATACCATTGGCCTTCTTGGCCACAAGAGCACATTGCTGGCTCAAGACCCACCTTTCATCCACTAGGACCCCCAGGTCCTTTTCTCCTTCACTGCTCTCCAACAGGCCAGTCCCCAGCCTGTACTGATGCATAGGGTTATTCCTTTGCAGGTGCAAGACTCTGTGCTTGCCTGTGTTAAATTTCATTCAGTTTCTCCCTGCCCATTTCTCCAGCCTAAGTCTCACTGAATGGCAGCGCAGCCTTCCGGTGTGTCAGCCACTCCACCCAGTTCTGTGTCATCAGCAAACTTGCTGACAGTGCTCTCTGTGCCCTCATCCAGGTGGTTGATGAATATATTTAATAGTGCTGGTCCCAGTACTGACCCTGAGGGACTCCACTAGATACAGCCCTCCAACTAGACTCTGTCCCATTGACCACACTGGCCACCTCTGACTTCTTTCCTTCAAGCAGTTCTCAATCCACCTCACTACCTGATCATCCAGACCACACTGTCTCAGTTTAGCTGCAAGGATGCTGTGGGAGACAGTGTCAAATGCATTACTGAAATCAAGATAAATCACATCCACTGCTCTACCATCACCTGTCTGCCTGGTTATGTCCTCATAAAAGGCTATCAGGTTGGTCAAACTTGAATTACCCGTAGTGAAATGATGTGGACTACTCCTGCTGACCCTCTTATCCTTGATATGCCTAAGGACAGTGCTGAGGATAAGTTCTTCCATTACCTTTCTGGGGATGGAGGTGAGGCTGACTGGTCTATAGTTACCTGGGTTCTCCTTCTTACCCTTTTTGAAGATTGGAGTGACCTTTGCCTTCCTCCAGTCCCCAGGCACCTCTCCTGTCCACCATGACTTACCAAAGACAGTGGAGAGTGGTCTGACAATGCCCTCTACCAGCTCCCTCAGCCCCCATGAGTGCATGCCATCAGGACCCATGGATTTATGGATGTTCAGATTACTTAACTCTTCCCTAACCCAGTTAGCTCAGCAGCTCCCTCAGCACCCACAGGTGCATCCCATCGGGACCCATGGATTTATGGATGTTCAGATTACTTAACTCTTCCCTAACCCAGTACTCATCAACCAAGGAAAACTCCTCCTTTGTCATGTCTTCTTCTGGGGCCTCAGGGGTCTGGGGCTCCTGAGGACAGTCTCCAGCAATAGAGATGGAGACAAAGAAGGCATTCAGTAACTCTGTTTCCGTTGTATCCTCTGTCACCAAGGCACCCACCTCGTTCAGCTTTGGGCCTCCATTGCCTCTAGTATTAGTTTTTCCTGCAATGCATTTGAAGAAGCCCTTCCTGTTGTCCTTGACCTCCCTTGCAAGGTTGAATTCCAAGGAAACCTTGGCCTTCCTAGTTGCCTCCCGCATCCTCTGACAACAGCCTTATACTCCTCCCAAGTGGCCAGCCCCTCCTTCCATGATCTGTAGACTCTCTTCTACTTTTTGCTCAACCTACATACAATTAAAACCAAGACTGTTTTCTACCTAGACAGGAAAAACCTTTGTAGCCAACGGATGGCCAGGGTAACTGTTTCCCATTGGTGCCCTCTCTTGGAGGTGAAAGCAGAGCTCTGTTATGTGCAGTCAAATCGTCCATTAGGAATAGAGAAGTCATGTTTTCAAAAGAGACTTTTGCATTTCTTTACATTAAAGATGGTAGATTTGGTAAGACTGCTGGGTTTGTAATAGTTTAGGTCCTCTGCTATTCAATTTTTTTACGTTTACTGTAGAAATTGATAGATAATTGTACGGATATATGCAGTCACTAATCAGGCTCCTACCTAGACACCTAAGTCAGTAAAAAGGGATACTAAAATCAGTATAATAGAAGAAAGAAATGCAAGTAGGGAAAGGATTCAATGGTGAAGGATTAGTTTGAAATGTCTCACAAATGTCTGTACTAACCCTGAATACAACTATTTAATTTCTCTGCTTGTATCTCCTTTGTAAAATGTGTGTTATGAGGAATCAGTGCCATTTAACTATCCTGAGTACTATGTAAATCAGCATAAAATGTTCCTTGCTCTTAGCAGTATACTATCTCAACAAGCAGGAAAAAGTAGTTTTATTATTTTCCCATATGACAAGCCTGTTCTCCTGGCTGTGTAAACTGGAGCTTGATACATGCTCAGCTGCATGCAGGTTACATCATGTGTTCAGAATGCGACTAGGACTTGGTGGAAAGTTTGAACTCTGGAAGCTTTAAGCAAGAGGGGTTAAGGCATTAGAAATAGCAAACCATCAGATTACAAATATGTTAATCAAAGATCTTTGAGACTGGGAAGCAAGATACTTTCCAAGTACAAGGACTTGTTCCATAGTTGAAAGGTACTAATTCAATACTAATTCAACTTGTCTTTATTTATGTGCTTGTAACTGAAATCTGAGGAATGTTTAACTGATAGGTGACACAGATCCATGTATTTACTGATTGCAACTTCAAAATTGATAGTCAGGTCTTAGAGCAAAGTATTAACTCCAAATGTCAGGTGTGATCAGTAACTTGTCAGTCCTGAAGATTTTGCCAGCATAATCACAATACTTGAGTGTTTTCCAAATTGCTTTTCTTCCCCTTCCCTCTTTTTATCATCAGACCATGATTCACCAAATGCTGTGAACATGTTATGGCTGTGTTAAATGTAAATGTCAGAGGATGTTCTGGATAGTTAAGTTGCTCTCAAATTCCAGAAGTCTGCAGATGAACAATGTGAGTTGTGAAACAATAAGCGGCAGTGAAGAAGTTGATTTATTCTTTTGAGTCTGATAAAATAAAGGGGGGGGGGAGGAGAAATAATTTAACTCTGGAGGCATGTTTTGCTTCAGTGGCTTAGTGTTATTGCAGTGCTCTTTGCCCCACACTATCCCCTGAAGCTTGCTTTTTTTCTGTGTGTGTACACAGAAACACTTTGAGAGCTTTCTTTAAAAAACTCCCTATAATTAAGACTATGAAATATCAACGAACATGTAAAAGATTGAAATCTTAGTGAAATTCTGTAGCTGACTCAATTTGTGCAATATTGAGTGGAGCCACAGGAAGTCAAAATAAAGCTTTGAAGGGAAAAAAAAACCAACATTCTTTGCAGCTTGCTGCCTTCATAGAGGTAAAACATTCATATTTGTGCAAAAACCAGCTCTTCTCAGTGGAGAGTATATAAACAGTATTATAGGAACTGGAGAGGGTGACGGTTTTAATCAGGAAAAGTAAGATGTCGTGAAGCAAACAAAAATAATTCAAGTAGTAGAAGTTTCTGAAGCCAAATGTAAGTCAGTGCTCTCTTGCACTTTTTCATTGCTTCCTATTTCTGAGAGAAAATTCAAGTTTTGAAATTGAGCATGCAGTTGGGTTTTTAAAAGGGCAGGGTCACATCTCTTGCAGTTCTAGCTCATATATTTACTAAGAATATGGTTTGGCAGTATGCTATGTATCACATTCTCCAATAACAACTGCCTGTCGTGGTGTTGGGTTAGAATAAATTGATATTTTGTTTTCAGGGAGTTGGGTTTTGGTTTTTTTTTGTCTCGTGTTTTTATAACACTTTGATTAGAAAAGAAATGCTGTGCTAGCTAGAGAACCCAGTAATTGTTACCTTCTTCCTCACTGAAGCCCTAATTAGGCTGAATGAACGTGGAAAATAGATACTGAAATGCAGTAGATAAAGGTAATACTGTGCCACAGGAGAAAAGCTTTCCTTATTGTGACTGAATTCTGGCATATTGAAAATATTAAGAGGATTAAATGGGTGAATTAGGTAGTTCTGCTCTCATGCCCCATTTGCATTTGAAAAGGAGTACTATGATAGAGTTTAGACAAGAAGATGTGTGTCCCAGCCTGCTCAAAGTCTGCAGGGGCAACAGAGATGCGAATGGGCTGATTTGTTTTCCACACTAAAATTTTACTTGCCAGGTAATTTTTAGGACAAACAGAAATGTATAAACATCAGTAAAGACAAATTTATTGGTACCTTTTTCTGCAGAGTGAACAAACTAATTGGGTTTTCTGACTAGTTTAGGGAGTGCTTGGTTTATATAAACTTCTCATAAAATTTTTTGACCTTACTTAGCCTAGGACTATTTAGTGCTTCCTTAAAGATGACAAATTATTATTTTTAAAATAAAACCAGTATGTAAATTGAATGTTGTTACCACAGTGTCTCATGCTGATGCCCATTCTGATTTTTATTTTCTGATAAAATTACTTTGAGATGCACAATACCTAAGGAGCGTCTTTTCTGTCTTGGCATAGTCAGTTGCTCTCTGTTTATTCTCTGCTCTCTGTTTATTCTCTTCTCTCTTGTTTATATTTAGTTGTTGAATGGAATTTTAAGTAAATGTAACATTTAGGTTACACTTACAGTTGTGGTGGGTTGAAGGGCCGGTCCTTCCTTCCCTCCCACCAGGGCAGAATAAAATGAGACTCAGACAAACGGATTGCAGAAGTGGTGGAAAGTTTAAGTGGAAAAGCAGGGAATGTTTTACAGAGAACCACAAGCAAAGTGACAAAAGAGATCCTAAAGCTTACCCAGAAGCCCCCAGCACTCCCCTTTTTCCCCACCTGAGGGTGCACCCAAAACCGCCAGGGCTCTTCCGCCCCCCCCCCCCCCCCCCGTTAGGCTAATCTCAGCTGGCCAGATCTGAGACTGATCTTCCCCCTTCTCCTCCAGGCATTAGGACTGGCCAGGCCCCAAGAGACCTCGAGATGGCTCCCCCTCCATTACCAGATAGGGAGCATCTCCCACGGTAGCAGTGAGGGAAGAAAGAGGAAGTGTAGGATTTTGCAGGTGGTTTTGTAGGGAGCAGGACATTGTGGGATGAAATACTTCCTGTGTCCACTCACTGGGCTGGACCCTCGGGACACTGGAGGTGTGCCTTTATGTGGCCGCAGCAGGGGGGCACCCAGCCCAAACTGCTACAACATTTGTAGTAGGAAAAAATACTTGAGGTTGCTATCGTGTAACTACTTCTTTTATTTGCACCTACAGATTCCTAAGAGATGAATAATTGGCTGCCAAACAGAAAAGGACCTGGGAGTGCTGATTGATATCTGCCTAAACATGAGCCAGCAGTGTGCCCAGGTGGCCAAGAAGGCCAATGGCATCCTGGCCTGTATCAAGAATAGTGTGACCAGCAAGAGCAGGGAAGTCACTGTGCCCCTGTGCTCAGCACTGGTGAGGCCACACCTTGAGTCCTGTGTCCAGTTCTGGGCCCCTCAGTTTAAGAAGGACATTGAGACACTTGAATGTGTCCAGAGAAGGGCAACGAGGCTGGTGAGAGGCCTTGAGCACAATCCCTATGAGGAGAGGCTGAGGGAGCTGGGATTGTTTAGCCTGGAGAAGAGGAGGCTCAGGTGAGACCTTCTTGCTCTCTACAACTACCTGAAGGGGGTTGTAGCCAGGAAGGAGTTGGTCTTTTCTCTGAAGCAACCAGCACTAGAACAAGGGGACACAGTCTCAAGCTGCATCAGGGGAAGTTTAGGCTTGAGGCGAGGAGAAAGTTCTTCACTGACAGAGTCGTTAGCTGTTGAAATGTGCTGCCCGAGGAGGTGGTGGAGTCACCATCTCTGGAGGTGTTCAAGAGGGGATTGGACGTGGCACTTGGTGCCATGGTTTAGTCATGAGGTCTGTGGTTACAGGTTGGACTTGATGATCTTTGAGGTCTCTTCCAACCTTGTTGATATTGTGATTAAATTATTTAAAGTCTGGTGGATGCTAATGAAACTGTGTAAGATAATGATACATACTCTGGACATTTTCAAGAATCAGAGACTGTTCATAACTGAATATGTGTATATTCTAGTGTTTGCTTTTCTGATGTGACTTCTAGTTTTTTATCTTGGATGTTATTTTTAAAAATTCTGTTGCTTGCAGCATGTTGTCTTTTGCCTAAAGAAGGAATCTAACCTCTGTTTAAAAATGTCCAGAATTCCACTTACAGACTTGCTGCATGAGACTCCTGGAAAAATGAGCAAGTGTAGGTCCTGAGGAATGTCTGGGCATCGGTGCTATAGGTCTGTGAGAATAGAATAGAATAGAATAGAATAGAATAGAATAGAATAGAATAGAATAGAATAGAATAGAATAGAATAGACCAGACCAGACCAGACCAGACCAGACCAGACCAGACCAGGTTGGAAGAGACCTTCAAGATCATCACATCCAACCTATCATCCAACACCACCTAATAAACTAAACCATGCAACCAAGCACCCTATCAAGTCTCCTTCTGAACACCTCCAATGATGGCGACTCCACCACCTCCCCGGGCAGCCGATTCCAATGGGCAATCACTCTCTCTGTGTAGAATTTCTTCCTAACCTCCAGCCTATACCTCCCCTGGTGCAGCTTGAGACTGTGTCCTCTTGTTCTGGTGCTGGTTGCCTGGGAGAAGAGACCAACCTCCACCTGTCTACAACCTCCCTTCAGGTAGTTGTAGAGAGCAATAAGGTCTCCTCTAAGTCTCCTCCAGGCTAAGCAACCCCAGCTCCCTCAGTCTCTCCTCATAGGGCTTGTGTTCCAAACCCCTTTGTTGCCCTTCTCTGGACACGTTCCAGCAAGTCAACATCCTTCCTAAACTGAGGTGCCCAGAACTGGACACAGGACTCAAGGTGTGGCCTAACCAGTGCAGCGTACAGGGGCAGAATGACCTCCCTGCTCCTGCTGGCCACACTGTTCCTGATGCAGGCCAGGATGCCACTGGCCCTCTTGGCTGCCTGGGTGCACTGCAGGCTCATGTTCAGCCTCCCATCAACCAGTACCCCCAGGTCCCTCTCTGCCTGGCCACTCTCCAGCCATTCTGACCCCAGCCTGTAGCACTGCCTGGGGTTGCTGTGGCCAATGTGCAGAACCCGGCACTTTGGATGTGTTCAATCTCATGCCCTTGGACTCTGCCCATCTGTCCAGCCTGTCGAGGTCCCTCTGCAAAGCCTCTCTGCCCTCCAGCAGATCAACTCCTGCCCCCAGCTTGGTGTCATCTGCAAATTTACTGATGATGGACTCAATGCCCTCATCCAGATCATCAATAAAGATGTTAAAGAGACAGTTCTTCTCTTGTGAAAAACTGCTATGTGAAAATAGTTTATATCTTTGTCAGTTGGGACAAAAATCTACCAAGCAGTTGTAGTTTAGCAGTTTTTTATCAGTTTAATTTGAACTTTGATTAGTCATTTGGTATTACTGTAGAGACCTATGCTTTCAACTTCTGTTTTTAAATGCAGATGTTTTTGAAGATATTTTAGTACTAATCAAGCACCCAGGTGGAAAGTTACAGCTTTCTGTTTTTCACCATATGACATTCAATGCAATCCTTTCAGTCTGCTGTCATTGATCAGATAACGAATGTAACAGAAATGTTACTTTCTCAGCATCAGAATAGCAGGCTAAGATTTCTTTCCTTAAATGATCTATGAAAATGGCTTTGGCATAACAGAGATATACCTCTGTACCTTTACTGAATTTCCAGGTCTTCCTAAATGTGATACTGTCAGAATGCTCTGCTTTTGACAGGATTTGGGGGCATTGGGACTGCTTTGCATTTGCTTGGATTTAGCATGTTTTGCTAACACAGCATGTTAAGAATAAAGTCATTCTTACTTGCCCCTGGCCTTATTATTTTCCCCTGTGTGCTTGATAGCAGGAGAGAATGACTAAAGGAAAAGAAAGTAGAATTTTTTTCAAGTGATAAGACAGCACAAATATGACCGACAGCAGTCTTAACTTCCTTTTTGGAGAGTATCTTTAAGATACCATTTGCTAGGGCATATCATCAAAAAGAAGGGAAAAACTTGCAGGAAGTGTTCATCAATATAGGATCGAATACTGGCTCCCTCAAAATAGGTGATAAAAAGAAGGCATTTATCACTAAGATAAAATAGCTTTTACAGCACTGAAAGAAGTCTGCTAGAGAAGTAATGCAGAAAATCATAAACATGATTCTTGAGTCTAGAAGCTGGTGACACTTCATTTATGGGCTTGCAGCCCAGATGGCCAAGTGCATCCTAGGCCATCTCAGAAGAAGCAGGGCCCAGCAGATTGAGAGAGGTGATTCTGCCACTTTGCACTGCAATGGTGAGACCTCACTTGGAGTACTACATCCACCTCCGGAGCCCTCAACACAGGAAAGACATGGACCTGATGAAGTGAGTCCGGAGGAGGGCCACGAAAATGATCAGCAGGACAGGCTGAGGGAGCTGGGGTTGTTCAGCCTGGAGAAGAGGTGGCTTTCAGGAGACATGTCCAGAGAAGGGCAGTGAAGTTGGTGAAGGGTTTGGAACACAAGCCCTATGAGGAGAGGCTGAGGGAGCTGGGGTTGCTTAGCCTGGAGAAGAGGAGGCTCAGGGGAGACCTTATTGCTCTCTACAACTACCTGAAGGGAGGTTGTAGACAGGTGGAGGTTGGTCTCTTCTCCCAGGCAGCCAGCACCAGAACAAGAGGACACAGTCTCAGGCTGCACCAGGGGAGGTTTAGGCTGGATGTTAGGAAGAAGTTCTATACAGAGAGAGTGATTCGTCATTGGAATGGGCTGCCTGGGGAGGTGGTAGAGTCACCATCATTGGAGGTGTTCAGGAGGCGACTGGATGGGGTGCTTTGATGCCATGATGTAGTTGTTTGGATTGGTTGATAGGTTGGATGTGATGATTTTGGAGGTCTCTTCCAACCCGGTCTATTCTATTCTATTCTATTCTAGTCTAGTCTAGTCTAGTCTAGTCTAGTCTAGTCTAGTCTAATAGCGTCCTTTCAGTACCTGAAGGAGGCCTACACAAAGGCTGTAAAGGAACTATTTACAAAGGCCTGTAGTGATAAGACAAAGGGCAATGTTTTTAAATTTGGGAAGAGTAGATTTAGATTGGTGGTGGAGCATTGGTACGAGTTTCCCAAGGGAGGTAGTTGAGACCCCATCCCTGGCAGAGATATTCAAGATTAGGTTCAACAAGACTCTGAAGAGCCTGATCTAATGGAGGATGCCCCTGCTCACTGCAGGGGGAGTGGACTAGATGACATTTAGAAGTACCTTCCAACTCAAACCAATCTATGATTCTATGTATAGCTATCACAATCCAATGACCAATGACTGCCTCAGTTTTTAGCATCAGTTTAAGAGAAAGGTTGATAATCTAGCATGGCAATGAATTTGACAGACATGCCTGTTCCTAACAGTCTTACTGACTGTAATGCTGTTTAAAAAAGTCTTTAATTTTCTGCTGCTTAATTATGATGTGAAAACTGAAAGTCTGAACGGTCTTAAGATTAGTGCTGTGTCCTCAACTTGCAGGACTGCTGCAAATTTTCAGACAGATGCAGTTATTTTCACAGCATTGCAAATCAATATTATACAGTTTTCTTGTAAAGAAAGTCTGATGGGTAACACAGACTGTTTAAATCATCTTTAAAGTGACCAGAGAGTATAAATTTCATGTTTCTAAACCTACCTACCCCTTTTTTTTTTTCCTTTTTTTTGTTTTGGTGAGTGAGTGTGAAAAAGGGAAGAGCTTTCGGATTCAGTGGGCAACAATAGAAGCTCTAGAATCCGAAAGTGGTGATTTTTCTATACATTGTGATAGAACCATAGAATCAACAAGGTTGGAAAAGAACTCAAAGATCATCAAGTCCAACCTGTCACCCAAGACCTCATGACTACTAGACCATTGCACCAAGTGCCATGTTCAGTCCTCTCTTGAACACCTCCAGGGACAGTGACTCCACCACCTCCCTGGGCAGCACATTCCAATGGCTAACAACTCTCTCAGTGAAGAACTTTCTCCTCACCTCCAGCCTAAACTTCCCCTGGTTCAGCTTGAGACTGTGTCCTCTTGTTCTGGTGCTGGTTGCTTCAGAGAAGAGATCAACCCCCTCCTGGCCACAGCTACCTTTTAGGTAATTGTAGACAGTAATGAGGTCTCCCCTGAGCCTTCTCTTCTCCAGGCTAAACAATTCCAGCTCCCTCAGCCTCTCCTTGTTGGGCTTGTGCTCAAGGCCTCTCACTGATGAGTTACTTTAGGGTCCTCTGGAGAATGAGAGCAAAATCAGGGACTGAAAAGGTCTTGATGTCAGTCATGACATTGCTTTATTTGAATTTATGCTAGACACTTTGGTGGTTGCAGAATAACAAGCTACATGGGTATTGTGCAATGTTTATAAAGATGTTGTAAGTGCTGTTTCTTTCCTGAAGGACTGGGTGAGCCCTTTTACAGAAATAAATTTTAAAAACAAGTTTTGTTTGTCTACAAGGACCAGTATGATTAAGCAAGATATGAATGGCTATACAATTTGCAAGCAAAGTGGCTAATGCCAGAATATTTGTATGGGTTTATGGCATGGTATACTCTTAGCTATATACTTTCTTTGCCTTCTGTTCTGCATTCCTCAGCTTTGTTCTCTTTAGAGCATTGATTGCTCTCTTCAAACTGTTTCCAGTGCACAAGTGAATGACTCCTAAAATAATTCATGAAATTGAATGAAAAAACTTCTAAACAGGGCCAGCCAAAGCTATGACTAGCCCACACCATGCCACCAATACTACTGTCCAAGGGTGCCAGGCTACAAGAAAACAGTGCAAACTGTTCTGAAAACTTCTAAAAATACTCAACAACAACAACAAAATCATAGATGTGAAATGAATGTAGGCTTCCTGACTTTGTCATGCATTTCCAGCATGAAATTGGGCAAGTGGCTTAATTTTCTTCATACTTAGCTTTTTCCTATCTCTAAAAGCAGTTGGATCCCCTTACAAAATGGTCATGAAAATCTGGCTGACAGCATTGAAATCGTATTTGCAAATGCTGAGAAGATTACTCAACAATAAACAGAAACTTTACCCTCAGATGTGTAATATGGGACATTTTTCACTCTAAATGGTGTACAGTTTCATACAAAGCAGCTTGAAATAATCCAGTTGAACATACTACAGGAGCTTGGGTTTCATGTCACCTCTGCCACCATGATCTATTTTAGAGCACTGATTTATTCTCTTCTGGTAAAAAAACAAACAAACAAACAAAACCCCCAGTTTGACATATGCAAATTTAAATCTACTATTTCAAGCAGCATCACAACTAGAACTCTGTGTGGTGATAATTTAATAATGCAGAATTTGACTTGGAACAGGCTGGGCGAAACAGAATTAGCCCAGCTGTTAGTGTAAATGGCTGCAAAGATAAAAATGGGTATTATTCCTCAAATTAAATATGAAATACTGAAATCTTGTAACCGAAACTTGAGCTTCTGTAACCACACTATGTATCCCAGATGCAGCTGACGTGCTCTAATATAGCCTGGGGAAGTTGGAATTGAAGGAATAAGCAGGAAGCCAGACCAGTGTTGCAGTCGAGATTGAATTATGTTCTGAAACTGGGACTGGAGATTGTAGATAAAAGTTGCAGAGTGTGTGGCAGAGGTCACATATTAATTAGCAAGGGAATACATTGCTGGAATTGAATACACAGGGTTCATACCATAGTGTTTATAGTGCCAATGTGTTCTTAGTCATTGCAGAATTTGGCAGGAAGAACCTAGGGCATAACCAGGAATGTTCCTGGGTCTTTGTAAAGACTTGTGCGGGAGATTTGCAGATGACTTGCCTTTCTGAAACTATTTAACTTTCAAATGTTCAATCCTAACTGGATTTGAGTTCACATGCACTATCTATGCTCTTAATATGCACGGCTACAAAGAATTCATAGTTAAAGTCTTGGAGAAAAACATGAATCAACTTGGAATTTAATTCTTAGGGAAAAAACCCTCAAACATTAGGTGTGTGTCGATGCGATCATCTGGAATACTTTCATTTTACTCCTCTTCTCAGTTGAGCTGCCACTATCATTTTCCAAGAACATTAATGTACAGATGTTTACAGGAACATTGAACAAGTAAGAGAAAGTGAAATGAAGGCTGGGGTCGTGAAGTGAAAGTGAAGCACACTGGGGTTGGGGTGGCTGAAGAGCTGCCAAACAGAAAGGGACCTGGGGGTGCTGATTGACAGCCGCCTAAACAGGAGCCAGCAGTGTGCCCGGGTGGACAAGAAGGCCAATGGCATCCTGGCCTGCATCAAGAATAGCGTGGCCAGCAGGAGCAGGGAAGTCATTGTGCCCCTGTACTCAGCACTGGTGAGGCCACACCTTGAGTCCTGTGTCCAGTTTTGGGCCCCTCAGTTTAAGAAGGACATTGAGACACTTGAATGTGTCCAGAGAAGGGCAGTGAGTCTGGTGAGAGGCCTTGAGCACAATCCCTAAGAGGAGAGGCTGAGGGAGCTGGGATTGTTTAGCCTGGAGAAGAGGAGGCTCAGGTGAGACCTTCTTGCTGTCTACAACTACCTGAAGGGTGGTTATAGCCAGGAGGGAGTTGGTCTCTTCTCCCAGGCAACCAGCACAGTAACAAGGGGACACAGTCTCAAGCTGTGCCAGAGGAAGTTTAGGCTCGAGGTGAGGAGAAAGTTCTTCACTGACAGAGTCGTTAGCTGTTGAAATGTGCTGCCCAGGGAGGTGGCGGAGTCACCATCCCTGGAGGTGTTCAAGAGGGGATTGGACATGGCACTTGGTGCTGTGGGTTAGTCATGGGGTCTGTGGTGACAGATTGGACTTAATGATCTTTGAGGTCTCTTCCAACCTTGGTGATACTGTGATTCTGTGAATATTCCTTGAAGTTGAATTGTAGAATATATAGTGCAACCCATGTCCGTGTGTGTGTAAATAGTGTTTGTAGCTGTAATCCCAGACCATACTATTAACAAAAGGAATGGGTTCAGTGTTTCTTTTCCATATTAAAAAAAAAAACTACAAAACTTTTTTCTTTCATTTTGGTCTCCTCTAAGTATTTATTTTGTTGAAGTTAATTTTACATATAGGCATAAAAACATATTTGGTGTCACATCTGTCACTATGGTCCTACTATATGATTATGAGAATACAATCCATCCTTCAGAAGAACAATTTCTGAAGTTGTTTGCCTCAGAGATATTTTAATATATAGACAATTAAGCAACATTGAAATGTTACCTTACAGCATCTAAATGAGGAAGAACAGTAAAAAGTCAGCCACCACGTACTATCTGTTAGATTTACTGTTGCTGTTTCCAAGCAAAACCTATTTAACAGGCAAAAGTTCCCTCCCTGTTTTTATTAGTTATATTTCCACTTCTCCAGCAAGATCAGATTTAGCATTGGAGAGTGTCTCGATAGAAGCTACAAGCTAAGGTTCACATCCAGGCTTTAATTAAAAACAGCCAGTGCAATGGATGGCAGGTTTCTTGTCCTGAATACTGGAGTTGGTGCACCCTGTATTTGCAGTGATACACACAGGAAAACCTAATGCCTTTGTTTTTTTCAACCTATTTGCTGCCTTTTGAAGTCTTCACAGTATCACGGTATCACCAAGGTTGGAAGAGACCTCAAAGATCATCAAGTCCAACCTGTCATCACAGACCTCGTAACAGACCTCATGGCACCAAGTGCCACATCCAGTCCCCTCTTGAACATCTCCAGCGACGGTGACTCCACCACCTCCCCGGGCAGCCCATTCCAATGACGAATGACTCTCTCAGTGAAGAACCTTCTCCTCACCTCAAGCCTAAACTTCCCTGGTGCAGCTTGAGACTGTGTCCTCTTGTTCTGGTGCTGGTTGCTAGAGAGAAGAGACCAACCCCTCCTGGCTACAACCACCTTTCAGGTAGTTGTAGAGGACAATGTGGTCTTGCAGGTATTAACTGTTCAGCTCTGTAGCACAGGAAGTATGTCACTTTTTTCAAACACGGTGGGGTTGGTTTTCTTCTGTACGTGTGCAGAATAGGTGGAATAGCTGTAAAGCAAGATGGCTGGATTGTGGGATTTCATTTTTTTTCCGTTTTTTCTTGGGCAGCTGGGTTGCCTGCTGTAGTCAACAGTCATGAATTTCAAGTGAGTGATTTAGGCTCTTTATATTGCAGTTGTTTTTCTCACCATCTTGGCACTCTGAATCTTTTCCGGACATGTCCTGCTTCTGTCCACTCTCACTTAAACACAAATCAAATGCTTGCTGTTAGATATTGTTGGCACCACTCCTTTGTCTTTTAGGGATCTGTACTATTGGTTATTCCCACAGATTTGTACAGCAGAATTACCAAAGTCGTGCTTCTGCAATTCTCCCTCTTTTTCTTCTACTTACGTATCTTCAAAGTTTAATGATACACTGAACTGATCCATGTCAAACGGCAAGGTGATACCACTTCACTTCTTTGTGCACTGATGAAAGCAATAGTAGTTCTGGAAAAAATCTGTAATGGTTTCTGGTGATATGGAAGATGATCTTTTCTGTTGTCCTTGTGTTAGGGGCTGGAAAGACAGGATAAAAGGTTTGTTGATTGTTCGAGATTAAAATAATGCATTAGTTGCCAAGTTTCTCCTGATAAATAGCAGTAACTAATCTAAAGTGGATATGCATAACAGGAGCCTCTTTAAAGTGCCTTTACAGAAAGAAGGAAACCTGTTCTCTGCTATGCTGATCAAATAAAATTTAAGACAATGTGCAGGAATGGAAGTTTTTGGAAAATTCAGTCTAATAGAACACCTCCCTCTAGTGGTAGCCATGACATAGTTTAATCTGCTGTATCAATACCCTGAACTGACAATTTCGTTGTGGGAGTTGCCTCTCAGACTGTTGCCCCGTTTTAAAGGTAACTGAGTTGTAGGGTTTTCTCCACTCCAGCTCGTTGAGTATGTGGGACAGAGTTGGGTTGCTTGACCTGGTTTATTCCAAGTTTGTCAGTTACTCAGTTTTTCTGCTACCCTTCCCTTTAGCTGCTGAGATCAGTTGCATTTTGCCGGTTTTGCTGGGCTCCAAGGATAGGCTCTATGGGTGTGTGTGCTTTAAGGAGGTAATCAGAACAGTATGCATGAAACAGCTAATAGCTTCAAGCAATCATTTGGCACTTTTCCTAAAAATGTATTCATCCTTTAGTTTATTCATATTTAGCTGTTTGATCTGAATTTTATATGCCGGTCCCCAGTTAGATTCAGAAGTAATGCTTGTAATTACTTGTACTTGAACTGCAATTAGAAGGAGGAGAAAGATTGTTATTAACTGTTTATCTTGTGGTTTATTAATGCAAGAAACAGATAATTTGTAAGACTTTAGTCTCTATAAGTTTTCCAGAGATGGGTTCAATCTATCGATCTTTAAGCCTGTGAGCCCTTGAAGAGGCTATATAGTAGTTATTTCTAGCTCTGTTTAGGGGTAGCAAAAAATGCTTGAAAGAATGCTTTCAAACACTACTTGAAAGCCTATTTGGGTTCTTAGCTTTTCACGGCCATGTGAGAATAACATTTTTCATCCCTGTTTTCCTTTCTGTGTAGTAAGCATTTAAGGATGTTTTTTTCTTGTTCTTTCAGAGCATAAATAAAACAGTTCTCCCCCCAAAGACTGAACTCTCAAAATAATTTTCACTTTCTTCTGTAATGTCATTAGTAGAAGAATCTACATAACCTTCTAAATCTTCTCTTAAGGCTCTATATGAAAAGCAAAAATGTTGGCACCTTTCCATGAGTAGGAATCTTTCCATGAGTATCATAGTATCAGTCAGGGTTGGAAGGGACCACAAGGATCAGCTAGTTCCAACCCCCCTGCCATGGGCAGGGACACCCCACACTAGATCAGGCTGGCCAGAGCCTCATCCAGCCTGGGCTTAAACACTTCCAGGGATGGGGCCTCAACCATCTCCCTGGATAACCCATTCCAGGGCTTCACCACTCTCATGGTGAAGAACTTCCTCCTCACATCTAGCCTGAATCTCCCCACCTCCAGCTTCATTCCATTCCCCCTAGTCCTATCACTACCTGATAGCCTGAGAAGTCCCTCTCCAGCTTTCTTGTAGGCCCCCTTCAGATACTGGAAGGCCACAATGAGGTCACCTCGGAGCCTTCTCTTCTCCAGACTGAACAGCCCCAACTCTTTCAGTCTGTCCTCGTAGGAGAGGTGCTCCAGCCCTCTGATCATCCTCGTGGCCCTTCTCTGGACATGTTCCAGCACCTCCAGATTCCTCTTGTAATAGGGGCTCCAGAACTGGAGGCAGTACTCCAGGTGGGGTCTCACCAGAGCTGAGGAGAGGGGAGAATCACCTCCCTTGACCTGCTGGCCACACTTCTCCTGATGCAGCCCAGGACCTGATTGGCTTTCCGGGCTGCAAGTGCACATTGAGAGCTCCTGTTGAGCTTCTCGTCCACCAGCACCCCCAAGTCTCTCTCCTCAGGGCTGCTCTCCAGCCAGTCACTGCCCAGCCTGGATTTGTGCCTGGGATTGCCTCGACCCAGATGCAGGACCCTGCACTTGGTCTTGTTGAAGCTCATGAGGTTGGCTTGTGCCCACCTCTCCAGCCTGTCAAGCTCCCTCTGGATGGCATCCCTTCCCTCCAGCGTGTCTGCTGCACCACACAGCTTGGTGTCATCAGCAAACTTGCTGAGGGTGAGTAGGAGTCCTAATTTCATGCCTGTGACACTGCTAAACTATTAGGAAAAAACAACAACTTGGAACATGGAAGACTGGCCACAGAATCTGTTTTCATGTGCAGGACCCCAACGTTACCTACATTTAATTAATGTACTGTTTGAAGTTAGCACATGGCTCCTTTCATGTAGAGATTTATGCTTTGCGAGCGAGGACTTCAATTTAAAGGACTCTAAATCTGTTTTGTTCAATAACAACAATTTACAAACCAAACCTCTAGAAACAGCACTGGTGAAGGGCTAAATTCTCTTATCTCCTTTAACTTGCAAATGGCAACACAAGAAGTCAGATCAGATCAAATCACAAATTGTGAGAATGAGAAGCAAAATGATTGTTTTCTTCTCATGCCTTCTTTGTTTATAGCACTTTCTCTTTATTTCCATATTAAAGCGCAGACAAGAATATGTGTTTTAGCCAGTTCCAGCAGCAATCCTCCAGAACTGACAGGCAAAAGGGTCACTTCATCATCACAAGAGGTGCTTTAAGTTCACATGTATTTGCTAGATAAAAATAAGCGAATTGAGAAGTGTATTTATCCAGCTTTTCCACTGGGGGGGACAAGAATGCATCTGAGGAGAGTAGTTTTTCCATTCCTTTTGGAATGGAAGCATCTAAAACATTAATCAGTCATCATTTGTTAAAAAAAAAACCAAACAACAAACAAAACAACAAACAGAAGCTTTAGCTATGACCTCACATTTTTGCAGCCATTTTGCAATAGAATAGAATTAACCAGGTTGGAAGAGACATTGAGATCATCGAGTCCAGCCTATCATCCAACACCATCTAATCAACTAAACCATGGCACCAAGCACCCCATCCAGTGTTTTCCTAAACACCTCCAGTGATGGTGACTCCACCACCTCCCTGGGCAGCACATTCCAATGGCAAATCACTCTTTCTATGAAGAACTTTTTCTGAAGATCCAGCCTAATTTTATGCTGATTTCAAACGTTGAGATACATTCCAGCTCTTTTCTTTGGCATTAATTGACATTAATTGGCTAAAAAAATGAAAATACATAACACCATTGACTTGAATTCAGTGTTTCAACTATCATCTTCTAGAAGTTAATAGGTAAGAATAAAGAAAAGTGTATTTTTATCAAATCAAAATTTCAGCATGTCTTTTTACTCATAGAGAAGCCTAACCAATGCTTATCTTCTGTAGGCAATTCTTTAACATCTGCACATATTAGGGAGGTGGTGGAGTCACCATCCCTGGAGGTGTTTAGGAAGAGACTGGATGGGGTGCCTGGTGCCATGGTTTAGTTGATTAGATGGTGTTGGATGATAGGCTGGACTTGATGATCTCGAAGGTCTTTTCCAACCTGGTTAATTCCATTCTTTTAACATTTTTGTTCTAAAAGATTGGAAAAGAAATAAATGTATTTCAAGTTTGCTGAAAATGAGTAAAGGGTGCTTAAGGTGGGGTTTGTTTCTGAGTCATATGTTTCATAGTCAGTATTCAATATAACACAGTGGTTTGCAGCAACTTCAGCTAGTGAGTTGTTCAACCTTTTGGATTCTTCAATCTAGATCAACCTTCCTTTCTTTGGTCCTTGGAATTTCTGTAGTTTTATGTTGGCAGAATAAGCATCACTCTTTCGCATTTCTGTGTGATTACAGAATAGGATGGAGAGGATGGTAAGTGGGAGACCCTTAACTTCCCAGGCTCCTTTGCGATGTTAGCACAATGTGGAACATGAAGCTAAGGTGTAAACAAGGGTGTCAGTTTCCAGTGAGCTTTCTTACTTGCTTGGTTAAAACATGACCTGGGTTTTCTCATCTTGTTGTAGGTTACAGTCACAAATTCCTCATCATAACTGCAACCATTGCCAAGTTTTTGCTGCCACAACTGAGGACTGTCAGACTTGGAGTTTCTTCTCCATGCTTTTCTCTAGCTACTGCATATGAAAGGCAGTTAATTATTAGAAGAAGCCTCAGATTCCAGTAGGATGGAGAAGAGTTGGAAGAAACTTGCACTTTATACTTCAGTTGGCTATTCAGTGCTTTGCTAGTAAAACCTAAATAGCAGTAAAATACTTCCTCACAGGCACACATTTCAGAGGGTTAGGTTGGCTAGTTAGGAAGTGAGGTAAGGAAATAAGAGTGCTTTTTCTTCCTTCTCCTCCAGAATGCTTTTAGCTCTGCCTCTGAGCTATTCAAAGGAGACTGGGGAAATGAATCTGATGAATGAGTAATTCTGAGGGACGTTTTGAGAGTTTCAGTAATGATAGTTATGGTGCATTAGCTGGAGGTGAAGGAAGGGGAACTAATGAAGAGTTTGTGGGTTAGTACTAGAAAGGCTTTCTTCACTGTAGAGTCTTTCTGTTCCTTGTGAAAATCCTAATGATGTAAAGTATAGCCAAATATTTGGGAATGCTTGAACTATAAATGTGACTATTATTGACAGAAAATGAGGCGAATATTCACTTTAATTGGAACCATATGAATTAGATTGGAGAAATTAATTTAGAAATGATAGACAAGAGTTTTTAAATTGGAGGGTTCTCTCTAGGTATTGGAAATAAGGTGAGTACAAGAATAGCTAATTGAAACATTTCTTTTATTAAAACAATATTAGTTCCTATGTGCCTGGTGAATGAAGTGTCTAGAATAAATATGAATGATAATTGAATTCTGTTTCTATCAGTTAACTGTTCCATTTTCAAGTTCTCTCATTTATTACAATAAGACCTCAAGAAGTAGAATTCATTAGTCTACTTCATATGACTCATGGTGGTTGCAGAGTGCTTGGTTTATGGATCAGATTCTACTGATCAAAATGAATGTTTCTTCTCCCTTCAGAACATGGATTTGGATATGCCACTCCGTGAATTTAATTTGAAATGGGACATTTCTTATTGATCTGCTTAGCTTCATGAAGGGATACTAATACTAAAAGAATGCCAGAGATAAGTTTAGGGGAGTGATAGAGCAGTGGTTTGTGTAGGTTACGTTCTGCTTACACTTCAGTGTATTTTCTAGAGCTTTGCCTTGTTTGTTTTTAAATGCTTATATTGCATGTTTTCCAAGTTGTCATTTAGAATAAATTCTGTCAATCTCAGCTGCTAAGATGTTTTCCCTAAGTACTTTTAAAAAATCATCTGGTGTTTGATGCTACTCAAACTCCACTCTTCTATTACCCTTAGATCATGTTAAATGATTGTCCTTCTGAAGAGCCCAATGGATCCTTCAAATAGCTGCAGTCAGTTAAATTTACAGGCTAGTTCTGTAGCCTTGTAGCAGTTTACTTTTCTTGTCTGCTGGGTGCTGGAGTTTCTCTTCCTGTTTCTCATTGGAGTTGGTCAAATTATTGTCATTGTTGTCTTTCGCAGTCACATGTAGGAAGCTGCTCCTCAGTTAGTTTTACTACTAGTCTGTTTTGGTAAATGCTCTTCCTAATGAATTCCCACTTTACATATAACTGAAAAAGAAAGTATCTCTTGCCATTGTGATCAAGGAGTGGTTGCTTTGTTTTCCACAGTTTGTTTAAAGTTCTTAGTTTCCCCTTGGGTGGGATTATTACCAATATCCTTTGGTATGGATTCAAGAATCTATATAGTCTCAATTAGTTGTGGAATAAATTGTCTACAGTTTGTAATTCCACTGTCAGAGGCAGGTGGTATATAGCTATCCACTCATTAGGTTTAGGTTTTGCAATGTAATAGTACATCTATGTGGTACTTTCTCATCTTATGTGCTCTGAAATGAATTAAAGTCTGAATGTAACAGGAAATTTAAAGTGGGTCGTCAAAATAGTTTACTCTTCATAGCCTCACTACTTTGGACTCTGTGGTGACAGATAATGGTATTTCTTCTTGTTTATGTTGTTGAGTTTTATGTAACAGTGAAATTTTAGTGGAAATAATGTAAACATGCTACTTTAAATAAGCATAGGAAATGTGATAAAAGGTTTTGTTAAATTATTTACGTGGCTTTCCACTACTTATGTAATTATGACAAGCAACTTGTTATTATCTGGCAGATCAAGCAGTGTTTGTTCTGTGGGGAAGCTGCTCTCAAGAGGATTCTTTTCTATACACTAACAAAGTTATTTTTCATCAATTCAGGATTTCACAACTACTTTGGAGATGCTGGGATCATGTGGCTCTTAAAATGGCAATTTTTTTTTCATGCTCATCATTTAAGGTCTTATAAGCCAGGTTAATATGATTACCATAGATCTTTTTTTTACTTCTATACAAAAAAATTCTTTAGAAAGATGTCTGTATACGCATTTATTAAAGACCGGGAAGGGACCTGGGGGTGCTGGTTGATGGGAGGCTGAACATGAGCCTGCAGTGTGCCCAGGCAGCCAAGAGGGCCAATGGCATCCTGGCCTGCATCAGGAACAGTGTGGCCAGCAGGAGCAGGGAGGTCATTCTGCCCCTGTATACTGCACTGGTTAGGGCACACCTTGAGTCCTGTGTCCAGTTCTGTGCCCCCTAGTTTAGGAAGGATGTTGACTTGCTGGAACGTGTCCAGAGAAGGGCAACGAAGTTGGTGAAGGGTTTGGAACACAAGCCCTATGAAGAGAGGCTGAGAGAGCTGGGGTTGCTTAGCCTGGAGAAGAGGAGGCTCAGAGGAGACCTTCTTGCTGTCTACAACTACCTGAAGGGAGGTTGTAGCCAGGTGGGGGTTGGTCTCTTCTCCCAGGCAACCAGCATCAGAACAAGAGGACACAGTCTCAAGCTGCACCAGGAGAGGTTTAGACAGGATGTTGGGAAGAAGTTCTTCACAGAAAGAGTGATTGCTCATTGGAATGGGCTGCCCAGGCAGGTGGTGGAGTCACCATCACTGGAGGTGTTTAGGAAGAGACTGGATGGGGTGCCTGGTGCCATGGTTTAGGTCATTAGATGGTGTTGGGTGATAGGTTGGACTTGATCTCGAAGATCTTTTCCAGCCTGGTCTGGTCTACTCTACTCTACTCTGTTCTATTCTATTTTCTTGCCCAGCAACGAACCAAAGAAAACCCAACACAAGCAAACAGATGACACCCCCAAAAAACCAACCAACCAAAAAAAAAAAAAAACCAGCCACAAAACAAACCCAATTTTATCATGTTAATTTTACAAATGGGGCAGTCCTACTAGGTAGTGTGATCCTAATTTCCTGAATAATACATGTAATTACAGCCGTGGTCTCACTGTCTGTTTACTACCCTTGCAAATCCATCTTTTTGAATGTTTGTTTTACCCTTGTTATAGTATTTTTTATGGCTTACTTCAAAAGAGTATGAAATTTATATGGAAAGCTTGGTATATGCAACATCCAAATGCCAATATTATTTGAAACTCATAGTAATAATGTGCCGCCGTTTAAAAAAGCATAGCAATCATGAAGGATAACTGAGCTTAAGAACTCATTTCAGGTTTTCTTCATGGGAAAAAATGGAAGAGTTGTATTTATTAATAAATCCCCTAAGAGCTGAATGGATTTCCTGTACTATGTGTGATCACAATTCTTATTAAAGTTCAGTTGTACAAAAAATAATCTTTTTAGTATTTTCGCTGGTTTGTTAGTTCTCCCTGTGCTTTGTGCCTTACTGTGAAAGTGATGAGCTCTGCTGATAGCTCATACAAAAATATACTGTGATAGTTATTTCTTAACTCTCCAGTCTAATTTTCTATTCATCCACTTACTATAGCTATTATTAATGTGGCTGTAAGAAGAAATATCTTTTTGTATATGCCATATATTATGTATTTATAAACACAGTTTTGTACACTACTTGCCTCTGATTCAGTTTCATTGCTTTGGTTGTCTTCTCCTAATACAAATACTTGTGCGAATTCTTCAGTGCATTCCCCAGAAGGCAGGGTATTGGCTGGAGGGCAGAGCCCAGAGAGTGGTGGTGAATGGTGCCACCTCCAGCTGGAGGCCAGTCACCAGTGGCGTCCCCCAGGGATCAGTGCTGGGCCCTGTCCTCTTTAATGTCTTCATTGATGATCTGGATAAGGGGATTGAGACAGTCATCAGCAAATTTGCAGATGACACCACGTTGGGAGCAGATGTTGCTCAGTTAGAGGGTGGAAGGGCTCTGCAGAGGGATCTTGACAGGCTGGACGGAGTCCAACGGGATGGAATTCAACAAATCCAAGTGCTGGGTGCTGCACTTTGGCCACAGCAACCCCATGCAGAGCTACAGGCTGGGGTCGGAGTGGCTGGAGAGCGGCCAAACAGAGAGGGACCTGGGGGTGCTGGTTGACAGCTGCCTAAACATGAGCCAGCAGTGTGCCCAGGTGGCCAAGAAGACCAATGGCATCCTGGCTTGCATCAGCAATAGTGCGGCCAGGAGGAGTAGGGAAGTCATTGTGCCCCTATACTCAGCACTGGTTAGGCCACACCTTGAGTCCTGTGTCCAGTTCTGGGCCCCTCAGTTTAAGAAGGACATCGAGACACTTGAATGTGTCCAGAGAAGGGCAACAAGGCTGGGGAGAGGCCTTGAGCACAAGCCCTGTGAGGAGAGGCTGAGGGAGCTGGGGTTGTTTAGCCTGGAGAAGAGGAGGCTCAAGGGAGACCTTATTGCTGTCTACAACTACCTGAAAGGTAGTTGTAACCAGGAAGGGGTTGGTCTCTTCTTTCTAGCAAGCAGCACCAGAACAATAGGACACAGTCTCAAACTGCACCAGGGGAGGTTCAGGCTCGAGGTGAGGAGGAGGTTCTTCACACAGAGAGTCGTTTGTCATTGGAATGTGCTGCCCAGGGAGGTGGTGGAGTCACCATCCCTGGAGGTGTTCAAGAGGCAATTGGACATGGCACTTGGTGCCATGGTCTAGTCATGGGATCTGTGGTGACAGGTTGGACTCAATGATATTTGAGGTCTCTTCCAACCTTGGTGATACTGTGATATTTGTGTTTATTCTGCAAGTGGGCTAGTGTATCTTTCTGTCTGTGTGTTATTTTAAAAGAAAAAAAAAATAATTTCTCCCAAGTGGAATTTTATTCCCAGTCCATTATTGGAGCTTTAGATTGCATTCAGGTATCTCCTTGTAGGAAAGCTTTTATCTGTTTAGCAGTAATTTATTATGCAAAATATAGATTGATGATACTTGAAGTGTCTTCAGTAAGCTATGAACCAGGAAAGTTCTCAACGAATAAGTAAAATCTTCAGAGCTGCAGTTCTATTCCATGGTGTCTCGGTCCGGAGAGGGAAAGAGACGCAGTTCTTTTGAATATTCCCGTGTTGTGAAATTAGAGGCACAAACGAGGCCAAGATATCAACAGCTACACTATTTATTACACAAATAAAGTGGATGGATCAGAAGGGGAGAGAGAGAAAATAGAGAGAAAAGAGGAAAGGAATTATTTTATCACACCCCTCACTGCCCTCAAGACAGTTTGAGTCTGTGGAGGAAAGGTGCTGCAGGAGTTGTTTGGTCTGTAGAGAAAGGGTGCTGAGGCTTTGGCTGTAGAAGAGAGGTGGTTCTCCGGGCAGCCTCTTCAGCTCCATGAGTTGCACCAGGTGGAACTTAGGACAAGGGGAGAGGGTTCTGCTTCTTCCAGGCTCCATGGTGATGTCTCTGTCATTTTCCTCTCCTGGTATTCTCTCATTTTTCTTCGGAGCAGCATTGCCCCGGGCTTTTTGTTCTCTCGTGCTTTCCTTCTCAGCGGCATTGTCCTTCTGTGTTTTTCTTCACCTGTGTTTTCCTTCTACCGAGCCAGTAGTTGCTCAAGTCTTTTATACCGTTTTTAGTCCTTAGGTATGTGTCCAAGTATTGGCCCTCAGGAAATCAGGGGCCAGGTGGTGAATTCATTGTCTCACTATCCTCCCTTTCCGGGGTACCTGATGGGCGGAGATTATCTTGTTTTACGCATATTCCCAAAGGAGGCCTCGGTCCATTGTTGTCAGGCCAGCTGTGGTCCAGTGAGCAATGTTATCTTTGCACCTTCCCAAGAGTCGTTCCAGTGGCTCTGCCCAACACACATCAGCTATTGTCTGGGCAAGCAGTGAAGGTGCTTTTATCTTTGTTGAGTCACATCAGGAGAGACAAGCTTTAGTCTCTCACACGTGGTCACATGAAGTACTATTTCCAGGTCAGTACTATTTCCAGGCATGTGAAGAAATAAAATAAAGTGATGCAATAACTTATCATAAACATTTCACTGTAGCAGTGTTGGTGTCTTAGTATTTGTATTACTTCCCATGGAGTACTCAAAATGTTATGTTCTTTTAAGCATGGAACTGTATTCTGACAAGACTGGAGTGACATAAAAGTGTATTGTGTACACTGAGATACTGGTGGGCTAGCAGGCATTTGACGTGCCACTCTTAATTTATGTTCTGTAAAAGAAGAAGATAGTTTGTTAATAAAAAATGTGCAGATTGCACATACAATGCAGTGTGAGAAGCAAACACTCTCTAAATAACTTTTTTGCTAGTCACACTGCTAAGTTACGGGAGCTGTAAGACTGAAAAATAAAGGAATTGTGTAATACTGCCTGTCACCTAAAATAATTCCTTTAAAAGCTTTAAATTTTTCCCTTTAGCATGCTGTTTGTTCTGATGCTTCTTGCAGCATCCCTAATTTATTTGAATAGTAAGGGGTTTTAACCTGGATCCTTAAAATAAGCCCAAAGGAAAGTTCCTCCCTTTGAGAGTTTGATAAATTTTATGATTTCTTATACTATAGCATGAATGCAAATGAGAAGCAGCCCTGGCTTAGTATTATGTCATTGGTGTTTGGTTTTGCATTTCCCTGGAGTTTTAACTGGTTGTAATCCCAGAAATTACACTCTAGAATCTGAAGGGTTGTTCCTTGCTTAGTTACAGACTTCTTATAGTTAATCAAAAGTTGAGGACTTGCTGTTTCCTTACGTATTTTGTTGGATGTCAATGGCTAAAGTAAACTTGTGGGTCAGGAGCATTTTAAGTGAATGAAAAGTTCAAACTGGGGCAAAGGTGCCTCCTGTTACTGCCATGTAAATTGCACCTCCGGTGTCCTGAGGGTCCAGCCCAATAAAGGTGGACACAAGAAACAGTGTATTCCTACATATAAATCCTGCACCCTAAAAATTTGTCTGCAAAGTCATTCTCTTCCTCTTCCTTCCCTCTCCACTTCCATAGGAGATGCTCCTTGTCGGGGAAGGCCTAATGCCAGGAGAAGGAGAGGGGCAGTGTCAGACCTGGCCAGCCTGAGAGTAGCCTAATGGGGGCAGGGAGAAGAGCCCTGGGGGTTTTCGGTATACCCTCAGGAGAGGAGAAGGGAAGTGTTGGGGGACCTTTGGGTGTGTTGTAAGGGATTCTGTACACTTTGGGATATCTTTGCCACTATGCTTTGTTGTTTCTGTAAAACACCAATTACTTTTCCATTTAAAGTTTCCATCACTTTCCAGTCCATTTGTGTGAGTGTCATTCTTTCATCCCTCTCAGGGCAGTAGAGGACCTGTCCAGCCTCAAAGCAGGACACAGATATTCTACATATTTGTCATTTTGATCTTGAGGTAACGGGTGGAAAGATCATATTGGGAAGACAGTCTGTTTCTGGTTGCTCACCCTAACCTGGTAACAGTAACCAGACAAGTGTATGAGGAAGTTTTGGTCCTGTGCAGAAGATGTGATTTTGTGTGGCACCTCTAGTTTTATGGGTTAGAGTCAGAAGCTGTAGAGATAGTGACTTTGGTTGTTGATGTTCTTTTTTGAACACAAATGGACAAAATACCGTCTTGCAAAAGAACTAGTCTTCTGAAGTCTGGAAACAAATCTGGCTTCTTGCCTTTCTTTTAAACCATTTGCATTAATTATGTATATGTAATAGGAAGTTTTTATAATGCCTGTATAGGCACATAGTCATTGTTTTGTGTACAAAGAAATCCTGAGTAACAAGCCCAAAATAACACTGCTACTATAAACATCCAGCACATCGGAGCCCTACCTCAGCTAGTTGAGATGCTGGGTGCTGTCCTTAAGAAAGCAAAAGAATTTTGGAGCTAGGAGACTGTCAGTGTCACTGCTTACTACCTGCAGTAATGATTTATTTGGTGTATTTCGTGCATTTTATTGATAGACTCTTTTCTTGTGTTATTCTCCCATGCAAGAAACTGCTAATTTTCCCATCCTATTTTAGTGTTGGTTCCACTTTGTAACTAACAGCAGGATGTCTTGCACTTAAAAAAGGGAAGCCAACCACCACAGCCACTAAAAAACCCCCAAACCTGAAGGCAATAGGCAAAAGGGAACAACCTTGAAAACAAAACAGACAAAAACCCCCAACACATTATCTGACAGATGGAGACAGTTTGTTTCCACCAAACCCTGCACCAGTTAAAGTTTCTGTAAAAAGTTACAAAGAAAAGTTAGTGGGAAAGGGGAACATGGATTTGATGGATTTTTTGGTTAGTCATTGTGCAGTTTGGTGCAGATTCTGCTGGCGTATCAGTGAACATTAAGGGGGAAAAAAAAAAAAGGAAAGTGTTTTGCCTGTCTCTAAATAAAGTCTTCTGCAGATGATGGTATCTTGCCACCCCTTGTCCTGTTTTAACCTCTCCAGAGGGACCTCGGCTGACTGGACAGATGGGCAGAGTCCAACAAGATGACATTTAACAAATCCAAGTGCTGGGTGCTGCACTTTAGCTACAACAACCCCATGCAGAGCTACAGGCTGGGGTCGGAGTGGCTGGAGAGCAGTCAGGCAGAGAGGGACCTGGGGGTGCTGATTGAGAGCTGCCTAAATATGAGCCAGCAGTGTGCCCAAGTGGCCAAGAAGGCCAATGGCCTTCTGGCCTGCATCAAGAATAGGGTGGTCAGCAGGAGCAGGGAAGTCGTTGTGCCCCTATACTCTGCACTGGTTAGGCCACACCTTGAGTCCTGTGTCCAGGTCTGGGCCCCTCAGTTTAAGAAGGACATCGAGACTCTTGAACGTGTCCAGAGAAGGGCAACGAGGCTGGGGAGGGGCCTCGAGCACAAGCCCTGTGAAAGGCTGAGGGAGCTGGGATTGTTTAGCCTGGAGAAGAGGAGGCTCAGGGGAGACCTTTTCACTGTTTACATCTACCTGAAGGGAGCTTGTACCCAGGAGTGGGTTGGTCTCTTCTCCCAGGCAACCAGCACCAGAAGAAGGGGACGCAGTCTCAAGCCAGGGTCTTGCCTGTATTGTGTGTAGTTAAGGCTTAACTGGGTTTATTCAAACACTGCATCCACATAGTTGTTGCCAGCTTTTATTATGCTTTGGGAGGAGATGAAAGTGATCTGCAAGTTACGTGTGTTGATGAGAGTGCTGCTGAACAAAAGCTAGATGCTCACCAGTACATAGAAGAAATATAATATAGCTCACCCAGTATATCATTAGATATGTATTTGTACCAGGTGAATACTGGGCTACAAATCATAAAGCAGTATGTTCAGAAATCTGTTGATAATTTAGGTCAAATTCATTATGTAAACTATGTCACTGAATAGGTCCTGTGTTGTTGTTGACACCATATTGCTAAGGCAGCTGTTAATTGCTGTAATGTAAACAAGTAGTACAGGCTCAATTGCAGCTAGTATGTCTCAGGTGCTTGAGATCAGCAGTTTCAACACTTTCCTCAGGTACCCATATCTACAGTGAAAAAGGGGTTAAAGAGCAGGAGTGGGAGACATTTCACAGAACTGGGCTAGCAAAGGCTTTTTTTGAAAATTGATTTGCAGTCTGAGTAAATGCTGATTCTGAACATGAGGTCCTGAATTCATGAAGGCAAAGAGCATTTAACTGCCATGCTGGATTTTGCTGCTGTGTGATGACTGAGCTGTTTCACTAGTAGGCTTGTTGGGAAATGCTGTCACCAAATGACCATTTTTGTCAGCTCTTTATGCTCATTGAAGCTGGAGAATTTGTCAATAGCTTGCAAAGTGAATAGTTTTTCAGGAGGAAAAAACCACCAATCAACAAACCGCATTGGTCAGTGTGCTCTTAAACTTGCAGCTTTGGGAGCCGCAGTGTAGCACTAGGACTTCTGTACTATGATGAGAACTGCCTGGATGTTCATTATTTAGAACATTTTATGGATGACAATGGGATGGTGCAGCTATTTAGAAAAAAATCCCTAACACAAACCCTGAAAATAAAACAAAATACACTAAGAAGTTTTGACTTGCTGAATTATAATGTATCTCATAATATCTATTGCTGTCTGTAACTCTACACTTTCTTTCTTACTGCATTGTGTAGGTTACTCATGGTGTGTAATGTGGAGCATAACTATTATTTTTGCCCTGCTCATTAAAGATGGAGTTTCTCTGATAGGTGCACACAACACAGCTTTACTTCTGTGAACTACCTTGGGTAGAATAAAACTTAGAGTCTCTGTAGCCACCTTATATCTTCGGCCAACATGTGAGGTTTTGATTTCTTTTCTGTACTTTTCATTTATCAACCAGTGCTTCGCATCTCTAGCTGTGGGCTCCCCTTCTGTCAGGACTATAGATGCATGAAGAGTTGCATTTGATCTTTTGGGGTGGGGGTTCCACTTCTAATCACTGCAGCTGTGGCTAGTGCATAAGTATTTGAAGCTTTCTTGATTGTGCAGACACTGTAATTTGGGACCCAATTTGGGTGAAGCTCTGTTGGTAACTAGTAAGAACTGAGTGGGACATCTTGGGTCCAGTAACTCATCTGTGACAAAAAACATCACGCTGTTTTTTCAGGGAAGAGCTTGGCTTGTCTGGCTTTGAGCTTGTTCCTTTCCAAGCTGCACTTCTGGCTGACTCTTCCACAGCAGAAATTACAGTTTATTTTCTCTGGCAAATGACTTAAAAATCAGCATTTAGGGACTGTTTCACTGTAGTGCTTCCCAATCCCAGTGACTCATGTTGGCAGCCCATGTTCTAGTACATTGTCATCTGTGAGTATTTATGGAGTGCTCTCTTTTCCTCTCTGTCACAACATAATATTGAGCAACCAAATAGCAATTTCAGTATTTGCATAATGAATAAATTGTGCCTTTGTATGTAATTTAAAGTATTTAAACACACCAAGGTGATGCACTTCATCTGCAACTCTCTCTGTAAAAAGAAAAGGTGCCTTTGCATTGTGAGAGTAACTGGATGTTAAGCAAACCAAAAGCCACTTGGCTGGTAGTGTGTTCCCTGGAGGCATCCCATGGCAGAGCTGGGCTGAAATTCAGTAGTGTAGCTCATAGGAACTGAGACTAATGCTATAATTGATCAGGTATGAGGACTGTGGGTTCAGGAGAAAACCCTCAAGGGAGAATTTGCACTTGTAAAGGAAAAGCATATTTCCCTTCAAACCTGAGTCTTATTTTGGACATGGAATTTGGACTGTGGGAGCAATTTGGAGATTTAGTGTGACTTGCTAACCAAAAATAAAACAAACAAACAAACCACAAAAGAACTTTGAGATCATAACATAGATCAGTGAGAAACTTCTCATTGCAATGTCTAAGTGAAGGGAAGAAGACAGAGCAAGTCCACACACACACACATCAAAAAAGTGATGCAAAGGCAGTCTCACCAGCTCCCTCATGCTAACCTGGAACCATAGCAGTCTATGGTAGGTTTGACAAAACGGATATTGCTGCTTTCAGAGAAGGGTAGCATTTCCTTGTGTTAAATGCCTTAGTTCTTCTCCTCATCAGATGTTTGTTCCTTTGTGCTTTCATATGGACTTTGTGTGAACTATGTTTTTTGTAAGGTGCCATGTGCTGTAAGCTCTTGGACGCTCTTGAGCATAAAATTGGATGATGAGATTGAGCAAGTGGGATGACACATGAAATCTTGGTTTTGACAGATTTCCAGAAGAAGCAGCCAGATGATGACTCTACTCCCAGCACAAGCAACAACCAGTCAGATTTGTTCTCTGGAGAAACGAATAGTGACAACAGCAATACCTCTCTAACCACACAGGCCGCTAACTCCAACCAGCAACTTTTGACAGAACTGAATGTGACTTCACCGAGCAAAGAGGAATGTAAGTGCATGAGTCATAACTTGACAGCAAATGGGGGACAGACATTTATCTTTGTTCTTAGTTTTAAGTTTCCCTGAAGTAAGTGATCTGGTTTTTGCAACAAAGGGAAAGGCTAGAAGTTATTTACAAGATGGACATTGATGGTTTAACCAAAGAACTAATTAAAAGGGGTTGCAGGAGTTTGTAACCAACTTTACAGCCATTGGAACTGTAGTATACAACTCAGTCATCATTTTGAAGCACTGTCATTTTGAGATACTCTTTCGCACATTACTGATAAACTAATACATGTATTCAAAGAAAGGTAGCATTATCTTGTGAAATTTGACTAAAGAAACATCAGTGTTTCAATTATTGCAATTGCACATCGTACTGAGTCTAATGCATGTTTGTCTAGACTGCTGCTAGGTTATTTGCTTAAAACTTCAAGTTTCGTGGGATGATCCATCTTTTCTTTTGTGACCCATCTTCTTTACTGAACTGTCAGGCAAAAATTCTCCCTGAAGTTAAGCTAAGAGGTTAAAAACTGGCAAACACAGGGAGATGAAGAGATAAAGTTGTTTCAAAGTAATGTAAACCTCTGTTAAAAGTTCATCTTGTGTCTAATAGTTCGAGCTTTAAAAATCTGCATTCTTCAACTTAAGCTCAAATGTGCAATTTCATTTTTAGAAGGTGCTTTATGGGGAGAATGCCACTTGAGCTGAGTTTCACTTTGTTGTGGCTGGTAAATAGTTGTAAACATTGCAAGAAAAAACATGCTTATTTGTCAGTAGGAACTCTCCAAGAGCTACTCTGGTTCTTCTACACTGAGGCAACTGCAGGGAATAATTCACAAAACGCTAGGACTACAAAACCTTTGCTGTGCCACACTTATTTTCAGTTGTGTTAACTATTTACATAGGATGGTTTTGCTGAGTTGCTGAACTATTTATCCTCTTTACAAGCAGGTAGACTCTTCTATAAATTCTTTTACCTAAACAGATTGACTGTGGATAAAATGCAAAGGGTTGCTTTGGGGTTGTAGTAATTTATTACACTAACTAAAATAAAATTTAACTGAGTTATTGTTTTCCATCTGTATGTGAGAATATTGTCAGAAATACCTCAGGATTCAAATGTGAAGGTGCTGATACCAGTTCTTGTAATAAAGAGTAAACTTCCCATGTAACTCTTGTCTCTCCTTCGCGTACACAGTTGCCTGCTGACCACCCATCATCTCTTCCTTCTGTCCAGAACTTCCTGGGAACCCTGTAGTCTGCTGTGAAAACAAGGCCTTAAAACAACCTTCTTAGAGAATTCAGCAAAATACTGTGCTTCAGCAAAACGTTTTGGCCTTCACAGGGCAGGGGGCCTCAGCAGCTCTGCTGTCTTATTAGTCAGGATCTCCTGTTTGGTGCTTCTCCAGTGCTTATTGGGTCAAGTTTTCTGAAAACGTGTTCAGTTAGGAATTAAATTGTGTTACAACAATGTGTTTTTATTGTGGCTGAGAATGACTTGGGGGTGAGTAGGAAGGTGATTAAAGGGGATGGGAAGTAGCATAGGGAATTAAATAACGTCCTTCATCCCGAATTGCTGCAAGCTTGTGCACATACACTGAAGGTGATGGATATTAGGCAGCACAGCCTGCAGAGCATTTGAAAATATTACCTATAAAAAAAAAATTTGTCTTGACTTCCTTCTAGGGTGATACTAAGTGAAATACAGTGGAGAGATTTATTTATAGCTTGAGCTCTCTATCTTCTCTCACATCGCCACTACCTTTTTAATGAAGCTTAATATCATTTATCAGAAATAATTATACACAGATGGAGCTTTTCTGGGGGATAATGGCCTCAGCATGGAGGCTTTTCCTGTAATGAAGAATACCCAAACTTTAAATGTCTTTTTTAATTTGACAATGTCTTTTTCTATGCAATATTTATTTTGCAATAAGTTCTATAGAGCATGCATTGCTCTCATTACAGCTGTGTTCTTCAAAGACTGGTGTCTTGCAGTGCCATGTGACAATGTGCAGCTATGTGCCATCCTGCATAGAATAGTGGTTATTCACCAGAAATCAATGTATGGGGTCATTATGATAATCCTTATCAAAGTGTGAAAAGAGTGGAATACTCAGGAAGGATTCTCATTGTGCATTCCACTTCCCTTTCAAGCTTGTGAGGAGAGTCTCACATCAAGGCATTTGCCACAGTAATTGAGTCTATACAGTAAACAAATTGGACAGAATTGCAGCAAGCCATTTAGGCAGTTAACAAATTCCATTCATCTTACAGCAACCAAAGAGAACCATAGAAATCTCATGTGGTAAAATTCTCATTCTGTGTCAGAGAAAGGGTGAGTTTTGTACTTGTTTTTAAGTAGCCATTTCCCTTTTTAACACAGAATGAACGACACAGGAGAAAATTTCCTTGGACTGGATTCTGCAGAAGCTCAGTTTGACAATGTGCATGTATTTCTGCCATTTTTGTTACTGTTTTGATTTTCTGTGAGAGTTGCATTTGCATTCCTGGGTGTTTGATATATACAGCAAGGTTCTAGGACTTATCTCCTGCTGCCCTAAATTCTGAACAGTCACCTACCCCAGTGCTTGCTTTGCCGATTAATCTCTCTCTCCCTAGTAGCTGAAAGGTAGTTCTCAGTCTTACAGTCAACAAAATGTGTTGAAGATTTATGCCCAGAGACAGTGACTCAAGCTTCAGGACTTTGTTGGTTTTGGGTTTTTTTTTAAATCTCTTTCACATGTGTTTTGTACTTAGCACTAATTGAAAAAAAAAAAAAAAAAAAAAAAAACCAAAACAAAAGAGTTGCAAATTAGGAGAGGAAAAAAAACATTCTAATATTTTCCATCCAGAGCTTTCAGGTCTGGTCTGCTGCCTTAAGTTTTCTGAAACAAACTTTTGCACACACAGAAAATAATGACACTGTAGCTCTGTCAAAGATTTCCTTTTCTTACTGAGCGAGTAGGGGTTTTGTTTATTTTTGACAGGACAATGGCCCTCACTTTTCCTTATGCTCCTCTAACCACCAGCACTCTTTAAAAAACTAGCTTATTAATGAAATTTCTGTTACTTTGGTAAAGATCACACTGCACATGGAATAGTTGTGCTTAGTTTCAGACTTTCATTGCTTTTTTGGGGATGTCACGTTATTTTCCTGCCACTATATGAGTAGACACTGCCCAGGTTTTAGAACTAAATGTGTTATATGACAGAAGAAATGTCAACATGAACAACTCCAGCTCTGGCAGCTGGCTCAGAGTTGGTATTTCAGTAGTTCTTAGCCTTGGCCAACGTGATTTTAATGATGTACTTAACTCTTCCTGGCCTCCTTGAATCAGCAAGAGCCAGAACTGAAAAAAAGGACAAAAGAAATATCTGATCTTTGTAGAACTGTTCAACTCTCTACATTTCTGCATTGAAGACTTTATAAGATACACAAAGATCTAAGATATTGCTGTAAATGTCAAATATACAGTGTAGATTTCAGCCCAGAAAGAAGGCAATTATCACTGGCCAGAACTTACCTCTGGCTGTGCTGAGTTTTAGATCCTAAATATGAATTCCCATAACTGAATATCTGTAGATTTTGGCTAGTTTTTGTATACCCTCCAGAATTTGAACTGTTCCATGTCAAGCTAAGTGTTAAAAAAACTGTTAGCTAACAATTAAATGTGCAAGGTAAGTTTGGAAAATGCTTTGAACATTGTTTTATTAAGTATTTGCATTTGTTGCAAATACTGAACTACCCCTGATTATGGAGTTATTTTGGTGGAGTTACTTTACGTACATAAAGTGCACTACATCTGAGGCAGACAAGCAGTAAGCTTCTGTAAAAGATCTCTGGCAGAAAGGTGAGAGATTGTTTTTCTGCTGTACTTACTGGAAGCTTATACTCTGAATTTCATGGTTTGTTGAAGCATGACTAGGTAAAAAGCCACACAGGCTGTAGTATTAAAAAGTAATGTTGGGGGTTTTTTTCTGTCTTTGGAATATAAAACCTGATCTTAAGTCCTTTTTTCCCAACATAACCTTATGAAAAATGGATAAACAAGTGCATCCTTTCTTTTATTTTTTATTGAATGGCCTTCTCTCTGACACTGTGCAAGAGGGTTCTACCCATTTATAACATTTCACAGTTCTTGCATTTTGACTGTTTGTCAGCAGAATCAGGGATCACAGCTCTCCTACATATGCCCTGAAAGTAGTTCATATCACAATTGTTATTGTGATATCCTTGATTGCATTTTACCTAAGGGCAATGATTTTTATAATGGCAGTTGCTCTTGGCTGCTTTTCTGAATGTCCTGGCTTTGAGAATCCAGTTGCTCATTGTAGTAGGAGTCAGTTTTATATGTCCTGTCTTGTCTTTGTCTAATTCTGACTGTGGGAAACTTTGGGGTTTGACTCATCCTTGACTGATAGTTACATGTATACCCACTTCTATAAAGTATTACATTTGTAATCAGACCAAGCTAGCAGCCCTTTTTTACCTTGCTTGTCATAGATAATCATAGAAAATAATTTATTTTGTTGCCAACTTGATTTATTCTGTGTTGCCAATTTGTATGTTTTCCTTTGATCCAAAAGAAAAAATGAAGTGCTGTGCTGCAAAACTAGCCTACCTGACCCACCTGGTTTAATGCTGCAATTAAACTTGGACCCAGACATAACCTAGAAAGCTGTAGCTAGGTGATGACAAGGTTGTCCTGTGTTGTTTCTTCTTGCATTCAATTTTGTGTGTCTTGTATCAGGGCAAGAGAGGACAGACATACCTCTGATATAGAGTATGCACCTGGCTGGTTTTTGGTACATTTGGATTTCTGTGCTGCAGAATAAGAATTAGCTGTTTGTTCAAGCTTTTTGTTTTAAGTTAGGTAATAGTAAGAGATGCTTTACATCTGAATAGTTTGGGGGTTTAGCCTTCTTTTAATGAAATGCTATCCTCTGGAAAAGAGGAGGCTCAGGGGAAATCTTATTGCTGTCTACAACTACCTGAGGGGTGGTTGTAGCCCGGTGGGGGTTGGTCTCTTCTCCCAGGCAACCAGCACCAGAACAAGAGGACACAGTCTCAAGCTGCACCAAGGGAAGTTTAGGCTCGAGGTGAGGAGAAAGCTCTTCACCAAGAGAGTCATTAGCCATTGGAATGTGCTGCCCAGGGAGGTGGTAGAGTCACCATCCCTGGAGGTGTTCAAGAGAGGATTGGACGTGGCACTTGGTGCCATGGTTTAGTCATGAGGTCTGTGGTGACAGGTTGGACTTGATGATCTTTCAGGTCTCTTCCAACCTTGGTGATTCTGTGATTAGTAGGCTTTGGTACTGGTTTTAATGGTAAAATTAATGGTACTTCAATTTTTCATTTGGTTTAACATAAGACCTGGATTTTCTTGAATATTCATCTTTTGTTGTTGGGAGGGGTCTGGGGGTGTGGGTTGTTGTTTTGTTTGTTGTTTGGGTTGTGGGGTTTTTTTAGTTTGTTTTGAGTTTGTTGGGGATTTTTTTAGTATTGATTCTAACATTTTCTCAGGGTGTTCTGCAAGAATGCTCTCAAATACAAAACTGTACTGAGCTGTGGGCTGAGCTATCTTTTGCAAACTGCCAGTAGTATTAAGTGCCAGTACAGAAATTGGCACAAAAGCGACTCTAGTAGAAGTGTCGCCTTCACCCTTTTGTTTCATGGCACGAGCATCTTTCTCTTAAGTGTCAATCCCTCCAGTCCAAGATTCATTTAAAGAACATTTCTGGTGGGTCTAACATCTTAAGCAAAGATCTGGCACGCGGATTTATGAAATGAACACTTCTTTCCACGTCTGTGGCATGATAATTTTGAACTATAATGAAGACCAGCGGAATAGTGTCACTGTTAATTGTGCTGCCTGATTTATAGTCGCTTCACACTGCAGAGTAGGCAGTGTATCCTAGGGTCCCATTTATTAAAGTGAAAGGACCCCATGGAACATGAAACACAAACACAGTCATGTCAGAAAAATGTGGATTAGAGCTGCACAGCTATCAAGTTTACATAAAAATTATTTATAAAAATATAATTTAAGTGCTGGCTTCAAAAAGCACATTTTTACACTTTGTTGTACACCTATAAAGTAGGGAAGTAGTATGTCTATTTTACAAATGAGGAAAGTGAGAGAAAGCAGGAAAAGGAGACAATAGCGGGGGGGAAAGTGGAATCTGAATCCTATCTCCGTTTACTCATTACAGTTAAATTTGCCAGCTATTCAGCAGCAGCAAGGCAAGCCAGGTTTCCCTTCCTTCTCCAACAGCTGCATGTAGATGGATGTCCACAAAAGTAAATGATTGCTAATTTGTAAAATTAGATTTTCAAAAGTATGCATTTGTATGTGATGTGGAGTCCAAGGGCATGAGATTTAACACATCCAAGTGCCGGGCTCTACACATTGGCCACAACAACCCCATGCAGGGCTACAGGCTGGGGTCAGAGTGGCTGGAGAGCTGCCAGGCAGAGAGGGACCTGGTGGCACTGGTTGATAGTAGGCTGAACATGAGCCAGCAGTGTGCCCAGGTGGCCAAGAAGGCCAATGGCATCCTGGCCTGCATCAGCAATAGTGTGGCCAGCAGGAGCAGAGAAGTCATTGTGCCCCTGTACACTGTGCTGGTTAGGCTGCACCTTGAGTCCTGTGTCCAGTTCTGGGCCCCTCAGTTTAGGAAAGATGTTGAGTTGCTGGAACATGTCCAGAGAAGGGCAACAAAGCTGGGGAGGGGTTTGGAGCACAAGCCCTATGAGGAGAGGCTGAGGGAGCTGGGATTGCTTAGCCTGGAGAAGAGGAGGCTCAGGGGTGACCTTCTTGTTCTCTACAACTACCTGAAGGGAGGTCGTAGCCAGGTGGAGGTTGGTCTCTTCTCCCAGGCGGCCAGCACCGGAACAAGAGGACACAGTCTCAAGCTGCACCAGGGAAGGTTTAGGCTGGATGTTAGGAAGAAGTTCTTCACAGAAAGAATAATTTGCCATTGGAATGAGCTGCCCAGGGAGGTGGTGGATTCACTATCACTGGAGGTGTTTAGGAAGAGACTGGATGGGGTGCTTGGTGCCATGGTTTAGTTGATTAGATAGTGTTGGGTGATAGGTTGGACTTGATGATCTTGAAGGTCTTTTCCAACCTGGTTAATTCCACTCTATTCTATTCTATTAGCTATCTAATAATGGCATCAATTAATTATGTATCTTATTCATTCTGTAGCAAAGAAGCTGTTCCTAAGTGCTGTACAGGTCTGCCTTTTTTTTTTTTCCTTGAAGAGAGTGTATTTTGTCTTTGCAGACTGAATTTAGAGATTTCTTTTCTCGTTTGTTTATGTATTGGTGTTTGTAATCAATGGCTGTTTTCAAACTCAACTGCGTAGACTAATTAGATTATGTGCGTATCAATTTAGGAGATGTAAAACTTGAATACTGTGTTGGATAGGTTTCCAAAGGTGATTTCTTTCCTCTGTTGCCAATAGTCATGCTATTGTTCCTGTTCTAGCAACAACACTGCTCTTGTAAGGAAATTCACCTCGCTCTTGCCAGCCTCTTCCAGCCCCTCCTGTTGCATTCAAGGCATTGGTGTGGCTTTTCAGGGAAGCAACCATGACAGTGCTGAAAGCTCTGTTGTGTATTGTTTGGATGTGTTTATGTTACTGTGATCAAGTATTATTGAGCTTCAGGCTCCTCCACTATTTTTTCATGTTTGTTCATTATCTGACTTGCTGGTTTTGTGTTATCTGTAATTGTTTCACTGTATTACTGTGTTCACTGTAATTATTGTAAGGGTTTATTCTATTCTGCATATCTTCCTCTGCTTGGAAAGTGCTTCCAAGTCCTGTTCAAATGCATGTCACAAACATACTATGGGTTTAAAATTAGCCCTTTTCCAACAGCAAGAAAATGACCTGAAGAGAAGCCAGGTGGGGTTGGTCTCTTCTTCCAGGCAACCAGCACCAGAACGAGAGGACACAGTCTCAAGCTGCCCCAGGGGAGGTTTAGGCTGGATGTTAGGAAGAAGTTCTATACAGAGAGTGATTGCCCATTGGAATGGGCTGCCTGGGGAGGTGGTGGAGTCACCATCACTGGAGGTGTTTAAGAGGAGACTGGATGAGGCACTTAGTGCCATGATTTAGTTGATGAGGTGGTGTTGGATGATAGGTTGGACTTGATGATCTCAAAGGTCTTTTCCAACTTGGTTAATTCTATTCTATTCTATTCTATTCTATTCTATTCTATTCTATTCTATTCTATTCTATTCTATTCTATTCTATTCTAGGAGGTTATGTAGTCTTTCACTTTCTCTTGCACAGGAAGTTCTGACTGAGTGGAGTCACTTTAGAGAAAGACTTCAGGAAGGGGCAACAAGAAGTTGCCTCAGGGTATGGCCTGCAGGACATCAGTACTTGGCAATTTTTACAAGTGCGCAGTGCAGAAAGCCACTCTAAAAGTAAATTTTATATGGAAAGTATAATAGTCTGTAATACTAAATAACAATATTAACATACATAGGGAAGTTATAAGCAATACATAAAATGCTACCACTTTAGAGAGTTAGCAGAGAAACTGGTCTGGAACCAGCTTTTCCAAATCAGTATATTTAGAGTACAGTTAAAAGTAACTTCCAGAAAGGTAGGGTTACCCGAAGCCAAAACTAGGTGCCTACATTAACAAGACCTTTTGTTTTAATGTGTAGTAATGTTCAAATTAAAGGATTTTGGTTTGTCTTTATTAATTCTGTGTTTGAATTTGCAAACCCAATGATTCTCACAATTCTTTCCAATTCCTTCAGAAGCTTTTAGTATTTTTGCCATGTTAATCATCTTCTGTTGGGATTACATTATTTCTAGGCAAGTTTTCTTTTGTTTGAAAGAGAAGTTACAAATGCCAGAAACCATGTACTGGAAAAGCATAGGAGCAGAAGCTATTGTTTAATCTCTTAATTGAATATAGAGTATAAAGATATCTTTATTCTTCCTTTTTAATCACTTGTTTGTGCTGAGAAACACAGCCCAGTGGGATATGTTAGAAGCTAGATGTGTGGCTTTTCACTGTGCCCTGAAGTATGTTATATACCACAGTTAAATTAATTGATTTTTTTTCCGCTTTGGTTGGTTTTTGGAGTGGGTTGTTTTAGTTGGTTGGATTTTGATTCATTTTTTTGGAGGGGTTAGGGTTTATTTTGTGAATGAAGGGGCAGATACATCCTGGATCCTACTAAATTATAAGCCAAGGACTAGTGTTCTAACATTATCTGGCTTTCCTTTTCTTCCATGCTGAATTTTATCAAAGCTGTGGGAAATACAGTGCCCCATTTCAAACACTACAAACATGCCTGCATTGACTGTTATGTGTACCAAAAGGTTCAACATAATGACTTCCATGTAGAATGGCACAGTCCAGCTGACGCTGTGTATTACTGAATTATGCATGACGGTTTTAATGGTGGATCAAAAACAGTAGCAGAAGGCAGTGCTGCAAAGGACATGTTGCATTCTCTGGTTATTAGGCACTAGTGTATGTGCATGCAAATCCCAGGATGTTCTCTGTTGAAACTCTGGTGCTGTGCTATACAAATCAAAGCTATATGAATGTAATACCTAATGAGGGAAGATAAAAGAAAAACCGACATAGGGAAGTGCAGACTACATACCAAGTTACTGTACTTCAGAGAGTGTGATCCTGCTTGGGTGAATACTGAAATACCAACTATTGTAAATATTTACTGTACAATAATTACCAGGATTAGTCTTATTTGATAATTCTCAGTGATGATGCCTGTGATGTCTGTTAGGTGAAAACTGGGAGAATGTAACTAAAACTATTTAAATGAGAGCTGCTTCATCTTAAGAGGCAGCTGTGGTATAAATTCAGTTCACTGTAATTCCATACCCTGTTGTATATACTTTCATCTATTCCATATGCTGTTGTATGTATCATTTACACAAAGTCTGTATTGAAACCAAGTGCTATATACTTCCTCTTCAAAAGATGAGACTGACTTAACAGACCTGCTGCATAACTTAATGAGCATCCAAAAATGTTTCAATAGAAAATTTGGTAAGAATTCTGCTGCAGTATTGATTTTCTTCCCAAATGCACCAAAGCCTAGACTAGGCAGTGTTTGAGCCTTTTACAATGATATTACTAACATAAATATATATTGTTTTTTCAGCTTTTATAGAGTAGAGTAGAATAGAATAGAATAGAATAGAATAGAATAGAATAGAATAGAATAGAATAGAATAGAATAGAATAGAATAGAATAGAATAGAATAGAATAGAATTAGCCAGGTTGGAAAAGACCTTTGTGATCATGAAGTCCAACCTATCACCCAACCCTATCTAATCAACTAAACCATGGCACCAAGCACCCCATCCAGTCTTTTCCTAAACACCTCCAGTGATGGTGACTCCACCACCTCCCTGGGCAGCTCATTCCAATGGCCAATCACTCTTTCTGTGAAGAACTTCTTCCTAACCTCCAACCTCAACCTCCCCTGGTGCAGCTTGAGACTGTGTCCTCTTGTTCTGGTGCTGGCCGCCTGGGAGAAGAGACCAATCCCCACCTTGCCACAACCTCCCTTCAGGTAGTTGTAGACAGCAATAAGGTCTCCTCTGAACCTCCTCTTCTTCAGCCTAGGAAACAAAATATTTTTTTTTTTTTTAAACTATATGAGCTTATTTGGCCATTCCTGGTTGTTGCAAACCAATAGTTTGCCAGTGCAGTGCTGTCAGGCCTGGAGCAGGCACCAGCATAGCGATACCAGAATGTTTGATCCATCCAACTGGGACACTTTCTGTTGGCCAGGAAAGGCATCTACCCCGTGCCTCCCAGTTGTCATCACTGCAAAAGGAAGCTTGACTCTTCTCATATACAGACTTGCCTCTGCAGAGAAGTCCCCACTGCTGCCTTCCACTTACCTGGGGAGTTCACCCTTGTCTCACCTGCCCCCTCCTTCTCAGCCTGCAAAAATGCAGCTGTCCCTCACAACACTGTAATTCCTACCTGCTGCTTATGCTGCGGCCTACCACAACGCAGCAATGTCTTAAGTTACATTTTGTAGTCATGTTTACTTTGTGTAACCTCAGGTCAGGCCCTAATAAGTGGTCTCAGTGTTTGCCTGCAGGCCAAGAACTGATTTGCTGGCCATTGTAAAGATTATCTGTTGCGCAGTTAAGAAATGGCGTATGTTGCTGAGGGACTTCGTGGGGAGAAAAGAAAGCTCAAGAAGTTTATCAGTCCTTCTCTAGAAAACAGATTGTAAACTTGTGAGAACTTTACTGCCAAGTGCATAATTAAAAAAAAAAAGAATCAGAGAATCACAGAATGTTAGGGGTTGGAAGGGACCTCAAAAGATCAACTAGTTGAAGCCCCCTGCCAGGGCAGGATCACCTAGAAAATGCACCAAAGTAATTTCCTCGCATCTTTCTCTCCCACTTGTAGAAATTCCTCTTTTTCTTTTCCCCCTCTTTTTTTTTCCATCTCTCTCCTTTTTATCATTTTTGGTAGCATTACCATGCTGTAAGTTTTACAGAGTAGGTGAAGTAACCCAAGATCTGATACTTACTGAAAATAACTTGAAGGAGAAGCATCTCAAAGAGAAGCGAAAAGAAACAGTTTACTACCAGGCTAGACCTGAAAATGTTTGAAAATTTCCAAGTGCCGGGTGCTGCACTTTGGCCACAACAACCCCATGCAGAGCTACAGGCTGGGGTCGGGGTGGCTGGAGAGCAGCCAAAACAGAGAGGGACCTGGGGGTGCTGATTGACAGCTGCCTGAACATGAGCCAGCAGTGTGCCCAGGTGGCCAAGAAGGCCAACCGCATCCTGGCTTGCATTAGGAATAGTGTGGCCAGCAGGAGCAGGGAGGTCATTCTGCCCCTGTACTCTGCTTTGGTTAGGCTGCACCTTGAGTCCTGTGTCCAGTTCTGGGCCCCTCAGTTTAAGAAGGACATCGAGACACTTGAAGGTGTCCAGAGAAGGGCAACAAGGCTGGGGAGAGGCCTTGAGCACAAGCCCTATGAGGAGAGGCTGAGGGAGCTGGGGTTGTTTAGCCTTGAGAAGAGGAGGCTCAGGGGCGACCTCATTGCTCTCTACAACTACCTGAAAGGTGGTTGTGGCCAGGAAGGGGTTGGCCTCTTCTCCTAGCAACCAGCACCAGAACAAGGGGACACAGTCTCAAGCTGCACCAGGGGAAGTTTAGGCTCGAGGTGAGGAGAAAGTTCTTCACCGAGAGAGTGATTTATCATTGGAATGGGCTGCCCGGGAGGTGGTTGAGTCGCCGTCCCTGGAGGTGTTCAAGAGGGGACTGGATGTGGCACTTGGTGCCATGGTCTAGTTGTGAGGTTTGTGGTTACAGGTTGGACTCGATGATCTTCGAGGTCTCTTCCAACCTTGGTAATACTGTGATAATGTGATACTGTGAAAAGAGAAAAACATTGCCAAAGCCACTTTGCTACTTTCCAGATGTGCAGAGACTGAAAAAAAAAATGAAAATAATTAAGGGTGAAAGTATATTTTTAGGGCATGTGGACTTATGTTGAAGATTATCCTGTCATGCTGATCTCTGTTTTATTGCCAGCATAGCTCTATGTCACCAGCGGTTCAGTGCAAACTTGATTACTGGTATTTTGGTAGCCAAACTTTACTAGGTCTAACTTAATTTCAGGCTCTTCAGCATCATCCAATTCATAATATCCAATTATCAAAGCTATGATGTGTTATTACCACTGGCAATGCTCCTGTCAATTTGTCTTGGCTTCACTATATGTGGTTTATTTTTATTTATTTATCTGTTTTTACTGCAAGTTGCTGAGTACACTCAATTGGTTCCTATTTTAACAAGATCTCTGGAGAACTCTTCAACAATGATGCATGTTAAGAAAAAAGCCAGAGAGCAATTTACTACCCAGCAGATACCAGATGAGTGGGCAAGAGTCCAGATTTCAGCAAAAACACCTTAAATGTGGAGAGACTGTTAGATTTGTGTCACACTTTGAAAACATCCTGAGTACAAGATAAGAGAAAAAGTCTGTATCTCGTTGGAGTCAATGACGAGGTTTCTGTTCACATCAGGAAAGCAATCACTTTGTCTCTTGCAGTACTTTTGGGTTAGTTAAGTTCATTTCTAGCTGTACTCCCTACATAAATGATACCTTTGTCAGTGCTGGAGAAATTGCAGTGGTAGTACTGTATTTTCCTAAAACTCTTGAAATATTTATGAAGTATAACATAACATGTCTTTTTTTCTCAACTTCTCATCCATTTTTTTCAGCACAAGACATTTGGGTTTGACTGGTACAGAAATACTGAGCATAGTAGACTACTTCCCTGTGTCTTCTCCAAAGACAAGTGCTCCTCAGCTTTTTGTATTCCTGAGTATTATCTTGATGTGGTTATAAATGTTAAATATAGGTGGTATTGTGAGACATATGATCTTCTCTGTTTCCAGGTGGGCCATGCACAGGTACAGCTCATGCCTCATTAACCACACCAACCAAAAGATCTTGCGACTCAGGTATGTGTTTTGTGGGGGCCAGGGGATTAAATTTTGCATGATATTTAACTGTGTGGTTATAGTTTAACAGTCTATAGTTTAACAGTCAAGGCTGCTAATTGGATCTGACAAATGTCAAATGAAAATAAATATTGTTGCTTTGCTGTCAGAAGTGTGTATGTATAAAAGGAATCGTATGGCAGGTAATTCAAGAGTCCACTTAAACAACTTCATAAATATACTATGGTTATAGTTAATCTTTGTAAACATAAACTGATTACTTCTGCATGTGTTAATTCTAACAATTGTGACAGTGAAAATCCTCAGCTTTTAAATGCAAACTACTGTGTGGAAAACTGTTTTGAGTATATTGTCTTTACTTTCCCTGATCGAACATGCAGTATAGGTAGGTGATCTTGGCATTGAGACTAAGTTCTGCCTTCTTTGGATCCTTTCAATGACTTGATTTCTTCATGGAGGATATAGATGGATGATCTCTCACAGAGCTAGTGTTAACTAATGACGTGTTAGGTCATTGATAGGCTGAAGCTGCTGCTTCTGCAGCAGATCTCTTACAACGAATCGTGTGAGCACTCATTCAAGCAGGCAGACAAGTTACCTGCATTGGCTCAGATCTTTTTCAGGCTGGTTTTGCGTGGATTAAGGAGACCTCCTGTGATCCTTTCCACCAGCACCACTGTGGGAAGCCACAACTACCTGTGGAATGGCAGTGGCAGGTAGTTGTAATCTTTTAGCATCTGTTTCCAAAATAATTTTGGTCAGTACTTGCATTTATGTACCAATGGAACCGCACTGAGTATGCAGAAAGCAAGGACATTGCTGTCTAAGGGCTCTTACTCTTTCAGAAGTTCAAGGTAAATTTCCTCTTAAGTAATTTTTTTCAAAAAGTGTTTCAAGTTACTGTGTTTTTAGCTGAATTGTAGCTGTTCCATACATGCATGTTGTTAGCTTGCAGCAAATGTGTGATGTTTCAAGTTGGCTTGGTCTGCAGCAAAGGAAGATAATGAAGAAGCTACATTACCTTGCATTTGGTGCTGATCTGTCAACTAATGCTGGATAATCTGTGTCAGTGCTGTGAGTACTGTTTGTCAAAGGATGTTTTATGTTTGGCACTGGAAGATACTGGATCCAACTTGTCCAGAATAGGAAGACTGGATTTTCTTTTCTACGTAGTCATGAAGATGTACCTAAGCAAGACAGAAATGTTTGCTACTCAAAGTAATCTGCTTTGCTCATGATACTACTTAATTGTATTTTCTCTATATTTTAGCTCTTGTGATACTTAAGTGTTTTCATTGCAGGGTAATTTAAAAGTTTTCTATGATTCTATGGATACTGAAACCTGAGAGTGTCATCGAGTCATAAGAATGGTTTGGGTTGGAAGAGTCCTTAAAGAACATCTAGTTTCAACCCCTCTGACATGATCAGGGACACCTCGTACTAGACGAGGTTGCTCAAGGTTCCAGCCAACCTGGCTTTGAATACTTTCAGGAGTGAAACATCCACAACTTCTCTGGGCAATCTGTTCCAGTATCTCACCACACTTATGGTCTAGCTTCCTCCAGTTTGAAGCCATTACTCTCTGTCCTGACACTACAAGCCTTTGTAAAAGTCGCTTTTGCACTATCCTGTAGGCCCTATTCAAATACCAGAAGGCTGCTATAAGGTGTCCCCAAAGCCTTCTCCAGGCTGAACAATGCCAACTCTCTTCACCTGTCTTCGTAGGAGTAGGATAGGTCCTCTACACAGAGACTACTGTGTGACTGTTTTTAAAAATGTCCTTGTCATCAGCAAAAAAGCAACTCAGTCTGCCATGTGAAGTGGCAAATGGCAGAAGTGAAAGCTTGTTAGAATAAAGATGGTAAGGCTAATGGACATGCTGAAAAATGTACATTAAATGGTTGGCTGGCTTTGCTCAGTACTTCTCTCGGTTTTGGTTTATGCTAATGTTTAGTCCCTGTGTGCTTGTGTGTTAATCATTTGTGTGTTTAGCAAGACAATAAGGAGATGTGATGCCACAAGCTCCATCCTGAGTCAGCTAAATGTAATGATTTTATATTGCCTCAATTTCACCAAAATCTTTTTGCATTATTTGCTCAGTGACCTGCAGATTTTGTTTGTAGTCCCTTACACTAACAAACCTGTTACCAGGAGTTGCAGCTTTCTTCTCCAGAAAAAAAAAAAAACACTTCAGTTTTTAAAATAAATGGCCATGTTTTCAAAGTTCACATTTTGGAGTATGGATAAATGTGGGAATTGACAAGAAAATACTGGCTACAAAATACTACTCAGAAATGATGTGATATCTAGGGGCATAAGCAGCAGACTGTGTTGGTGACTATTTCACACTACATTCACTTCACTTTAGTGCCCCTTCCCAGGAAGCAATTTGAGTGATACAAGCTGTATTTGTCAATACTACACATGGCATATAAGCCTCTCTTCTATCAGTATTCCACATTTCTTCTGCTTGGAAGAGCTTTGAAGGAGGAATATTTTGATGGAATTCATCTGTGTAATTTTGTTCCCCCTTTAAACATAGTTTTTTCCCCTGAAGTCTGCCATATATCAGCATTGAGACAGAAAATTAGAAATTTGACCTACTTGTCTTGCATGCAGGTTCCTGTCAAGAGGATATTAAGGAAGATATAAACCTTTCATATTTTATTAGCATTAATGTAACTATTGAAGAAAGATCAAAACAATAAATCTGCCAAGACACAGGAAAAGTTCTTTTACAAAAAATAGTTTTTACCTCATGCATTTATCAACCTGCATGCTGAAGGAGCTGTTCAGGTAAATTGTTGTATTACATCAAATAGTGAGTTTTCCCCACCTGTTCCCCAGAATCATCACTGTGGTAAAAAGTATTCCTACTAAAAAATGTGCCCACAGGACAAGGATTACAGTGAAAAGAATTAATAAAGCCTCACAATCAATCATTAGCTGGGATGATGCATCTAAGATTTTGGGAGGACTTTGTAGGAAAAATGATGAGACTGTGTGGCTTAGCTTATAGCTGCTGACGTGTTTTGATTTGGTTCTTAATGCTTAGGTAATGTCACGATTAATGGCAGATGCTGTGAGTCTTACTCTAGTCAGTAGGGCACGCAGATCCCATTTATATGGAGTGCCCAGGTTGTGAAAGTGCAGTGCAAAATGGCGTATTACTCTTCTTGTTCTGCTCTGCAACTTTAATGATGATTTAATACACAATTCTAAACACCCAGGTTTTGAACTATTTTCATGCAGATTAAAGATACCTGGAAAAGAATGGGTGGCACAGCGTGAGTGTACTCAGCTGATTTTTAATTGTGCAGTGGAGAATGTGGTAGAAACAGTCAGACAAAATGCACTAATGACACAATCAATTCATGCATTATATCCATAAAGTCAGTGAGGTTTTAAGTACTTTATTTCTCAGCAGCTATTTATGAGAAACGTGCATCTTTAATATTTTATATAGGTATCTGTGCAGATAGCTCACAGTTTATGAGGCAGGCTGTCCTAGGTGGGTGTGGTAGTATTTATATTGTACATGATTACATTATCTGTCTTGGTGCTTTGTGCTTTCTCTAGTGTAAAACTTGGGTCTAGAAGATGCAGTTTTTTCACTGTTCCAAGCAAAGCTGTATGGTCTATTTTGAAGTTTTGGCTTTATCAGTGCTCATATAGTAAGGTGTGTGCCTGATTGCTGCAGTGCAAGAAATCTAATTTTCTTCAAGGCTGTACAAATGCAATCTACATCCTTTTTGGAGTTACAAAAAGAGCAGGTTGTGGGAATAGAAGTACACAAATTTGAGCCAGAGCCAAACCAAACAAATCATTACTTTTCGGTTTGGAGGAGACGTGGAATGGAATGGAATGGAATGGAATGGAATGGAATGGAATGGAATGGAATGGAATGGAATGGAATGGAATTAACCAGGTTGGAAAAGACCTTTGAGATCATCGAGTCCAACCTATCATCCAACACTATCTAATCAGCTAAACCATGGCACCAAGCACCCCATCCAGTCACTTCCTAAACACCTCCAGTGATGGTGACTCCACCACCTGCCTGGGCAGCCCATTCCAATGGCCACTCTTTCTGTGAAGAATTTCTTCCTGACATCCAGCCTAAACCTCCCCTGGCTCAGCTTGAGACTGTGTCCTCTTGTTCTGGTGCTGGTTGCCTGGGAGAAGAGACCAAACCCCACCTGTCTACAGCCTCCCTTCAGGTAGTTGTAGAGAGCAATAAGGTCTCCCCTGAGCCTCCTCTTCTCCAGGCTAAGCAAAGGGGTGACCTCATTCATGTTTATAAATATGTAAAGGGTGAGTGCCAAGAGTATGGAGCCAGGCTCTTCTCAGTGTTGCCCAATGACAGGACAGGGGGCAGTGGGTGGAAGTTGAGGCATAGGAATTTCCATGGAAACATGACAAAAAATTTGTTCACTGTGTGGGTGACGGAACACTGGAACAGGCTGCCCAGGAGGGTGAAACTGGCCTCAATGTGTTCCTGTGTGAGTCGGTATAGGTGATCCTGCTCTGGCAGGGGGTTGCGCTGGGTGATCTTTCGAGGTCCCTTCCAACCCCTAACATTCTGTGATTCTGTAGTATTTTTTTCTGTCACTGTGTGTTTAAGTAAGGACAAAAAGACCTGGTAAACCCCTAAGCAGATATTTTATCTTATGCTATTTTTTAATTTTTATTTCTTATTTACCCTGGATTGTCAAGCATGTGAGCAAAAAAAATATAAAAAAGATTATTGAAGGGAGCTTATAATATTGAAACAACTTTGAGGAGTGTTTTCCATTGGTGTTCCAGGGGACTTTTAAGGTATTCTTTAGTGTTTGACTTCTGGAGGGCATTGTGTTAGAAATCCAACCTTCTTGGAGCTCTCTCACCAACAGGAAAGTGATGATAGAACAGCCTTCAAGCCACACAATAAATCACCCAGTCCTGGCAGTAATAGTACCCATTAGGGACACTCTGCTTCTTTTTTCTCTTCCCCTCCTCCCTGCCCCCGCTGCTCAGTTTCCAGCTGTACTAATAGAACAGTGCATCAAGCAAGGCTGTAAATAAAAGTTATAACCTAATAGGTGGGCGCTGAAGTGGAACGGGCAGGAGCTGAGGCATGGAGGCCCTATTACTGCTCATCAGCAATTATAAACAGGATAAAGTGTCTGGGACTTGCACTGATGTGGCAAGAGCTCAACAGAGGCTGGAAGATGACACTGTACTGTGATCAGATGATGTATGTTGATGGGTTTTTACTGTCTCATCTTATTGCCAATTTCTGTGGTGTGTTTGTATTATCTGTTCTGTGCTTCTATATCTATCTGGATGGACAGATTGGTTTCCTCTCCTGCTCAAAGGAACTTGAACAGATACACTCAAGCTTGCTTTTTTTTTTTGCAGGTATACTTTGCATTCATTGCCTGTACTAGCCGTGTAAGAGCCTTCTCAAAGCATTGTGATTTTTGTAGGTTAAAAACCTCCTAATGGTAAGGACCAAAATAGTCAGGTCTGTAAACAAGTTTAAGGACTTCCTACAGTTGTAGGATTTACCTTCACTAGTTGTAGGATTTATTTTCAGTATCACCTTGTTCAGCTTTACAAAATCACCCTCACTCATTAAAAATGGTGGATATGGTCACCTGAATGGTCTCTTACACTAAATGTGTCCCATGCATTTTAGACTAAATGTGTTAAAACCAATGTGGTTGGAGAATCTAAAGAGATGGGGGGAGGGTCAGTACATCAAAACATTTTGATAAAAGTCAGCTATAGCTTGCCTCTGATTTATTAAAACTTCAGCTGTTCCTGGGAAGGTTTTTAAGAGCTTGTTAGCACGCGATAATTGGTAATATTCCCCCAAAAGCCTTTCTTGATCTTTTATCTATCACAGTCTAGCACATTTCTGTGCTAGACATCTAAATCATCTCTTTTCTAAACCATAGTGAAAGAAAATGCCTTGAAATTTTGCCTGTACTTTCTTTAATCTAAAGAGCAGTTTTGCAAGCATCTTCATAGTTCATACATTGATCACTCACGCTGTTTACTTCAGAAGAGAATTTTCTTCTGAGTAGTGGAAAAAAAAATACAGCATTCAGAAATTAAAAAGTGTGCAGCAGGATGTGACAACAGTGACTCCTATCTTGTCTATTCAGTACAGCCAAGATAAAATAAATAGATTGTTTTTCTATCATCTTAGGATACTAGGACAGAAATACTCACATCAGCCTGTGTTAAAGTACACTAAACTGAGATGAATGGAAACTCATCCTTTTCATAGTCAGTATTTCTTTGACATTAACTTTCATGCTTACTAGTTCCCAGGGGGTTCCTTTTCTTTGTATTGTTCATAAAGTGAGGAAGCCAGATAGTTAAGGTGGCTGAAGGGACAAGAAAATGTAATGTGGCTATGGAAGCCCTATTTCACATGCTGTATAGATGAATTAGAAATATTACACAGACAGTGTTTTGAAGATGTTTATTAAATTCCCACTCAGGAAAAACTCCATTTGTAATCAATCTGTTGAAGTAATTAATGAAAGGATTCTAGCTTTGAGAAATCAAACTAGTTTTCTGTTACATGATAAACATTTTTCTGTGTCCTTCAAGATGGTTGTCAGTCTGGCTTGTGAAATTCTTGCCAGATAGAAAATTGCATGCTTTAAAGGTTGTTATCTTTTAAATTTCAGTGGACTTGTATTAAAGTCTAGGGAATTATGACCAAGAATTTGTTCTTGAATTTGTTGAAATAGGAAAGTAAATATTTTACTCTTTATATGTATTTTAACTAAAATGAAGCAAATTCTACACTGATTTTTTTTTAAAGTGGTTTCATGCCATGTTTAATTTTCAGAACTATCAGGATCTCTGTGAACATCATTTAGAATCATAGAATCAGTCAGGGTTGGAAGGGACCACAAGGATCATCTAGTTCCAACACCCCTGCCATGGGCAGGGACACCCTACACTAGATCAGGCTGGCCAGAGCCTCGTCCAGCCTGGTCTTAAACACCTCCAGGGACGGGGCCTCAACCACCTCCCTGGACAACCCATTCCATGGCTTCACCACTCTCATGGTAAAGAACCTCTTTACCTCATGGTAAAGAACCTCTTCCTCACATCCAGCCTGAATCTCCCTATTTCCAGCTTCATTCCGTTCCCCCTAGTCCTATACTACCTGACATTCTGAGAAGTCCCTCCCCAGCCTTCCTGTAGGCCCCCTTCAGATACTGGAAGGCCACAATGAGGTCACCTCGGAGCCTTCTCTTCTCCAGACTGAACAGCCCCAACTCCTTCAGTCTGTCCTCACTGATCTTTGACAGTAGGTACATAGTTTATAGTAGAGAATGTACATCTGTTAAGGTTACTTCACATTATGCTCCCAACAGCTCTGAATATCCTGTTTCTTTACCACCATCCATGCACAGACTGCTGGAAAGCCATTAGCCATTCTCAAGCAACAAAATCACAGCTCAGAACTTTCAATAAACTGTCTCTCCATTAAATTTAAAGGCAAAGAAATCAAGGTTCATAGAATCACCTGGATTGGAAGGGACCTCTGAAGGTCATCTAGTCCAACCACCCTGCAGTGAACAGGGACATCCTTAACTAGATCACGTCACCCAGAGCCCCGTTGAGCCTCACCTTGAGTATCTCCAGGGATGGGACCTCAACCATCTCTCTAGGCAGCCTGTTCCAATGCTCAACTACCTGTGTAAAGCATTTTTTCCTACCATCCAATCTAAATCCACTCTTCTCTACTTCCAAACCATTTCCCAGGGTTGCATGTCTTGCATTTCCCACCTACAACTTTTTCCTAAAACTGAATTAAAGTATGTCTTGGAACAAGATCAGGGGAGCTTGGGATTTGCTTTCATTTCAGTTGAGCTCAGTATCATAGTATCAGTCAGGGTTGGAAGGGACCACAAGGATCATCTAGTTCCAACCCCCCTGCCATGGGCAGGGACACCCTACACTAGATCAGGCTGGCAGCTTGTCCGATGGCAAGACAGTATGGAGAATGTCATGAAGAATAGCTGAAATTAACAACTCTAAATAATCTGCGAGGATCTCTGCTCCTGTCAGCATGAAGAATGAAACTGGTTTTACTTCAGTGTGTTTCTGTCAGCACCTTGATCAGATGTGTGCAGATCAGGCAACTTTTTTACTGGTAAGCTTTAACAAGTGTGACATAGCTTTCCATAGTTCTAAATTTGTTACTTTATCTCACTAAAGATTTTTTTAACACAAGTTTAGCATTAAATAACTGGCCTAAGGTATACTTAAAAATCATACAGCCATATGTATTTCTTAAGTTAAGACATGTATCTTGCAGCAAACTAATTCATGATCCGGTTACTGCTGTACATTTTGATTTGAGGGCAGTGCCCCTAAGTTTTCATCTGACTGTTGCTGAAGGCTTCTATTCTGACTAATGATTTCAGTGAGCATCAGACAGCTTTTCACTGTGTTCCATGTAGATGTTAATTGTTATAAGGACCTTAAAAATACCTGGAAGCAATTATAGAGCCTCTTGGAAATATGCTTAAGCCAGAGCGTACACAGGGGAAAGTGAATCTCCCTACAAAGTGAGTGGTTTATAAATATTTGTATGTTCACTGAATCAGTATGTAAACAAGTTATCTCTTTTTGCTATTCCTGTTCAAATTATTTTCCATAACATAATCTTCACGGAATAACCAATGAGACCAAATTATTGGGGCCAAAGAGGGTCGAGCAAGAGTAAGAGGCAAGATGTGTGAATAGAGTAGAATTAGAATAGAATAGAATTAGGATAGGATAGGATAGGATAGGATAGGATAGGATAGGATAGGATAGGATAGGATAGGATAGGATAGGATAGGATAGGATAGGATAGGATAGGATAGGATAGGATAGGATAGAATTAACCAGGTTGGAAAAGACCTTTGAGATCATTGAGTCCAACCTATCATCCAACATCATCTAATCAACTATACTACCTTGCCCTTTGTGCAGACTTGGTCTTTGATACAGATTAGTTTGGATAATTCACAAGTATCTCTTGAATTGAGGGGCCCAGACCTGGATACAGTACTCAAGATGTGGCCTAACCAGTGATGAGTACAGGGGCAAAATGACAATGGGATGCATCAATGAACAGGGCATATTACTTTTCATTATCTGGTAGAGGTGAGGCCTCTTCAGCACATGTTGCCTCCTCCTCCAGCTATATTCAAAACAGTAAGAACTACCCAGTTAACCAGCCTGACTTCTGATGCATTGTAGACAGAAATCAGGTGTGCAGAAATTGGCTTCTTTGCCAGGGCTGGGTTTTTTCCCTCACAAAAATAGCTAGAAAAAAGTAGCACAATCAAAACATAAACTGATTTTTAAGCTTCAAAATAACTGAATCAAAAGAAATTGTATTTTGAAGCTAGATTAGCTGTATATTTCAGAATCTACTCTTACTGCATTCAGTGAAATTTTTATCAAAATACATGAGCTCCTAGTTATCTTCCTTGACATTAATCAGTTACAGTCCTTGGAATTATAGTCTCATTGTGAAATTTCTGTTCCTTATGGCACCACTGAGGTTCAGCAGCTAATGAGAAATAAGTGTTTGGAAAGGTAAATCCAGAAAATATGTATTTTATGTTTTTTCCCCACTGCTACCAGGCAAGAGTTCTTTATGATGCTCTTCTGAATCTGTGGCTTAGCCTTGGAAAACCCTCATTACACCAATGAGGGGGAAGAGTGTGCTAAGCAAAACTCAGTGTATGAATGAAAAATAACAGAGCAAGTAGTTTCTATATAGAACTGGGTTTAGGCTATTAGTTTGAAGAATTACTTTCCCAAATCCCATACACCATCTGATTGATGAGGACGAAGCTGGAGTATACTACTAGGATTTCGAAGCAGAGCAGCACTACTTATTTATACAGTAGTCCTGAAACACTATGACACAAAATTTACCTCTTTCAGGTACACTCTTGAGCTGACTAGTGAACATACAGTATTTGTAGCCTAATTCATTCTTGTTAATCCAGCATTAGGGAACTTCACAAAGCCTATGAGGGCTCTCATTAAAATCAGCAAGAATAAAACTGTGATGTTTCTGAATGCTTTTAAATTTCCCATTTTATCAGAACCAGTGTAAGCTTTTTTGTATTTGTTTGCATATACATATTCACCTGTGAAAATACACATTTGAATATTAGTAAGTAGTCTTTCTTATAGTGTGGAATGATTGGAATGTTCATGATTTGCCTTAATTTTTTGATTATGTGTATTCCCATGTTACAGGGTGTGTTTTTCTGCCTTCTTGGGTTTCTGTATTTGTGCATTATTCCTTTACTTAATAATCCTTAATCCTGTTCTGATTATTTAGGCCACGTATGGTATCATTCGTTCTCCAGCTTCAACTGTCATTAGAATCTGCCTTTGACCCTCTCTCAACCCTAATGCTGTGCTGCTAAAAGATATTATTTAATAATAAGAAAATAAGTTTGAATTGATACCTGTAATTCAATTTTTATTATTTTTTTTTTAACTGGTGACTTTAGTGTTGTGGCCTGTTTTCTCCTCTGGGCTTTTCAAGGTTCATTCCTTACAGTAGTCTGAATGTATGAATGGCTTGACATGCTGTTTGTCAGCGGTTAAAAAAAAACCAAACAACCCAAACCAACTTCCTTTAACATCCTTAGAATATCATCAAGCTTCTACACAGCATAAACTGTCCTGAGTAATCAAGACAAAGGGAATCAAATCTTGTGTCTGGATGTCCTAGCAGTCACTGTCTGCATATGATTTTACTGTCAGCAGCTGGTTCTAAACATGTTCATAGAATCATAAAATCAATAAGGTTGGAAAAGACCTCAAAGATCATTAAGTCCAACTTGTCACCCAACACCTCACGACTACTAAACCATGGCCCCAAGTGCCATGTCCAATCCCCTCTTGAACACCTATGGGGACAGTGACTCCACCACCTCCCTGGGCAGACCATTCCAATGGCTAACAACTCTCTCTGTGAAGAACTTTCTCCTCACCTCAAGCCTAAACTTCCCCTGGCGCAGCTTGAGGCTGTGTCCTTCTGTGTGTTCTTCAGCTTCTTACTCTTGTAGCAAGAGATGGACAGCAAGCACCAGACCAAGTGTTCAGCTGAACTGTACAACCTGTTCCCACTTCACAAACAGATAGTGGAGGGGGAGTAATGCAAGAATTTGACTATGAAACATGTAGCATAGGAGCTTAAGTATGAGATGAAAATTAATTAGATTTTCACTTAATGCAGGAATTCTGAAATTTACTGACAAGAAAGAATAATAGACATTTTTATACTTTTGGTAATTATAACTTAGTTAAAATGCATGCAGTAGCCTGTGTAGCTCACCATTCATCATGTAGCTTTCAATGTGCATTTCATTCATCTGGGTTGTTGGCACTAGGTTAGCCGCCACTTTTTCATTAGAGAGGGTAGTTAATAGCCTCATTAAGTTACACTGCAGTTCACTATAGTTCTTTATTGACTGATGGTAGTACCAACAATAGAAGCTTAGAGGAAAACAAAAAAGAGGAGAGGTAGGAAGGAATTAGTATGTAAGTAGGGGTGGGTTTTTTTCCCCATCCATGAATCTCTCTCTGGATTTACAGCATGGTTGATAATGGAAGAGGCCTCCAGATTCAACCTCCTTGGTGGTTCAACCTTCTTGCTCAGAGCTGGGGGCTGTGTCCAGAGGTCTTTTGAGGAGGAAGCTGGAAGCCTCCACAAACCCTCTGTGGCAACCTGTGTCAGTGTCGGGTCTCTCCTACAGTGGAAAATTTTTTTCATATGTGGGAAGTTACTAAAATGATATGGTTTTGTATGATTGTGCTCCCACATTTTTCTTTTTTCCTGAAATCATATGGGAGGAGCAATATATGCATTGACAGTCATGCACACACGCAAACACATAAACATACACACAAAAACTACTCTGACCAGGGGGGTTTCCATGTTGCTTGCTAATTGTAAGTACCTGTATAATGTTGTAAATCCTGTATATTTTGTACGTATTCATTGCATTCCATCATAGAGTGTAGATTTTGCTTGTAAATACAGCTTCATTTGCTTCTAACTGAGTTGGTCTGGCAAAGTTAATGCTGGGGGAAACTTCAACCCACCACATTACAAAAAATAATTGGCACCTATTCAATGTGGGGCAATTGCTTGATTGATTAATTCCTGCTCAGATTAAGGAAGCAAAATGAAGCTGGTTTGGGTTTTGTGGCATTTGATATATTCTGCTCTAACAGTGATTCTGTTATCTCCATTATCTCCTTCCTCCCCCTGGCAGCTTATCTAACATCAGAGCCTTGCACCAGCTATATAAAGTTAATGCTGGGGGGAAACTTCAACCCACCACAATACCAGAGAGATAACAGCTCGGCATGCTGAGAGAAGAGAGAGACAGGAAAAGGGCAGAATAGCCTGTGCTGTCCATTTATATAGGGGAGATGCAGGAATGATGGGTTGAAATCACAAAAGCTTACATTTTTCCAGTGTCCACTTCCTGGGTTGCCTAGGCCCTGGAGGACTTTTCTTCTCTATGGTGTTGACATCCAGTCTTAAACCCACAACACAGGGCCACGTACACAAGTCTTGTGCTGCTCTGCAGAGTTCATCTCTTGTGTTTTACAAATGCCTGTGTTTACTGTGCTAGCAAAGTACTTGGTACAAATCAGTTTG